>OY744461.1:7452607-8181098 GCA_963556145.1 Hygrocybe punicea | reverse complement strand
GAACCTGAAATAGGGTTCAGGTTCAGTTCAGTTCAGTTCAGGTCCGAACCTCGGTTCAGAACCAAACCTATCCATCACTATCCTACAAACAAGATTGTAGGAAGGAAATTGTTCAGCTTTTTAAGGGCTAGAAGTACGTATACCGTGATTTGCTTTTATTTTTGTCCTTTGAGCCAAATATTACATCTATACTATGTTTGTCTGAATGAGGCTTGAAACCCTACAAGAATCATGATGATAGGCTCAAATGACAAATATGAAGAAAAATATGGTATAGGAGCTTCTAGCCCTTACAAAACTGAACAATTTCCTCCCTACAATCTTGTTCATAGGAGCTCATTTGATGCCATAATTTGACAATATCATTTTGGATGTCAAAAATTGTTTACCTTCTATTTCATCCACAACTCACCATACACTAAACATTGTCCCAATATAATTACAGGAGTAGATAGCCCTTTAGAAATAGTACAAATTTCCCTCTATAACCATCTCAATCCATGCAGTACTTCATGAGATATAGCTGAATTACTTTTATTTTTCTAAAGTTAGTGTCAAGCTTGCTGCAAATGGCTGTAACACAAAAACCAAAAGAATCACTACATTCTCAGACCGTGCCACTGTTTCAGGGCACAGTCGCGTTTCCTATCCTCTTTCCGTACATCTCAAAAGTGACCGGTGTGATTAGATACTAAAAACATAATCTGTCTACTAAGTTTTGGTACAATACTGCCAAATATTTATTCCGAGACCAAATAAGATTTGGCCATCCCAAATGGTCATGGATGACGGCAGTTGTTGACAGCTCTCACAAGTCTCTCTAAATCAATACAATCCTCGCTCTTCACTGACTATTCTGCTTCTCAAACACTGCACACCAAACACCCCTAGGTTTAAACGTCTCTGTCCTAGTCATCATCCATATATTAGAGAGCTCCTGCAACGCTTCCAACACCTCATGCCTCTCCTCTTCCTTCTCACCCCCCTCAGGTAAGATCTTGTTCATCCTCATCGTCAGGGAGAACAGGGTATCACTGAGTTCTAAATCCCCAGATTCCCCACCCCTAAGCTTTGGATCCAAATCTCTCTCCAACACCAACTCGCCGGCCAATGCAAACCCGAATTGAGAAGCAGCTGCAAGTATCTCCTTACGGGAGAACATGGTGAAGACGATGTATGGGAGCCATTGCTCGTGCTTTGTGAGGAGGCGGTGGAGGCGGTAGGCGTTGAGGTAGGCTTTGGCACTGGGGGAATTGTCTGGCTATTCAGGGACAAGGTATTCGGAGAGGTAGACTTTGTCCATGCGTTGAGAGAGGGCTTGGAATGTGGCGGTGAGGATGTCAGGTGTGGCAAAATACCAGTTGCAGAGGTTGAAGATGGCAATGTCGTAGGTCTTCGAGTTGTTGAGGAGGAACTCGATGGGGTCTGCATGGGTAAAGGTCGCTTGAGGGGCTGGGCCAAGAATTTTTACTAAGGAGCGTGGGGGGTTAAAGTACATCTTTCTGAACTTGGTCCAATTCAATGAAGTATCTGGTGGAAGTGTTAGACCGATAGGAAGAAGGATCCCAGCACATACCATCATTCAGGTTGAAGGGATCAACAGAGACAACACGTCCATCCAATCCAATAGCTCTGGCAAGCTTCTTGGTACAATCTCCCGAGCCACCACCGATTTCCAAGACGTTAAGACCTTTGATATCCAGATTCCATTCCGACATGACAGCCTCATGCAATTCCCATGTGTTACAACTGTTGTCAGTGAGTATTGGAAACCCCAAAATTCCATGGTGGCTGTACATATCCAATTAGGTAGTCTGCCGAGTTTCCGAACCTAAACATTGCAGCTCCAACTAAGCTTGTCTTTTTTGCACTCATATGTCGTAATGGAAGAAGACCAAGCTACCACAAGTGGTGACGACGATGAACTGCCACAAGCACAACGGAGCCCTCAAGAGTTTTCTTTGCAGCTCATCTACCATGTAGTTGCCAAGGGTAAACGGGGGCCCAAGGGTAGTAAGAAAGAGGCTTGAGGAAAAGACCTTCATTTTAGTTGCCATACAACGAACTATCTCGATTTTCTCAAGGCACTCCTGAAGTGTTACGGAGAAACCAAGTACAAAATCAGTCCTGCTCAATGGTTTCCATTCAAATTTCACTATCCAGGATGAACGTCTGCATCTTTTTTTCTATCCTTTTCGTTCTTGTACTTACTTTGAAATTACAGGAAATCAGATGCACTTGACATTGATTGTGAGAATTAATACTGCAATATGGTTCAGAAACTTCACAACAATGCATGGAAGAAGGTCCATATCATTTTCGACATGGAGGATATAAAAAAATGGTGCATTACAACGGTAAGTACCCTAATCTCTGTATTTATGTCAACTGATTGTCCTCTAGGAAGAGAATGTGTCTGACAATGAAAACAACCTTGAGGATGACACGTCAGCACCTACGGCAGAGCTCCCAGAACTAGAATGTAACCTTGCTCGCATTCGGGTTTTGCTTGAACAAAAATATTCCAACAATCAAGACAATTGCTTTTCTTATGTATGTGCAAATGGTTATAAACTGTGACTCACACTGTTCATGATGCGAGAGTGGGCACTGGCAATCGTAAGGGTCTTTCATGTTGTCATATACTAGTCTCATGTTTTGCTCTAGCATGAAGCCAAAGTGACTGCCTTAGAGCCACCGCACACCCAGGCATTTGATTTGGCTTACTGTGACCCTCCTCGCAGTCGAATTGTCAATAACTCAGCTGTTCTTGGCCCCGAGTCCCAAACTGCATCACCAATCTCAGATCTCATGGCTGTCGCACAGATCATATCCTCCATCACTCAAGTCATATGACCACCTAATCAAGAGGGTGTCATTTCAGCCTGGCAGACCCCACTACAAACCCCAGCTCAGCAATCGTCTCCACTGCTAACTCACAGCCCCTCCGATATTCGTTGTTACCTTCGTTATGCCAAGGAAAGGTTAGGTGTGGAGGGTGCTACAAGCTATCTAGCACCGATGCAGCTGAAACGTTACAGGCCTGATATACTTTCCAATGTTGCAATCACTGATCTCACTGCATCAGATGTTGGTATAGCCCCAGGTGATGCGCTGCGGCTCAAACAAGGCTGCACAGATTGGTGGAATTACATGGCTAAGTGCCAGTGAGAACAAGAGAATGTAGGAAATGACAGACTCACTCCATCCCGGAACACCCCGCACCCCACGAAACGGCACAATCCAGCTCAAGGCTCAAGTAGTGTTTAAAGGTCCGGTCCTGGTTGCTGTAACAGTCTTTTGTCATTAGAATTGGAATTTTGCTTGTTTAAAGGTGAAATTTGAGATTTTTGCACTGAATTTTTTTTTGTGGACTGTTATGATAGTGCCAATGAGGGGGAGCAATTGTGTCTTGCATATTTTAATGCATCTGGTTCATATAAATTGAAAGAATCCACCAACAAATTCAAAAAGTGTACAAACTCCACGTTTTTCACCATTTGTATACTTTTTGAATTTGTTGGTAGATTCCTTCAATTTATATGAACCAGAGGCATTAAAATATGCAAGACACAATTGCCCACCCTCATTGGCACTATCATAACAGTCCACAAAAAAATATTCAGTGCAATCATCTCAAATTTCACCTTTAAACAAGCAAAATTCCAATTCTAATGACAAAAGACCATTACAGCAACCAGGACCGGACCTTTAAACACTAGGCTCAAGCTCTACCAATGACGGCCTCGAAGGATTAGACCTATCAAACATGGCTCCAAGTGTCGAGAATAATCCTGTCAGTTATGAAATACGATGGCACAATGGAGGAAGGAAACAGTTTTATGGTCCACACATGAAGAAAGGAGCGAGGGCAATCCAGGACAACAATGTCTGGTATTTCTGTGCAGGACATCAAGACTGGTTTGCAGTACCCGAGGGCTACTTCACGCCTCTTCCCACCGCCGAAGCTAATGATGATGACCCTTTTGCTTGATTCGTAGTAGTAGAATTTGTTCAACCATCCCGTCCCTCAAATATATAGTCAATGTGTTCAAAAACTTTGTTCAAAAACTGAGATCCATTCAAAAAAATGTGTACAACAAAAATGATACAAAACTGTCTAGATATAGCCACTGTTCTCAAACCAACCTGCCGCCTTTGACAAAGTAACACTATTACATGCCCTAATCATATCATACATGGTAGATCCAGAGTGGTTTCGACGCAAAAATGCTTTGATTGACGAGAATGCGTTCTCAATTGGGTTGAAGTCGGGTGAGTACGGGGGAAGGAAGATGAGTTTACACACTGTGATATACAGTGTTAGTTTTGAACATGTAGGTACCAATATATCAAACTTACACACTTGATCTTCAACAAGTTCACGAACTTCTTCAGCATGGTGAGTATTACAGTTATCGAGCACCAGCATGCTTTCAGGGCCAGGATAAGGGTTTGTGAGTGGTATCTAGTACTTTTTTAGTAGTTGGCAGACAGAGTAGATGGAACTTACAACAAATTCCGACAAAAACTTCAAAAACCTTGCTGAGGTTACAGATCCTTCCACAATGTCATAGACAATGATGCTGTCAAGTGTCAGGACAGGGAGCATGCTGTATCTCTGACCGCGAATGAAATACTGGCGCCGTACACAGCGATTCCCAGCCTTAGCCCAGCCTTTCCTGTGTACCACAGTCTGCCTATCAACAGAGGATTCATCCGTGAACATGAGCATGTCAGGGTTGATGATGATATGACCAATGTAGTTCATAAAGGCTGCTCATCGAATCTGATCTCGTTCAATCGCTTCATGAGAGACATTCTTGCGGGTATAATCGATTCGACACAATGTACGTGTGAGTGTCAATATGGATACAGAGATCTTTTGCTGCTGGCGCAAACAATCTTGAATTTCGTCAAGAAAGAGAGTGGGAGAAGATTCAAGGAGTGACATAATGAAAATAACATCAGATGTTGTGAGTTTGCGCTGACGCCTGACTCGTTGACGCTCGGAATTGACCCCATATTTGTGGTGGTACTGGAGGGCATGGTATGCCGTAGACGTCCTGAGGCCAAGGACCCTGCAGATCTGCTTCATTGACATGTTTTGTTGGTGGTATGGGACGGGAACACGGTTCTTGAGAGCATGGGGAATGTGCTTTGGCATTCTGCGACAGCTTAGTCGGAGCTGCAACATTTGGGTTCGGAAACTCGGCAGACTACCTAATTGGATATGTACAGCCACCATGGAATTTCGGGGTTTCCAATACTCACTGACAACAGCTGTAATGCGGATACGATGTCTTTGCCGCTCGCGCTCCTCCACCACCTCATCAATATCTGTGGCAATAATGTAAGGGGTGAGTTTGAGTATGAGAGATAAGCTTCTTCTCACCTTCAGCCTGTGCAATAACCTCGGTCATCCATGTTGGTATGCATACGTTGTGTATTCTACGGCTGAGCCACAGAAGGGCAAGTCTCAGGAAGCGAAATAATAACAAGCTTACGGAAGATAAACAAACACCCAAAAGATATGGGTTGATCATCCATTTCGGGTTCCAAATGATCAAGATATAGAAAGATCCAAAAATCATAGCGAAAAATGCGACAAGCCAAGGTATCAAGACTCCAACGATATTGGCGGTGGCGAAAACGGCCCTGAGGAGGGCTAAAGAGTAGTCTCGGTGAAATAACCAAGGATAAGCTGGTGGTTCGATTGCTTCGTAGAGACCTATCCAGTAGAATCTGTCATATGGGCCGCGTTTAGTGTGTATGAAGGGAGAGAACAGGAAAGCGTGCACATTAAAAACACCACTATCCCCAAAATCCAATCCAAGTAGGTTGGGGCTATCGAATTCCAATAGGATAATATGGCCTTTGGAATTGCTAGACCGAGGGTGGTAGCGGTGAACGTGAGTCGAAAGAGGCTGATCTTCACACGAAGCAGCTGAGGCGCAGGTTTCCTAGATGGGATGAGCACTGGTACGACGTCTAAATAACAGCCACGGCCCACACACCTTAGATGACTGCTGGGGTTCACGAACTCGCCCATCTTAGGGAAAATGGTGGGGAGAAGGAAGAGGGTTTTGGGCAATACGACCGCCGCAAAAAACGGCAACAACAGAGATTTCCATTTCCCTGCGTATGAACCCTTGATGTGCCTTGCATCTCGAAAAGGCAGCTACGGCGCTTGTAAGACACAAGGTCGACACCAGGGATGGTCGGAGCAGTCCCGGCCTCTGTTGTGCCTTCCAGAAAATGGATCCGCCGCCTTGTATTTCATGTGAAGCTGGGACAAAGCCGAAGAGGCAACTTACATGACTCTCAATTGGTCCGGGAATAATAACACAAATGAGCGACCAACTGGACACTTCCCCGGCCTCCTCGCCTGATGGAAGACACATCGCGGCAACCTCTTTGGACAAGATGGTCCATCTTTTGGATGCGGAGACTTGCCATGTCCTTGCATCATACCACAAGAGCCACATCAATTGTGACGTCCATATCGTTCTCGCAGGATGGGAGGCAGCTCACGACAGCCTGCATCGATGGGACCACTCACACGTGGAATGCGAAAACCGGGGAAGCTCACCAAATTTCACAATCATCGTACATGGAAAAGGGCTTTGCTTTTACGATGGACAAGGGCCTATGACTTTGATGGCGGCCTGTTGAGGTGGTTCCCAGCGGGTAAAACAAACTTCGGGGGGGGGGGTCTGGTCATATATCGACGGCATGGTTGTGAGGATCGATGGATTGTTGACTGTGGCTATTGATGTGAGCGAGATATTGCGAGAGCAGAATACTTGAGATCCTCTGTTATAACAACAAATTTTATGTTATTACCGCGTATTTCATAAAGGTAGGCCGCAACCAAAAAAAAAAAAAGTTGACTAAGCTCGGTCACTGCCGGGTAGCGGCTGTGGCTGAGCTACAGAAACTACATTTCTTCAGTGAGAACAATGCTATCTAATCCCAATAGTAGTCCCAGCCTTAAATAAATATATGTAGACCTGCTGAGGACACTTTGTTCAGGAAAATTTGTGTTGTATAATTCTGGTGAGGTTTGAGCCACCTATGCCAGTTTACTCCGAAAAAGGAAAACCTAAGGTCCAATTTCATAAAATATTTACAATGACCCAGGGAGTATTCCAAAACTTCTTTAAAAAATCCAGTAGTAGTAAAATCAACCTTTCACTCAGATAAAATGAAATACAACAAGATTTTAGATGGTGATAGTATCTAAATGCACATATCAATGAGCCACACTACCTAAAATGGAAAGCTTCTCTTCAAGAAATTACCTGACAATGCCAATGGGTATTTTTTCCTGTAAGAAATACTCTCAAAGGGTCTACATATACTTATTTAAGGCTGGGACTACTATTGTGATTAGATAGCATTGTTCTCACTGAAGAAATGTAGTTTCTGTAGCTCAGCCACAGCCGCTACCTGGCAGTGACCGAGCTTAGTCAACTTTTTTTTTTTTTTGGTTGCGGCCTACCTTTATGAAATACGGAGAACATCCGACTGCCAACAAAAGTGTCCACGGGACATGACTCCATATGTCCATATTACATTACAAAGCATTTGTCATATCCAACTGAGCTTGAATGCTAAGTCCTCTAGTTTTGCGAGTTTGCGAGTTATAAGATTTTTGTATGTCGCTATCACGCTTGCTCAATGCTGTCCGAGATTGCAGCGTTGTTAATGTACTCTCTCTCCCTCAATTTCTAACTCTTTTCTCGCTTGTTTCCCACCTTCGAATGCACTTTGGATGGAGCCAAACTCCAGATTCAACCGGCCTTCCCCTCATTCTCCCTTCTGATGTCCTCGACTTCCTTAGCTTAGCTCTCGACATCAACAAGGAAATTATACTCAAGATTTGGCATGTCCTGACACCCTTTTTGGCTGATGCCTTGGTCGAACACAAGGATAATGCTACGTATGACTCTCCTCTGCAGAACGCGTCCCTCCTCCCGCTATTTCTTGAACACGGCCTTGCACTTGGCATTGGTATAAGACATTTGTTTCATTTGCTCATCTCGCTGTCTAATATACTTTAAATCAGGTTTCTTCAACCTATTCCCGCCTACACAAGTCTGTCTGGATCCAAAATGCAACCTTGGTGGCCAGGCTTCAAGCATCCACGAACTCACATCTGTTTCGCGATACCAAGTTGTTTTATTCACGCGGTTCATGGGTGCGGTGCTGGTTTGGGCGTATTCTGCTGATTGCGTTGGTAATGTAAATCGCTCGCATGATTGACTCTCCATTCACATTTCCGTCAGCTTGTAAAACACGCTACTACCCAAATTATTATGTTCATGAACACCACTCCGTTCGCACGTACTACCCTGGAATACCGCAAGTCATTCAAGTGTCCATGCACCATTATGTCGAAGCAAGTCTAGCTCAAGACTTTGCAAATCAAATGGTTTGCGCATGGTATGTCAGTTACATTATGGCATACTCACTGTGCTCACAATTTCTACAGGGTATCTGGAACGAACTTAGCCCGCATCTACAACCTTAATTTCAAAGAGCCCGAAGATCGGATCGCCCCCTTGCAGTGGCCATATGAGCTCGGATTGACCTGTGACCATGTTTGGGAAGCCTTTTTCATTTACTCCTTATTGTTGGACCACAATGAACATGGCACTGTCCTTGACTTACCTCACGCTGCCCCTGACCAAACAACCCGGCTTCGCGCGGCGTTAGAGGCTCGTACTGCGACCATGGCTGGTCCTGGACAGGAATTTTGGAACCACGCATGCGAGTTATGTTGCAAATACAGAACCACGGATTCAGGTGTTGTCGGTAAGCTGCTTCATGCCCATACTTATTCAATGAATGTAATGTTCTCGACAGAAGCACTGCGTGCTACAGTCACCGATGGTGTTAGCATCGGCCACCCTTGCTGTGGAGTCCATGACTGCAAGCAACCTCTGACCTCTCAACGGAGGAGGTTTTGCACTCGGCACGACAATCTGAAAAATGTTTGTGCAGTCATCACATGCTCGCGACCTTGTGACCCCGGCTACAAGACCTGTGGAGTGCAAGAACATCGTCGACTCGAGGTTGTTGGAAACAAACAACGCACTGCGATGTTTCAACTACGGAAGCGGCTGGAGCGACTAAATTCGACTCAGATCGAAGACACGCTGTCATCCGAACTTGGGGCTTCTTATTTAGAAGCGGACGAAGATGTGGATACCATTACTATAACCGAATGCAACGACAAATCGCCAGAAGGTAATACAAAACCCCGCATACGACTGAATCGTCGGCGCACCCATAACGAACAACTGTGCGTCACTACCTGTGGTGTAATTCTAGGTCGCGCCATGTTCTTTGGTTCAGAAGCGGTCAACGGGGTTGTTGTAAGTACTGTCTCTACGTGTCTCGAACTATACTTGACATGCTGGTAGCTTTTTCATCAAAAGCTATTCCCCACTCCTCAATCAGTCCCTGGGGTCAACTTCTTCGACAACAACTGCCACATAAAGAAGCACCTCAATGCAACGAATAACCACTATTTTGATCGATGCGCCCTGCCAGTTGATGTGTTCCACATGAAAACGAAGCATCGCGAGTCCGACAGTTTTTGCAATGAATGGTGTAACCCCGCTCGATTCCCTGATCTCATTGACAATGGGAAGTGGATGTTCAATTCCTCTGCAGCCGAAATAACCAACGCATGGTTCGGAGGGTTCAAGGCCATCGTGCGAGAAATGAGGGTGGAGCGGCATAATTTTTTCCTTGATGAAATGATTAAGCAGCGAAACCGTTTGATCATTGAAGACTTGCGCAAACGGCATGCCCGTCCTATTCAAATACCTCGATCCGATCTTCTCTGTACTGATGAATGACTGTTTTCTTCCACATGTAGAAGTTTGTGCAGCAATATAATGCTGTTTTGTATACCATCAAATTACCGTGTGCGCAACAAATTTCTGAAATCGCGCGCCGCAGTTTATCCAAAAAATAATGCGCCGCAACCATAAAAAGCTGCGAAACAGCTTGTGAACTGACGTTGCCATTTGCGCCGCAGTATTTGGTAAATTGTGCCACAGTCATTAACGATAAATTGCGCCACAGCTTATGAACTGGCACGGTCGCGCCGCGCTATTTGGCGATTGCGCTCAACGTCAGATTGCGCCGCAACAGTTGTTCACAATCATGTCCCATGAAAGCATCACATTAAAATATTCATTGTATCATACAACTGGACAGAGTGGGGGTTTGGTAAAGGAGTGTGGGGTGGTAATGAAAGATGAGTCAAGGTGCAAAAAAAAGAGTTCAACGGTGAAAAAGACGAAAAGAAAAAGGCTTGATGAGAAAGAACAGTCGTGGACATTGAGCAATTTGCAACACTACTCCCAGGGATTGTGTTGGGGCCGTCCAGGGATAGTAAAACCAGTGCGGCTGATTGGTGGGGGTAAAGCCACAGACGACGATGCGATGGAAGATGGTCCATCTTTGATTGTTCTCCAGTCCATAAAATAATCCAACACATCATCGTCAACACCAAGACCCTCCCAAGTAGAAGGACCATCGTTCAGCGGACTAACAGACACTCATACTAAATAGGTGAGGGATTCATTATGCAGTGGACGCTCAGGCTGATCCGATGGTGCTGACCTTTTTGTTGCTTGAATTGTACATCCTGATCCGTCTTGGAGGAATCGATGCGTTTCCTCCCAGCGGGAGGGTTATGGGCAGATGTGGAGATCTCTTCTTTGTCGGAACTGCTGTTGTCACTGATGGTTTGCACCTCAGAGTCGGAAACTAAGTCTCACAAGTCAGACTAGCAATTCACTGTCATGAAGATGGAAAACGTGCCAACAATGATACCCGCTCTCTTGCGTCCAGGGGTAACTGGAGTGCAGTCGCTGAAACTGACTGACTCTGGCTCAGATTCACTTTCAGAATCCAGAGAAGTTGCCTTTGGCGCGTTGTGAAGCAAGTCGGAGAGGGTGTACTTAGAGTCTGAATCACTTTCGCTGCCAGCTTCTTTTTTGACTGTATTACGTGTTTTTTTGACCGTTTTGCTCGTGTTGGCTGTAGATCCTAAGCCGTCATCGGTTGTCTCCTGTTCGCTCTGCCCATCCAGTGCACGTTGTATGGCAACAACCCAATTGGAGTATACGGATTTCGGTATACCGTGATGAGAAGCTTTTGAGAAGGATGTTAGCAACTTGAAACTCCTGCATCCTAACACTAACCAATTCGAACAGAGTAATCCGTAAACTTGCGGCCAGTGGTACCCTTGACAGCTGATAATTGGGTGCCTGTTGTGACATCCCTTTGGACAACGAATAGGTTGGAACGATTCTTTCGTAGCAGGACCCAGTGAAATTTCCCTGTCTCTGGCCGACCAAAACGCGCGTCAAGCCATCTAAATGGTTTGGGTAATAACCGGCGCAACCAGTCGTCAAGCGCACTCTGGTCCCAACCCAACCCAAATTCGAGGTCTTTGTCCCCATCATGATCTACAGCAAGGGAAGACTGCATATACTTCTCTAATTGATGCATGCTAGGGCTTTTCGACCGATTCACCGTTCGACTGGTAAACTGGATCAGTATATCCTGTTACCGAAATGGTCATCTTACATCTAGACCACATGGGACCATGACAACAGTGCCAACTTTTACTAGCTTCAATGTCGGGCCTTTGCTGGTCATACCAGAAGGAATCTGCAAAGCTGTCAGTGTCGAATTCTTGGCACCCTCTCGGCACCTGTACGTACTGAAGATGAGGCATTCACCACAACCTTTCTACTGCTGTTGCTGACCCTCCCATTCCCAGGTTGATTACCTAGTTTCTGAGTTACAGCCGGCATCTTAGAGGCCGACTGTTCTTTGTGGGCAGGCTGAGTTGAGACGCGGTGACAGGCTTCAGAGTGGCAACAATCCCTGCATGTCTTCAGACTAGGTCTTTTCACGGTATGGTCAATGTTAGCAACAAATTGACGGCAACCACAGCGGATGTTGTTCTTTGCGAAACCCGAGCAGGAGTGGACCATGGAAGCACGCAACTGCACGTTGAACTTGTGACAGTTTTTTTTGCAACCGAAATTTCACATTGTCACAAATTTGAACGTGCATACAAGTAGTGCATGTCCAGTATCTACATTAGCGTTCACTGAACACTTGCAGTCACAGCAGTGGGCTGGAGAAACTTATTGTGCGACTTATGGGTAGACAACGACACCCTACGTTTTACCTTGCCGACGGATCTGTCATCATCGAGGTTAGAACTTCTCTCAATGGCTAGTTTTCTGTGCTGACTTCTGTATAGCTTCCTGGCGATCCTCATGGAACACTCTACCGCCTCCCAAAGAGTCTACTCACCATGCGATCAGGAATCTTTAAAACATTGTTTTCATTGCCTTGCGACAACACAAATCCCATGATGGAAGGCACCAACGACGAGAATCCGGTCATCTTACACATACCTCAGGAGGATTTTGAATGACTTCTCATATATTTGTTCAGTGGGTACGACCAGATAACTTAATACTCAAAAACTACTGACCACAGAGTTCAGGCATTCAGCAAAAAATTTGACCCTTGATTTTCTGTCCTCCGTGCTTAAGATGTCTTTATTTCTTGAGATAGACGACGGGGAGGAATATGCGACTACACAACTGCCGAAACTCCCAGACTTCACCCCAGTTGTTCAGATACACCTCGCTCGCCTCTACTGTGTTGATAGGTGGGTTGAACCAGCATTTCGGCAGCTCATAGCAACCCCGACCACTCAAATTCAACTCATTGATGCGCAACGAATCGACCTTCCTTTTTACCAAATTTTGATGAACACCAAGGCAAAAATCGACCACCACCGCCGAAGCATTGCCTTCTCAGCCCCGGATGCTGTGACTGACCCATTGTGTCACAATAGTGCTGTTTGTGGCTCATCCTGGATAACGGAATGGTGGCGAGGTCTCGCCAGACAGCTCCTCCACCCTGATGCTGCTTTGACAGAAATAGAAGTGCTGGCTGGTTTTGAGACCGTTATGATACCTGGGATGTGCGATGCGTGTCAAGGGAGGTCCATTGATTGGGTGAAGGCTAGCAAGGTATTTGAGAGGGAAGAGGAGTTTATTAAAGCTGGCGTGAAAGAGGTGATGGAATTTCAAACTGATGAGCTGATAAGAGCTTCAATGCGCAGAGCTTCTCCCCTTATTTCGTGAATTTATATATTGCCATTGTGTGCTACAATAAAGTATGCATTTGCGCGCTACAGTAAAAAAATATACATTGCGCGCCGCGCAATCGCTTATCTGCGTATAAAATTGCGCGCCACCACTCAACATGCGCAAACATTGCCCACCTCAACGATGAACAACGTTGTCCTCATTATCGATTACCTGAAGTTGCCACCTCTTGACAACTCGTGAACTTTTGGTGTACATGAAAAGCTACTATTTTGATTAAAAGGACGATAAAGTACTAATTCAGCCTTGAGGCGAAAAAACAAACGAATGTGGTCACTAGTCAAAGAAGCCGTCAGAATCCGAATCCGAAATCACAACCATCTCATTGTCCATGATTACTTGGCCCTTGCCCTTTGGACCGGTGTTGCATGGGAGGAATTGAGGTCTATATTGAGGTAAGACATCATGCTTTCTTCGCTTTCCTTGTGCCTCCCTGCTCATCCGCATCTGATATGCATGATCATCCTCAGAATCCTCACTGTCATCTGGGAATCGCTGTAGGCCATAAGCTTGACTTTTCCAGAGTACCGTGAGAGCCTCGTTATCGCTGATGTTCAAATCCCCAGCGATGAGCAACATCACTGTTTCTGGGACCAGGATGCGGTTGATGAATGTAAGTCTCGGGACAGATTGGATCATTTCCCCATCTGAACTTGTTATTAGGTTTTTCAGAAATTTCGATATCACAGCGTATCCTTTCGCGCCATAGCTGTATCATGACATCAGTGTATATCCGATCTTTATCCATCGCTACGTACTATCCTGTGGCATGGCCATACTGTTCGCCAAATTTTGTCGCCCCCTCGACGCCAAGTGCCTGATGCTTTCCATATCTTTGGATCGATTCGTTCAAGTACCTGAAGAACACACTGTCTATCGGATCGTCCTTGATTTCCTGCAATATTTCTGTTAGTTCTTCGAGTCTGACTCTCAATCTTTGGAAGTCAATAACTCGTGGCCACCCCTCCATTTCAGCTTCCGGTTGAATAATTGCCTCGAAGCAGTGCCATTGGCAATATGCTGACGTGTCTATCAGCTGATGATTTGGGTGGGAGTGGTGTGTAGCTTTATCTAGTTCCATTTGTAGCTGCTGGAGCAGAGGGGATGGTCGATCCGGCAACAGCTCCTCACAATATGGACACTGATCTGTGTTTTCCACCACAGTTTCCTCTATGCTGGACTCTGTGCTTGGTTGTTCTGTTTCAAAAGTCTCGTTGACTTCTCGACATGCTTCTGCAACAAATTCCATCCATGATCCTATCGGAGATCTGCCTAGTGATTGATATTTGGGTATAAGGTGCAAGTTATCCATGTAGACTTTATAGTGTTTGTGGAACGTTGATCGGTGATATTGCAGTCCGAACACCAATTCGAATGCGGTTTCTTGATAAAACTTGGGTCGGCGCTGTGTCCGCAGCTGGTCAATTCGCATGAAGCCTTCAATGATGTCCATGGCGAAGAAGGACGTCGGCCACGCTCTCTCACCATTCCGCGAGCATTTTTCTGCCCACGGACAATCGCCCAGTGCCACGCTGTGCAATGGAAGCACGCTATCTGTAAGTAGCGCCGCTCCAGTCTTGTCTGGGGTTGATATGTTTACTGGAGTGGATAATGGCCGGAACCTCAATGTAGTTTCCACCCTCGGGGATGGGCTCACGATTTGCCTTGAACCAAGGCGCATCTGAGAAGCGTTCATGTCCTGACCCTGAGTGTTTGAGAAAGTTCGCGTATTCTTAATGACCTTTGGGCTGCGCATGGGGCTGTGGACTTTGGGTACGTTCTCCTGAGTGCGTTTTCTACTTAGGGTGCCAGCTTCATTTAACTGATTTAATTCCATTTCCAGGCCTGGACATCTCTGCAGGCGAGGACCAGTAATGCCACCAGGAAGCTTTCGGAATAGTAGGGTTTCTCCCGTCTCCACTTGCTGAACGGTATCGAGGGTATGGCAGTCCCAACGCCTTTGTAACCTGTTATATGCCTCAACTCGCATTTTCTTTTGCAGACCCAAAATCTCCACAAGATCAGAATAATCTCCAATTCGGAAATCAGGATAAGTTTCAACTTTCAACGTCAAGACAATTGGTTCAGCATTTTCCTAGGTTTCGTGTATCAGCAAAAATCTTAAAATCTCAATGGCAAGTAACGCACCAAATACCACGCAATTGCTGTCACTTGCATCATTTTCTGTTGCCGTGATTCCATTGAGGCTTGTTTCATGTTAGTGCATCGATCATCCTCTTTTGCAGCTAACCGGCGTGTTTCCAACCAAGCAGGTGTTGTGGACTGCCACATGGTGGCAATTGGCATGGCATGATTTGATATTGGAGTGGAACGCTGCAACGGCATGGTGTTTACCATAGTGGGGATTGTTTGCATTGCAAGGATCATTGGAGCGACTGTATGCATCGCTGGGCTGGGTGAGCCTGGAATTTGTGCTGTGTTACGGATCGCTTCTGCAGCGGGCTCCGGCAACAATCAACTTAACTGGGGATCGGATTCCAGAGGAGAGAGAAGCAGTTTTCATTGTTGCTTACTACTAAGACAACACTGCTAAGAGGGGGGGTTCATGGTACAATGTCATTGCGAGCCGTGGGGGTTACCCAAGATAAGGGGGTCTGCCCCAAGAACCAGACTAAACGTAAGGAAAGGAAAAGAAGAAAAAGTCCGAACCAACAACAAGAACAGTACATATAGTGGCTGGTCTTGAGGGGAGGTAAATAGGAATACAACCATGAAGCCACAACATGTCCAACTCTACCATGTGTTCACCATGAGGCGTACATGAGGCGTCCTCATGTTGATGTTCTCGCGATCCAACTGGAGGCCCGGGTGTCATTGAGGAATAGAGGGGGTCCGGATGACTCGGATGATTTGTCATCAGATCATGTGATGTGCAGAATTGCCTATTCGGGGTCTACACTTGCTGTAACAGGCAAGTGCGCAGTCTGGCAAATGCATTGCACGGTCGGGTCAAAGATGGGTATCGTCCAATGTGGGATTGGTGATGAGAATGTCTTGAGGTGGTGTGGATGTAGTGGCAAGGTTTGCATGAAAGAAAACAAAGGAATGTGTGGAAGGAAAACCAACTAGGACGGTGGGCTAGTCGAGGTCAGACATGTGAACAGCATAAGCTGTACCGGATGACGATGTCTGTTGATGACATATCGAGGAGCGGTGTCTTGTCCTGTTTGTGGAACAAGAAGGTCCACTTGATGTCGGTATTCGTCCAAGAAAGGGTATCATTGTAAACGAGTGTGGGAGATATCAAGGTTATAGATGGAAAAGGTTAAATGAATGTGGGTCCAGGTTTCGAGTCATGGCACGAGTGACAAGCTGTGGGAACAAGTCGTCGGGTACTGCATTGAAGCGGTGTCGTGCGAACAATATGCGATAGGGGTTGGTTCACTGTTTGGGAAGTCGTATGGTCTGTGGTCGAAGTCCAAAAGAATGTGCTTCGGCAATGGTCGGATTAGAGAGAACAGTGAAATGTCCCGTGATCGAGAATTGTCCAGGGCATGCGTGCAGGTGAGGAATGTTGTTGGATCATCAGGGAGGATAATGGTAGGCACAGAATACGAAAGTGGAAACCATATATCCGGGAATGGCAATTGTCAATTACGTGTCGAGATATTGTTGAGGTGGAAGTCAGAAGTATCAATGGTGGAAGGGTTTCGATGCCGATGCCAAAGATAGATCATAACAAAGTAGAAACCGATCAGGAAGGTGATGGCAATGCTGCCAATAACAATTACGGTAATGAGCTGTGTCAGGAGTACAGCCATTGTGAATCGGTTTGTCGTGGGATGAAGTCAACAATATGTCAGGGCGAGGGAAAAGACAATAGCGATGATGTCCGTCGGCAAGGAGACTATTCGGGTACAGCAAGGTAACGTGGGGATGTGTCCATGGTCGGTCTGGATTGTTCTAGAAGAAGAAAGGAAGAAAAGAGAACAAGGACAAGAATAAACAACAATGTCCAAAAGAAGACAAAAGGTAAAGGGGAACGAAAAAGGAAGGTATGGTAAAGTGGAATCGTCATCGTGGGTAGTGGAGTCGGAATCGGAGTTGCGGAGTTGAAAAATGTAACATGCTGCTTGCGGCACAGTGGTGTGTTGCTGAGTGATTGCCCTGCCAGAACCTTCCAACATGGTGCGTCCAGTTCGCAAATCAGGTGCTGGTACCTGCAATGCTGCAGGAGCCCCCGGAGACAATATGTCGAGCGTAGGTCCCGTCAACCCCCCTGCAAGTGTTGGCAGGGTTGACGGCCAAACCAAAGTGGAAGTTGCGGCCGGTGCTTGGCTGTCCATGGGCATCAGGTGGGGCAGACGATGCTTCCGTTCTTGACAAATCGAACGATATAATCCCTTCCTCACCGCATCTTGAGCAGCTTCCTGGCAACACTTTCGACACAACAGGTCAGTGCACTCCCTGTGACCCTTGGTTCTATCGCCTTTGACTGTCTTACAGGTCTCGCGAGCGCAATAGATCCCACCATTGGGACGTTGAAGCTGCACTAGGATATGTTCTCGTATTCTTGGCTCTTCTGGGAGTGACTGGGGTGAAAGATGGGATGAATTACGGGGAACAGTAAGGACAGTGGGTATGTTGGATGCATTCTGAGTGGTCGGCGTAGTTGGATAGTTGACCACATCTTTTGGCAGATGAAGAAGTATGCTTGGATCCATCTTTGTGGCCTCAATGATGGATGCTGCGGTGTCTGGCTCTAAAGGAATGGAATGAAAAACTGTGTTTCGACAATGACCATTTGAACACTATTGAAGGAATTAGCTGGACTCAGTTGATGTAAAAAATAACCATCACAGTTTGTTGAATGCAGCCCTTGTTCTGCGCATTCCCTGTACCTTTATTAATAGATGGGGAGTTGAGAGTATTGCCGCACCGCACACAATTGGACATCATTGCGGTTGAACATGGAGTTTATTTATTTATTTAATTTTAAACATTGTGCTAAATTTGCTAACTTATTGCGCGCGCGGAAGCTGAGTTTGAAACTAATGGATATGTCCACAAGTCCCGTGGACACTTTTGTTGGCGGTCAGACGTTGTGGAAATACGCTGTAAGCCAGGGTCGTTAACCGACGCTATTTTACTACAGTAGTGAGCCTGTACTGTACATGTACAGCGACCAACGCCACGTCAGATATGTCACTGTGAGTCACAGAGGGCTATAACGATACAGCTTTTCATCAAACGTGCCGTACACTCCATAAAAAGGTGTTCTCACCGTCCTGCATATCGTAGAGGCTTGCTACGAGCCTCCAATTCCCTCTATGACATCCCTCCAGTCCATTATCTCCACCTTCCGTTCATCACACGACCCACTCCAGATCAAGTATGGCCTCTTGGTCGTAATCCCCTCCTTTATTGTCCTATGCGTCTGCTACCATCTCCTAGCACCCCTATACCCTTCGTCCAAACAGCGCTCATGGATAGTGACAACCATCTCCAGTGCCGTCATGACTCTATGCAGTCTACCTTTCCTTTGGGACTATCTATCCAGTGGCGGCTCTGTAAGGGGCGTCCGCACTGCGTCAACCTTGGCTTTCGCCGCAAATAGGTTCTTTCAGGCCCATCTCCTTGCGTAAGTCGTATTTATTTTCCACCTCTTCTTTCGTTTCACAATGCCTTTTCTTTCGAAGTGATTCAGCTATGGGTGCTCTATACTACCGAAACCAGGTCGCTCTTCTCACAGGTTGGGTTCACCACATTGTATACGTACTTATTGTAGAGATGGCGATTAGATGTTCATGGGCCCAGGTATTCTGTCTTTGTGCGTCAATGGAGGTCAGTTTTCTTTCTCCCCTTTCGCCTTCCCTTCCGACGTTTTTGTTTCATCAATTCTATAGTTACCAACATTTATCCTGGCAAGCACGATTTTACATCCCCGCTTTCGCTCGAATCTGCTCTTTGCCGTTGCATTTTTCATAACACGTATCATGCTGCACATCGTCCTCTGTATCTCATATCTCCTTCCTCACAACCGCGCTCAAGCTACTGGCGGCTCCTTGATCCCCGGCGCCATTCTCATCTTTGTTTTCCCTCTCCACGCCTTCTGGTTTTACGGCTGTCTCAAAGGATTCATCAAGCGCGCAAAGGCAAAAGCCGTGCGGCCTACATCCCCGCCAGTGGTACACCCGCTAGCCGTGGCGCCTGAGAAATTTGCTGAGATCGAAGGAACACATCTACAATCTGCCGACGTCGCGCGACCGTTAACGCCTACGCGCCATTCATTATCCCAATCACACAACGACTGGAAACACTCATCCTTGACCATGCCGGGCTCTTTCTCCATCCCTCCTCTCCGTCTTCGTCTATCCGTCCAGCGCCTTTCACCTAAACATCGCAAGCGCAACGTGCGCGAGCCACTGGACGCCTCAGCTACCATGCGAACCCCCAGTTTGGAGAGAGCATGAGTGGATGCTCACCACAGCTGGAATGTGGAGATCATTCCTCCCTGTCGCAGGCTCACAGCAAAATTTCCGGATTAATGGGTGCTATTGTGGACAGTAGTCCTGATACTTGACCATTTTCTTGCTGGAGAACGATTCACCGGAGAATGTTTATGAACATATTGGTTGAACCACCGTGACGCTTGTATTGCATTCAATCTGTCATTGACGATCGCGATCGTATCGACTAATGCATGATAATCAAAGTCACAATCGCAAAACGTAGAATCCATCTACCTCCGTTGTTGTTTTTCTTTCGACGATGGCTCGGAAGTTTCTGACATCTTGTTTGAACATAGTATACCCTCTCATTTATTCAAATAACCTTTTACGGGGCATTGGCCTCTGGAAACTTAGCTTGCTGAAAACCCTACGTGCCATGCACAGCCTGAAAACCTCCGGGCCGCCGGGACACGTGCATAAAGGGTCCTGACGCTTGGCGAATCCAGTGGATGCGGATGCTGAGTAAAACGAAAATTCTTAGGTCACTGCTAATATTTAAACGTGAGACTGGAAGTAAGTTCAACGTTCAACGTTCAACGTTCAACGCTCAGCGGTCAAGTTACGAAAGTTGGCAGAATTATTTACTCGCCTGCGGGAAGGCTTCCTGGTGGGGCAGGGTAGGCTTCCTGGTGGGGCCTAGGAGGATTGAGTCACTAATTTGCATAACCATTGAGTCACTAATTCGCATAACCACATGTGCACAGGCAAGGTTCCGCAGTTTGACTCAGCATAGCAGCATGGTACCTTTAGCGCGGGCCCGTCGCGGACTCTACAATCTTTCAGGCTTGTCCCCATATGTGTGATGCCGAAATATTTCAAAGTATTTGGACCTGGAAGCTCCTAGACATATAAAGTGAGTCAGAAGTTCTTTCCCTACACCTCCCACGTAACTGAGGTGCCATGACTTACTCCTCTACCACATCTCTGTCCTCACAAAGCACCACGTCGACTGCCGTGCGGACACCCCCCGCAAAAGATTATGCGTCCGCACTTGCGACCCTGCAGTCCACCTACGGTATGACTGGCCATTTCCCGACGCCAGTCGTAAGGCCATCTACATACCGAGAACCTAAGGATGGAACCCCCTCCACATCTCTACCCGTCCCCCACACCCTCCCGCAACCCAGTTCGCCAATAAATTTTGGGGCCACGGCTGTCCACAAAGAAAACAAATCCAGATTGAAAAGATTATTTCGGTTCTTTTGAGAATAAAGGTGAGTGGTGTCTTACCACTAGACCGAACGGCCGATCTGATGTGCCAACCAGAACATGACCAACCAGAACATGACCACCGCTTCAAATATTGATTTAGCCATGTGTTTTTTTCCCATCCAAGCAATGAAGCTCAGAAACGACATGGTCGGTGTGACACTGGTTGTATACAAGTTTCTCCTCTCCCGTCGACACCGTACCTATGATCTTCATTAGCATAGTATTCTACGAACTCAGCAGCCATTGACGTACAATACGCAGCGACTACTGATCTTCCTTTGATAATTGTAACGAAGCTTCTGAGATTTGTTTGATATACCTGTTCCCTCTGGTGAAATGTTGATCGGGAGGATGAGGTTTAAATATTCTCTATTCCCTCAGGAGGTAATGTTAGCATTAACGTATCGCCATCAATATTGCAGCAATGCCTTACTCACTTCTTTCCTCAAACAAGTTGGTGGTTTGAGGTGCCCGTCACTAGTACTGTCAACCTTGCACAGGGTGTATGTAGTCAGGCACTGTGCCAATGGTGATTCATGGGCTACGTGTCCTCTCGGTGGCACCGCAGAAGACCGGGCCTTGGGTGAAGTGCAACCAATATTGTTAATAATGTAAGCCTTTGAAAGGTGGGAAGGACGGGTGGCGAACCAGATGCGATCTCGCCTATGCCTTACTTCACAATCTCTAGCTCGGAAGATGTATAGGTTTGGTTTCATGCAGCAGGATGATCCAAAGAATGTCCGGAAACGGGGTAGCCAGCACGAAGTCAAGATAGGGTGGAGTTACTTATCGATCACTTTGTGTTCAATATGTTGGTAACTGAAAGGATCGTCTCGCGGGAAAGGGAGTAGCAACAAATGCACGCTTGTCTGAGTTTCATCTTGGCCAGGTTGAGTAGTAAGGACTGAATCATGCGCAGAGAACTTGAGTCAAAAATATCAACGTTACGGTTATTGTCCTTCATTTGAAAATGGCCTTATCCATGGCCATGACACATTATATCACCTAGCGCCATAGCACAAGTAGTCATAATCTTCGAAAAGAGCATCTGCTCCCTCATACGACTCCACTTCTATATTAGGTCATGAGTCTAGCATTAATATTGTAGCAATAAAAGAAAAAATATGTGTTTCACCTTTCATCTTGTAATTAAACCACCAGTTGTTGTCGTGAGTCCTTCGCCTTGCTTCGACTTCGGCCTCTCTGCCATCCTTTAGCAATGGACAATCCCATTTGTGAAGTGAGGGTTTCCAGTCCTTCTTTTGGCACTGCATTTTCCAAAGTGAGGCAACCGCGTCAAGGTACGTAGTTATCGCTGGTATGCACCTGTTTAGAGCAATAGTACCTCATCTTGCAACCAGAACAGACTGGGAAGCGAGGCATGCCAATGGCTTCCCACTTGTTGCAACGGGCGCAGCACCGAAGAATTTGAGCCGGCGTCATAAGTAATTCCACCTCGAGTAGCTCATCTATGAAGGAGCCGCTATATTTGTTCTCCGTTTTTCGAAGTACTGGTTCGCCATCCACATCCAAGAGTTGTTGAAGATACTCTCGGTCGGGACCGCAGGTGTTGAAGAGGAACTTGGAAGTTCCGTCACGTACTTCCGAAGGGAATGGGTACGAAGGAAGGAGTCGGTTGAGACAAGCAAACATTCTAGTGCCCAGAGCGCCGTAAGGGCGCGCAAAGCATAGGAACCATGATGAACCTTTTCTACCGATAGAAAACGGTGGATCGGAAAATTCGGATAGGTGAAAGACACGGAGATCACTGGGGTCAGTCATGAAAAGTGTTTGTTCGCGCAATATTTATTTATTTACATTTATTTTGTACAGTAGCATTACTAGCATTACTAGAAACTGCGGGAGATGGAAATAATTTACGCTGAAAACCGTGGCCAAGCAATCTTGAGTGCCATCCTCATGTAGAGCAGAGAGGGACGACCTTTTTGGGATCCAATTGCTTAGAGTGCCGACTGAACATTGACTCCACTCCCGAACACAAGATCGGTCTTGGTTTTCCTATCCCACACAGTAACATTATCAATCTTCCTCCTGAAGTGAACGACACGATGGAAAGGTATCTGCGGCAAAAAAAAAAAATCAAAATCACATTTAGGATTTAATCGGTACACACAGGCAAAAAAACAAAAAACAAAAAAAGTTTCGCACAAAAGTTTCATCCTCTACTTCACGCTTCCAGGATGTCAGTGGTGTTTCTTTCACGCCTTTGAAACGGTCTTCGTAGCCGATAACGTAGTCCTCCTTCGACACTGCAGGATCCCACATTAGACGGTTGTAGACGTCGGACGACGTCCGCAGCTTTGCTGCAGGAAGATGCGGCATCGGCTCCTGCCTCTTCAGCGCTGACGACGATCTCGGGGAAATATCTTCCTCGTCCCGGCCGTCCAGACCATCATCATCTCCCGTGTCAACTAAATCCTGGTCCTCAACGTCATCATCAAAACCACCATCCGCCCATTGATAAGCATCCAAGTCAATGGCAGAAGGAAGTTGCGAAGCTGTTACGTTTGCTACACTGACAAACATCTCATCTGCGTTGTAAAACCGGGCATTGGATTGTATGTCGCTTTCGAATATGCGAAGTGTTCCCGATATTGAACTTTTGATGTTTGAGTTTGCCTCGCGGAGCAGCTGCTTCTCCTCGGAAGATTTAGGTGTGGGGGACAAGGAGGCGAGACCAATCAGATAGAAACCACTCAAGTTCCGATCGTCCACAGTGCTGCCGTCGACAAAACGCGATGGCCATAAATGAGCACCAACCATTGGCGCGTTTGCGTGTAGCTGAACCAGCAACTGTCGCTGAAATATTAGAGACACTACCAGCAGGATGAACTGGAAAACACACTCACACCAACGAATCGACTCTCCAACCATCCGACCGACGCCCTTCCCATCATGCAATTACTCCCCCAATAATTGACTTCGATCTTGATAAATGCCTTGTGACCTTTTATGAATCGCCTAAATGGTGATTCACCCTCTACTTCTCCACAAATTTCCCTCCAGGATAAACCCTCCTCACACGCCCGGTCAGCAGAAGCAAACACGCTCTCCATAATATGGAGAGAATTCATATTCGCGTTGACCGTCATATTCACCTGTGGCTTCTCCACCGACAGGACCACCATCGGCTCACGTGTCGACCTGCGATAGCCTCCGACCATAGCACCTTCCAAACCAGGTATCGGCACGGTGACTACCTCACGCTCCCAATCCCAGCGGGCATACACGTGGAAAAACATCCGGACGAGCTGCGCAGCGGTGGCCGATGGTGAGACCTGCATACAGATCCGTGCAAGGACAAATGCAAGATGAAAGCCACCCAGGAAGCCAAATCGGGCGCCGACGATACCGTGGTGGGACAAGAAGAGCTTGAGTGCACGATGTGCTAGGCGGAACGTGTCTGGGGATGGTAGATTTTCGAGAAGTACGAGAGCGTCTCGGTGTGCATTTAGAGTCCGGAGAGTGGACACTGGCAGGGAGAAGAGCGGCGAGGTTCGAGGGATATTGGGAAGGTCGTGCCAACTATGTATATCGTAAGAATTGGGCTATTTTTTTAAAAAAAACATGAAAAAAACATACCATTCGACCAATTTGGCAGCGGGGCAGTATTGCATATCAATCTTGACCCCATCAACGTCCAGCTCTATCATTTGTACCAACGCATCTTTGACAAACCGTCTCAGCTTGACATGTCCTAAATTCTTGGCGACGTGGATTTTCCAGCGCACCAAGCTCCAAAAGGTCTGGGGATTGATGTTGCCAACCACTACACAGTCGACGTCGCTGGTGGGTGTGTGGTAACCCATTGCAAAGCTTCCGACCGGTTCAACAACGAGACGAACAGCGGGAGGAGGGTTGGCAGAGTCATCGTTGACAAGGGATTGTGATGGTGAAGAGGATGCTGCATTTGATAAGAAGCCACGCAGGATATTCACCGCATTTTGAAGTTCGCCATTCCGAGCTTCGGATGGGAAACAACCCTTCTCAGCGCAAAGCTCTTGCAGCTGATCCTCACTGAAGTGGGTGGGTAAGAGCTGGAGAGTGGGAGAAAAGACAGGCGCCCTTGAGACCTCAGTATTATTTGGTTGACCGGCTTGACCATCGCTGAACCGGAAAACAGCTTTCAACCCCCAATGGTCACTCCCCGCTCGACCTTCCGCTCCAGGCATACCGAACAGCTCAAGCCCCTTCAGTCCAACGACCAACTTACTTCCCTTCTTAACAAACACTCTATCATACCTCTCTGGCGTCCGACTCTCCCTAGCCGTGGCAGCGGCAAGCGGATTACTAGTCGGATCGTATGTCGTCCCGCCTTCTCCCATCGTCTCGGCCCAAACGTCCACAAGGACATTATTGCTAGGGAAATCTTCATCCGAAGGCCAGTTGACATCGCCAATGACGATCCAATCATCTTCTGTGTGGTGGTCGCGGAGGTATGCCAAGAGCTTCGCAATTTCGTCGCGTTTTTTGTCAAGAATCGGAGGGGTACGACCTGCAGTGAGATGTATGCCAGCAACAACGATGAACTTGTCGCGCTGCGAATCCGAAAGGCGGAGACGGGCTATCACACATGCCTTGTGCTTCCCGCCGAGCTCTAACCTCACCCACTCAAACCCAAATTCTTCTTTGGCAAGCATGACCACATTTCGCTCACTTTCCATCACAGCCATTTCATATCGACTACACCATGGCCATCTCTGACGGACTCGTTCATCTCGTAAGATGAGAGATATGGATTCGTCCGTCGATTCTTGCAAGCAGATCATGTCCGCATTAGACTCGAAGACGGCATCTAGAACATGAGGAAGGCGGGATGAGAACGGAAAGGCGGAGTCATGGAGAAGGTTATAGGTTGCAACAGTGAGCGACGTCGGGGGTGGTGTGGCAAGGGCTGGCGTCTTCGGTATCCAGTGGACACCGTCAAAGTGGTAAGTTGGTGTCCTAAGTGGGCTATGGTCCCTCGGAACGACGTCGACGTAAGGCCCAATGGGAATCTGCGCGTACACTTCCATAACCCCTCCTTGGTCCTCGCGTTTCTGGAGCAACGCGACGCTATCAACAAGCCAGCTGAAATCATGCCGCTCGAGGAGTTTATTCCCCTTGTCCGTGAGGAAGGCAATGGAGTCGGCGTTGCGCGCAGTCTGCCCGAGTGTCATGTGAGGGACGTAAGGCTTGCCATTTGTATTGTGCGCTGTGGCTTTGATTACGGTGTTCCATAGTGCTTGAGCTTGGGTGGGGCTGGAGGTGCCCAGATACACAGTTTGGTAGTTGCGTGTTGAGAACCGCGCGACTTTGTCTAGTCTGATACGAAAAGGTTCGGCACTGGCCAAAGCTGAACGCAGGGTTTCAGCGACATGTGAGATATTGTCAACAACCCCAAAGGGGAAGAGAACAGTGATCTAAGAAATCGACGACGGTTTAGATTTGCAGACCCGGAATCAAGCTTGAGTCGTATGGAACTCACATGTGCCGACCATCTGGGCCAGGCTTTGTCGTTTGCAGAGCGTAGAGTGTCGACGACTGCGGCAATATGAGGTGGTGGCAGGAGCACAAGCGCTACAGCGTGAGACCCGGGACCCGAGTCGGAGGCGGCCATGGGCTGTACTGTATTATGGCCAATAGTCCAGTGTTGTCCTGGCTATTTTACAGTAAAGACCGCTTATATAACTGGCTGGACCAGTCATCGACAGTACAGTCATGCATGTTGTGAGTTATGCATAATCATCCATAGTCAAGAGTAGTCAATACTAGTCAATAGTCATGCATAGTCATGGAAACGGTCATCTTCGGCACCGAGTATGCGGGCGAGATGAAGAGCCCCATACTATATTGCCCAGGGAGTCTGAAATTTGATTTCTACATTTTATCTGCTTGCTCAATCCCCCCCGGAGTTTTACGGGATCTAATTGACTAGTAGTAACGGATGTATGTATAATTTCACTAAGGAATACAAGCTGTGGAAGCAGTCGAGAAACAGTAGCCAGAATGATCAAACAGTGATACAAATGTAAATGTCTTCTTCACCATCTCAAAATCCACTCCCAAAGCCCGAAAAAATTTGACAGGACACCTACACTAGACCAAACTACAGGAGCATGCTCTCTTCAAGTCTCTGGGGTGATGTACCCATGTTCAAGAGCGAGGAGAGACAGTGTGATGAAACACATCGAAATTCAAGCTGCACCCAGAAATAGTAATGTCAATCGAGTGGATGCGTTTATCACTGCATGCTAGGGCGCACCAGTGATGAGACCAAAGCATTACTCCGAGAGGGCTGCCGCCGCCTTATTCGCGAGAAGCACAATGGCATCAAGATTAACATTGCTCAAACAGCTTGGGACCTTGATGTTGTCTCATTCAAGACTTGATCCGTCTCAAGAGGTTGGCAAAATTTGCCGATGAGTTTTTTTGCACAGCCAAAAAGTTTGGCGTCGAGGTTGGAGGTAAGATCATTCAGTTGCACATACTATGTGCCAATGCTAATCATGAACAGTCAGCATTCTGGGTCTCAGATGGCTTCGTAATATCAGCTGCAGTAGTAAGGGATGGTGAAATGGATGCTCATGATATTCCATACCTTGTTGAGTCTCTACGCAGCTCTTCAGCTGTTCTTAAGTTCACAGGGACTTTGGGTGCATCTATGAAGACCAACAAAAAGACTATGACTGTTGCAGCCTTTTCACACTTCATCATGTCCCAGACAGCTTGTGCGCACCTTAGGCAGCACTCTAAGGATGTTCCCACGGCCTCGAAGGGGGGGTTCTTATGTGAGGGAGAAGTAGCCTTTGAGGCCTAGGTCCCAGGAGCTTCTTGCTTCCCTGATTTTTCCCGATTGGGAATTACCATATTGGTTTGCATCAATGCGCTTTGCACCTCCATGGCTGCTCTGTCTGGAGCCTCTGACGCCGTCCCCATTATGTACATATTAAAACCTCATCAGAAAAACTTTACCTTACCGTTCCCACTGGCCACTGGCATCATCAGCGTCGTTTGTCAAGTTACTGGAACGACTCAAATGCGATCTAGTCGTGCCAACCATCTCGCCGCTTCTGGACATGGGAAACATTACACCAGCCCTCAAAAACCACGCGACAAACGGAAGACCACAACCCGGGTCGTTATCCAAGGCCAACAGGCTAAACACCAGCGACTTCTCACCCAGCTCAAAGCTTTGAAGGCACGGCATCACCGCGAGACCGATGATGATGTCAATATCGAACCAGCGCAGTCAGACTACATCCCAGATGATGATGGAGACCATCCCATACTTACCACAGCTCACGGACATAGCGAAGAACCCACTTTCAAGTTTCCCGAGCCTGCCTCGGAGGATAATCAACCAACTGACGAAGTTCATCGACGTATCCACCCTGACACCACTGCTCATCGTCTTTATCAGTCGTGGCAAGCTATATTGCCCTCCCTTCTCCATCCCCTCTTGTCATACATTACGCACTCGAATGCGTCCATCCATCCAGCTGTTACCCATATAGAGGACACCTGTGACCAGATGGCATGTGGAACCAAGTCAATGAGCATAGTATGCCTCCAGTTCGAATGTGCTTTTGGTTGTTTGATATCAATGTGCAAAACTAACCGGCCTGTCTAGTTTTTGTTTCCCTTCCTGTCACAACATGTAGCTGCCGCACCGTACCACAAGCCCTGGTCACAAATGGATTCTTCCCGACAGCACCCTCGCAACCCCGAATGGCAGTATCAATCCACCTCTTGGATTTTTACCGTTCACTATTCGAACGATCTTGCGAAGCTGTCAACGCATTATCTGCAGCATTGCACTCATTTTACACAGAGCGGGGTTTTGATGTTCTAGATAAGACGGTATGCATTCCTCTCTTAATTTCAGAGCCCCATTGACTATTCTCTAGGGTGCTCCAGTTCGAGATCCTTTCAGACGTGGTCTTGGATATGCTATACAGTGGTACGACTCTCTGCGGATCATAGCCGAGAAAGAGGTCGACTCAGTGGTTCAACAATGTTGCGAACGCCTTAAGACAGATACTGTTCACCCCATAGGACATATCTCACCTCCACTTGACCTTCCGGTGGTCTTGGAGTCAGCGCAAGCATCAGGTACACCGGTGCTGGTATCACCTCCCATCAACCTCTCGTCAACACCCAGATCAGCTCCGGAACAATGTTCGTGGATCCTACAGCAGCGATGCCCAGCCTGTTTTGGGGGTGAAACATTTGGGAGGCCATTCGACCGGTGAGTAAGCTCCTAATACTAAAATTTAGCCAGTTACTAAGGTACTTATGCAGAGGCTCTGATATTCATGTTGCAACAGACGGGAATCTACATCACCGCCACCGCACAGCATCCGGAGACAGTCCAGCGTTTTACGAACCAGCATATTTCCTACCCAAAGGTCAGGTTGATGCAATAGGAGACCGCCTAGAGCAAGCACGCAAAAAGCCAGCAAAACGCTACAAGCCAAAGGTTCCCGACGAGGCAGTTGATGAATGCGAGAGTGCACACACCGCAACAAACGGCAGCCAACACAAGGCCTCAGAACATTTCGATGACAACGGCGTTATGGCGCTGGTTTGCCGCCACGACATCCCACTATTCTTTGCAAATATCGATACACCAGGAGAACAACAAAAGTACGCAGTTGCTCTCTTTGAGCACCTATTCACTCTCCTCCCAACGCAAGCCACTGTTACTGGCCTGTACGACATCGGTTGTGTCCTTGACCGATCATCCCACCTCGTAAGCTGTCTATTTACATCACTCAGCTTACCTGAAGTATGTTTGCAGTATGATATATTCTCCGACAATGTTGCTGGGCGGCTGATGTTGGTGACGAACGCAATGCACGCATACGGGCACCAGTGGGCATGTCAACTTGTATATAACCCTCGGCTACAGTTAGGAATGGGTCTGACAGACGGGGAGGGTGTGGAACGCCTTTGGTCGCGCCTTAGAAAGCTTATCGGTATCACTAGATCGTCTGGTGTAAGTTCGCTAGCGGACTCAAGTGCATCCCATGACACTAACCAGGAACCTCCCCAGAGGTCACGACGCATCTGGCTTCTTGATCGCCAGGCAAAGGCTATAGGTCACGAGCTGCGTGATGACCTTGGTGATTGGATTCAACGACGTCTTCGGCTCGGAGTAAAAGCACAAGGTGATAAGGCCCAAGCCATCCTCGACGACTGTGGTGTCAGCCTACCCGATCTTCGCCAGGAATGGCATCTGCAACAGGCATCCCAATTGTCAGCGCGTACTCGTCAGTTCACTTCGCCAATACTAGATCTTACAACAACTGATAATTAATGATCAGATGCCCCCATCCGCCTCAAGAAGGAACTTGACTCGGTTCTTAACCTGCAAAGTGACCTCGACTCACTTGACAAAACCATAAATGCTGCTCAAAAAGCCATCGGACAAGGACCTACCAAGAGCCTCTTGGAGAGCCTTGAAAAGACCCACGACCACCTCAAGAAGAAGGTAGATGGTCTGTATGGATCTCTCAATGTCCACCGAATCTTTCCTGAGCTTCAAGGCATTGACTTCGAGTTCCTCCAAGCCCTGTTAATGGCTCGTGATCTCAAGATCAACATAAGAAAACGAGCCATAGGTAGTTTCTTCGAGTGGGATAAACTCGATCAAGCGGCAGGCGGTCGTGAAGCAGCTCTAGGTATGTTCCCGAAGTGTCACACCTTTCCAAATTCCGATGTCTCGCAGGTACCAAGCTACATCAGCATACACGCAAAGCAATCGCTAGACGCTGCCCGGCACTTATCACTGCAATACGCAAGTTCAATCATTATTGTGCAACCATGGAGTCGCTCTACAAAAGTGAATGGGCGATACCATTACCCAAACCGCTTCCCACTGAGCTGGCTGAACTGCGGGCCTGCACGCACCTGATGGAAGACGTCTGGGTGTCACCGGCAACTGGTGGCATACCACGCTGGCTGGATGATCCAGATAGTGTTGCCGTAGTTCGGTTCCGAACCTAGCCGAACCCGGTTCAAACCCCGAACCGAACCCGGGGTTCAGTCTAAGTTCAGCCAAATGCTGAACCGGACCGCGGGTTCGGTTCAGGGTTTCGAGGCTGGCCGGATTTCCTGAACGGCTCCAAACCACGTCCAAACCACGAACGCGGATATTTTTAAGGAATTTATTTCATTTGTTTTTCATATTTCTTTACTTACCATTTCGTGTTAAACGGTATCATGTGACCGGCCGTGACGAGGTAGCTTTCACGCGACACAGCAACATCAACGCGGATTGAACACAACACAATTTGTGTTGTGTTCCTCAAGGTAAGTTTCCTTTTTTTCTTAACTTTACTAATGTTATTTGCGACAGGAAAATCGACAACCACGGCAACGACAACCACGACGCCCAGCAGCAGCAGCAGCAATGTCGGCAGCAGCAGCAACAGCGGCAGCGGCAACGGCAACAGCAGCAACAGCAGGAGCGCAGCAGCAACAGCAGCAACGGAAACGGCAACGGCAACGGCAACGGCAACAGCAGCAGCAGCAGCAGCAGCAGCAGCAACGGCCACGACAGCAGCAGCAGCGCCGGCAGCGGCAGCAGCAGCAGCAGCAGCAGCAGCAGGAGCGCAGGAGCAACAGCAGCAACGGCGGCAGCAGCAACGGCGGCAACAGCAGCAGCAGCAGCAGCAGCAGCGCCGGCAGCGGCAGCAGCAGCAGCAGCAGCAGCGCCGGCAGCGGCAGCAGCAGCAGCGGCAGCAGCAGCAGCAGCAGCAGCAGGAGCGCAGGAGCAACAGCAGCAACGGCGGCAGCAGCAACGGCGGCAACAGCAGCAGCAGCAGCAGCAACGCTGGCAGCAGCAACACCGGCAGCAGCAGCAGCTGCTGCTGGTGCATCAAGCCCCAACATCACCATCAGCGGTGGCAACAACAACGGCAACCACCACCACGACGGCCAGCAGCAGCAGCAGCAGCAATGCCGGCAGCAGCAGCAACAGCGGCAGCGGCAACGGCAACAGCAGCAGCAGGAGCGCAGCAGCGACGGCGACGGCAGCAGCAGCAGCAGCACCAGCAGTGGGAGCGGCAGCAGCAGCAGCAACAGCACCAGACGGCTCCCCCGTAGCCCAACTTCCTCGCGAAGCGTAGCGCCGTATCAATTGATACGTGCCTGCCATTCGCGAGGAGAACGGAGCTCAGGGGTGAGCCAACCTCGGTCTGGGGTTCAGACCGCGTCTGAACCCAGACCGAACGCTAAGAGATGGTTCAAAGCCGTTTGGGTCCAGGTTTGGCCATGCGCCAAACCGGACCCAAAGTTCAGTTCGCGGTTCCGCCAAAAAGGGTCGGAACCGGACCGAACTGAACTTCGGCAACACTAGATCCAGATGTCCGCGAAGGCATCCGGGCGATGCTGAAAGTCGACAGGGCCCAGGAAGAGAGAGACCGCCTACATCAAGAAGCAGAAAACCTTTGCCGCTGTACAAGGAACGAACTAGCTGCTTTAGAGTTAGCTCTTCGAGTGCAGCCATGTAAGAACACTTTCCATACAAGTCGTTTTGACCTCTAACAGTTTTAGTAGTTCAACATTTGGTAACTTTGTTACAACGACAGCATAAGCGACTTCTCCGTCTCCTTACTCGCTGGCCCAACCATCACAAGATTCTAGCACTTCACGTCGGGCCTATACAACCTCCCACTCTAGCGCCACTGAACCTCGGCAGAGGTTCTTTACAACAGCCATCTACGGCAATGGGAGCCATCCCTTTGATTGACTTCGAACTGGATCCGCTGTTGGACGAAACCCCTCCGATACTCGATAGCGATCAACTTGCCATTGCAGACCTCCTTTCTGTAGAACATGAAGAGTCAGAATACGATGAAGCCGTTGCCCTTTTTAATGTCAAGATGGAATGGAGATTACCGGTATGATTTATCTCCTCATTTGCAAACTCTCAAGTCCATCCTAATGAACATCTTAGCGGGACCTTCAAACCGACAGTGGCATGCTGAGTGATTTCCAAACGACGACACACTTCCAGTTGAAAACCCTTCATATCAATATGCGTCGCATCCTCCACCAGCTCAATAACCTGCCAACACATATCTTCGAGCAGCGAGACCTTGAAATCCTCGGTTCGAAGCATGCGCGCTTGAATGATGTATGTATCAATGCAGGTGCTGCACTCCTGCAACACCAGTTCAGCATCAGTGGCATTCGTACTGCTGAGTGTTGCGCCCTCCTGTCGACATTCGACCTCCCCCGCATCCGTTACAGTGCCTCGGATGAAGAACTCTGGCGCAATATACACAAGACGTCCTACTGGCAAAAGAACATCTGGGTCCTTCCCATCCACCGGAGGGCGGCGGAACATTGGGTTGTATGTATAATATCTGTGCTAGATCGCTGCTTGTACCTCTTTGACAGCTTTGCCGCTCGCCGGCCTTGGGTGCAAGATGTCAAGGACATCTCGTGTCTGATTTCATCTATGGTTCGGCTTGCCAACCGGCATGGAAACAACCTTCGCATCACCATGGAAGATTGGACAGCCCATCCAATATCGGCATGTTTGACCTTGGTGTCATGTTGAATTTACATTTAACTGTATTCTAGGTTCTCCCTGTTCAAACCAATGGGTACGATTGTGGCGTATGGGTACTGGCATGCATCGCGGCTGTTCTCCGAGGCTGCCACCTCCCCAATATCACAGAACATGACATAGGCGAAGTCAGGAACTATGTTTTTCACCTCGCGCTTAGCTTGCCTACGATGTAGACTACATTTAAACAAGATCTTCCCATTTTTCACTAAGATGGACCGCTTTGCGAGCCCGCCACTGTAATAAATGTTCTGCCATGTATAGTTCACGGGGGCTGGCCTTGTAGTTTGTGAGATAGCCAGCCAGTCCTTCCCAGCTCGCTAGTACATCCCGCAACTCACTGCACAATATTTCCCTCTGTTGCTTGCGAGTCCACCCCTCAAAAGTCCTGTCCCTCGCTAAATCCTCCTCTTGTTGTAACCGCAATCGTCTGCCATGCATCACCTCCCCGAGCCTTTCGGTAAAGCGTCTTTCTGAGGGTGTATCCGTGTCTTGGGTCGAATTGTAAGGGGGGTCCTGATCCCAATGCCCTAGGTCAGATTCATCAAGGTTCTCTGCACTCCGAAGTGCCTCTGTGAAGAAAAAACTGGTGTGGTCTGGCAAAGGGAGCAACGCCTGGCAGATGAGGCGGATTGGGAGCTCTGGGAAGTCCAAGAGCTCTCGGCAGGATGTTGAGGTCACTGATGACCCTTTCCGACTGTGCAGGCGAATGTATGCAGCCTTATTCTTCATCGATCGTACTGCTTGAACTTGAGCGCTGAGGTATTAAATTCAAATGTTAAAGGTAGGCTGTAGGGGCGAAAAAAAACGTACCTCTGGGATGATAGCCTCCGGCGAGCTTTGGCGGCAGCAGCCTTGTCTGCTAGGCTGTAGTACTTTGCTCGGCGGCCCATGTAAACAAAAAGAAAGGTGAATGGGTTAGATAATCTGTATAATTGTTCAAGCTTCGTTGAAGGGACTTACAAAGCCTTTAATTTCACAATACCTCTGTGTGATATCAAAGAGAATTTGGTGTAAAGTCGAACGGCAGTAACTGTGGAGCATCTTTACAATTTCTTCATGATTTTTAGCGCAGTCGTTGTCCAATAAGCCCAGTTTTACATTCAGCGCATCGTTAAACAAAATCTGATTGGCTAGAATGAACGTGCCAAATTGGTACGACGAGTCTTCTCTCATGGACCCGTCGTACCTCTCACGCACCTCTTCATCCATTGTGTACAGTCTCGTTTGAATTACCAACTACCTCTCCAGCACCTCTGCCATTTAATCTGTCACCGCCCCTTCTCATCTTCTCTCTGTCTGCGTCGCGGATCATCAATCACGATGGACTGCCAGTGGAACCCAACACGTTTTTCAACCATTCAACAGCAACGCGTCGAATTCCCGTTGTCCCTCTTGTGCTGTCTCTCACACCATCTAGGACGCCCTCCGGTTTGTTTCTTTCCTTGTCCCAACAACCACTTTGTTAACCTCATCAACCCAACACAGCAACAACACATCGAGCTCCTTTTGCCTCTCTCAAACCCAGTACAACAACGCGTGAAGTTCCTTTTCCCCCTCTTGCCAGTGCTCATAAGTTCCTTCCTTTCTGTAAGTTTTTGTCGACTGTTTCCCCCGTGAGTACGCTAACCGCTCATTTCAGCAAATTTTCTCAGCTTTGCACTCATCTGTCTTGCTTTTCATGGCATTCCCGCACACTCTTGTAAGCGTAGCGATCTGACTAACCTCCCCGTTTTCTTACATTTTCACCCTCTAGGAATCAGACCGGCAACTCCTCCATGCCCACCCTGCTATTCATACTAACCGGGGTAGCTCTGCACCTGCAGGCACCACAGTTGGTGAGGACCCGGTAGAGCATGACGGTGGCCTCTATGAATTCCCCGAAACTCAAATCGGTGGGGGGACCCCACGTACACCACGTAAAAGGCGACTCTCCACCCCTTCATACGAGACACCTACTCGTCTCCGCACTGTCGTCCGTGCCTCTTCCCGTGATGCAGGATTGGTCTCACGGGCATCAGATCAACGTGCTCAACTTGTTCCAGGTGTCTCCAGTCCTGACACTCGCAAAGAAACCAGTTATGCACCTCCAGTCATGCGAATCACACCATCTACACCAGTCAGCACTGGCCTCGTTGGGCTTACTCATTCCAATTGTGCGCCTCTGGGAGTTGGAAAAGCACCTCCGGCTACACCCCCTTCTAATCACCCAGCCACAATAGACGCGACCTCCACGGAGCCTCCCAGTGTACCTACTTCACCTCATGGGACAGCTGCCGGCCGCATGTCAGAGCGGAATCGCAAAGTGTTGTTGGATGGATTTAACACTGTTCTGGCATACTTCAGTACCCTAGCCGATGAAACACAATTATCGATGGACCAGATCCTCAGTTTCTGGGACAAACAACACGGTCAGAAGAATAAGGCCAACAAGGGTCCCGGAAACACCTGGAACGCCTATGAGACATACATCAAGCACCCTCAGAATCATCCCGAGGAACTTCGCCGTGGCGGTTTCGAGCCAGGTAAGTTTAGTTATCAATTTTTTTGTTGACGAGTTGCTGACGGCCGTGCAGACACCCAACTAACCCTAGAGGTTTCCACCGCATGCTTCAAGGCATTCAAGCGTGCCTTGCCTGATTCATGGTATGAAATCTTGGAGGTGTGGGATGAGATACGAATGAATGAACCTCCTCGCGCTCAAACTCTGGCCCAGCGGGCAAGAACCTTTCAAAAGTACGCTTCCGAGGTTACCCAGAGGGTAAGACTGTATGCCTAAATGGTCATTCCCGATGCTCATAGTTCTATAGGCCAAATTTCACAGTGCCCGCTATGGGTTCGAGACGGCCTTGGTCATTGCCGGCAAGGCGGTCAACCAGGACGGGTCACTCGGGGAGGTTTTTACGACAGAGTTTGCACATGATGTATGTCCGAGTCAATGCCTATATATGTAACCTTGTGTACTGATATCATATCTTAGTTCTTCCGAGTGAGGTGTCGAGCGGATGATGATGCCATGGTGGGCAACTTCAAGGCACATATCCAGTATGTTCCCAACTCATCTCAGATACATGTTTGAGTTTGCTGACCAGCTTCAAAGGCACAATATGTCACTGGCCCTCGTCGAAGAGGCATTTGGAGATACTATCCCTGAGCTGGAGACACAAGCCCAGGAGCCTCTCAGAGGTCTGCCGGAGGTTCCTAAGGTTGAGACGGAGGAAACTCCAACGACCACTAGTAACGCCATGGAGACCGCCTTAACCCCAAATGGCCGTCTGGAATTGGTGAAGACTCGTTTCACCGACGAACTTTGTAAGTCTCACTTATGTCTTTGTTCGCTGGTCCACTGAGCGATTTGCAACAGCTCGATTTGGCTTCAAGTGGCCGAAGAAAACGTTCCCTTGGTCACTGATGGTCATCCACCTTGCCACATTTGGCTTAATATGCGAAAATTACCCTGAGCATGCACTGCTCCCCGGTGACAAACCACCATCTGCTCAAAAGAGCAAGGGTATCAACGACCTCACCCAGTTGCATGTCACCAACATCCTGAACGCTTTTGATGATCCGAAATTCCCACTGCGGTTTCGTTCGGTTACCAAGGAACAGAAGGGTCAGTACAACAAATGTCATATGGTCGTTGTAGAGCAATATCTAAGGGTTTTTTCCTAGGTGATTTGACAGCCTCCCGAAGTCCAGTATTTGTGGGAGTGCCTCCTGAATCAACTTCTGCTCAGGCTTTTGGTCGGCGGAAGTTTGCTAACGGCACTGTTGACTTCCGTGGGCACCCTCGCTTGCCGCTGAGTCCTGCAAAAACAACTGTCAAAGCAAAGCATTCCGGACCACCATCCAACCTCGCCGGTGGTTCCAAGAATGCTTCCGTTGGTGTAAATCACTCAGATGTCATGAGCGCTCCCCTTCCTCGCTCGACTAGGGCTTCTAAGCAGCCCAAAAAGGTCCAGGTTGAGATCCCGGCCCCTCCCAAAGGGAAGCGACCTCTTTCGGATGAGTCTAAACACGATTCCACTGAGGACGATACTGCGCCTTCACGCCCATTGAAGAGGACAAAAGTGGCTCCAGGACGTTCCATGAGAAAGAGAGTGAGGTCTGCTGCGGTGATCCCAGATAGCTGTGATGAGTCGGTTACCCAGGAGGTTCAGGAGAAGTTCGTGAAGAAAATAAAACCCATCTGGGTGGATGTCGATTCACCGTTGTCAGATAACTGTATGCATATAATCACATTCGCTCTCCCTGTTTCTGACTGATACCTCTCACAGCGAGTCCCTCTATTGTCGATGAGCCTCTTCTCACCAGCATGCCAACACAAAGGCAGCGCAGAGGGCAGGCTGATGCCAGAGTACCGGTCGAAGGAGATCCCAAGGAGCCTCTTCCGACGTGGCAAACCATGCAGGCCGCAGGCGGCTTCAAGGAACCACTTCGGACCCTACCCACTGGCTTGCCATTTAAAGGAAAGGGCAAGGACAAGGTGTCGAGCGATGCAGCAGAACAGTTGGCGGCGGCTCTCTTTACCCCATCGCCAGAAAGACCTCTACCTACCCCCACATATCGCGGTGCCGAACAGAATAAGGATGCTGCGTTGGCCGGCACCTTGAGCAACAGCCGGGACCATGTTCTTAACAGAATATCTGCGTCGCCTCCTCGCCCAAATCACGGCGAGGAGACCCAAGGAAGTAGCAAGCCAACCGTGAACCTCTCAGAGGCTCCAACGTCCCCGCGGTTCCCTGTCCCTCCCTCGACAACTCCTGGTAACCGCTCGCCTGTGGTGCAACCTGCCCCACCACTCATCCCGACACAAGCCACCGATGTACCTGAGTTGGACTGTCATACTTTACAGCCCCCACGTTTCCCAGTCCCTCCCAGGAACCTTCTTGGTAGCCGCTCACCGGTGATACAACCGCCATCACTTGTCGCAAATATCCCCGACCCACCTACCACATCAGCTCCACAGGACGAAACCGGTGTTCTCGAGCATCGTGGATACCTTCCAAGCGGACGCTCATGGCCTCCACATGGCTATGGCCATTTTGAACAGCTTGCCTATCCTCAAGATCGGCACCCATATCAAGCTCCTTATCATGCACCTCCTTCGCTAGGATATGGCTATTTCGATCGCCCCCAGTATGGGCTTCACCGTGGGCCATTTGCAGCGACCACAGCAGGGCCGGATCCCCGTGATGCGGCTACTCCTAGCTCGAATGCCATGGAATATTCCTCCGGCGGGCCAATCCCGCCCCCTGAGTATCGTGGATTAAGACCTCCTGATGTGCCGGGATCCTCCATGAGCCATGCCTGGGAGGCAGCAGCCAAACCTGTAGGGTACGACTCTGGCCTGCTGGTGCCGAGCGACATCCACGGTCCTTCCGACTATCGGGGACCAGCTCCTAGTCACAGCCCGCCTATTGGTGACCCTTGGGGACCTCCCAGTGCATATCGGGGACATCCGGGGATTGATTTCCATCCCCCTTCTAGCGAGTATCGACTACCACCTGGAGACTATCGGGAGTATCTTAACTAGCACAGCGGCCGCCAACCTTGGATGGGCTTCGAGAGCAATGGCCGGCATACCTCTGGCAATGCCCCGCAAGTCCCATTTGGGAGATCTTCAGGGGTGGCCCCAGATTCCGGAGCTGGTGAGCACCATCCTTCGCGTGATAATGTGTCGCGGCCCCCCACGGACATCGAAATGAGCGATTTCCAACCGTCTCGCCACCCTTTACAAAAGCAACCTGATGCTGATGCTGGAGGTCCACCTGCACACGCAGGCTGAGGTTCGTTGGCTAGTGTTTACTTTCTATTGTTTCTTGCCATTGTCGTCTTGCCCTCCCGCTTCTTTCTGCCCCCTTTTTTGATTCCTCGCGTCGTTTTATGCCCCCTTTTCCTCCGATTTCTTGCTTCGTTTTACTGTCTTTGTGCCTCCTAGATAGCTCTAGGTCTGTTCCTGTTTATATCTGCCGACCTCTTAGCTGGTTCTAGGAATAAAAACGGCGGTTCTTCATGACAAGGGACCAATATGAAATCAGATATGATACCGCAGAAAAAGTCAGAAGTTGCTTTATACATCTGTAAAAACATATCCAGAGGTCCGTCGAAAGCTTGTAAAATACATGACTGTAATATCAACAGAGGTCTATACTCAAGCTCTGAGAGGTATCTCGGACATGAACCTCCACAAGAGCAAGCCTCGAAGGCCACTTCTCCCTCACATAAGAACCCCCCCTTGAAGGCCGTGGGAACCTCCCTGGAGTGCTGCCTAAGGTGCTTGTGCGCTAAGCTTTTCTGATCTCCAAGGTATGGCAGCTCCACAATTTCTGGATCTCTTGCTCACTGTGTTGATTGTAGGGTCTCTGAACCATGATGCTGATGGTCAAAATGAACTTGTGCTATTCGACCCAATGTCCCATTCAGTTTTTGGGTGAGATGTCTTGCAGGTTGTCGCCATGATTACTATTCACCTGTTTCACTCAGAGTAACTCAGGCCTTGGTGATCATGGCATTGCTGGCCCCAAAAACTTCATTGATTCTCACTGCTGCTCACCTATTTGCGTGAATCTGTGGCTGCCATCCAAGGCTATCCTCACAGCAACATTGGACGATCAGAAGATGAAAATGGCAAATACAATTGAGAAGCATATAGGCAACAATGATGCTAATGATGAGGGAGAGAGCAGTGCCAAGGAGATGGAGGACAACGGCAGTTTCACGATCCACAGTTGGGCGCAAGCTCAGGCTGCTAGTGAGAACAGGGAATTCGGGGCTTTGTGATGATTCCATCGTTGTAGAAGTTCTGCTCTGAGTCCATGAACTCACACTGTCTTTACTCACCTCATTCCAAATCTTTTCACTGTCCTTACCCCTCACCTATCATTGTCATCATACCTCAAGCAGAGCAGGGAGATTTGCAATACAATCTTCCCATAAATGATTTTCTGCTGGATCGTAGACTTCAGACAGCCGAGCAACATAACATCGACCCAATTCCTCAACCACTTAGGCATCACTTGACAGACATTTCAAGCTCAAACTTCTTGCTGAGAATTGACAGTTTGGAAATGATTGTGTCACCCGGTGTTTGCTGGGACCTGAACCTGATCGGGATTGAAATGAATCATGAAGGCTACATGACACCAAACAGCTTCGCGTCCCCCGCTTGCAGCGTATTTCTTTATTCATGCACGTTAAGCAGGCCAGCTGCGACCCAGCCGATCGATGGCGAGGACGCACAGACCCCATCCGCCATTGCCCCATCCCACCATTCCACCACCTCATCCAGCCCATGCCTGATGACGGCAATCTCGATTCTGGCAATATTGCTCGATTCTGCTAGCAGGCTTCTCTTTCTAGTGGTACTAACATTCCTCAACATCGACTTCAACTCCGGGTTGCTCAGCATTCTCGTGCTCCTCCTTTGGGCTCCCCACCATGCAGCACAAATGCCGGCAGAGGTGGAGTTATCCACCAAGACGCCAACGTGGAGCCCCAGAAGCAGTGGGGATGCACTCCTGCTGTTCCCAGGTCAGGTGGGCGCAGATGGGCAGCACGAAGTATCTTTTCTCAATCTGTGAGTTTCTCTTTACCTTATTTCTTTTGTTTCTCGTTGATTTGTACAGTTGCTCCCCCAGAAATGGGCAGATGAAATCCACCCTCAAAGAGTGGTGCCAGGAGTGTCAGCTTCCCATCTTAGGGAACACCGAAATGCTATGCGAGCGGCTGAGAGGTTACAGCAGGGACCGAGACGCATGGAAAGGGTGAGCACTAACCCATCCGCTGTCTAATTCACTCTGCGCCCATTCTTTTCTTTTCTTTTTCAGTCTCATAGCTGGCATGAAATGGCTGCACAAGGGGCTGAGGCGAGGTGTCCACAAGATGAAGCCCAAGCCGTCTGCTCAGTGCTGAGAGCTACTCTTAGGCCATAGCATTTTTGATGGGAAGGGCACCATTCTCCATGCCCTCCCAACAGAACGATTGAAGAACACCTGAACTGCTCAACAAGTTGAGCAGCTCCTCCCATGGGTATGTTGCAGGCTTTTGTGGATATTCCGCACTCACAGCATCTTATTCAGGTGGACAATGTTTGTGCTATGTTTCCATATGAGCCCACTGTGTATCCTGAGCCAGAAATAGTCCCAGCACCGCATGAAAAACCTCATGAGAGGCTCCCAAATTCCAGTAAGTACTATTCTAATTTTGTGAGTGACTTGCTCATCAAATACTGCCGCAGTCTTTGTCAGTTAGCACAGCATTGCAGCCACCTGACGATGTACAATCACCATGTGCCCCGGTCCTACCCCAAGTCCACGACACAGTAGAGAAACTTCCGATTCAGCCCCAGACAGCACTCGCCGTGCTCCCTGAGCATTCACTCACGCTTGAAAATGGGACCATGCTCCAGTTCACCTTGGACCAGGTTCCTGATCCCCCAGCGGTCTCATTTGCCAATGACCTTCCATGCCTCAATGGTATGTGGGATTACAAATTGCCACACTGGTCTGGGACATCCTCATTGGTTTTCAATGGCCATCCTGTACCTGTTGTGCATTGGCCTGAGCTCTACAAGTCTGGGAGAAAAGACCAGTGGAAGGGGATGAAAGCAAGATGATTTGAATGGAAGGTAACATTTCTTTATTTTCTCTCTGTAACATTTCTTGTTCCCACCTTACTCTTTTAGGTTGTTGTCGAGCGCTATCGTAAAGGTACCCCTGAGGAGTTCTGGAGGACATTTAGCAATGACAATGGTACCCGAATGACCTTCACTGCCATCACTAATCGCCTTTGACAGCAGCGTTTGATAGAGGACAAGAATGTTGCAGAGCTGGCCAAAACTGAGTATGGTGCGAGTTTCTCTAAACAATTTACTTATCGTTGGGGAAGTCAGATACTTGTTATGAGTGACCCCACATCCATTGCCAAACGTTACCGTAGTTTACATATGGCTAGCTAGTTTACATGTACAAATTTACATAACTGGATCATTCAATTGTTCATTTAGGCTTTTGTCTGATCAGGCACAACCACAGGTTCTACCACAAGTAGGGCACTTGACAGTTGGTGCATGGTTTGGATCAAAAAAGTCCTCTCGCCTCTCTGTGGGATCATCATTTGATGAGATGAGGTACTTGACAATTGTCAAGTGAGTGAAATCAGTACTCCATCCACCCCATTCACAGATGCGACGTATTGGCCACCTGCATTCTGATGAGAGGTATTGACATCCACCATGCCTGAATGAGTGAGTTCCATAGGGATAAGGGTCAACACCAATATCAAGTAGGTTGTTCCTGAACAATTCTAGGAACTGTTCTGAGGTCTGTTCATCCAGAATTTGAGCAGTTAAACATGACTATTACAGTGAATATTGCATACCATTGGAGTGTTTGTATCTGAAATGTGATCACCTGAAGCCATCTTTCGAAAGAGATAACCTTTGTTGATCCTGGATACTTTCAACCACTCTGCAAGGGCACGAACAGGGCAAAGATGGGCTTCTGCTTCAGATAATGCATGCAGAACAAATGGTTGAATTTCTGAAATGTAGCAGGGGTAAGCAAAATGACATTCTTATCCACAAACATAACTGTACCTCCAAATTGGTCAGTCTTGTGAAAAGGCAAAGTGAGCTTATAACATGTTGCAGAGAGGATCTCAATGTCATGTGCCTGGATCTTCAGCGCAATAAGCATAGAAATGCAACTGTGTAGGCAGCTTGTAATAAATGGCAGGTTTGTCCACCACCCCATTCATGAATACTTGAAGGGTTTTGTTTCTGGGAGTAAGAGCCTGCAGCATAATTTTTGATAGCCCAGATATTGCTTTGGTGATTGAAGACATAATTTCTTGAGCATTGCCTGAAAGAAAGCAAATAAATCACTGTTTGAATTATCCCAGAGAAAATCCAACTCACTGATGTGATAGCACATGCACTTATGGATGTCTCTCCTGCTTGAACCTTGGTTGTGTAATTCAACACTTGTATACCAACATAAATAATTATCTTGACTCACCTTTCTCCTTCGCAGGCCTACCATATAGCTTGACACTACATTGGACACAGATGGGTTTCCAACCATTCTGCCAGAACTTCCACTTTCATGCCATGACATCGTTCCAAGCCCATGAAGACGACCAAAAGCATATGTCATAGCTGCATGCATTTTCTGAGCATATGAATATGTGTTGCGTTCATCTATGGCTGGCCTTCTTGATCCATCAAGGAGAATCTCATCACACCTAGATATAAAAAATACAGGCACATGATCAGTATGCACAATTAGTCTTATTTAATTGCATCTCACTGGTTCATAATCCAGGATGCAATGAACCATGGAGCATCTTGGCTTGATTGTAAGGAGAAAAATGACTCATCCTCCTTGATAAAGCCATTGGTATGCAGGAAACTTTCACATTGTTTCATAAGCCTGTACCATTGTATAGCCTGCTCAGCATACTGAAACAAAAGAACAATCATGTAATTGGATCCTCCCACCTCTGATACTCGCTATCAGTCTTCTCGGTAACACCTTTAGAAGCTTGGAGGAGGGCATCCCACATATCTGACATGTGGGTGTCACCATCTTCATCTTCAAGAGTGGTGTCAAGCTGGGTCTCTTGTTCCCCTTCCAAGTCATCAGTGATTTCCAGTTCTTCTGGTCTATCTCGTGCATTTGGAGGATTGAGAGCCTGGTAGACTCCAGGAAACTTTGATCTTGAAAGCATAGACAGGCAATGTCATGGTGAGAGACAAAGAACAAGTTTGTCACAGTCACATGTCACCACAACCCTTGACCCTTGACCACAGCAAATGTTTATTGTATTATTACGAGTTACAATACAGGAGGAGTCATGTGAGCTTGTGGATTCAATGATGAGCATGAATCATCCTTTTTCACCGTATATGGTTTGTTATGGGGATCTGAGCTGCTGACAGAGTCAGAACCACACTGGTATTTATGTCCACCTCACCTTTGAGTGATACGATCAGCCAACTCCACCTCCCCCATGATACCATCACCTATCTGCTCATGTTGCACCAAATTGGGGACCTTGAAACGGATAGCTTCCAGATAACATAAAGCTGTCTGTAGGATGCTTCTGGACGTGCGTGAGCACCAGAGCACCTCGTGGACAAAGCCCTTGGTTGGAACCAAATTACTGCGAGGTTGGGCGCTTGACGCACTTTGGTCGCTGTTTGGTCAACCGGATAGGGATGTGGCAGGTGAGGCAAGAGACGGAGGGGAGACAGGAGAGTGCTGTGTCAGTGGAGAGATTGGAGAAGGGAGTTGAGTATTTCGTGGGCGACCTAAACCGTTTTGGCTGATCATGGGTGATATTGAATCGCCGGCGAAGGCGACGGTTTCCGAAGCCTGGGATGACAGTAAGAAGACGTTTGGGATATCTTGGGCAGGCCATATTTCGCATAGTGATTTTACTGCTTGATCTGCAACATTGCCATTCAAATTAGCAAATTGTGTTGGGGCGGATATTGCGCAGATTGTGGAAATTGGACAAGAAAAGAAAAGAAAACTCACCGACCAATCCGAGGACATATTTATTCTTTTGAGAGTTGCGGAGTTGACTACATTTCGGTGTAGAGGAAAGAAGAACTTGCTTTGGGGGATTGATTTCACATAGAGATGTGGTAGAGAGGGGTGAAGAGGCGGAAGATGCTGGGGTATTCAAGTAAGACACAGGAGGTGAGCAAGAGGGGAGAGATGCAGGCAAGAGCACTATAGGGTTGCCAGCGGACCCTGGTGCGAGTGGTGGGGGGAGCCCTATGGGCGAGAGAGTGGGAGAATGCGTGCATGTACCAGAAGAGAGTAAATTGAGCTGGTGAGAGAGGAGAGCATTGTGTCAACGGGAAGATGGGAGAAGTGAGGTTCCAACCTTGCAACTGGACTCGAAAATGATCCGGCTAGGGTGATTGTGAGGGGAGAGAGAGCATGATGGGAGAGGGTACACAAGAGGGAGAGGGAGTAGGATGAGGCATATGGCAAATGGGCGGACTGGATTGGGGATGGAATGGCCCGGGGGATGTCTTTGGCTGAAGTGGACCATTTTTTTTGTGCCCTGTGGGGCCTGCGCTCAAGTTTTCGCGGGGGATTTTCATCAGCTCAATAGACATTTTGCAGGGGGAAAAGACGCTCACAAAGACAGTCCCGGCATTTGGCAGAAACCGATTACAATAATAAGTGATGTAAAATTTGAAGCCTCGTTGGCGTTGTCAGGGACCCTCGGAGTTCTCCATCTGACTTTCTGCGCCTTGCTTTTTTCATCGCTTTGCTTTGGGCACAACATTTTTCTCTTACCTGCCAGTACCCGCTTCACCACATCACCACAGTTTTTCCAGTCCTGCCGCCTTCTCCTGTAGGGGTGGACTGACTTAAACATGGTCAAAGTAGACCATGAAAGGTGAGTGTGTCAGGCTCATGTACCTTGCCCAATTAGAAGCCAAAGCCTAAATGCGCCTACAATTTGGTGCATTATTTTGCTTTGCCCTCTTGGGTGGGGCTTGGGCTTGGCCTGGATCCCTCCCTTCCATTGGTTTGGGTTGCAGGGGGAAAGAGGCAATCGTTGGCCAATCATCGTAACTTGTCTTTTGGGGGGGGGGGTAGAGATTTGTGCAGCGCCGCATTGTTTATTTGCCCCCTTCGTTCACATGTCTTCTTGCGGAAACAATTCAATGATCGACCAAGATCCATTGATCGTGGGCTGTCCGGGGTCTCCATCCGAGTTCGAGCCTAGGGCCAAATGTGACTGCCCCATCACAGTGACCGGATCGTTTTCGAGGCCGCCACAACCGCACTTCCCACGCTTCATATGCCAGGACTGTCTTGTGGGCATCTTTTCCCCAGCAAAATCCCTTGTTGAACTCATGAAAATTCCTGCTGAGCGAAAACTTGAGTGCAGGGCCCGCAGGGTGAAAAAAAAGATCCGGTCCAGCCACAAGACGTCCCAAATTGACCACCCTTCCTGCAGCCATCCGAGTTCTTCTCCCTCTGCCATATGTCTCATCCCTCTCCCTCTCCCTCGATCTCTCCCCTCGTGATCACCCTACTCTGCCTTCCTCTCCCCTCTCAGTTGCCTCTGGTGTCTTACTTGAATACCCCAGCATCTTCTGCCTCCTCTTCACCCCTCTCTATTACATCTCTATGCGAAATTGATCCCCCAATGCAAGTTCTTCTTTCTTCCACACCGAAATGTAGTCAACTCCGCGACTCTCAAAAGAATAAATGTCCTCAGATTGGTTGGTGAGTTTTCTTTTCTTTTCTTGTCCAATTTCCGCAATCCACAAAATATCCGCCCCAATGCAATTTGCTAATTTCAATGGCAATGTTGCAGATCAAACAGTCAAATCACTATGCAAAATATGGCCTGCCCAAGATATCCCAAATCTCTTCTTACTGTCATCCCAGGCTTCAGAGACCGTCGCCTTGGCTGGCAATTCAGTATTGCCCATACAGTTTCTGTCACCAACGAAATACTCAACTCCCTTCTCCAATCTCTCCACTGACACAGCACTCTCCTGTCTCCCCTCCGTCTCTTGCCTCACCTGCCACATCCCTATCCGGTTGACCAAACAGCGACCAAAGTGCGTCAAGCGCCCAACCTCGCAGTAATTTGGTTCCAACCAAGGGCTTTGTCCACGAGGTGCTCTGGTGCTCACGCACGTCCAGAAGCATCCTACAGACAGCTTTATGTTATCTGGAAGCTATCCGTTTCAAGGTCCCCAATTTGGTGCAACATGAGCAGATAGGTGATGGTATCATGGGGGAGGTGGAGTTGGCTGATCGTATCACTCAAAGGTGAGGTGGACATAAATACCAGTGTGGTTCTGACTCTGTCAGCAGCTCAGATCCCCATAACAAACCATATACGGTGAAAAAGGATGATTCATGCTCATCATTGAATCCACAAGCTCACATGACTCCTCCTGTATTGTAACTCGTAATAATACAATAAACATTTGCTGTGGTCAAGGGTCAAGGGTTGTGGTGACATGTGACTGTGACAAACTTGTTCTTTGTCTCTCACCATGACATTGCCTGTCTATGCTTTCAAGATCAAAGTTTCCTGGAGTCTACCAGGCTCTCAATCCTCCAAATGCACGAGATAGACCAGAAGAACTGGAAATCACTGATGACTTGGAAGGGGAACAAGAGACCCAGCTTGACACCACTCTTGAAGATGAAGATGGTGACACCCACATGTCAGATATGTGGGATGCCCTCCTCCAAGCTTCTAAAGGTGTTACCGAGAAGACTGATAGCGAGTATCAGAGGTGGGAGGATCCAATTACATGATTGTTCTTTTGTTTCAGTATGCTGAGCAGGCTATACAATGGTACAGGCTTATGAAACAATGTGAAAGTTTCCTGCATACCAATGGCTTTATCAAGGAGGATGAGTCATTTTTCTCCTTACAATCAAGCCAAGATGCTCCATGGTTCATTGCATCCTGGATTATGAACCAGTGAGATGCAATTAAATAAGACTAATTGTGCATACTGATCATGTGCCTGTATTTTTTATATCTAGGTGTGATGAGATTCTCCTTGATGGATCAAGAAGGCCAGCCATAGATGAACGCAACACATATTCATATGCTCAGAAAATGCATGCAGCTATGACATATGCTTTTGGTCGTCTTCATGGGCTTGGAACGATGTCATGGCATGAAAGTGGAAGTTCTGGCAGAATGGTTGGAAACCCATCTGTGTCCAATGTAGTGTCAAGCTATATGGTAGGCCTGCGAAGGAGAAAGGTGAGTCAAGATAATTATTTATGTTGGTATACAAGTGTTGAATTACACAACCAAGGTTCAAGCAGGAGAGACATCCATAAGTGCATGTGCTATCACATCAGTGAGTTGGATTTTCTCTGGGATAATTCAAACAGTGATTTATTTGCTTTCTTTCAGGCAATGCTCAAGAAATTATGTCTTCAATCACCAAAGCAATATCTGGGCTATCAAAAATTATGCTGCAGGCTCTTACTCCCAGAAACAAAACCCTTCAAGTATTCATGAATGGGGTGGTGGACAAACCTGCCATTTATTACAAGCTGCCTACACAGTTGCATTTCTATGCTTATTGCGCTGAAGATCCAGGCACATGACATTGAGATCCTCTCTGCAACATGTTATAAGCTCACTTTGCCTTTTCACAAGACTGACCAATTTGGAGGTACAGTTATGTTTGTGGATAAGAATGTCATTTTGCTTACCCCTGCTACATTTCAGAAATTCAACCATTTGTTCTGCATGCATTATCTGAAGCAGAAGCCCATCTTTGCCCTGTTCGTGCCCTTGCAGAGTGGTTGAAAGTATCCAGGATCAACAAAGGTTATCTCTTTCGAAAGATGGCTTCAGGTGATCACATTTCAGATACAAACACTCCAATGGTATGCAATATTCACTGTAATAGTCATGTTTAACTGCTCAAATTCTGGATGAACAGACCTCAGAACAGTTCCTAGAATTGTTCAGGAACAACCTACTTGATATTGGTGTTGACCCTTATCCCTATGGAACTCACTCATTCAGGCATGGTGGATGTCAATACCTCTCATCAGAATGCAGGTGGCCAATACGTCGCATCTGTGAATGGGGTGGATGGAGTACTGATTTCACTCACTTGACAATTGTCAAGTACCTCATCTCATCAAATGATGATCCCACAGAGAGGCGAGAGGACTTTTTTGATCCAAACCATGCACCAACTGTCAAGTGCCCTACTTGTGGTAGAACCTGTGGTTGTGCCTGATCAGACAAAAGCCTAAATGAACAATTGAATGATCCAGTTATGTAAATTTGTACATGTAAACTAGCTAGCCATATGTAAACTACGGTAACGTTTGGCAATGGATGTGGGGTCACTCATAACAAGTATCTGACTTCCCCAACGATAAGTAAATTGTTTAGAGAAACTCGCACGTGAACATGGCCATTTGACTGTCCGGTGCTGGAGTTGATGACTCCATTTTAGTGCGACGAGCAGGTAACAGAGATTTTCCACGATTTACGGGGTCAAATGCTGCTATGGTTGGGGGGGTGTTGATGGTGGCTTGTCCCTCATTCAACGCGAGTGCCCACTGGTGCATCATAAATGGTGTCAGCGCAAGTTTGTAGTTGTCCTCATAAATCTAGACATAATGCCCTGGAGCACCGTCATTCCCATATTTTTTTTCCAGCATGCTATGGAATTGTGCAAGTGCAATCTCCAAAGATGTGGCCCCCTGCGGGATGGCTGCAGGGTCGTGGTCTTATACGATGTCATTTTCCACTGCAACGTCAGACTGCATGGCAACAGTGACAGTAATTTTTAGAAAATGACTGAGCAACGGAAACGTAGTACTTGCATCAATAGGACATCTCTTTTTCACATCATCGATATCTATGATTATGTTGACCTTCCTGTACCGATGCTCATTGATTTTTGATACGAGTTCCTTATACTCAGACTCTTTTTCAACATCTAATGCCTCCGATTTCCTGCAAGTTAGAATATATTTAGCTTGAGAATTAGTGAAGATGTATCTGTGAGATACATACGATCGACCTGGATGATGGTACTTGAACTTGTAATGGTGTTGTTCTGACACCTTCCATTTTGATTCGCCAAACCGTATTAGCATGGCTCGCATGAAAGCAACGTAGTTTTCTGATAGACAAGTGAACGCAAGTTCTTTATTATGAACATCCTGTTTAGATTTGATTGCGGGTTGCTTGCCCATCTTTGGGACAGCCGGGCTGTGACAGATGAGCTGGAGTGAAAAAGCAGTGCAAAACTAATTCACTCTGCGCCCATTCTTTTCTTTTCTTTTTCAGTCTCATAGCTGGTGCGAAACAGCTGCGCGAGGGGCTGAGGCGAGGTGTCCACAAGACGAAGCCCAAGCAGTCTGCTCAGCGCTGAGAGCTACTCTTAGGCCATAGCATTTTTGATGGGAAGGGCACCATTCTCCATGCCCTCCCAACAGAACGATTGAAGAACACCTGAACTGCTCAACAAGTTGAGCAGCTCCTCCCATGGGTATGTTGCAGGCTTTTGTGGATATTCCGCACTCACAGCATCTTATTCAGGCGGACAATGTTTGTGCTATGTTTCCATATGAGCCCACTGTGTATCCTGAGCCAGAAATAGTCCCAGCACCGCATGAAAAACCTCACGAGAGGCTCCCAAATTCCAGTAAGTACTATTCTAATTTTGTGAGTGACTTGCTCATCAAATACTGCCGCAGTCTTTGTCAGTTAGCACAGCATTGCAGCCACCTGACGATGTACAATCACCATGTGCCCCGGTCCTACCCCAAGTCCACGACACAGTAGAGAAACTTCTGATTCAGCCCCAGACAGCACTTGCCGTGCTCCCTGAGCATTCACTCACGCTTGAAAATGGGACCATGCTCCAGTTCACCCTGGACCAGGTTCCTGATCCCCCAGCGGTCTCATTTGCCAATGACCTTCCATGTCTCAATGGTATGTGGGATTACAAATTGCCACACTGGTCTGGGACATCCTCATTGGTTTTCAATGGCCATCCTGTACCTGTTGTGCATTGGCCTGAGCTCTACAAGTCTGGGATAAAAGCAAGATGATTTGAATGGAAGGTAACATTTCTTTATTTTCTCTCTGTAACATTTCTTGTTCCCACCTTACTCTTTTAGGTTGTTGTCGAGCGCTATCGTAAAGGTACCCCTGAGGAGTTCTGGAGGACATTTAGCAATGACAATGGTACCCGAATGACCTTCACTGCCATCACTAATCGCCTTTGACAGCAGCGTTTGATAGAGGACAAGAATGTTGCAGAGCTGGCCAAAACTGAGTATGGCAATTGATGACCACTGTTGTGGGTGCACTTATTCCGAAATCCACCCCAAAGTGCAAACACTCCCTTGATTCATCTCCAATCTCATCTCCCATAGTCCCAGCATCCAATGACCTCCACAACTACTTGAGGATCATCTCGGAGTGCGAATGGCATGTGACTATGAATCTGCCTTAGATGCCGATGATTATGGACCAGACGTGATTGGTTCACTTGCCATCTCTGACCTGACTGAGCATGGCATGTTGAAAGGAGATGCACAGTGTTTGATAGCTGGTTGTGCAGGCTGGAATCGAGAGCAGAAAAGGAGGAAGCATAACATGAAAACTCACCAATGTTCTCTGTCATCCGGTGATCGCCCAGCCATGCGTGCTCCCTCCATGCCCAAAGAAGATGTGGTCTGTTATGAGCTGCAATGGGAGGATGGTGGAGCATGCACTTGGTTTGGGCCGATGATGACGAAGGGTGAGCAGACAGCTGATGACCACCACACATTCTATTACAACCAGCAACTCAAGAGCTTGGTCCCCATCCCACCTGGGTTCCATGTGCTGCCGAGGAATGGAGATGACAATGACAATACCTTTGGGTAGCGTACATAGATATGGACTCACAATCTTTACTCAATATGACAGTTTTAGCCCCCTGGGCATCAATCAGATTGCATGACAACTACAAGTAAAAAAAACAACAACATGACGATAAACAGTAGCTACATGTACCCTGATGACCTAAACCACCCTGCGGCCTTATCTGGCATGATGATATCCATGGCACGAACAATAGTGAAAAGGCTCCGCTCATGTGTAGAATGGCACAGGTAGGACTTGATCGATGAGAAGGCGAGTTCGATTGGGTTGTAATCAGGGGAGTATGGGGGGAGGTACTTTATTTGACAGTCTAAATGGGAATCAGTACGGCATTGAAGGATATGTATATGATGGGAAACATACTCGCTTCAACCTCAACGAGCTCCCTGACCTCATTGGAATGATGAATGTTGCAGTTGTCGAGGACAAGGACACTCCGTGGACCCAGGAATCTGTGTGAAAAAATCAGTAGATATGGGACCCAATGAGAAGGATGGATGGAAGTACATACAACCATCTTGCACAGGAATTGAACGAACCGTTCTGCAGTTACTGAACCCTCAATGATATCATATGCGATGATGCCATCAAGGGTGAGCACTGGTAGAATAGAGAATCGCTTTCCACGTACAAAGGCCTGCTGCTGAACACAACGTGTCCCAACCAATGACCAACCATATCTCCTGCTTTGTGTGCAATTATTCATTGCACTCTCATCAGTAAACATCAACATTGAGGGGTCTGGAACAGTTTCCCCAATTTGATTCATGAAAATCGCACGTTGCAGATCATTCCGTTCAAGAGCTTGAACGGAGACACGTTTATTCGAGAAGTGAAGCTGGCGCAGGGTCTGCATGAGCATTGGGAGTGATACATATACATTGCATTGGACTTGAAGTTCATGTTGGAGTTCGTCGAGGTATATGGTATGATGGTGGGAAAGGAGTAAATGAATGAAGCTGAGGTCAAGGGGCGTAAGAATGTGGTGACGCGCTGTGGCCTGAGCAAAGGGATTGTGGGTGAAACCATAGAGTTGATGGTACTGCAGCGTTTTGTAGACCAGTGACTTGCAAATTCCCAAAAGCTCACAAATTTCCTTGACCTTGTAACCAAGGTAGTGGAGAACAGGGATGTTGTTACGGATCGCTTCTGCAGCGGGCTCCGGCAACAATCAACTTAACAGGGGATCGGCTTCCAGAGGGGAGAACAGCAGCTTTCATTGTTGCTTACAGCTAAGACAACACTGCTAAGAAGGGGGGGGTCAAGGTCTAATGTCATTGCGAGCCGTGGGGGTTACCCAAAACAAGATGAGTCTGCCCCAAGAACCAGACTAAACATAAAGAAAGGAAAAGAAGAAAAAGTCCGAACCAACAACAAGAACAGTATATATAGTGACTGGTCTTGAGGGGAGGTAAACAGAAATACAACCATGAAGCCATAACATGTCCAACTCTACCATGTGTTCACCATGAGGCGCACATGAGGCGTCCTCATGTCGATGTTCTCGCGATCCAACTGGAGGCCCGGGTGTCATTGAGGGAGAGGTGAGGTCCAGATGACTCGGATGATTTGTCATCGGATCATGTGATGTGCAGAATTGCCTATTCGGGGTCTACACTTGCTGTAACAAGCAAGTGTGCAATCTGGCAAGTGCATTGCACGGTCAGGTCGAAGATGGGTATCATCCAGTGTGGGATTGGTGATGAGAATGTCTTGAGGTGGTGTGGATGTAGTGGCAAGGTTTGCAAGAAAGAAAACAAAGGAATGTGTGGAAGGAAAACCAACTAGGACGGTGGGCTAGTCGAGGTCAGACATGTGAACAGCATAAGCTGTACCGGATGACGATGTCTGTTGATGACATATCGAGGAGCGGTGTCTTGTCCTGTTTGTGGAACAAGAAGGTCCACTTGATGTCGGTATTCGTCCAAGAAAGGGTATCATTGTAAACGAGTGTGGGAGATATCAAGGTTATAGATGGAAAAGGTTAAATGAATGTGGGTCCAGGTTTCGAGTCATGGCACGAGTGACAAGCTGTGGGAACAAGTCGTCGGGTACTGCATTGAAGCGGTGTCGTGCGAACAATATGCGATAGGGGTTGGTTCACTGTTTGGGAAGTCGTATGGTCTGTGGTCGAAGTCCAAAAGAATGTGCTTCGGCAATGGTCGGATTAGAGAGAACAGTGAAATGTCCCGTGATCGAGGATTGTCCAGGGCATGCGTGCAGGTGAGGAATGTTGTCGGATCATCAGGGAGGATAATGGTAGGCACAGAATACGAAAGTGGAAACCATATATCCGGGAATGGCAATTGTCAATTACGTGTCGAGATATTGTTGAGGTGGAAGTCAGAAGTATCAATGGTGGAAGGGTTTCGATGCTGATGCCAAAGATAGATCATAACAAAGTAGAAACCGATCAGGAAGGTGATGGCAACGCTGCCAATAACAATTACGGTAATGAGCTGTGTCGGGAGTACAGCCATTGTGAATCGGTTTGTCGTGGGATGAAGTCAACAATATGTCAGGGCGAGGGAAAAGACAATAGCAATGATGTCCGTCGGCAAGGAGACTATTCGGGTACAACAAGGTCACGTGGGATATGTCCATGGTCGGTCTGGATTGTTCTAGAAGAAGGGACAAAAAGAGAACAAGGATAAGAAAATACAAGGATGTCCGAATGAAGAAACAATGACATTGAAAGGAAGACAAAGGACAAAAAGAAATGAAAAAGGAAGGTGTGCAGTGCAGAATCGTCATGGTGGGTATCGGAATGGGCATCGGGGTTGGAAGCGGAGTTGGAAACGTAACAATACCCCCGGAACAAGGGGAATCGTCCCGATTAACCGGAAGGATAAAGCACAAGGGAAACAAAGAACAAGGAAAAAAATTACAAGGAAAGAACAGACAGTTTAACGACATGATCAAGGTCGGCAAGAAATCAAAGACAAGATGAAGGAAAAAATGTCAGTCCAAAGGTCATTAAATCATGAATCATGAAGACGTTACTGAGTTACAAGGGTTAAAAAGAAATATATTCGGGTTCGTCCAATTGTTTTTCTTTGTCATTTTTTGTCATTGTGGATAATCAGGGGTCGTTGTTTCATTGTCATTAAGTCGTCAAGGGTTGCGGGGTGGAAAGGAATTTAAAGGTTGTCGGGGTCCAGGTGTTTATTCAGGGGTTGTCGGTTTGAAGAGAAATTAGGTGGTCGGCATTTTTGGGATGAGGTGAGTTCTGGGTGTCAGAAGTTTATAGTCATTACGGACACTCGAATGAGCATAGATTTATATCGTTTCAGATATCGGTGTTGTTGACTGATCGTGGATTTCCTACACTCAAATGGTGTGCGAGATTTCTTCATATTCCATGAATGCAACAGGGTCTGGTGTCGGTCAGAAGATGTTTGGGAATTCGGGATAAGGAAGATGAAACAGTTGCCAGTTCCAAGTTATACATTGGCAAAGGATTTCGGATGGGGATTCATTCTTCATCGTTTCTTTTTCTGGTGCATTTACTGCCTTACTGGTCAGCAGCACATCGGGTTCCTTTCCTATGTGGGATCGGAGGTCATTGGTTTGATAACCAGTATCCTTCTGGTTCAGTTCTGGTGTCCATAGACATCAAGGTTCATTCTACGGCTTATAGCGATCATGCATGCGTCTGGGGGTCATAGATTTTATATCGTTTTGGATATTCATCTCTTATTTATATAGCTGGTGAGAGAACCTGCTGCTTCGTCTCTTATTTGTATAGCCGGTGAGAGAACCTGCTACATGTTTCTCTATGGTCATGTTCCATCTGTCCATTCCATTTCTGTTTCTTCTCTTCTGTTTCTGGGTATTCTGTTTCTTCTTCTGGGTGTTTTTGTTGGTGTAAATAATGTCGGGGTTGTTTACATACAGGGGAAAGTCCATTCTATGAATCATACATGACGGGGGTGTATCCTTTCACAAACAACATCAATCTCCAATCCAATCCATGGATGTCATTCTCCTTCCCCTTCACCATACGCTCATGCATTGCACGAACTAAGGCATGACGATGATAATCGGGTTCTTTGGTCCCATGTCTCGAGCGTTTGTTCTGCATGTTATGGCCGTCAGAACGGTGTGCACGGTCGAGTTTCTTTTTCTGGGATTGGGGAAGAAGTGGAGAGCGGCGACGTGACTGGGTTTGGAGCGAGACAAGAGGTGGAGAATACAACCATGCTCGGTATTCATCATCCATCTCTATATGCAGTCGGTGGGTTACTTTTTGAGGGGGTGTCGGGAGATCAGTGAGACTGTCCATGTACGCATCAAAGTCATCAATGGGGGGAGTCGGATGTTCTTCACCGCAAATGTTCACTGCACCAAAATATAGCTCATTGTCCAGATCATCGAAGATAAAGGGTACGTCGAGACTCATTGTCGATGTCGACGGTGGGGACAGTGTCGAGGATGCTGGACGATACGTGTGTCACGATGATTCTGGGGTACGGGTGCAAGACGAGGAGCGGGGATGCGAACAACAAATCGATGATGAGGAAGTTCCTCGTCCAAAATGTATTGGAGACCCTGGAGGAGGAATTGGCTTCGACGATTTCTTTGCTCAGTGATCCGTAGACCACCCAGGAGATGGTGTAATTCGTCAAGGACCGGTGTCACGGATCGTGGAAGGAAGACGAGGTGTGGAATGCGAGGATCGTTCCAGCTGATGTAGTCGACCCAGTCGTCAGGTCGGTTGAGAGGGAACCAGGCAAGATCGCACTGCCACCAGCGACGGGCAGGCCACGGGTAGGGATGGCCTGGAGGGCAGAGGTTGGCCAGGGTGACGACAGGTGGGTGGTTTAAAGAAGTTTTCCGTCTTCGGTAATTACCATGCCTCGTTGTCAGCATCGTGTCGGAGTTTCCAGTGATCGATCCATGTACCAGGGTCTTGGTTGCCTCGTGGATTCGTATGTATGATCGGGGATCAAACTTCTAGAAAAGAGGGTGTGTAGCGGGATATCACCTGATATGCCGATCCGCGCTATCCAAATCGGTAAGGAGTGGCGTTTCGTATGTGTTCCGTTCATGACAATCATTATAGTCTTGGTCATTTGTTCATCCATGTCAAACAAAGAGGGTCCCCTTTCATCTGTTCCAACAGACTACTAAGATCAACCACTTCTCTTTGTCGCATGTACAGGTCATTACAGGATTCGGGGTTTCATATGCATACTGGCTTTCTCTGGGCTTTCTGCATTGGTGAGGAGATGGGAGGGAGGAGGTGGAAGGAAGAATAGGAAGGCGGTTTGAAGGGTTCGTTGATTTTCGGTTCATCCAGGGAGAGGGAGTCGTAATATGTCTGGTACAACCAAAACATATTTGAATCATGAAGGTGGGATACCTGAGGCGATTGGTTTGTCTAGCAGTGTCCTTCTGCATCTGGGGCAATGACAAGTCTTGTCCATTGCATCATTTCATGTCGTAATTATCATATCGAAGTGTGGAATGACAGTGGTGACGTTAGTCAGGGGTTTATTTCGATTCGGGTTCCAGGTTTGGGCTTGAGCAATTATTATGGATAAACCATAAATAATTCGCAGGGCGGCAGTCTTGAGGTTGACCATTCGGAGTATTCAACAATCATTCGGGGTCCGGGTGGCTAGTGTACATCAACAGATTTCAGGTCTGCATCTGTAACAGTCTAGCATCGTTCGTTCGTCCATTCGTGTGGGGTCAGGGTTGAGGGATGAATAAAGTCGGGAGGAGGAGAAGAGGAAGAGGGTGTAGGGGAGGACGAGGGAGAGATTCGGGAGAGAGGAGGGGGTTCATTGGTTCATGTCGAAAGTTGAATGTCGAGGGAGTTGGGAAACGTTTAGTCTTTTGTTACGGATCGCTTCTGCAGCGGGCTCCGGCAACAATCAACTTAACAGGGGATCGGCTTCCAGAGGGGAGAACAGCAGCTTTCATTGTTGCTTACAGCTAAGACAACACTGCTAAGAAGGGGGGGGTCAAGGTCTAATGTCATTGCGAGCCGTGGGGGTTACCCAAAACAAGATGAGTCTGCCCCAAGAACCAGACTAAACATAAAGAAAGGAAAAGAAGAAAAAGTCCGAACCAACAACAAGAACAGTATATATAGTGACTGGTCTTGAGGGGAGGTAAACAGAAATACAACCATGAAGCCATAACATGTCCAACTCTACCATGTGTTCACCATGAGGCGCACATGAGGCATCCTCATGTCGATGTTCTCGCGATCCAACTGGAGGCCCGGGTGTCATTGAGGGAGAGGTGAGGTCCAGATGACTCGGATGATTTGTCATCGGATCATGTGATGTGCAGAATTGCCTATTCGGGGTCTACACTTGCTGTAACAAGCAAGTGTGCAATCTGGCAAGTGCATTGCACGGTCAGGTCGAAGATGGGTATCATCCAGTGTGGGATTGGTGATGAGAATGTCTTGAGGTGGTGTGGATGTAGTGGCAAGGTTTGCAAGAAAGAAAACAAAGGAATGTGTGGAAGGAAAACCAACTAGGACGGTGGGCTAGTCGAGGTCAGACATGTGAACAGCATAAGCTGTACCGGATGACGATGTCTGTTGATGACATATCGAGGAGCGGTGTCTTGTCCTGTTTGTGGAACAAGAAGGTCCACTTGATGTCGGTATTCGTCCAAGAAAGGGTATCATTGTAAACGAGTGTGGGAGATATCAAGGTTATAGATGGAAAAGGTTAAATGAATGTGGGTCCAGGTTTCGAGTCATGGCACGAGTGACAAGCTGTGGGAACAAGTCGTCGGGTACTGCATTGAAGCGGTGTCGTGCGAACAATATGCGATAGGGGTTGGTTCACTGTTTGGGAAGTCGTATGGTCTGTGGTCGAAGTCCAAAAGAATGTGCTTCGGCAATGGTCGGATTAGAGAGAACAGTGAAATGTCCCGTGATCGAGGATTGTCCAGGGCATGCGTGCAGGTGAGGAATGTCGTCGGATCATCAGGGAGGATAATGGTAGGCACAGAATACGAAAGTGGAAACCATATATCCGGGAATGGCAATTGTCAATTACGTGTCGAGATATTGTTGAGGTGGAAGTCAGAAGTATCAATGGTGGAAGGGTTTCGATGCCGATGCCAAAGATAGATCATAACAAAGTAGAAACCGATCAGGAAGGTGATGGCAACGCTGCCAATAACAATTACGGTAATGAGCTGTGTCGGGAGTACAGCCATTGTGAATCGGTTTGTCGTGGGATGAAGTCAACAATATGTCAGGGCGAGGGAAAAGACAATAGCAATGATGTCCGTCGGCAAGGAGACTATTCGGGTACAACAAGGTCACGTGGGATATGTCCATGGTCGGTCTGGATTGTTCTAGAAGAAGGGACAAAAAGAGAACAAGGATAAGAAAATACAAGGATGTCCGAATGAAGAAACAATGACATTGAAAGGAAGACAAAGGACAAAAAGAAATGAAAAAGGAAGGTGTGCAGTGCAGAATCGTCATGGTGGGTATCGGAATGGGCATCAGGGTTGGAAGCGGAGTTGGAAACGTAACAGATGTGAGCTTTGAGATCTCTGGAGACGGTGTGAGGCGGCATATCAAATGTTGAAGTTATTGTTTACGGTTTACAACTTGAAGGAACTTGAGACTCAGACAGGAAGCCGAGGTTCAGCTGGGCAGTGCCACATTTGATTTTTTTCTCAGTTTCCGCATGTTTATGAAAACGGCTGTAATAAGTCAGGGCCTTGTTAGTAACCAGGTTAGTAACTTGTCCACCTCGGGACCCCTTTTTAACCTATGTTATTAACAGTTATTAACATATTGTTATTAACAGTTATTAACATATTGTTATTAACAGGTTATTAACATATTGTTATTAACAGGTTATTAACTAGTTAAATTTACTTTCTAACCATGTTAAATATAAAATGTGCAGTGAAAAACTAATTACTGTAACATAAAAGTTCAAAAATCCCAGTCTATGGGGCAATTAGCAATGGGGCAGTCTGTATCAACAGGTTTGTGTGGCGCTGAAGGTTCCAAAGGATGGCCAGAGAGTAATTCTTGCAGCAATCCAGACTCCAAGTTCACATCATCATCCATGATGAATGCAGCATCCCGGGCTGGTGTCATGCCCTCTGAGCTTGCCCCACTGTCAGTGTCCGAATCTGAGGCAGAGTCAGCAACATTAGATACTTCAACGGCTTTTGACATTGCTGATAGTTCTTTCCCCATATCACAAAAGGTAACGGCAGGGTGCCGTTTGGTTTTTCTCTCTTGCTGAACCAAGGTTATATCTCAAGAAGATTCTTAAGGTTATCCTGGGTAGAAGGGTTGATCTGCTCAGCCATGCCGGGATGTCTAGCCTTGAGCTCCGAGTTGAAAAGTATACATTTTAGTCATTGTAAAAGCTAAAAATTTGAACTGTATATTAGAGAATTCCAAACAGTTCCAAAATGTATGGTATTGTCTACCATTTTGTGGTAAGCAGAGAACCTCGGATTTCGAAGTCCGGATTATTCTATTTGGCACTTATTATATTTCTCTCAACCTGTTGCAATAAGGTAGCATTAGTAATACCTGAATTTTTAACTGGTTATTTCTAACCGGTTATTAACTAGTTATTAACTGGTTACTAACTGAGGGGTCTGTAGGGGAATAACTGTTAAATTCACCCCCCCTACAGACCCCTCAGTTAGTAACCAGTTAATAACTAGTTACAGTGTTCAATGGCTCCTTTGAACACTACCAGTCCTTTGAACACCCTGATATAATTGATTCTGTCCTGATTTCTACTGCTAAAAAATGTTCTAATTCCTTCAATGTATTATCTGAACCTATTTAGATATTGTTTTTTATTCAGAACCACCAATAAAATTAGAAACTGAATATTGATAAAGTAGAGAGAAATCCAATCACTCCTTTGAACACTAATGTTTTGACCATAAAACATTCCAGTATCAACAGATTTCTTTAAAGATTGGTATGAGAGGTCTTTGGATAGATGAGCAACCTTCTGTCTATTCAGATTTTGTTCAAGAGAATTTGGCTACCTGGGACATTTGAGGGTAATTTTTGTGTTCAAAGGAGCCATTGAATACTGTAATAACCGGTTAGAAATAACCAGTTAAAAATTCGGGTATTACTAACGCTACCTTATTGCAACAGGTTGAGAGAAATATAATAAGTGCCAAATAGAATAATCCGGACTTCGAAATCCGAGGTTCTCTGCTTACCACAAAATGGTAGACAATACCATACATTTTGGAACTGTTTGGAATTCTTAAAGACAGAACGTTCTTCTCTAGGCTCGTAATGAGGAAAAAGCGCAATCCATGCTCTATCGCTTTCGCGAGGCGCAGGCCGCGGAGCTTGGCCTCGGGACCCGGGGGGACCGTCGACCACGGATGGCAAGTGCGTGCAAAAGCTTGAGGGATTGCGAACGGTGGAGGGGTGAGATACTAAGGGAGATCAGCAGGAAGGTGTCAAAGATCCAAGACTGTATGATTCCGTCTTGGTTTATTCTACCTTCCGATGCTGACTTTTATGAACAATATCTGAAAGCTGGTCTTTCGGACTATGAGGTCCGCGATTTGAATGACGACATCAACAAATTGATACGGGAGAAACGACATTGGGAGAATCAGATCGTTGCTCTTGGTGGAGCCAACTACCGGCGCAACGTAGCCATGCTGGACGACGATGGGAAGGAGGTGCCAGGTACCAAAGGATACAAGCCAGTCTACGTTCTCTGTCCTATCACCATTTACTTATATACCGCCCCAAACAATATAGATACTTTGGCCGAGCAAAGGACTTGCCCGGTGTCAAGGAACTCTTCCAGGGTCGGAAAAAGGAAGAGGAAGAGGAAACTCAGGCGCTTTCTTTTTATAAAAAGTTCATCAGCCAGGGACCAGCATATCACGGGGATCTGGATGAGGTCGACGGTCATTTATTAGAGTCCGAGATGGAGGGTGAGGAAGAAGGTCAGTCGTGTCCTATAATTCGATTTGATTAGGTTTTTGATTCTATACTTACATTCCAGAATGGAAAGAAGCCTATTCAAATCTACGTGAAGCTTTGGGTCTACCAACAGATGACCCCACGCCCCAAATGCCCCACCACTCCCGCAACCCACAAAATTCACTACCGCCAGGAGCCCCGCAGCCAGAAACTACAACATCCAACACAAAGCGAAAAATTTTGGACGACGGCAGCGACGTTGAGATGTCCCCAGAGCAGGCACCTTCCATCACTGGCAATGACCTTGCAAAACGTTCGAAAACACAAGTGGATACCGCAATCACTGCCACCGTTGTCAATGCCGATAGCATTTCAGACAATGTATTGCAGAACGCTCGAGCGGCAGCAGCATATATCAGTTTCTTAGACCCGGAGGACTTGCTCCCCCCGAAGATGGCTACGAGAGAGGAGATGGAAGCGGTATTGCTCGGACTACGGAAGCAGGTACTCTTGGAGGAGTACTTTGGTGACGGTGATCAGAAAGTATAATATGTTTTGCATCAGCGAAACCGCATTTTCATTACAAGAGGATATATCGTATGATAATCTCGAGCTTCCTTGTAACATCCAGCACAACTAGTTTCGTTCCCATCTCCTTTGTACGGTCGGAGATTTAATCGGACATCGTAAAATAGTTACGAGAATCACCGTGTGGATATCCAACACGTGATCTGACGCGTCGCCGTCGATTTCGGACAATTGATCCTGCACGAGCACGGAAGTGGTGAAATTGGAGCGAAATGTGAGTATGGTAAAGCAATTGTTGCACGATGCTGAGTTCAGAGATCTCGACCCGTCTACCAAAGATCTCTCCCAATCCCAGCGGCGCCGAGATCCAGAACTAGTGGGCAGAGATCGCAAGGCCAGCGTTTACGGAGGATTGGACGATGTAGCAATGGCTGCGTGCGGTCAATGTATCCTGGTCGACATGTCCACTCCAGTTATGGTCCAAATTTCGTTTCCAATAACCACATTATGTCACATTATCATCAGTGCTAAAACAGCTGAAGCGCTCAAGCCTCTACCTCGGGCTAGACCGTTCTAAATCTTTGGTGATGTATCATCAACTTTAAGTCGACAGTTATTCCTCGAATTCGGAAAATGTTGAATATCATACTGCACAGGTCGAACGTTCACCAGGAAAGCTGAATGGCTCACAGGCTGTCATACCGATAAAGTTAGGCCCGGGGTCAAGCGCGGGCGTCTATCATCCCCCCCTCAACAACTCCTCTCTTTGTCCGAGTCTCAACCTTCATCATCTACCGCCATGGACATCATTCATCATTGCCTGGCCCTCACTCCTGTTCCATACCTTACGACAGTTTTTTCAGTTTTCAGATACATCGGGTCCGCGGTCTTGCAAGTCCATGCGAGCAAACTCCAACTGCGTGCCCTTGTCTCGGAGATCGCCCAGCTTCTGCAAACCCTTGACGGCCAATATCGAAATGGTCGACTACGAGAAGACAGAACGGCGGCTCCGTTGGACAACTTGTGCTCGTGAGTGGTTTCTGTACTCAGTTTGAAGCCGATTTATCGCTTTTTGATCTCCCAGCTTACTCCGCGAGGTCTCCGACTTTGTGCAACAGCAAGCCACCTACAACTTCCTTAAATGTCTGTACACAAAGGATCGGAGGATCGCTTTGATCGAAGGGTATCACCGTCGTATCTTAGCCTCTGTTGCCGCCTTCCAGGCGAGTGCACCCGGTTTCTGCTGTGGAGTATACTTATAGCGCCTTTGCAGATAACATCCCTTCTGAACATTCAGGATTGGCAATCAAAACACAATGAAGCACGAGCAAACGACCAGCAACTCTTGTTCGAACGATTAGGGGAGCTCGAAACGAATCATGGTAGTCTGATGGAGGCATTGAGTATGTGTTTCAATATAATTATGCTGTTGCACTTTTTTGATTTCTTCGGTTCCTTGGGAGCAGATACTCAGGATAACAACATGATGGCGATATTGACTTCGTTGAAAAAACAATCCACCGTGCGGTCAACCGGAGACAGAGAGCGACAGTTCTACCTTCACAGCTTGCAATACCTCACAATGACTACTGGTGTCCAGGTGGAGTTGGATAGCTGGACGATCACATGTTTTGACGTCGATTTCGGGCCTGTCATAGGCGCTGGCGGATTGTATGTTTTGTGGTTCCTTTGTCTATGCGTCCAGAGTTAGCTAATTTCTCGATAGTGGACAAGTTTTCAAAGGAACGTGGAACAAGACGCCGGTCGCAATAAAGGTGTTCAAGACTGACCAAGGGATCATTCCCGACGCTGAGGTAACTACAATTCCCTTCATTTTTTGTTGATTTAGCACCAACATATTGACATCGATAGGTCATTCGCGACGAGATCAACGTAAGCTCTTTAGAATCATGGATACTCGCTGGATCTTGACCCGAATGGCTAGACCTGGTTGAACCTCAGACACCCTCACATAATTCGTACGTACACAACTCTTGTATCCTTCTTTCGTGTGCTACCTTCCTGACTTCTGCTATCTGTAGAATTTCTTGGCGCAAACGTCCTGGATGACAGGCCTTTCGTTATCATGCCTTACCTTAAGAACGGCAATGCTCGCAATTTCCTTCGGCGCCATCCAGGTTACGATCGAGTCGTTCTGGTATGTGTCATTTTAGATGTAGTGCTGAGCATACTCACTCGCGCGATTGCAAGCTCCGTGACATCTCTCGTGGTTTAGTATACCTTCACTCTAACAAGGTCGTACACGGTGATCTCAAAGCGGTATGTATGACTGTATCCTCCTGTGTAACTTCGTGCAATCAATTGAACACTTTGTCACAGGTTAATGTCCTGATGGACGACAGTGCGCGAGCGGTACTATGCGACTTTGGCCTTTCACGTGTCAAATCGGACATCACAACCCGCACGGCGAAGCTTAACACGTCTTCTTTGGTTGGGAGTCGCAACTGGATGGCGCCAGAACGATTGATGAGAGGAACACTTAGGAAACCCTGCGACATTTATTCGTTCGCTATGACGGCCTATGAGGTGAGTTTGATTGCTTTATATGTTCAACAATGCCTCACTGGATGATGGAGATATACGCAAACGAGGTCCCTCTTGATCAGCTTAGTCACCTCAGCTATTCTGAGATGATTAACCTTGTTGTGCACCAAGACATCCGTCCCGAGAAACCCGAGGACGATGATACTGTTCAACTACCCGATCTCATTTGGGAACTTGTTGAGTGCTGTTGGAAGAAAGACGCTGCGAAAAGGCCCACGGCTACGGCCATTTGTGACATGTTGTCTCAATTCGTTGATTCTGGCGTAACGTCTACACCCACTCTCTCAGCACAGTCAACGGAAGCACCCCCTCAGTCTTCTGTGAGCTTTCCGGAGCCGTCAACTGAATCCTCGTTAAGCATGTCTTCGCAAACTCTATGGACACCCTCCCATCTTTCGGAATCACTCAACGAGTTATCTGTTACCGCTGGCAACTCTAGTGTGTATTTATCTCATTGCTCCTGGATTGTCCCTGACGCGCACTCCAAATATCCGACAGCCACGACATCTGTGCAAATACCTGCTTCTACGCTGCCATTGAATACAACAGCCTACCGAAACCCAGTTCCAATATTTGAACATACCATGACATTGGAGGGCCATGAATCTGTCATCTTCTCTGTTGCATTCTCCCCTGATGGCAAGCTAATTGCCTCGGGCTCTCATGACAAGATGGTTCGGGTCTGGGATTCGCAGAGTGGGAAATCCATGTCTGGCCCTTTCAAGCACCACACATTACCGGTTTACAGTGTTGCATTCTCACGCTGTAGCAGGAAGATTGTTTCCGGTGGAGGCGATCATAGTCGGGGGGAAATATTTATTGTGCATGTGGACACTGGTGATGTTTGTTTCGGCCCTGTCACAGGGCATTCAAGCTATGTCCGCTGTGTCTCATTCTCACCTGATGGAGAATGGATTGTATCAGGGTCGCGCGATAACTCGGTCCAAGTCTGGCATGCGTCGACGGAGTATAATACATTGGGCCCATTCAAAGGTCACACTCGCGAAGTCGAATCTGTTGCATTTTCACCCGATGGCAAGAGGATTGCTTCAGGTGCCGCGGACAACTCAATTTTAATCTGGGATGTGGACACGGGTACAATTCTTTTGGGGCCGTTGACTGGACACACGAAATCGGTCCTCTCTGTGGCATATTCACCCGATGGCAAAAAACTTGCCTCGAGCTCTGGTGACAAAACCATTCGCATATGGGACGCAGAGAGCGGAAAAGTCATCTCTGGCCAATCACACTTCAACGGACACACATCCGACATCCGATTGGTTGCATTCTCGCCCGATGGTCGGTGGATCGTATCTGGTGGCAATGACCGAATGATACGGGTTTTCGATGTTGAGCAGGGACGTCTAGTGGCAAGGCCTCTCAGAGGACATACTTCTGCCATCTGGTCGGTTGCATTCTCTCCGGATGGCAGGAGGATTGTCTCAGGCTCTGAGGACAAGACAATTCGTGTTTACACTCTACAGTAATGAAAATTGAGGCTTGCGCTGAACGACTAGGATCTTTACTGATCTAACACAAATTGTTTCAATTCAAAGGTAGTCATACCACCGAGCTCGACCTAGTAAACTCCCGGCCAACGATAAAGCTTTACTTCGACTAGGATCGTACCAAGGACCACAGGAAAACCTTCCCCGAGAGGTATGCATGCATTTTCGTAATGCCGAGCACGCTAGCGCTCCCAACGAGAGCGTCAAAAAGCGCCATTGAAGTGGTCCTTGATGTGCTAGAAATCAAATATGTCGGGTCCTCCGACATGTTCTTCTCGGACGAGTACAACGTGGTAGACAAGTACGGCGGAGCGGAAGGATGTTTCGATGGCGTATGTGAGTACTCTTCTGTATGCCCCCACCGATGATGTGGTTGCAAATTGCCGATGGAGATCATGATGCGTTCCAGCATTTGGCGTCATGATGGTGGTATTGTCATTGATGCAGTGGTTAGTACATTTATGTTTCCTGGAGCGCCAGGATCAAACCAAATATCCACACCTCTTCGCTTGCTCGCTGCCGTGAATGGGTTCACAAACCCAGGCCAACGTCATATACTAGGCTAGATGAGCTATCAAACTGCCGAAGATGAACCTTTGACTATCGCTCTTCGTATTCTCGCCTGGCCAGGGTAAAGACCTCCAACGGACGACTTGATCCAAACGTCTGAGCTCACATGTTACCAGTGGCACAGTGAACATAGTTATGGCACGTTTTCACTAGGCTAAACAACGCCGACATATCATTGTATTGTTTGCTGCGTTTGGCAGAGAAATAAATGAGGAGGACGGATCAAAATCCGATACAAACTTAGAAGGGAAGAACTCACCACTGAGCGACATCCAGAACTCCAGCACCCCATCAAGCAAGGCTGTAGAATGAACTCTTCTCTGCCAGAATTAGGTAGGATTGGAACAAACTATGGATCAGCGTCTCACCGTCATGAAGGCGGCCTGTGGAAATCTTGAAGTCATCACAGGTTTAGAAAGACAATTGGGGAATGATCTGAGTTGTCCCCTCTAGGTTGTCCATGATAGACAGATTAGTAGAATCAGTAGAGAGGGAAATTGGTTCAGCATCAGCAATTTGAGAATAGCCGACAGGTGCATCGATGAGAATGGCAGCAGGAAGAGCGGAGGCCAGATATGGTCTGAAGGCAGGGGCACATCGGAAAGCAAGGAAACTGGTGGAGGAAACTGGTGGAAACTGACCGCCTGGAGGAACGGTTGTGAACTCTTGTAGTTTTGCCAGTGTGTTGTAGTTGCGTAACGAATGCAACAGACTGAAAGACTGGCTTTGGAAACGACCTCTGGAGACGCAGATAAAGTGCAAACAAGGGTGGGTTCCGGTTGATGGTGATGGTGATGGTGATGTTGGTCCAAAGACGTGTCCCAGCAGCAAGGCGGCGCCAGCGTTGGCAAACAGACGCGAAGTGATGAGGAAAGACGTTGTGTCTTCCGAAATGGCTTGACAAAGATCAAAAGCAGCTCCCGAGGCAAACGGTGGACAGCTGTTGGGCAAATCTCATGCCGTTCGTCCTGTGTAATGTGTAATGTTAATGTCCGCTATATTCGTATCTGCGAGAATGTTGGCACGATAATGGACGGGGTGGAAGTGACTGGACAACAGCAACATCTTACAACAAGTTGTGTATACACCAAGTATCGTTCTCAGGCTAATATCATCCATCATCCACTGGTGGCATTAAGGAAATGACCTAGCGTCTCAACAATCGTAGTGATCTCTATGGTAGCTTAGTCGCCGTCCAAAAGGCCGCATGATATACATAACCAAGCATCCCTTGCGAATTACTTGCGTACGTAGTATCGATCGTTGTTTCATTCTGGGGAAAAAAACGTAAGACATACAAGATGGAATCCATCAGAAAAACTCACAGAGAGCTCAAACCCGATTTTACGGGCGAGAGCCTTGACCTCGGCAAGATCAAGTTCAACAGATGGGTCATTTGTATTATTGTTTTCAAAATGCCAGAGGAGGGGACCAAGGTTGATCCAGACACCCCCAGGGGCTAATATTCTGTGGATGATGCGGAGATAGTTCACTATATTTTTGGCCTGAATACCAAACGTAAGGAAGTTGTGTGCGAGGAAGGGTTAGAAACATACCGTATCAATGAAAAAACATGTCAGAATGGCATTCCACAGACCTGCTTGTGGTTCATTCTCATCTTGGTCGTCTACACCGTAAATCTCTTCAAAATCTCCTGGACGGCAATTGTAATCTCTTATAATACATGTACGGAGGGAAGGGCGCACCGGCAACAAGCGAAAAATTCGACGTGGAAGGGAGGGCTGTTGGTAGGACGTCGGGTATGGAAACAGAAGATAGCATGGCCTGTCGCGACGGAACATTGGAGAATGAATGAATGTATGGATAGATCGTGTGCTTCCCGATTTCATTCGTCCTTGAGTCAATATTAAATCGTGATAGAATGCAGAATGAAAGGGAACAGACATGTTAAGAATGAAGTACGATGCTAGCAGCATGTAGTGCGAAAACTCGTTTCCCTGGCAAGAAAACCCTGCTCCGAAGTCAAAATGCAGAAGAGAAGGCGGGGAAGCAATGGAGAGATACTGACCAAGACTTGCCACATCGTACGCGAGTCGACCAAGTCCGGCACCAGGAACCAGGACTTTCAAGTGTCCTCTACGACAAAGATGCACTTGAGATATATAAGAAATACGGGCCAGAAGGACGTGATTCACCTCTTCTCAAGTGGGGTATCAGAAAAATGCTGCAGTAAAGAGTCTCTCATTGGCTTATAGCATGTCTCCCGTTCTTCCTTTCCCTGAAAAAACGTAACAAGTTGGTTACCGGGGTTTCAGAGTGATCATAAAAGACCTAGGGGACCTCTTCGCTCCAATCCCGGACAAATTGCTTGATTGTGCTCCTCAACTTGTCCATGTCATAGTCTGTGGGTTGGTACCGCTTTTGCACTTTAGGGGACGCGTTGTATGCGCGTAAGACAGGACGATGGTCATCGGGATGAGGCACGTCGTGTGTGTGCGAATGTGCATGCGAGTGGGAATGAGTATGGCTTGGCCCTGCCATGTTGGATATAAGTACTCGCAAGCCTGAGTGAAAAGTAAAGGGAGGACCTTGGCAGTCATGAGAGTGATCCAGAACGCCAGAGTCTCCTGCATTCACGACCTTTTCTTCATTTTCATTTAGGCTCATGTCATGGCCAAAAATCTCCGGATTGGCAACGATCTGGTGCAGGAATGTAGCGTTCACCAGGATAGCCTTGTCGACGTCTTGCAATTTCTTCTTGTACCCCAATTCTTCCAGCAAAGCCTGATCTGCCAGAGGCAATCTAAGCAAGTCTTTCTTGCGACGGTTATTCGCAGAAAGCTTTTGGGGAGAAGAAAGTATTATATTTCAGTGCAAAATTGGATTTGAATCCACATTACCGAGTACTGTTCATATGACCGGAATGTTGTGATCACGTTTGAAAAATGAATCTGCTCTTCTAGCTGCTCTTCTTCAGTGTTCCTGCCAGCATTTTGGGTCATTGTGAGAGATTGAGTGAATCACAGATGTTCGACGATGTTGAGTTCCAGGTGTTATGCTTGGTTTTGCAGCAAAAGCTTGATCCTAACCATATGCATAGCCTATGTAGTAAAGGCGAAGTTCAAGTTTCGACAAAAGGGACAGGACATCCGCACGTCGTCGACAACATTCGTGAATACTACCTGTTGGCTATTTCTTACTCATAGCTCGAAGGAGAAGGGCAGAATCCCGCAGTCTTTCCTCTATTTCTCCTTGAAGACTTGAACTGCGGCGCCAACCCTGAACCTTGTTTTGGTTTTGACGGTACCGCTTTACACGATTTTGACGGTACCGCTTTACACGATGCTCGAGTCAGTCAACTGCACAAAACCATAGAATGCGAAGATTAATATTAATATTCGCAGCCTTCGTTACTCGAGTGCCACTGGCTAGCTCCATGGTGTCGTTCTCCCCCGCTCCGCATCTGGCCGACCCTGTCTCCCAATTCGTACAGCCAAGGCTGCCAAGCACACCCAGCAGCTTGCTCAGCAGAGCTTGTCCCAACCAATGGGAGAAATCCGATGAGATTCTTCAGTCTTCATTCGACTTCGTCGAACATTCTATCATACCTCGTAGGAATGGATTCGTGGACACGGTCATTGAGGCTTACAGTCGTCATCACGCACTCATTATACGTCCCGACGATGTCTGGCTTGCCATCCTCACACAGTTCAACTTCTTCGTGAATGGTAACGCCGAATTGCTAAGGTCGCAATTCGTGAGCCACGAGGGGAAGAAAAAGCTGGTAGTACGTGCCCTTGGGAATCGGTACACGGTCGACTTTGGCGACATGGCATTCAGGATGACAGAGCAGATGCACGAGAATATCGTTGATCCCACTCTTCGTGAGTGGATCTTGCCAGATTTCTCTACTACGACCGTTACGGATACTATTGTTGTCGCGGTGGTCATGATGGCGACTTTGAAGTCATATTTTTCTTTCTTGTTCGAACTTATGTGTGGTATCCCTCGTGTTACTCTCGAAGGCGAGAAGAGTGACTGGGAGAATATCCTCGCCAGGTTGGAGAAGTTGAAAGAATACGGAATGCATACCACTGCATGGTATCATCTCCTTGTCCCGGTCATATCGCGGTTTGTCACGGCCTTCGATGATCCCAACAGCAAGGCAAACCTCGACTTCTGGCAGACGGTCGCACACTATGAAGGTGGAGGAAGCGGTCCTACGTGGTTATCTGGTTGGATCACCGCTTTCTGCGTCTTTGACGAGAAGGGCCAATGGCTTGGTCATTCACTAAACTCTGTAAGCAAATCTCCCGTCAAATTTAACCAGTGGCACCAGTTTGTTCAAGTAACTATTTAATCCTGCAGAGCTTTGATGCATCTGTGGATCTCAGTTTACTTCCAGCTCAGGAATTCTGGTCAGCGGTCTCCTCGACCCCATTATCCCGCATGGCTTTCACCGCTCGTGGATACACAGAAGTCCCGTTTCTATCTCTTGACGGCACCCGTTACCACCGTATAAAATCCACCAATGTACCTCAGGGCTACGCAGAAGTTGACGTCGATCTTGACGATAACGGGATGCTTTTTGATACCATCATGACGGCGGGACAAGTCGGTTCCAGAGTCTCTTCCAGTGATGATAAGGAGCTCTCTCACACTGGCAAGAACGATACGATGAGACCTGTCGCAGGGTGGTGGATCTTCACTGTACGTGACAAGCCCAGGAATGAATTGTAGATTTCCGCCCAGTCTCTATTTTGACATTGACTATTTCTGCTCGGATAGTGTGTATTATGCCATGATCTGGACTCAGACTTGCTTTTTAAATTTGTAACTTTTACCTTTTCGATACCGTTTATTACCGAGAAGACGATTCTTACGCTCAATGTACGTCCGACTCATGCTTTTCACAAATTGATGCAGACAGTGACAGTGAGCTAAACAATACATGTATTCACATAGGAAGCTGGCGTTGCGTTCTCAGTACTCCAAGGTTCATCCTGCCTTTGAACTGGGTTGTCATCATTCACACAGATCACGGTGTGGTGCGTATGATGAGTGTGGGTCCTTTACTACCTAAGCAAAGCAAAAACCGAATTTCGTCCGTTGCCTTCTCTCCTAATGGCCAGCATATTGCTCTAGGCTCGTCGAACCAGACGGTGCGTTTTGGAATGCGATGACTGGCAAGATTTTGGCAGGGCCATTCGATGGACAACACAGGCGGGTCTCGTCTGTCATCTTCTCTCCATGGCCAGCAAATTTGTTGTGCGTGTGTGGGGTGTGACAACAGGTAAGGTTGTGTAGAGGACAAATAGTGGGGCACCCAGGTTTCTCTACCCAATGGCCAGCAAATTGTTCCAGCGGGTCGGATTGGACAGTTTGCGTGTAGAACGCGAAGATAGGCAAGGTTGTTGCAGGACCATCTGAAGGCCGACAACTACCTTCCGTTGCCTTCTCCCGACGGCCAGAAATTCTTTCAGGCCCGCCAAACAGGACGCGAATACAGGCGAGGTTATGGTAAAGCCGGCCGACGGGCACACAGGTCATGTCATGTCCCTAGCCTTCTCTCTCAATAGCCCGTAAATGGTCTCAGTTTTTAACGGCCAGACGATGGGCATGTGGAATGCAGGGCAGGCGATATTTTGTGAGGGCAAATCAAACGGCACAGGAGTCTGTTGCGTTCTCTCCTTGTGCCAACAGGTTCGTCGGTCCTGCTGCAACCTCGCCATTCCTCGCATCCCACACACGAGTCCGCGTATGGCCGCCAGTGGGAGGCAAAAATGGGTGTGGTTGTGGCAGGACCATTTGAAAGGCACACGTACTATTATGGAGAGACAGGCCACAACTTGAAAACTAGATCCCAGTCAATTTGTGCATGGGACATAGTTTCATGCCTGTGTTGGAGTATAATATCCTTCCCCTTGTATGTAAAGTCAAGTACCTGTTATGCAATCAACCATGAATGTTTCAACACCCCACACCGGATGACCTGTCAAGTCAATTTCAGCAATTTTTGTCGGGGCGATAAACTCCATGATTGCAATGAATTGACCATGACTTTGTATTTACTCATTAGTACCGTAGTACATACACCTCTTACTTCCGTGACCTCGTCCTGGTGATCCTCGTCTTATTAATCACTGGTACAACCTCCGACTTCACTTCGACAAGATCATCTTCCTTGACTTTCTCAACTGGAGCCTTTGGTTTCCTGGACACTTTCGCTCTCGTGGGCTTTTCCGGCACCCGTTCATCTTCCTCTTCAACACGAGGCGTGTTTTCCTTGTCCACCCCCTCGTCGGAAGCAACAGTAGTGTTTGGGGAACATCCAGCGGGCGAATGGCTAGCTTCCCTCACACGAGCGCTCGTGCGTGTCCCAGATCCACCAGCAGGCTTTCCAGTGGTTTTCCCGGGCGTTTTCTTGCTTCCTGCGACTCGAACATCCACTGCCACACCCGGTACCTGTGTTTCGGGTTGCCCATCCTTGACCTCCTTGGCCGCGGCTGTCTTGCTTCGTGCACCCCTAGTCCCCTTAGCGGCGGGTGCGGCCGACTGGTGTGTCTCAGAGTCAGGACCACCAATGGAATCCAATGGATCGTCATCAGCCTCCACGGCGATAACTTTCCCTCGACCCCGACGGCCAGAAGTACGACCCGCGGTCGTAGGAGGATCATCGTCCTTATCTTGCGCCTCGCCCCCCACCCGGACCCTGCGCGTAGATTCCGCTGCCTCCGCCAGCGCGGGTAGTTCGGATTCCGACGGTAATCGAGGATGGGATTTAGGTGTCCGAGTTTTCCGAGCTGGCTTCGCGGAAACTTCCGCAGTGGCGGGAGAACTACTGGGTTCAGCAGCTGCTTTGCGGCCTCGACCTCGGCGGGCGGTTGACTTGGGTGATGAGGAAGCAGCGCGAACCTCTCCCTTTCCTTCGATACTCTCAGAACTCGTCTGGACATTAGGTGATGGCTGGACTTTCGGTGTCCCATTTGCCTGTCAAGATGAGATTTTATAGTACTTGATAAATTTCATGGGTATATACCTTTTCGGATACGCCGACATCGACACCATCCTTCGCCCTTGACCCACTGGTTTTGATCGGAGCCTCATCGTCTTGTTTCTGTGAACCACCATAATCATTGACACCTGGCATCGCCTGGGAAGAAATCGTACCTCAACGAACTCTTCCGTCGCATTTTTCTTTCCCCTCAGAAGCCTTACCTTTGGCTTTGCAATCGCAGCGGTTTCGGTATCGGCCCCAGCCTGCCGGCTTTCATGTTTTCCCCGCATCCCCATCGCGGCGCTCTGCTGTGTCCCATCATTGTCGTCCATGGACGGCGTATCAACTACCGCGGCACGACCACGAGGCGTCCTCCGTCTTTCAGGCACAGGAAGAGTGCTGGATTGGCCCTTGGCCGGAGCAGGGTCCTTCACTGGGACTTTCTCCTCTACGTTCTCCCCTTCGCCGTCCTCCGCCCATCTATAACCCTTGGGTGTCCTCAACATCTCGCCCAAACCCTCATACACGGGCGTGCTCGCTACCTTGGTATCCGTTGGCGCAAACAAAGTCCGCATCCCCTTAAATGAAGGTGTCGCTGCTGCCTTGGGGGCGCCGAACACATGTTTTAGGTCTCCCATCTGAGGAGTCTTGGTGGGATCTTGCCTCCGCGGGAGCAGGTGGGGCGCAAGAGATATTTCCCCCATACTGGTGTTCACACTAGGCTCTGTGACAGAGGCACAACCAGAGGCAGCGAGGGTCAATTCGCGTGAGGGAGATGGGACTTCCACTCCTTCTCCATCACCATCCTTACGGCTTTCGATGGCTGCCGCGCTATTGCTTCCATCCTCCTGCACCTCGTCTGCACTTGTGTCATCTCCCACTTCTGCTCCAACATCCTCACCACCATCTGTCCGTGCACCATTCCGTGCACCATTCCGCTCCAGCGCCATCTCCAATTCTTCTTTTACACCCGGTGCCAACAATGAGAACGTTGTACCTCCACCAGCGTCACGCCGCTTGCTTGGACTCATCCCTAGCCCTAAACTAGCCCTCGGATTCATGCTCCGCCTCCGCTTCATTCCCTCCACCGTCTCCTTCATCCTTTCCAGCAACGACCGTGTGTTCAAGCCGTCATTCACATCATCTCGCCCTCCTTTTCGACTCTCGTCGACCTTTGGCTCCTCATGCTCGAGTTTGGCGGCGCCTTGCTTTTCTGGCGATTGTGCGATATCTTTGGTGGGCGACCCAAGTGCAGACGCAGACTGAAGTGCTGGTGGCCCGGGGAGCGCAGATAGCCTTCGCATTCCAGGTGTCTGCCCACCAAAGAACGCATCAGGAGTTCTCAGCGCCGATCTCCTGCGCTCTTGGATCGCCTATTGGCAAACGGAACACAGTCAGTTAGTTATTTCGTCGTGTGAATGAGAACAAACCTTGCGCTCCTCGTCGCTGAGCCGTTTTTTCTGCTTGTCTATCCCTGTGACTGCGTCTAGCCCATGTTCTTGCTCCTCCCTGATACCTGTTATCCTCTCAGGTAGGACTATGTCTTTCACTCGCCATGTTGGTTCCACTACCACCCTCCTCGCGCCCCCATTGTCAAGGCCCACCCCGCCGTATGAGTACCTGCCAGCTCCTTGTGTCCTGGTTCCAACACGGTTAGCCTGTGGCGTGGCGAAGTTGATAAACCTGCGTGGTTGGGCAGGCGTCCAGACGTGTGGAGGTTGTTGCTGCACATCGTGTTCGTCGACGGTCACTGAACGGTCGTGGTCAAAAACCGACTCCAAGGCCTGGGCTATCTCTTCATCGTGATCGATAACATGTTCGGTGGCAAGATCAACCTGAGAGCAAGGATTTGTCATTAGATTTTGTCGGGAGACGACTATGGCACGAACATCCGTAATATCACTCTCTTCTTTCTCTTCATTTTTATATAGTTCAAGCGTGCCCGTCGCAGCTCCAGACGGCGATGATTTGGCGGCATTCCCCCACCTCGACGTCCCTCCCTGCGTGACAAGATCCTCGCTATGCCCCTGCTCGCCCTGTTCTTGCACTTCGTCTTGCTCTTCCAATTCATCTTCAGAACTCTGGCTGCTAGATGCAGAATCCTGCCCGTCAGCAATAAACTCTACCACTTCTTTCTCCTCCTCAACTTCCTCCCTTTCAATCTCGGCTTTCATCACGGCCCGCTGCGCTGAACGAATGAGGACGGCACGATGAAGAGACACGGCCTGAACACGCTGTCGCGGGGTTTGGAGAGGCGGTTTCATTTGAGGGGTTTGGGGGACGATCGTTGGATTGAAAATCGGTCGGTTTGGGGGAGTTTGAGGATAGGCAAATGACCTCTGCTGGATGGGTGTTCGCTGATCTTCGCCTTGTGTGTCTTGGTCATCGACTTCGACGTCCTCAAGAATGACAAGATCCTTTTCCTCCTCCACTATGCGGGGGTAATTCCCATCAACGAGCACGATCTCTTGTTCATCTTTACCATCGTCATCGTCATTTTCTTGTCCGCGAGCATTAGCACTCCTGCTAGGGGTCCTGAATGGTTTGATGGGGCTTTGCAAGACGCGGAGGTTTTCGGTTGGGTTGTTGCTTGGACGGGGACTGAATACTTGTGCGCTCTGAATCATCGACATGCGCAAAGCACGTCTGCGATATGGTGTGCCTGCAGGACCCTCCCCTGTTATCCGAAAATATAAAGATGAATTCACGAATGGTCAGGAACGGTGATGACATTATGATACTCACGGGAAGGTGTGGCCAATAGTGCAGCGCGAAGTTCTTTTGGCGGGTAGGTGAATCTGAAGCGTTTACTGTGAATCTCAATCTCGGAATGGTTTGTGAGTGGAATGGTTGTGGCTGCCAAGGACGTTGTTGATGGGAAGACCCGGCATCCGTCAATTACGACGCCGTTCGTTCCGAGCACCACGAGGAAAGCCTACAAGTACGAGAAAGTAACTCATGATGTATAAACACGAGGGAATAAATTCACAATGCTCACCTTGCGTTCTTGGAAGATGATTTTGCAGTGCAATAAGCTGACCGAGTTGTAGTAGAGTCTCACACTGCAGTGGGGATCTCGTCCAAAGGTTATCTGCTCGTCGTCAATAGGGAATGCAGCAACGACTTGGTCAGGTTCTAGGCGTTTCATAAAACTAATGGTGCCATATCGTCCAATCTCGCTGGCGTCCATGGTGCGCTGAAGACGGGGGTTAGGCCTTCAAGCTTCAGGTCCAAACTTTACTGTAATTGGCCAAACCTTGCGCGACGCGTCGCGGTTGGTTTCGATCATGTGATCATTCTGAAATTCATCTTATTGCAGAAACAGAAACATTCATTCGTGTTGTACATATTCAATGAAAAGGCCAGGGACAAGCTCAGGCGGCAACCTTCCTCCTCACAAACATACCCCCACCGAAGTATTTATAGTCCCCGGGTTGAGCCTCGTTGCCTGTGTGCTCAATGAAACTTGTTTCGCTGACCACCTTGATGGCAGACGCGAAAGGCAAGTAGAAAACGGTTGTGTTTTTCGTCGGTTTGGATGGTTTGGACCGTCGCGACTCCTGGTAATCTTCATCGTCATCTTCATCGTCATCTTCCTCGTCATCTTCCTCGTCGTCTTCATCTCCTCCTTCCTTGCTTGATCTTCCACGGTCTTCAATATAACGGTAGGCGGAACACTCTTGCATTGCACCTTCGTAGTCGGTTGTTTCGCAGAGCACAACCGGATGGAGGGAGACATCGAAATCTTTGATCAGGGCCTGATACACCAAATTGTCTGATCCTTTCAGGTACTCGGGAATAATGCTCGATTTTCGATACAGATATTGCAAGGCGAACGCGACCTCGTCGGTCCCGGAATCGAGGAGGCGCCCGATGATAGTGGCGATGTTTTTAATGATTGCCAGATCTGCGGTAACTGTGGAAACGGCCCGGGAGCTGTAGTTGTGCACCGCGGCATCAAGTTTGCCATCGTAATTTGACTCTTCGTCCATCTCTTCATCTGTTTCTTGTTCGTGGGTTTCTTCTTCATCGTCCTCATCCTCATCACCCTTATCCCCATCCTCCTTGTGATCACTCTCTTTGAACTCCTTGAAATCTCTCTTCCTTGGATTCTGGCTCGTTTCTTGCTTCTTGGGCTTGGCCCAGCCCGTGACCACGACATCGTACTGCAAAACAATTCGCACGCCTTCCAAAACTGGCTCGACTTTGTGTTCAGTATCGGTATAAAAAGCGATCGCTTGAAGTATGACTGCCGGTTTGGATTCACTTCCTTCAATCTTTGGCTTCATATCCGCACGTGTCTCTACACCTTGACGTCTCAGGACAATATCTCCACCAACCCAGGACGTGTTTAGAGCCACAAGAACGGTGGCATGATGCTGATCACTGTGAGTGGAGTCCATGTGCCAGTCGAAATGGCCGCCAGCTGTGTAAACAGCCAGCTTGTATAAAGTGAGTTCGGTCTTGCGACCGGCGAACATGTTCGTGGCAACCTCATTCTCGATCTGAGGAACGATTGGGTCCCCTTTGTTTAACCAGTTCTCACTATGGAAACTGAGGTCAGCCCCTAGAATCTCCCTGCCATTGCGGTATGTCTCGTCCATGACGGTCTTCTCCCCCCTGCCAAAGGCGGACGGAGTACTCTTTTGCAAGATGAGGTCGACGTTGGGATTTCCTGGCGTTCCAGCTGGTTCTTCTGCAATCAATAATTGACTCGAAGGATTGACGTTGCGCAGAGGCAGAGACATAAATGAAGCGCTGGAAAGCTGTTCCAATGCTAGGGGGAGAGGACCTTTCGATTTGACTGGCATGGCAGTGGCCAGATCCGAAATCATATCAAGCGTAGCCTGTACTCGCAGGAAGGTCTCGATTTCATGTTCTGAGCTCGAGGTGGACATCGTGGTTGAAAGTACGGTTGAACCCCTATTGCCAACTTTGACTCAGATCTGGTTCGGAGCTTGAAGTTATGATGCACATTCCTTTTGCCAAAGGAAAATTATCAGTGCCCCACTGCACTTTTTGTTTATGATACAACTGCAAGCAGGACAAAGGAGACAATGAGAGCAGTAGCAATGATCAATTAATGGCCAACTCATCGCTATCCACCTGCACAGGGCCGCAGTGCCATTGCGTAAAGTTCGTGATGCGGAACTGAGTAACAAACTTCTGCCATGAATTTGACAAACCGTAGATAAGTATCCAATAGACCAGCTGAAGATTTGTCAAAGCTTAGACTGTCTCGCTTCCAGGCCACAACTGAATTTCGAGGTCATGACGAAGGAAAGAAGATATGTTGGCCTGATTCATGATGTCAAGTTCTCGAGCTTTGACATGGCAATTTTAAAAAAAAAAACGGCTGTAAAGGATTGAGATCTTGCAAGCAATATGTAATATTACACAACCAGTAAGTGCTTGACACAACTCGTAAGGTAACACGCACCGTGGATATATACTACTTGCGCATCGTAGGAAGGTATTAATTAGTTCATTGCCACGGATCGAACACACATCATCCTACGTGATGTATGAATCTATTGGCGCAACCAAGCTGTCTTTGCGATCTTTTTCAGTCTCTTTTGCTCTTTGAAACGTTCCTGCGTGGATTGAATAAATTAAATAAACTCCAAAATCGAATGGGGAGAGGTAACAAAATGTTCACTCACCAGATCCTTCTTCGTAGGCCTCTTCCTCTTCTTCCCTTCCTCCTCTTCCTTGATCGCGTCCCTTTCCCTTTGCTTTTCCCATTCTCCCACATCGAAATAGAACTCACTCATGCGTTTGGCGCGCTCGTACTCGGAAAGATGCGAAGGATCACGGGCGTCGTTGCGAGTGAACGTGCCGGTGCGCGCGTTGAATTTTGCACTGAATGTAGCGTTCGCACCTGAGATAGAAGCGGAAGCGGGGTTGGCGCCCGAGAGAAGAGAAGGGTCGAGGAAAGCGAGGGAGGGGTCTATTCCCTGGGCTAATGCTGCTTGTTGGAGAGTGGTATATGTTGGTATGGATGTGGAAGTAGACGTAGACGGGTTTGTTTCGGTATGACCGTCATTTTGCGGGGGCACGGATATGGGAGCGGGCTGAAGGGGATTGTTCCATGTGGTCTCTTGTGTTACTGCGTTGAAAAAGTAGTAGGCGTTGTGGTGGGGGGAGAATATTGCTTGCCAGTTATTGGGTGGAGAGGCCTCAGAGGTGGCGTCGGGCGGGACTGACTTGGGCCTGACTGTCGATGTTTCTGGCTCACCTTGAGCTACGGGTTCGGTTTCGGATGGTGAGTCCTGAACACTCTCTGGAATATTACTGGTGTTCGCCATGAGGAATTGTGGCAGAGATAAAAATCATTGAAACTCCGTTCGGCTCATAATTTGTAACCCTAACCCCGTCACGATGTCAGGCTGCAATGTCCGAGTCGATCTCTTCTCTTCGTTCTGCAATGAAGCAGACTTCCAGACCAACTTCGCCTATGAATTCCTCCCCGCCAGGCTCTCCAAGCACACAAATTATCCCCCTCCCTACCGTGACCAGCACGACTACCAGCCGACCGCGAGCCTCTTCCTCTCGCCCCTCTGTAGCCTCTTTACCTTCGTCCATCTCCGCATCCACCTATGCCCCCATCCCAACTCCTTCCCCAACATTTTCCCCGGCAGCATCCTTCCCAGGTTATACCCCGAAAGTCTCCTTTGACACCTTTGAGAACCCCGCCGCTACCATGTTTAACTTTACCCTCGGCGTGAAGAGCGACGGCTACGTAAGGACACGCTCCACACGTGTATTTCTGTGCGCCGCAAGCCCCGACGAGAGCGGACGAGAGGCCCTGGACTGGTCACTCGAGTCTCTTGTGCAGGATGGTGACGAACTGATCGTGTGTCGAGGTATCGACCCGGAGGAGCTAGGTGAGCTGTTCATTGTTGCTCCTGCTTTCGAGTGTTCACACAACCGCAGAAAAAGACCATGATATCATCCGGGATGACGCACGCGAGTTCATGCGTCAGATCCAGGAAAAGAGTGCCGAATTTGACTCTGAACGCAAGGTGTATACTTTCCTCCCATCTTCTTCGGGCGACCTAACAATATCATTCCCATATTTAGCTCTCCCTGATCCTCGAATACATTCCAGGACGCATAACAGAAACCCTTGACCGCCTCATTGCATTATATCGTCCAGATAGTGTCGTTGTCGGCATGCGCGGACGCAGGACCTGGCAGACTATCGGTGTCGGTTTTGGGATGGGGAGCGTGAGCAAGTTCGTACATTCTTTCGCCTCGCTATTGTGCCCTCCAGTTCAAATAAATCTATGCAGATATTGTCTCACGCATTCTCCGGTCCCCATCATTGTCGTGCGTCCTGAACGAAAATTGCGCAAAGCCATTGAGAAGCGGCGGGCGGACCCGAAGAGAGGAAAACACTTCGAAGAGTGACTATTTTCAGGGAGGTGCCTTGCACTGCGCCCTCATTCGAGAAGGTCATTTTTGGGAAACATTTCATTGCCTCATGGCAACCTTCTCTTTGAATCCCTCTGTGTCCCTTCTCAGCTGGGTTAGAGCGCAGAAGGGTAGAAGGTCTACGTTTCTTTCCATCTCAATTGTAATTGTAAGCATCAAGTACAGGAAGTAATACAAGGGGGAATCGATCGCTGCTGCGAAAATCGTTGTAATAATTGGATATATGTCATTGCAAAGACAGACTCACTCATCTTGGTCAATGATTTCTTTGTCTGGATACCACCACCGCCTCCCGTTTACAGCCGCAACAGTAGCGAAGCTTCCAACACCGCGGAGTCGACCACGACATCAATCGGCGCCTTATGGCTGCCAAGACATTGCCTGTTGCTCATTTTCCACCGACGCACGTAGAAATCCTTCGTCGTCACATCAATGTCGTCTCGTGCCAGGAGTAACGTCCCACCGCCTCGTGCCTATTTGCGGCCGCGACAGACAACGGTGTCGTTCCCGGCTGTCTATCCTTTGAGTTTACTTCTCGTGCCAGGAGCAGCTTCACTACCGCCTCGTGTACATTCGCGGCCACCACAAACAATGGTGTCGTTTCCTCCAGCCGGTCTCTCGAGTTCACATCAATCTCGTCGCGTACCAGGAGCAGCTTCACGACCGCCTCGTGTCCATACGCGGCCGCAAAAAACATTGGTGTCCTTCCCTACTAATCTGGTGCCAGGAGGAGCGCCACCACTGCCTCGTGTCCATTCTCGGCCGCAACGAACATCGGTGTCCTTCCCGCCAGACTACTATCCTTGGAGTTCACATGAACGTCATGTCGTGCCAGGAACAGCTTCACTACCTCCTCGCGTCCATTTTTGGCCGCAACAAACAACGGTGTGCTTCCCAGTGTGTCCTCCGAGTTCACATCAATCTCATCTCGTGCCAGGAGCAGCTTTACCGCCGCCCCCCGTCCATATTTGGCCGCAACAAACAACGGCGTCCTTCCCAGACTGTCCTTCGAGTTCACATCGATCTCATCTCGTGCCAGGAGCAGCTTCACTACCGCCTCCTGTCCATTTACGGCCGCAGCAAACAACGGTGTCGTTCCCTCCGGCCAGTCCCTCGAGTTCACGTCAATCTCATCGCGTGCCAGGAGCAGCTTCACTACCGTCTCATGTCCGTTTGCGGCCGCAACAATCAACGGTGTCCTTCCCCTCCGCCAGTCTCTCGAGTTCACATCAATCTCATCTCGTGCCAGGAGCAGCTTCACTACTGCCTCGTGTCCATTTGCGGCTGCAACAGACAACGGTGTCCTTCCCAGCGTGTCCTTCCAGTTCACATCAATCTCATCTCGTGGAAGGAGCAGCACCTTCCGTCTATTTTCCACCGCGAACGACAACGGTGTCATTCCCACCCGCCTGTCCTTCAAGTTCACAGCCAGGAGCAGCTTCACCACCGCCTCGTGTCCATTTGCGGCCGCAACAAACAACGGTGTCCTTCCCGCCAGACTACCCTCCGAGTTCACATCGATGTTGTCCTGTGCCAACAACAACTTCACCATTGTTTCATGCCCGTTTCCGGCTGCAAACAAGAGTGGCGTCCCAGCGTACACCCAATCCTTGTGAGGCCTATCTTCGACTGCCAAATTCAGCGGGATATCTGAGTTCACATCGACGCCATCCCTTGCCAATAACATGCACACCACTGCCTCATGCCTGTACCACAATGCAATCGACAGCAGTCCCCAACCCTTCTTATCTTCCGAATGCTTGTCGATGTCTTCTCGGGCCAAAAGCATCTTCACTACCGCGTCATGCCCATTTTCGGCCGCAAATAACAACGGTGTTTTACCGAATTTTGTGTCCTTCCAGTTGACCTCGGTATCGTCCCTTGCCAGCAGCAATTTCACCACCGCCTCGTGTCCGTTTTCGGCTGCCAAGGAGAGTGGTGTTCGAGCGCTCATGTCCTTCGAGTTCACATCAACATCAGTGCGGGCCAACAGCAGCTTCACAGTCTCCTCCTGCCCTCTTTCCGCCGCCAACGACAATGGTGTCTTACCCGGCCACTCGTCCTTCGAATCCACATCTAAGTCGTCCCGTGCAAGTAGTAGCTTCACCACCGCCTCATGCCCGTTTTGAGCCGCAAATGACAACGGCGTCTTACCCGGCCACTCATCCTTCGCGTTGACATCAACATCCTCCCGCGCCAGTAGCAACTTCGCTACTGCCTCATGCCCGTTTTCCGCTGCAAACGAGAGCGGCGTCCGAGCCCTCATGTCCTTCGAATTAACGTCGACATCATCTCGCCGAAGAAATAGCTCCACCACCGCCTCATGCCCATTTGCAGCCGCATATGATAGTGGCACCCGGCCCGCGCTGTCCTTCAAGTCCACCCTGGCCCCATTTTCCAACTGATATCGGGTGGTCAGGAGCAGACCAGAGAACGAAGACACGTGTATTCCACAGATATTGTTTGGCGAATACTGACTGTATCCCGGGTAGCGGTAGTTTGAATGCATGAACAAGACTTGACTGGTGCATGCAACTTTTGCGTTATCTTGAAGAAAAGTGAGTGCCATGCATTTATTAGTCTCCTCTGCATGTCCAGATGCGTGATGGCCCCAGTGCCGAGCGGCATAATCAAACAATGGGTTGTCTGCCAAGACGGATTCTAGCTCCTGATCATCATGGCAGTAGCCCCGCCCAAATACATCGAATGAAAGGTAGGTGAGGCATGTCGCCATTATATTGGTCTGAGCGTTTGGAAGTTGAGAATCTCGCTTGCGTTCAAAATACTCATGAGCGGTATAGTCTGCGGGAAATCAGTGCATAGCAAGAATGCCCATATTCAGAGGGTACTTACGAACGAGGCCAATGATACTGTGCTCTTCAATAGTAACCAGGCCACCACAGACAGAAGTCAGGATCTCTTCATCGATGATAGCATCAGGGTCCATGTGTGTTGTATTGGGCATAACGGCGAGAGCATGTTGAAGTTCTGTAACAAATAACGGTCGACGAGCATATGCAATCCAAGACAAGACCTGTTCCGCTAGCTTTCTGTCCTCGTCATTTTGTCGCTTAATCCGTTCCATGGCTTCGTCGTAGGTATCATCCACTTCCTTGGGTAGATTTTCGAGAGCCTTGCGGACCGCTGCAGGGCTGTGCTTTCCTATAAGGGAGTCCATATGCAGTCGCGCCAACAAAAACCTGGTAGGGTTATGAAAAGGGGACATCGAGTCAGAATATTATCAAAAATGCTTACATGCCTTCAACGTTCTCGACTATCTTGTTTACAATGCTTTCTGGCATCTTTTTTAGATGTCGTCGAGGTGCTCGAGCAATTCGACCTTCAATGTATTTCCGCACATCCTGATTGTTCGCACGAATATCCAACCGTTTCGTTCCTTGGAAGTATTGTGCAATTGATGACAGTTCGCGTGAGGTGACCATCAGGTTAACAACACTGGATAAAGTTTGAAGTGCCATAAGCAAATCCGCCCGAGTTCCAGTATCCTCGGGGCACTCGTCCAGTGCATCCACAACAACGAAAACCTTGGAGTAGGTCCCAAATACCGATTGCAACACCTTTATATACTCGGTGATTGTGGGGCGAGTGCTTCGATCTACATGATGCTCATAAAGGGTTTTGATAATGTCAGAAACCGTAGAACAATCCTGCACCAGCTGTTTCAACAAACTTGCGAGGAGGTTGGCGGCCGTCTGTTCCGTCTGTTCTTTATAGTTGCAGTAAATAGACAATATCGCAATTCGGTCGTCCTTGAAGACTTGCTGGAGATGATTTATCACTATTGATCTAGGTAACCATTTGTCAGTGTTACATTCTTCCTAGCAGGAGACTCTTACGAAAGTATTGTCTTCCCTGCACCAGCTGTTCAGCAGCACATGAGCCCGCAAAAGGATTATTAGGGGACAGGATCTCACGGATTCCAGGACACCATAAAGTCTCAGATGGCGCATCGCACCAATCCTTGAACTCCTGAGATTCGAGCAGCCATTGTCCAGTCCCATCTTCTCGTTTTTGAAAGGTTTCGCTCTGACATGCTTTGAAGTTGAGAGGAGACAACCAGTCAGCGATTGCTCGACGTTCTTGTTCTTAAGCAGTTTTCAGGGTCAATTGCGTAAGAGGTTAAAACAATTGGGGTCTTACTCAAGATGTCGAACGCTTATTGGTTCGAGAATGGATGAGTGGACAACATTATTATCCCATGCAAGTTAACTTGTACTGCACCTGAGGTAGTCGCATTGACATGAATGTTCGCGTTCAAATTGTATAGATCGCGACCGACATCGTTCCAGACACTGTGACTTGCGTCGACGTTGTTAGAATTCGCAAACATGGTGCGGGGAACAACGAAGGCTGGCGAATCTTCGAAAACTGACTCGGTAATGAGTCTAGAACACGGTACGTTTGACGCCCAGGGTACGTTTGACGCCCAAAGCTGTGCCCTGGATGGCGATTGAACGCCTTCATCGAAGCTTCATCGGATAACTGTTGGCCGACATCATGGGCAAAGGCAAAATCAAGAAGACATCCGGGACACCCAGTAAGTACTAGTATGACACCGGTCTAGTCATCCTTCATCAGCGGTGCCTTCAGCAAGGCCTGTGCCTCCCTGCAACAATAAATTGATAAAGCGATTTTATGAACCGCTTGTCCTCCAACACGTACTTGGTAACGCCCGCGGTAATCACATCTCCGTGCAACCGCCAGATGGCCAAGACGAATCCGAGCTAGACAATTGTAAGCTCAGACGCTCGTTCATCGACATGCTCGCCTACATCTGCGACTACCAGAAAGGTGGCGCCACGGTTACCGCCATCGCGCTCGAGGAGAGGCCAGAAGCCGTGGTATTTTGGGTTGCAGCAAATAGAGATGTCAGCCAGAAAGTTGTGTCCTTCCTCGAAGCCATACTCAGCAATCTTGCCAGGCCCAGCCTGTGTAACGCACCTGCCGGCTCAGAGGAGTTTGCAATCGCGGTGGAAGACACTTTTAGGCGTGCGGTCGAGTTTGGAAAACAGCGGGTGGGGAAGTATTGGCAATTCATGCAGGAATCGTTGGGGAAATGTATCGCCGTCTTGGATAGATCCAACAGCGATCAAGGCAAGTTAACTCGCTTCGGGATGGATAAAACACTCAGGCGCCATAAAGATTCGCAGTTGAAGGCGTGGTTGATGTCATTCCCGGGCGATGATATGAAGAAGCTTTGTCGATTCTCGTACGAAACCAGGGAGTCGCCCTGCATGAAAGAACTCACCAGGAGGTCACACAACTCCTCCATTGACCCTGACACGGATTCACATGCTGGCCACTTCTCAAGGGTGCGACACTATATCGGACGCATCTGCATGCACATGAAAGCCGCAAAGACTCTTGTAGCCACTGCGGCAAGACCCTCGTTTTTTAAATTCTTCGAGAGCTTTCAGGTTGAATGCTGCCCTTCGCCCAAGCCAGCCGAAGCGCCCCCAAGGAACCAACAGATGACCCTCAATAACATCGTCACTCGCATGCTTCCCTGCGATGACGAGAGAGTACCCGAGTACCAGGAGGCACTGGAGTTCATGGACCGCAAGTTCAAGATCTCAAAACGCGTGATTGAGCAGTACAACGACCCCAGCTTCTTGCCCATTGTGCACGCAGAGTTGATCGTTCTGGAGCACTTCCACACCAACGCATACAAATTCATTGACAGAGACAAGTACATCGGCTGCAGCAAGCCAGCGTGCTACTGCTGCTACCACTATATCTGTGCACACCCCGGCAACTTCGTACGCCCGGCCTCTCACAACAAGAACTATCTCAGTTGGCGCCCCCCCGACGTCATTGGCGACGACCTGGATGGACCGGGAGCAAAGCACCAGCGTGACATCCTAAACGACATGATCAAACAAATCCGCAGAGACGTTCTCGCGCAGATCATGGAGCGGGGACCTCGTAACGCGCATCATGACTCGACAACCGGCATCAGCGCATCTATCATATGTACACCAGGTTGGCTCTAGGCCGCCTTCTTTTCACGACGACGTCTTCTCCATCCTGGACAAAGCCCATGATCCTTGGTTATCAAAATGTCTAGCGGTAGTCCAGAAAGCTGAGCTACTGGAGGACCAAGACAATGTACATGCTTGCCAATTTGATAGGCATTCAGGTGAAACCGACTCTGCCAGTATCCTGTGAGGAAGATTATGGAATTATTAAAGAATTTGAGCAATATTGGACCAAGCAGTAGGCGTAACAAATCGAGTCAGAACCCGCTGAGTGCTCAATAGCGCTCAATAAGGGCTCCGAGTCTCTTACGAAAGTATTGTCTTCCCTGCACCTTGTTCAGCAGCGGACGCAAAACATTGTTAGGGGAAGGATCTCACGGAGGTCATTATTATAATATTGTCATGCATGATAATTGTTGGACGACAGGCCGTCGACCAATGCCTCGCAAGGCCGCATGGCGCCCACACCGCGATAACGGGAATCCGAGCACCTACTGCAGAGCGGCTGAGTACTGGCAATCACTGGCACGCATTATAATCACGGCCAACCACTTTCACCCGAGAATTCTGTAAATGTACATAATGGGACGAGCCAAGAGCATATAAGGAAGCGTTCTGACTGGAAGGGTGGATAAATAGGCTAGTAGCGCCCTGGTCAGTCCACCTGCAATCTCGACATGCGGTTTGGGCCCCACTGGCAGGGCTTTTGTTCTCGAGTCGGCGTCGCTCTCGCCTTCTTGTCCGCTGCAGTCACCACTGTCGCATCCACGCCGACTCGGACCTTGACGGAACCCAACAAGAAACCGGAGTACTTTCACTTCTCCTCGAAACTCCAAAGCAACGTGAGTCTTCGCTATGTCAACAACTCCGGGATATGCGAGACGACACCGGGTGTGCACACAATGTCGGGATACATCTCTGTGGGAGCTGGCATGTCAATGGTATGTACAGTACAGTACCTTTCGTCACATTTCGTCACCGGATGTCGGTGTCGTTAATGGTGGGTATAGTGGTTCTGGTTTTTCGCGGCACGCAATTCGCCAGAGACCGCTCCCTTTACGTTATGGTCAGCTCACCCTGATAATCTCTTGATGATTCTCTGAAATTGATGATGTACTTAGGCTGAATGGAGGTCCTGGATGTGAGTGGTCCGCTTCGACTCCAAATGCAGTGAGTTATAATAAATATCTGATCAACAGGTTCATCTATGGTTGGGCTTTTCCAAGGTAATTCATTGACCCGGCCGATGTTGTGCACAGTGAAGTGATGGACTGCAGAGCATGGCCCTTGCAACGTGAACCCCGACGGTCAGAGCACTACCCTCAATCCATACAGGTTCGCAATTCACCTTACGTTGCCTGACATTGCCTGAAGAGTTCCCCCTCGCAGTTGGAACAACATCAGCAATAGTTCGTTCTTCTCGATGATTGAATCTCCACATCAACACTGATGGCCTCACGTTAGTGATTTACATTGACCAGCCCATTGGCGCCGGGTTCTCGTATGGACTAGACAATGCCGTCAGCACGTACACGGCCGCTCCCTTCGTATGGTCTGCGTTCCAGGTTTTATTCGAGAGTCCAGAATTTTCTTCTTACCAAAGTCGAGAGCAAGTCACTTTTCCAGCTCTGTTCTAGATCCCTCCCCCCCTCCCTCCGCCAGATTCCATCTGAATGTAACTACTGTCTTTTTCTTTAATAGGTTCGTCTTCGCGACGGAGAGTTATGGGGGACATTATGGTCCTGCCTTCGTGACCTACTTTCAGCAGCAGAACAACGCCATTGCGAATGGGACTCTGAGCGGCGTTCCGATCGTTGTTAGCGCACTGTTGATCAACAAGTAACATCTCTGCCCCGCTCTCAATTACCCTTCTCGCCTCATTCACCCATTTTTCCAGTGGCTGGATCGACCCCCTCATCCAGAATCATGCGTATATCGACTTTGCTACGGACGCCCCTGGTTACGGGCCTCTCCAGAACTCCACTGTCATCCAGTCGATGAACTCGACGTGGGGCGGGCCGGGTGGGTGTCAAGCACGGTCGCAAGCTTGCTACGACGCTGGGAATTCTTCTTCATCGAGCGACCTTTGCTCGTCGGCCGATGCGGTTTGCGTATGTGTGACACTTTTTTTCTTTCTTTCTTTCTTTAACGTGGCATTCCATGGCCTATGTGTTCACTCATTTACGATTCTCAAGAGCACGCTTCTCTTTCTTGCCACGGACAACCTGGATCCATATGATTTGAGGCAGAGCTCGCCGGCGTCTTTCCCGCCTGAATACTATGTCGAATATCTGTCATCAGACTCAGTGGTTCATGCCATTGGCGCCGAGAGTCAATATGTCGAATGTTCTGATGGCGCATACTTCAAGTTTGTCAGATCAGGAGATGTGAGTGGGTAATAAAAGAAAATTGCAGTTTCCTGTTTTTCTCAACAGCCATTTTCTAGGAAGCAAGGACTATGCTACCTCAACTCTCCAGCTTGGCGAATTCGGGTCTCAATATCCTCATTTGGGTATGCACGACATTACGCCTTCTCTCAAGTTTTCATTATGGCTAGACTCATACATTTATTTTATTTATTTAGGCTGGTGATACTGACATTATGTCAGTCTTTCTGCTTTTTTTAATTGATAGTTTTTCAAAGGTTGACCCATTATTGCGTTTTCTGGCGCATTCAGTTGTAACTGGCTAGGTGTCCAAGCTGCCGTTCTGGCCATGGACTGGTACGGAAGCACGAAGCTCCGGAATACACCCTTGACGAATGTCACATTGAATGGGAACGTGATAGCGGCAGTGCAGAAGGTAGACAACTTTACATTTGCGTGAGTGAAATGTCACCGTCACCAGATATCCAAAGCCAATATAAATCTAATTTCTTTCTCCCTCCCCCTCCTCCCCCTTCTTCTCGTGTGCCTATTATACAAGTCGAGTGTATCAAGCGGGACACGAAATTGTGAGTTCAGCTGAGACTCCCAACAACCTCAACTCTCGTTCACTGAACAAACGGAATTGTGATTCGCTGTGGTGATTCATATAGCCTGCCTTCCAGCCAGCGGCGGCATTGGAACTATTTTCACAAGTTATCCAATCGCAACCACCCCCTCCACCACCACCTTCTCCTCCAGCTACTTCCTACCCAAGCGTCAGTTGCGCTCGTGCATTTCATTCTGCAACTGTGCTACCTTGGCTGCTGTTTCTGTCAAGTGTTTGGGTATTCTCTCTGTGATCTGCAGGACGGAGCATCTTAGAGGGTGAGCAAATACCTGTCACACTCGAGACGCGATGTTAAAATTTCAATAGGCAAAACAGTACTAGGATTGCATCAACGATATACGTGGTGGGACACATTTACAGCGAATATGAATGAATACAAAAGTCCGAATTTGCAATTGCTAAATGGTCGATTTTGTGGCCGTCAGGGAGGGAGAAACTGTCATGTACTTGTCCACAATGCTCCGAATCCTCGGGTCGACATTGGCCAATATGTCGATTGTCTCGTTCTGTGTAGTAATGAAAGAAAGAAAAATTCGGAGGGGGACCAACAGAACAATAAAATAAATCACAGACCCAAATTCTTTCCTGAGTAGTTTGTCCATCCTCGCTCAACACATAATCGCTTGGCTCGACAACACGTTCTGTGGAGAGATAAGCGCCTTGCAGCTCTTCTTCGCTTTTATCCCAGACAGCCGCCCGAACGAGCATTCTGCTCGCTTTTTCAGTAGGGAGAGCCAGGACACTCTCTATCATAACGGCCACGCAACCCAGGATACCAGTCAGATTGCGCCGGAGTTCCGAGTATGCAAACCCCGGATTGACGACGTTCACCGTAACGGCGGGTGATGAGAGGTGAGCGGCGAAAGCGCGGACAAAAAGCACGTTGAGGACTGGATTATTTCATTATAGTCAACAGTGTTTTCGAAGGGATGATGATGATGATGATGAGAATGGGCATTATCATACGTTTGGACAGGGAATAGCGGATCCGCATGTTGCTAAATCTGGTATATAGATAGAATGACTTTTGAGTTATCTTGAAAAAAAGAAATGGCACTACTCGGACTTACGTTGGCGTGCAATATTCCTTACTAGAAATTGTCTTTAGGATATTTGGTGTTGTGGTAACATTTTGACCGATCGTTACGACATGGTGCGCATCGCTGCTGACGATTACCAAACGGGGTGTAGTTGAAAATTCTCGTGCTGTTTTAGTCATGCGAGGTAACAGTAGGAGGGACAAAAGCGATGTGGAGAGGTGGTTGATCGCCATACTGCAATGAACCGGATATCAGTAAAACCAACAAGTAGGACTGACGAGGGCGTACGTTGACTCCCATCCATCCGGGGTCGTGTCGTATACACGAGAAGCGATCGCAGCGTTCATGACCAATATGTCCAAACGGGAACCACTCGCCTCAAACGTGTCCGCAAATTCGATGACGGAGGAGAACTTTGACAGGTCAACAAGACATAGCTCGGCATCCTTGAACCCCGTCGCCTGTTCGACCGCTGGCAGCCTCTCTGTCTGAACGAGTCTGAAGCCAGATAAGAAGCAAAAGTTTTACATACCGGATACCGCAGCTTTTCCCTTTTCTATATTTCTGCATGCCAAAATGAGTCTCGCAGGATTCATGCGAGCAAAGTGTTTCGTTGCCTCAAGACCGAGACCTGTATTCGCACCTTGAAGTATTATCAGATCTTTGTGAGACATATTAATACGTGAGGAACACATACCAACGACAATGACAGTCTTGTGGGAAAGGTCTGCTTGTAGGACGGGGGGGATGACTCTCCATTGCTCATAGATTAAATCGAGGGCACCAAATTTTACCATTATTCTTGCAAGAGGACTAGAGCGGGTATGCAGACGAAGTCACTCAGGCTGCCAAGTGTTATATAAGTACTAGCAACGTTAGCTGGCGTAACCTGACGCGTTCAATGCCGTTCAAATTTGTCGAGCTACGCGTCAATGCCGTTCATGTTCAAGTTTGTCCACGCGTTCAATGCCGATCATTACGTCATCATTGACCGGCTACGCATATTGCCCACTTGCAAAAGGAGATGAGTGCAGGCCACTGCTCTGTCCGTTCTCCTCCTTCCTGTGCATGTGGGTATTGATCTTCCTACCACTGACAAGTACATATCTCATAAGATACCACTTCAGGAATAATTTAGGTACGATATATACAGTCAAAAGAATACACGTTAGTGCCCTTCCACCTAGGGATGTTTTCTGCGACGATGTGGTATGGTGCGTGATCGGGGAGCAATGAAAGCCGTCCAGGCACCGCCAACGGACGACATGAAGTATGGCCGGGTTGTGCATCGTGTGGAAACCGATACACCGCCGGTGAAATGGTGGGGTTGAGTAGGCATGGCATAAGCGAATCCAGTGCCGTCCAGGAGGACGACGAAAGCAACAATAATTGTGCTGCATATGATCCGCATTTTCGATGTGAGTAATTTCCCTTGAGAAGGGGATGCAAGATATATTTCTCTAGGGTAATCTGTATGGCTGGAAAAAAAGAAAAGGGCTCATTTGTTAGAGAAAACACCACGACCGCACACGGAGACACATACCAAGGGGATTTGGTTATCTGGGATTTGAATATTTTGACGCCTTCAGCAGAGCGGGAAATGAGGAACAGGAGGACGCAGATGCGTCGATTATATACCAGCGTATACCTAGACAAAAATCGATATCCGCGAATCACCTCCTATTATTATATGCATGCGACGGCGGTGTTGCACGTTATGAATCCAATGGCCTCGTTCGGGGGGGGTCGGTGAACACGAAACCTGAGACTTCCGCCGGGTTTTTGTAGTGTTCGGCCTCGTTGGTACCAAGTGTTGAGGGGAGCAAATGTCTCATATTCAGCTTCGAACACGTATTCAGGTTGGTCGCAGCAGGTGTGGATGGGGGTTGAGATTCGGATTAATATTGGTCGTGGGAGTAATTATGCGTGCACTGCCAAGTGCCAGTGCGGCCACTGGCACCTTGGCAGCACCGTGACAATGACGAAGCATAGCAAGAACAACACCGCATCCTCCATATTTTCTTACGCTGAATACAAGAAACTGGACTATGGAACTAAACGCGTACGGTTTACAACTCCCCTTGGCTGGCGGCATTATCGTTGAATTACGGCATGTATATATTCGTATCATATCACACAGCAAAGGCTAGGGAACGAATCGATGCGCCGATTCGACGCATGTGCTCTTTGTCTGCAACGTGCCAGGGAGCCATTGGCTTGCAATGAAGGACATCTCTTTTGCAAGGAATGTGTCTACACGGATCTATGTGAGCGTCAGAAAACCTATTACATTTTGTTCTTATCGTTATTGCTGTTGTTAATATATTTTTCGAACATTTCCCCCATAGTATCGCAAAAGAAAGATATAAAGCGGCAGAAAGAAAAGTTAGAGCTAATGAAGAGGGAAGCGGAGGAGGAAAAAGAAAAGGCTAGGGAAGCCGCCAGGGAGCGTGTGCTATTGGACTTTGAGAAGGGTCAGCTCGGTCTTGCTGCGAATACCGCTGTCCATGCAACCGGAACTACGTCGGAAGCAAACTCCAACGAATGTAAGCGCCTGAAAATCCAGAACTGTTCCTTGCCTTACCTCATTTTGTTGCTGTTGTTGTTGTTGTAAAAGCCAGGGGAACGAAACGCAAATTCACATTTGACGCTTCAACGGTCGAAAACCTTGCCCAAGAGGCCGAAGAGGCCGCCCTTCACCAAATCGAGCGCGAGCAAGCCGAAGCGCTTCGGCACAAGCTACCCGATTTCTGGCTTCCCTCTTTGACTCCAACCTATACCTCGAACGGCCCTCCAAGATCTTTGCAGGATGTGAAGTTGCAGACCACTTGCAGAGGTGGCGATCCTTCTCATCCCCTGATGTACGCCCCATTATTTTCGTTCACGGGGGGGGGGCGTAACCCCAGTTGATCCGTTTGATTCTCAGGTTGAAGAACCTCATATCTGTAAAATTTTCGTTCTTCTCATCCTCTGGCCAAACTCGATCAACAAGTTCGATATCCGCAGAAGAGGAAGAGGTCAAGGCGAAGAAAATGGAAGAACGAGATCCGATGTGTCCATCTTGCAAGAAAAGCTTCTCGAACAATGTAATCATGTTTCGTACGTACCTAACCCCCCCCCCCGAGCGCGCGTGCGGCTATCCATGATATTTCTCCCATTCACCTATTTTTGGACTCTGACATCATTTAGTAACCAAGCCTTGCGCACACGTCACTTGCAAGACATGCACGGATGCCCTTGTTCGCCCCGCAAAACAGTGCATCGTGTGCGATACGCCACTAGTAGGCGATCAAGATATAATTGAGCTGAAGCGTGAAGGTAAGAACCTTTTCGTTGGCTGCAGTGGTTCCTTTCACGTCCTGGCTGTTTTTTTTATTTTTATTTTTTTCCCTTGGTCAGGAACTGGTTTCGCCGGTGGAGGGATGGCGGAGACGTCCAAGGCAGGTGTAGCCTTTCAAGGATAAGCTCCACGAACTTGAAGAAACCAACTTGCCCATCGCCCGTCGTGAATGTCTCTTTGTCATTGTCGGGTTTGCGTATTCAACCAATACCAAGTGCAAATTAGGGAAATCTTGGTTAATATGTAAATACTGTGAGTATATAGTGTATGAAAGACTGTTTGGGCCATGTAAATTTGGTCGGAGACTCAGATTTCGGAACTCCACAGTTCTCACCGCTTGCGATGATCATAACGAATGTTCATAACGTTTTTTTAATGTCTGAAGCACACGTTTTTGCCGCCTCATGATTGAGGCGTATGCTGTCACTGGCACAGATATGAGATACAACAGTCTCTACCGTTCGAAACCCCAGGAGTAGACCCTCAAGATACATCGTGAGCGACCATGGCGCCAAAGCAGGTTGATTCGTCTTTCAATCTCCATCCCAGTTTTGGCTAAATGCTCACGATACTTCACATACCAAGCGTTCAAACTATGACCTTGTCCCCCAAGCAGGGCGAAGTGGATCAAAACAGGCGAAAAGTCAACTAGTAAGTCATCCCTTTCCCTGCTTCGTCACCGCAGGGGGACCACTCAGAGTAGAGACACGTCTAGGCTTCTAACGACAAGGCATCCCCATCGGATTATGCTCACGCACCATCGACTCAGGACGAAAAGCGGCAGGCAAGTTCACATTCTTACATTCTTGTCCCAGGTCAACTCATGTTAGCCTCATGTTAGCCTTGGTCCCCTGGAACTGCTCTCGTCCTTAAACGGAGGGGCGACTCAATGGACAACGGAACTGGGCAGGTGAGTTTGTTCGATGTTCGTTTCTCGTTTTAAATATTCATTGCCTATATTAACTCCCTAATCAATCGCAGAGACCCCGGACAATAATGCTTTTCGGCGAAACAGGCATGGGCAAGAGTTCTGTCATTAACATGCTTGCTGGGGAAGTGGTTGCTACGTTTTCCAATAACGCTTTCGGATGCACACTCGAGAGCAAACGATATCCCATTAGGATTGCATCTCACTCGATCCATGCGTATGACACCGCGGGTCTTAATCAGTCGCTGAAGGGGATGGTACCGGGACCGCAGGCTGTAGCTAAGCTCTTCAAGCTCATTCGCGACTTGGCGGGTTCAGATGGAATCGACCTCTTGATGATGGTTATTAAGCCAGAGGGAATTAAGGAACGCACGGTCAAGAACTACAAATTACTCTTCAAGATTCTCTGCAGCGAACAAGTTCCAATCATAATCGTGATCACCGGTCTGGAAAATGAGGCCATGATGGATGAATGGTGGAAGAAGAACGAAAAGTGGTTCCGTAGCCATGGAATGACGTTCTCCGGTCACGCTTGTGTCACTGCCACCAAGGGCAAGAAAACTTCGACACCCCAAACTGAATACGAGCTGTCGAAGAATATTCTAGACCACTTGATCTCATCCCATTGTCAAAAGGACGAGCCTTGGAAACGAGATCCGGATCGCTGGTTCCAGCCCCCAAGTAGATCCTGGAACTCCACATTCGGGACTATCTTTGGCGTATTTAAAACCACTCCCCAAAATCTAATGACGGAAGCCCTTTGCCAGCATGCCGAGTTACAGAAAAAGGATGCGAAGGTGATCGCAAAGAGGATTGCGAACTGTTTGACATGGGGGGGGAGTAGCTGATTTATTATAAGGTTGTTTCGTGCAAATAACGTCGTGCTTGAATCACTTGACTCCTGGTACCAACAGGCAAATATATCATAGGACTTGCTTTCGAAAGCATTGGTGTCTGGGTCAGAAATTTCAGCGAAGGGTGCTCTGGCAATACTAATTACTAATCCTTCTGTATAGTAGGTCAACATGAAATCGTCAAAAGAAAATTTGCATCTGGAATATGTAATTTACATAGGCATCCAACCCGTTACTAGTCCCGACGCATCCTACGTGTTTTCCTCATTATCTTGGCAAGAATCTTTATGTCGCGCTCCGGCAACCGGAGGGAGTGGAGAACGTTATATAACTCGGTATTGTATTCTTGGACGTTGAAGTTACCGAAATTGATGAAGATGTCACGCATCTTGACGGCAGTGGAAGCAAACCACGACATGGTGGGCATCTTCCAGGGTACCCTGCTATATGAAGAGCAAATCAGCTGCCCAACCTTCTTCTTCGACTCATCGTATTCGCTCTTATACTTATTTTTCAATCCGCATATGGCCGTGATGCAGGCGAACCCACAGAACAACAAATTGTTCCTGTCGAAATGGGCCTTGTTCGTGAACCACCAGTGGTCCATGTCACTCTCGTTCTCTAGACCAGTGATAACGACCGCAACCGGGACTCGTTTGTCACAGAATATATTGACGAATAACTCGTAGTTCGGGCCTGCCGTGTCGGTGATCGGCCCTGCACGCATGACGAATACGAGTAAATGGACACCGCCATCGAGTTTGCGGATGAGATTATATAGCCCCGCTATTGTGTCTCGGGGTGTGCGATGACTTTCCGTCCCTTGGTTAAGGCCGGCTGTGTCGAAGATGTTGAAAGTCGAGCCAACTATCGTCTTCTTGTAAAGAGAATGGGTGAACGTAGTCCCATTCGCGTCATTGGAGACTTTCCCTTTCTCATATCCATCGAGCATGTTGACTACGGAAGTCTTCCCTACGCCTGTCTCTCCAAAGACAACGACGTTAGGTGGCGACATCATGACGGTGTTAGAACCTGCGTCGCCATCTTGATCTGACCAATTTGCAAAAGATGTCATGGCGTTGTACAGCTGGACAACTTCGGCAGGCGGATTGGTGCTAAGTATCGCAGCCCAAGCATTGTGCGTCCGAAAGGCCGTCGAAGTCAACCAGGAGATTGATCGGATCTTGGAGGGTGTCCGCTGATAGAACTCGAAGAATAATCGCTCCACCTTGACCTTCGACTGCACGTACTTGCTCTCGAACAGCGGTCTCCCATCAATGAAGCTCGGTTTCCCTTTCGTGGATGTTATACAAGCCGATCCTTGGAAATGCATGTCGTGATTGATGAAGGATTCCTTGTTATCATGCCACCAAGCATCCATGTCTTTCTCTAGTTCCAGACCAGTAATAACGATGACGACGGGGACTTTCTTGTTGCATATGATGTCACAGAACATCTTGTAGTTCTGCTGCGCGGTGGCTTTGATACGAGGTGCCCGCATGATGTATACGAGAAGGTTAGCGCCGAGGTCAAGCTGGCATATAAGGCTGCTTAACCCTTCGAGTGCATCCCGTGGGGTGACGGCGCCCTTCAACGCATCATCAAGGCCGACGGTGTCGAAGACATGAAACTTCACATCGTTGATCGTCTTCTCGTAGCGAGTATTACTGAATGTAACTCGCTTCCCCCCGCTAGATACGTCGGCTTGTGCAGGACCGTCGAGCATGTTAATGACAGAACTTTTCCCGCCGCCAGTCTCGCCGAAGACAATAATATTTGGTATGGATACACGAGACATTTTTTCCTGGATCATAGGTTAATACACTGACAAAGTGACAACGAGATTGCACTAAGGCTTAATTGTCAAATCTCACCTGCCCGATTTCAGCAATAGAGACAACGTAGAATGATAACGATGGCACAGAAAAGTTAAGACAGAAAGTGCGACAGCAGACCACAGACTTACACGGAAACAAAGCTATGGAAGCTGGGTGGCAATGCACGAACGCTATATGCCAACAGCCGCACTCCTAACCAACATGAGGTAGCATCGTGTCCCTACGTATGTCCATTTACCCACGTTCAATCGGTCGATGGTCTATGCTGGCCCGAAGAATTTATTTTGAATGTGATTTTGAGTGTGAGTGTGAGTGTCGTGTCTGAAATGCTGAAATGCTAACCATAACCAATTCTACTTGAATACGTTTCTGTCCCGATTGAGTCGTGGCGATCGAGGACAATTGCAACGCCTCGTAGGCGAGCCTCGCACTGGCACTAATGAATACATTAGATGGTAGACCAGCGACTAGCCAGTACACTCCGGAAACGTGTCACAGTACCTGCAGGTGTAAAGGGAGGACTCTGCGCTAGATAGCGTCACAGGGCCGGGAGATGGTAGGATCATCGTGGCTGTGAAACATCAGATAGGGTGTGAAGCTCAGGCTACAGCATGGCATTTGCATGCTCGATGCCGCTGCATGGACACTCTGGTGTTGCCTGTTGATTAAACATCTGGTGCGTAACTTCATAATCTGAGCGAAAGCTACTTCCTAAGCCTTACGTCTCACTAGATCTCACTGGTACTACCGCTTGCGCACGGAAATAGGTCACGGTGAGCCTATTCACTGGCAGCCTAGGTTTTTTTACATGTAGTTGACGCCGTTGAATTTCGCATGAAATAACGATATATTCAGTCGAACCCTTACTCTGCGCCAATTTAAATTCTGATGTCGCATTTCGTTGGCCGGGTGGGTGCCTATTCTTTGGAAAACTTGATATACTGACGAGAGTTTCCGCCTATATGTGGCAGATCTCTCGGGGAACCGTTCCAAATGTTATCGTCTTCGGCGAAACTGGTGCTGGGAAAAGCTCCATTCTCAACATGCTCCATGGCGACAGGCAAGCTGGCGTATCCAATCAAGCGGATGGAGTAACTTGCAGTAACGAACGCTTCAGGAAGACGATAAATGGCTCAGAATTTTATGTTTTCGACACTGCCGGCCTGAATGAAGGGCATGGAGGGAAAGTCTCCCCAAAAGTCGCAATCGAAGCGTTGTTCAATCTCATTCGCGATCTGAAGACTGGTGTTAGTCTCCTCGTCTATGTCATGCGAGCACCTCGCGTCACGGCCGTTATACGGCAAAACTACAAGATGTTTTATGACATCATTTGCGATAAACAAGTCCCCATCGTCATCATTATCACTGGACTGGAGCAAGAGAGGGAAATGGATGATTGGTGGTTCAACAACAGGGTGATATTCGATCAACACAGGATGTCGTTCGCTGGATTTGCATGCATAACAGCTACAGCAGGAACATTGAAAGACGGGAGACCCGTTTATGAACTCGAGTACGCAGAGTCGAAGAAGAAGGTAGAGCGATTGGTTTACTATTCGCACAAGCAAATCCCGTGGAAAATGGAAGCGCTGTCTTGGTTCGCTTCCACAGCCTGGCGGGCGCGTCGGATATGCGCCAAGGCTTTTGGCTTTAAACTCAAGGAATTCGATGCAGAGTTGAAAAATCTGCTGCAGCTGTACGATCTGTCGGACCAAGAAAGGAAGGAGTTGATGAAAACGATAAAGAAAGCTAGGCATTGACAGTGGATGGTTGGCTCGCACTGGTGTCGGGTTTGCTCGAAATTGTCTCGCCGATAACTGTCTCTGCAACGCTTTCCTTCGTGTTCTGTCTGTGCTTCGCAATATTCGCCGTTACCCTCCTCGCCTCCCTTCGATGCAGTAGTTGACATATTTGTAACTCCAGATCCCAGTGATTCACCGCCTCTTGCTCGACTCCTCACTCTGATAACAGCTAGAGCCATCCAGGATCATCGGCTTTTTCAGCGTTCTTACTGACCATGTACATGTTCAGCCGCCCGTATCTCTACTTCCCTTCAGTAAGGCGAAAATTTGCGTATATAAATAGGAACGAACACTCCAACTAATCATCAACTTTTCAGTTTCTTCAGGCATGTGGCAATCCTCCTCGCAATAAGTTTCGCCTCTATTTCCTTCAAGCCAGCTTGCTTCATGAGTTCCTGCTTTATCTCCTTCTCACGAACAGGTTTGGAAAAGTCGATAATCGATGCGGCCAAGGTCAACAGGTTATCCAGAGTGAAGGAAAACCAATCATCGGCATCTCGTTTCCAAGGCTTATCCTTTTGGCAATGGGATGCGACCAATTCATCCAGAATCTTCTTCGACTGGTCGTATTCCGTCTGGAGTGTGTAACCACCCGAAGTTTTCTTGCCCTTGGTGGCGGTGACACAAGCGTGACCGGAGAAGGTCATTTCATGGCTACGAAACCGCTCTTCGTTCCTCTGCCACCAATCTTCCATCGTGGCCTCGTGCTCCAGACCAGTGATCACGATTATGATTGGAACTTGTTCGCTGCAGATAGCCTTGAAGAACATGGTGTAATTTCTCTGCGTGTTTTCTGTGATCCTAGGCCTTGTAACGAACACAAGGAAATCGATTCCGTCGTTATGCGCCAACTCGCGAATGAGTTGGAAGAGAGAAGCTATGGCCTTCAATGATGGCACCGTCCCATTTCCACACTCGTTGAGGCCAGTGGTATCGTAGGCACGGATTGGGTGAGAAGCGCACTTGAACTCATACACGTCGTTCTGGAACGTGCATCCGACAGCGTCATTGGAAGACTTGGTAACTTGTTGCCCAGCAAGTATGTTAATGACAGAGCTCTTGCCCACACCTGTCTCGCCAAAAACCAATATTGTCCGTGGTCTCTGAGACTGAGCAGCATATTAATAAAGACAAGTATAAGTAAACTTGCAACAAAATCAATAAACTTACCTGCCGAGTTCCGTTTGCAATTGAATTCTCTGATTTCGGGATGGGGGGTATGGCATCAGAAGTGAGAGTATTTCCACCGTACGACGAAGACTAACATGAAAGTAGAAATGAGTAGACCCGGATGTAGAAAGTAAAAAATGAACTTGCCTGCCGGTTTTCACTCTTGGTCGATGATCTACGCGTGGCATCCGATGCAGACATCTGGTTGTCAGAAGGTTGTACGAGTCTCTCAACCTTGAGTGAACCTGGAGATGACAAGACAGTACGGGGATGACTTGGTCGTCGACTTTTCGCCGGCTTTGACCCAGAGGTTGAACGCTTGAATTAGGAATCGTGAGCATTTGGACAATACAGTGACGAGAATTGAAGGACGACTCAACCTTGTTAGTTGGCATTCTTGCTCACGAACTGTCATGAGGATGGGCTACTGCCAGTGGGTGCTCGAATGAACAGAGGTATCAGTCAGAGTGTAAATCATGTCCGACGGGAGTCAACGCCTGCATGCCCAACCACACCAATCACACGCTTCCAAAACGCGGCAAAACCTGCGTGTGTGCAATGTGCATAATGCAAAAGCCATCGCGTGTGTTTTGTGTGGTCTTTTCACATCATCCAAGGAATTCGAGTTGGTGAAATGTCGAGAAGGAAATGTTATCAGCCATTATTAATAAAGGATGGGTACTTAAGTACGCCCGCGTCTCTACTACGTATAGGCCAAACTTCGCATATATAAATAGGAACGAATACTCCTAACCAATCATCAACTTTTCAGTTTCTTCAGGCATGTGACAATCCTCCTCGCGATAAATTTCGCCTCTATTTCCTTCAAGCCAGCTTGCTTCATGAGTTCCTGCATCATCTCCTTCTCACGAACAGGTTTGGAAAAGTCGATAATCGATGCGGCCAAGGTCAACAGGTTATCCAGAGTGAAGGAAAACCAATCATCAGCATCCCGTTTCCAAGGCTTATCCTCTTGGCAATGGGATGCGATCAATTTATCCAGAATCTTCTTCGACTGGTCGTATTCCGTTTGGAGGGAGTAACCACTCGAAGTTGGCTTTCCCTTGGTGGCGGTGACACAAGCGTGACCGGAGAAGGTCATTCCAAGCCTACGACACCGCTCTTCGTTCCTCTGCCACCAATCATCCATCGTGGCCTCGTGCTCCAGACCAGTGATCACGATTATGATTGGAACTTGTTCGTTGCAGATAGTCTTGAAGAACAATTTGTAGTTCTCGACCGTGCATTCTTTAATTCCTTCTTTATTAATGACCACCACCAAGAAATCGATTCCGTCGCTATGCGCCAAGTCGCGAATGAGGCTGAAGAGCATAGCTACAGCCTTCACTCCCGGCACCGTCCCCGTTGACGACTGGTTGAGGCCGGTGGTATCGTAGGCACGGATTGCGTGAGATGCGCTCTTGAACTCATAAAAGTCGTTCTGGAACGTGCATCCGACAGCGTCATTGGAAGACTTGGTAACTTCTTTCCCAGCAAGCATGTTAATAACAGAGCTCTTCCCCACACCTGTCTCGCCAAAAACCACTACTGTCCGTGGTCTCTGAGACTGAGCAGCATAGTAAGAAGTATAAGTAAATTTGTAATGAAATTGATAAACTTACCTGCCGAGTTCCGTTTGCAATTGAATCGCCTATCCCTAGTTTCGGGATGGAGGGTATAGCATCAGAAGTGAGAGTATTTCCACCGTACGAAGACTAACATGAAAGTAGAAATGAGTAGACCCGGATGTAGAAAGCAACAAATGAACTTGCCTGCCGGTTTTCACTCTTGGTCGATGATCTACGCGTGGCATCCGATGCAGACATCTGGTTGTCAGAAGGTTGTACGAGTCCCTCTAGCTTGAGTGAACCTGGAGATGACAAGACAGTACGGGGATGACTTGCTCGTCGACTTTTCGCCGGCTTTGACCCAGAGGTTGAATGCTTGAATTAAGAAGAATTGTGAGCATTTGGCCAATAGAGTGACGAGAATTGAAGGACGACTCAACCTTATTAGTTGGCATTCTCGCTCACGAACTGTCGCGAGGATGGGCTACTGGGCGCTCGAACGAACAGGCATCCGAGTCAGTGAGAGTGTTGTAAATCATATCGCGGCGAGTCCAGCGCAATGCCTGCATGCCCAACCACACCACTTACATGCTTCCAAAAACGCGGCAAACATCAGGCGGCCATTTGTGTGCATAATGCGAATGTTCGTTTGTGTGTTCATAACAGAGATGATCGTGATCCCCATCAGAAGCATGACAATAAGTCCCATCGCAACTGTGAGGTGTACTGACAGGTTGGGATGGGCAAAATTTGTTATCGAACCAGTACAGAGGTTCAAGTTGGCTGTCCGGCTCCAGATTGCATGAAAGATCCGGAAGCCAAAGTGTGGAGAGCGGCTATGTGTGATCCTTTCATATATGATGTACATATGTGCGCAACTTCAAGTCAAGGAATTCCGGTTGGAGAAACGTCGAGAAACATGCCGGCGATTGACATGTGCCTCACACGATTCTAAGCTGGAGAATGCGGCGCAACCATGTCGGTAACGGTGAACGTTCGTGTATTTTATTAGTAGCCAAGCTGGGTGATCATAGCAGTATTCGTATGCCAGCATCCTCCGTCGCAACAGTTGCCCTAAGGTGTATCAACCGAGTCGGGTTTGGGATGGCATCCAAATTTGTTAGGCGACCGCGGCGAAGAAAGCACATACAGTCGACCCTCTCGAATTTGCAGCTAGTGGTGACGACCAAGGTGACGACGGTAAGGTTTGGCATCTCCACAGCATAACAGTTGACCGAACCACATCGTTTTCATTAGGCAACATTTCTCGCTGCGGTGCAAGCTCAAATAATCTCATCCTCCATAGCAGAGCCTCGGAACACCCCCATATTGAACGTGACCAACGTACTGTCATTCGTTGGACTAGCCTTTGATATCATCGGAGCAATATCGTCTCTTCTCTACTCGATTCTCCTTGGCAATTCATTGCAACTCGTAGATAATTATCTGGAAGATATGAAGCATAGATCCTCGGACGAGTTACGGCAGTGTTTTAACAGGCACACGCTGGCGACTTTCGTCAGTCGTAGAAATGGTCGGAAAGACCTCATGTGGGAGACGATTCGCAGTCTTTCAGAACATCTAGCGACAATAAATATCGGTGACCGGGACTCAACGACAGACCCTTCAGGACTCCCATGTCTTCCGACATTGCAAAAGTCAACACGACATATCGAAATTCTCTGCATGGCTGGAGAGGGAGCCTCCCTGGTTATGATTCTCGGGGCACTGTTTTTACTGATATCAGTTTTATGCCTTGCATCGGCCACACAACCGCTCACCATATGGATCACCATTTTGACGTCGTGCTTCATCTTCGTCGCGCTTCACAGCTGGGTGATATGTTGGGCTATATTATCAGGTGAGTTTGATTCTTACCCACAACGTTGCAATTTGCCTGATGAGTGCTTTTCAGAGTTTCGAGATGAAGTAGTGGAGGAGAGACTGATGCGAGATCTTGCGGAAATATGTTGAGGGCCAACGGTGTCATGCTTCAGGCCTGAGGCGTTACCAATAGTAGGCGATATCAATCGTGATTTGTTCAACTGATATATTTATTTATTGAAATTTATTCCCTACTGGGTGACTTCCCATAGCATTTACAGCCGTTTGGGTATTCCTTGTCAGTAGCACGGAATTTCGTCTAATTAGGAAAGTAGGGACTTAGTAGAGTTTTGACTGCTCTGGCTTAGACCACGATGCTGCCCAAGAAAAAAATTTGCAAATCTGCTCAACTTGTCAGATCAAGCTTGCCAGTCCAAGCTGCAGCTGATATCTCTCAAGATGACCAGGAAGATGAGGCATCTAGTAACAGTGAATCCGACAATGATCCCCCGGATCCCCTGTCATTGAAGCTGCAAACCCCAAAAAAAGATCTCACAACTCTGCTGCAGGTAGATCATCAATCCCTTTCATATTTCAGCGTCTTTGCTTACCCATTGGTTTTTGGAAGCTGCTAACACAGAGCCTTCAGCTCTGAAGACAATCACATATCTCCTTGCAATATTCTCTGCCATCGAAATGAAGAAGACCATCAACAAACGTATGCCAAAGAGCCACACCATCCAGCTCACAACAGATGAGCCTTGGAGCACTGTCGAATCTCAACTACTGTTCAAAATTTTGGCAGCACTAAGCCCCTTGGTCATTGACATTTCCCACTATGACATCACGTGCTACATTCCTCGTGTCCTTCCAAAGCCTGGCATGGGTTTCAGCTCTGAAACTGACTACACTATCCTACAACAACGCATTGAAAAAATGACTACCAAGGATCCCACCATCAATGTCATCCAGGCAGACAATCCACTCAACAAGGAGAACATAGCACCAGATGAAAATACTGCAGAACAGGGCAAGAAAAAAGGTCAACAGCGTGATCCTGCCACACTCCCAGGCAAAATCAGCAAGAATCAAAAGATCAAGTTACTTCAAGAGCACTGGAAGTCACAGCCGTTGTGTTTGGGAACCTCCTTTTTCATCGGAGAAGATGGGGTTCACCTTCCATTGAGTAATGAAATGCTGGACCGCTGGGCATCTGCTCTGGTAAGTTCCTTTCACTTTTGATACTTCAGCACTGACACCCTTACATGAATAGCTCAAAGGAGATGACAGCGCAACAATGCAAGCACCCCCAATCACAATTTATTCTCACCATCAACAGCTGAGCGGCCTCACCTCTCCCCAGTGCTCCAGTGCCGTCTGGATGCTCAAAATGCCAAGAAATCGGCACAGGCTGTTTCTGCAGCACCTATCTTCAATTTTAGCATTGGAAATGACATTATCAACCTCTTTTGGCCCTCAGTACCTACTACAGCTCTGCCACTAATCCCCAGTGCACCCATTCCCACTGTAGCAGCTGAAATACCTATTCATCCACTGGCTTATGACTTATACTGTCCGACTCTTTTACAACCATTGCGCTTACCAGGTGAAGACATGCCACTTGAGCAGTTCTGTACATGGTACAAACTGGGTCAGGGCATCCTCAACAAGCTTCTTGAACATTCTTAAAGTCAAGCATGAACACTTCGATTTGTGACCATTGAAGACCTAAAGGAGATAAAATTTCAGCTCAGCGAGATAGCAGCGCTGTGGGAGGTTATTGATGTGTGGTCAGTTCCAAGTTCTTAGTCTTTTTTTCTTCAGTATTCATGCTGTGCCATCTTTGTTTCATCGGTATTTGTGCCGTGCCATCTTTTTTAGTATAGCCATCTTCATAGAATAGCCCTCAATCCAGATCATACACCAGGCCTGCCATTGTGTGCTACATACAACCAAAATCATCCTAAAAGTATCTTGAATGAGCAAAGTACCCTTCTGCATCCTCTGGCAGAATAATATCCAACACCTCTAGCATGTCATAGAGGATACCATCCCCTCACGTCGCACTGTAATAATCTTGATGTCGCCGAATAAAATGTTTGATCTTTGAGAAGGCCTCTTTGATGGGGTTGAGATCAGGTGAGTAGGGAGGTAGATATTCGAGGCACACGCCGAAGTAGTCAGCTAGCTTGAGAATGTCATCGCCATGATGTATCTTGGCGTTGTCCAAGACCAGGATGCTCAAGGGACCAGGAAAGGCTGAACATTTAGGCAGCTAGTGTGAACCATCTAAGTCAATGACAATATATGTGACACAGCAGCTTACTACAATGAATTCGAGCCAATGTAAAAAGGCTACCTTAGTCAGTGATCCTTCCACCGACATTCCCACAACAAAACCATTGAGAGTAAGAACTCTGATTGTTGAAGTATGATGCCCACGAATGAATGGTTGTGCTTTAGCAGCATGCCATCCCCTTTTCGACCTGCCGTATCATCTCCCCACTGTCCTCTCATCTTTTGACACCTCATCCAAGAAACTGAGTTCTTCAGGTAAATACTGGGCTATATGCCGAATGAAGTTGACTCTACGATCTTCATCCCACTCTATGGTAATATGCTGAAGCCGTTTGCAGCTAGTGTATTGCACGGGTACGGGTAAACCCGCGGGTTTTGCTGCGGGTACAGCCACAGGTGCGGGTACGGGTACAGCAATTTGTACCCGTGCGATTACCTGTACCCGCGACGGGTAACCTGTGTACCCGTGACATTCAGTCACACGAATGACGCGTCGGGTTCAACCGCAACCACAACAATCCAACGGGGCACGACAACAAGATGATAGAAGACCATGGTGACGAAGACCACGACGATGGCAACAGAGAGGATGGCCGGGAGGGTGGTGCGCCCACCTACCGGCCCAGGTACGTATTCAGATTCTACTTCCATTGACATGGACTAATTCCATACCTCGGGAACACGCCCTGACACGTCAACTGACGCGTCGTCGTTGTTCGCGATGTAACAGGCACCAAGAAGGACAACGAGGCTCAAGACTCATCCCAGGCCCCACCATACCTCGTGAACACGCCCTGACGTCGTTCGCGAGGTAACAGGCACCAAGCAGGACAATGGGGCTCAAGACTTATCCCAGGCCCCTGCATACCAGTTGGCAATGGGCCAGAGCGCCCGAAGACATCCACCCCTGTTCACCTTGCGTCCACGCCAAGCGAAGAAAGACCGGGGGTGTAGTGCACCCACTCCCCGGTCGCCAGGTGAGTTTCTCACTGGCAATTCCACCAGCCCACGCGTCCACCAGCCCACGCATCCACCGGCCCACGCGTCCACCAGCCCACGCATCCACTAGCCCACACATCCACCAGCCCATGCATCCACCGGCCCACGCGTCCACCAGCCCACGCATCCACTAGCCCACACGTCCACCAGCCCACGCATCCACTGGCCCACATGTCCACCAGCCCACGCATCCACCGGTGTAGAGGGTCCTCGACCCTCTGAGGCCGTAACATCGATATCTAGCGAATCCGCTCGAACCCGACGTCTCTAGCAATCTACGCTCGAACCCGACGTAACCCGATGCAACCCGATGCATACCGACTAGCACGGCCGCTCACGTACCTGGTCGGTCTATCTCCTAAACTCGCGGAACTTCAAATATCATAGATAGATCTCATCGGACTGGGATCCCGACATCGGACTTGCCTTATTCACGCCTAGCGTCTCCCTTATGGGGATATAGTAAAGTATTTTGCATCTTTTACGGTTTTTTATATCTTCCACCCATTTTCCCTGTCATCGTCGCCTTGCAACGCTCTTCCTACTTCCCCATTTTTATTCTCCTTTGTTTCCTCTCATCGGCTGAGGACTCTCGTCCGAATCTAGGTACAGAACTTTGTAGTATAAAAACGGTGCCCAAGCGCCGTCTCAAAATAAGAAACCAGTTCCCCCATTTCCTCTCTCTGAGAATTAAGTCTCTCAGTAAATTCCATCGCACACATTGCTCGTCGGATTCCTCGACGCCCTCCCCGTCGTTCTACTGCCTTTATCTCTACGTTTCTCGACACCCGACACCCGACCCGCCGTACCCAACATCGTCGGCATCGTCGGCTTCGATCGGTCTCGATAGATTTCAATAGTTTACTCGGCGGCTTCTTACTTTTTATATCCTATTATCTTACTGAAGCTTGTTAGACTATTCCTAGTCACTTCTACGCTGACCCCACAGGCTTAGGATTATTATTCTGCAGCCACCCCGACCTCGCCTTTACATCTGGAGCCCACCGCGAGGAATAGTCTAGCACCACCATAGCTTCCTCTTCCCGTATCCCTCCCTCTGACCGTCGTCTTCGAGAACTTCCTCGAAGAACTCTTCAACAAGAACTCTCTTTAGCCGCCTTCGACCCGACAATTGACGACGACTTCTTCCAGCTAGTACCCGACCACCTCGCTCGACATAACAATCTCCCGCTCGTCTCAGGGTCAAACACCCCCCTATATCTTTCATCCGACAGTCTCGAATCGGTCGATATACCGATAATTACCATTACACCCGACTCATCCGATCTCAGTTCGACACCCGCATCGCCTACGTCCCCGACTTCGACCTCGTTAGAACCCCCGTCCACGTCTTCGCTCTCGACATCGAAAACTCCGTCATCGTCATCGTCTCCGTCTTCGCTCTCGACATCGAAAACTCCGTCATCGACATCGTCCCCGTCTTCGTCTTCGTCCACGCCGTCATCGCCCACGTTACCCGACCCGCTCATCGTACACCCGACAACCGCTTCATCGACATCTCAGCTTCTTCCACCCCCAATGACTTCGACCTCTGGATCTTCGACCGCTCCCCACGTTACCGCTCCCCATGTTACTCCACGACAAATGCCCGCTCGCGGTCACTCCACGGCCCCGACCTTCGACGGGAACCCGCTCAATTTAAACCGCTTCTTCGAAGAAGTCGAGATACTTGCTGCCGATGCTGCTCTCGACGACGCAGGATGCATCAAGCATAGTCTGCGCTACGCGTCGCTTAGCGACTACGAGCTTTGGGCAAGTTTACCTAGCGCGACCGGCGTCGATTATGCCGCATTCAAGAAGAGCGTACTCGTGCTATACCCGGGTACGGAAGACGATCACCGGTACACTATGGCGGATCTCGACCGTCTTACGCACACCCAAACCGCTTACGGTATCCGTACCCGCGCCGAACTTGGCGAATATTACCGCGAGTTCATCCGGATCTCGGGATTCCTCTTAGACAAGGGTCGAATCTCTCCCCGAGAACGCAACATCGCGTACGAGAACGGCTTCCATGTCGAGCTTAAAAAGGACATCAAAACCCGTCTGCAGTACCAAAAGCCGAACCATTTCCATAGCGACCCTTACGACTTCCAGGACTTCCACAATTGCGCCCACTTCTTGCTGGCCAGAACCGCGGCCGAACCGTCCACCGTCTCTCGTCTCCCGTCAACGTCGCCTGCCGCCATCCGGTACTCGACTCCAATGGAACCCGCCACCCGCTACCCGCCACCCGCTCGCTATGACCCGGTCATTCCTAAAGCGGAACCGGTCGAACCTAACGTATCCGACCTATTTCGTCTCGTTTCGCAACAACTCGCCATCCTCACGCAAGCCCTCACCGAACGCAACAACCCCCCAAAGCCGTGTGCAAATAGGGCTGAGCCGACCACCGCGGGACAGGGTTTCACCAATTTCAACTGCCTCTTTTGCGACGACCCGTTCCATTGTATACGCGATTGTCCTATTTGCGAGCAGTACACTCGAGACAGGATATGCCGCAAGAACGAGCACGGCCGCATCGTGTTGCCTAACGGAATGTATCTTCCAAAGGCTATCGTCGGCAAAAATATGAGGGAACGCTTCGACGCGTGGCACGCACAGAACCCCGGCAACCGCGCTCCCCCTGCCCGCAACCCCACAGAACCGTTCCAACGCGACCCGCCGCCTCATGTAAAAGCTAACTTCGTCTCCGCCGTCGAAGTACCCACCTACGAACCAGAGGTCACCACCGAGTACGCCGACATCTTTCAGTCCACGACGTCCGACATCGACGACGACAACGAACAGATTAAGGTTCTGGAAGCCGAAGTGCAGCGGCTTCGTAAACGGGTTAGATTCGACGGTGTAGAAATCCCATCAAAGACGAAAGGCAAGTCTAGAGAAACGTTTCCCAATCTGCCCACCACTTCCACGTCTGTCCCCGCCGCGAAACCCGCCGAGAAAACGGCCAGACCTATCAACGAGCAGCCGATCACCATAGTCCCTCCTTCGAACACGCGGCCGACCGAGCCGACCGCCCTTGTACCGCGCACTCCCCAGAACCTTCCCGCATCGCACCCCCAATACCGCTACCAAGCCCCCATCGAAGATCCCGGTATCGCCAAATCCATCATCGACCGCGCGCTCGATTCTCAAGTCTGCATTTCGCAGCGAGAACTTTTAGCCATGTCGTCCGACGCCCGCCGTCACATGAAGGACCTCACTACGTCGAAAAAGGTCACCGCCGAAAGTAACAACGTCGAGGTTTTCCATTTTCACGCACCCGAAATCCCCACTCGCGCCTGTCAACACTGTCAGGAAAACGTCCCGCTCGTCGTCGGCCGCGACTCAGTCCCTCTCCGTGCGGTCTACCCGCTCATCAATGGCAAATTCGTATTCGAGTGCGTCCTCGACAACGGTTCCATGATCATCGGCATGCGACGTGATATTTGGGAGAAACTCGGTTACGGCCTCCAAAATATGAAGATGCGGATGCAGTCGGCAAATAAAAGCGATAACGACACCCTCGGCCGGATCGCCAACCTAAAATTCACTTTTGGCGACGTCGATCTTTTCCTCCAAGTCCAAGTCGTCGACGACGCCCCCTACGAGATCCTCATCGGCCGCCCGTTCTTCACGCTTTCCGAGGCTCTTACGAAGGATTATAAAAACGGAGAACAACAAGTCACGATCACGGATCCAAACACCGGCGCCGTCGTCACCTTGCCCACCATCGAGCACAACCAAAAGAACCGACGAGAGCGGTCCGACACCGGAAAGCCGGATTTTTAGAAGTCGAGGACCCGGAGATACCTCTCGGAAAGGACGCACCAGGAGATGAGAAGCTGCCACTCGAAAGCGACCACACCTATACCACAAACTATGCTTCCCTTTTGCCGTTTCCCCTAGAAGAATGCTTCCCTTTTGCCGTTTCCCCTAGAAGAGGACTTATGTTGTTCTATCGATTTAGATTTCTCTTCGTCTCAGCCTCAGACTGCCGCCCAGTACATTTCATTGTTGACCGATGTACAAAATCAGCTACGTACTACCGATACCCTTCCTTCGTCTTGTTCCGTCTCCGCTCCTGCGTCACATATTTCTTCTTCGAATATTTGTAACAAAGCCTCTACTGAACACGCTACTTATATCTCGTATACCACCCCCCCTACCAGGGACCTAAAAGGAGTTGTTACCAAGAAAAAGTATAAGAAGGTAGCCGATCGTATCCGCCCAATTTCTACCACTCTCCCCGACGAATACCGCATCATACGCGAGATCACCGGCGACCCGCTAGCCGATTTACCCACGCTCCCGACTCACCCGCCCGACTTTACACCCGGCACCCGCTATACCCAGGAACGACACGACGCGATGCCGATGAACCCGGATGGATTCCTTTGGCCTGAGGAAGAAAAACTCGGCCACCATATCATCAAAACGCAAGAAGCCGCCTTCGCCTGGAACGAATCCGAGAAAGGCCAGTTCAATACGGACTACTTCCCGCCGATCCACATTCCCACCGTACCGCACGACCCGTGGGTCCATCGCAATATCCCAATCCCACCCGGCATCCTTAACGAAGTCATCGGCATCATCAAAGACAAATTAACGCCGGTACCTATGAACCCTCGAATTCGTCATACCGCTCCCGCTGGTTCTGCGTTTTGAAAAAGGATGGGAAGTCTCTTCGAATCGTCCATGATCTACAGCCGCTTAATGCCGTCACTATCCGCGATCCCGCCGTACCGCCCATGACCGAGCACTTGGCCGAGGCCTTTGGCGGCCACTCTTGCTACGCTTCCTTCGACCTCTTCGTCTCTTTCGACCAACGCCTCGTCCACGCCTCGTCTCGTGACTATATGACCTTTCAGTCTCCACTCGGAACGCTTCGACTTACGCGGATTGCTATGGGATACACAAATTCCCCGCAGATCCTACACGGTGACTCCACGTACATCCTCCGTGACGAAATCCCTCATCTTGCCGTTCCGTATATGGACGATATTCCCATTAAAGGGCCTCCAACCCGCTACGAGCAACCCGACGGTACCTACGAGACTATACCCGAGAACCCGGCAATCCGACGTTTCATTTGGGAACACTTCCAAGGTGTCAACCACGTCATCCAGCGTTTCCGCTATGTCGGCGGTACCTTCAACAGCAAAAAACTCGAGTTGTGTCAACCCTCAGTCATCGTTGTTGGCCACTGATGCACATACGAAGGAAGAGTAGCCGACGACTCCAAAGTACAGAAGATTTGCGATTGGCCACTGCCGACCAACCTCACTGAAGTTCGCGCCTTTCTCGGTATCTGCGGCGTCTTGCGTATTTTTATCAAGGACTTCTCACTCCACTCCCGACCCCTTGTCCGTCTTACCCGCAAAGGTATTCCCTTCGAATTTGGTGAAGAAGAAGAGACCGCCGTCGACTACCTCAAAAACGCCGTCATTACGTCGCCAGCGCTGCGCGCTATCGACTACACGCGTGAATGGGAAGTGATTCTCGCCGTCGATTCATCCGTTCTTGGAGTCGGCTTCGTTCTCATGCAAATCCGCGCTGACGGAAAACGTTATCCGAATCGCTTTGGTTCAATATCGTGGAACGAACGCGAAGCCTGATACTCCCAGTCCAAGCTCGAACTCTACGGCCTCTTCAGGGCCCTCCGCGCCTACCGAATCTTCATCATCGGCGTCCGCAACCTCACTGTCGAAGTCGACGCGAAGTACATAAAAGGGATGCTCAACAACCCCGACATTCAGCCCAATGCAACGATCAACCGATGGATAGCCGGCGTGCTCTTATTTGACTTTAGACTCGTTCACGTACCCGCTTCCGCACACGGTGCACCCGACGGACTCTCCCGACGTCCCCGCGCTGCAGAAGACCCCGAGGAGATCAACGACTCCGACGATTGGCTCGACCACTCCTACGGTTTCTTTATGGAAGTCGTCAACTACCGACCCGTCCCCATACCGTCTAAGCCGATTGCCGTATGCGGCCGCTGCCGTGCCACAGCCGACCGACTCCAAGAATTACCGGCCATCCTCGTCTACACAAATCAGGAAGCCGTTTCTGACATACCGCGATCCGATAAAGCCCGCGCGGCCGACGTTCGTCTTGCCCTCGTCGAGACTTGGTTACGAGATCTAACCCGACCCGCGAACTTCACGGACGAAGAATACCGTCTGTTCTTACGATACGCCCTTGAATTCTTCGTCACCGATAACAAGCTTTGGCGCAAAGACCGTCACGGAAAACACAAACTTGTCATACCGCCCGACCGCCGGCTTCAGTTACTCAAAGACGCTCACGACTCTCTCGGCCACAAAGGTATATTCTCCGTCCGCGCTCGGCTACTCGACCATTTCTGGTGGCCACACCTCGACCACGACGTTAAGTGGTACGTCCAGTCTTGCCATCAGTGCCAAGTACGGCAAATGCGTTATCATCACATTCCACCCACCGTCGCTACACCGGCCTCGCTATTTCATAAAGCGTATGTCGACACAATGTTTATGCCACGATCCGGCGGCTATCGATACATCGTCCAAGCCCGTTGCTCCCTGTCCGCCTACCCTGAGTTCCGCATGTTACGCCGCGAGACCGGCTCCACCATCGGCACGTTCTTGTTCGAAGACATCTTATGCCGTTGGGGCGCTCTCGAAGAAATCGTCACCGACAACAGCAAGCCGTTCGTAGAAGCGCTCGACTATCTCGCCTCCCGCTACGGTATCCGCCACATCCGCATTTCGCCCTATAACTCACAAGCGAACGGACCCGTTGAGCGTCGCCACCTAGATGTCCGGGAGGCCATTATGAAAAGTTGTGACGGAGATGAAAAGAAATGGCACACCGTAACCCACTCCGTATTTTGGGCCGAACGGGTCACGACACACAAAAGCCTCGGATACTCGTCCTACTACATCGCACACGGAGTAGAACCGCTTTTTCCATTCGATTTTGCCGAAGCTACGTACATGGTTCCGACGCAAGATACGATGTCTACGACCGACCTCATAGTCATCCGCGCCCGACAACTTCGTAAACGAGAAGCCGACCTCGATCGGGTCAAAGAAAAGCTTACCAAATCTCGGCTCGCGTCCGCCCGGCAATTCGAGCAGAAATACGCCAACACGATCAAAGTTTACGACTTCGAACCCGGTAACCTCGTTCTCGTCCGAAATTCACGTATCGAAATGTCTCTCGATCGTAAAGCAAAACCGCGGTACTTTGGACCCATGGTTGTCGTCAGGAAAACAGAAGGCGGATCCTACATACTCGCCGAACTCGACGGTGCGGTTTCTAAATCTCGATTTGCCGCTTTCCGAGTCGTACCCTACCACGCCCGCTCAAAAATATCGATACCGTTGGACGACTTCTTACAATACCCCGATGCCGACGATACCGATTCAAACGATCTTGATGATCCGACGTACCCGCCCTCTATAGACTCCTCACCTGACGACGATTAAGCATTTCATTTATATTCTGTCCACGTTATACCCCCATTTTATTTAGTTCCTCTTAGTTTTCTAACGATATGACGAATGATGCGAATAGTCCTATGTCTTCGGGAGCCGATCGGCTTTCCTTAGCTGGGTGAACAAGCTGACACGTCTTTTATGTACACGATATATTTTTTTTATATACAATGGGCTCGTTATTTTATATATATATTTTACAGGCGGCCGGTCTTGTAATCCCGCTTCAACATCGCCAACCTTGAGGTCGACCGTTCGAGATCGACGCGAAGCCGCTGGAACTCTTGACCGAAGTGGACGAGGTGACGGTTGACATTGGTGCCCAGGGCTCCCAGCTCCTCCGTAAGGACCGCTAGCCGCGCCGACACTTGCTCGTAATTCTCCATCGTCAAAATGAACGGGTTCGCTGTCGAGGCCGTCCTAAGCCTTTTCGTCGGCCGCTCTTCCTCCGACTCCTCCTCGTCTTCGTCATCGTCCTCGACCGACTCCACCTCCTCGACCCGCGGTTTGCTCGTTGAGGCCCGGGCAGGCCTACTGCGGATGGGCTTTGTCGTGAATGACAACGGCTTCCTCGTGCCGACCGCGACCTCTTTGCCCTTTCCGGTATCCACCTTGCGCCGACCCCCGCCCGTCCGGTGTGTAGCGTTAGTACATCTCTTCTTCAGCCTCCGGCATCGTTCGCACACGTAGCCCGTGACGCCTCGACACGCCTCTTGCGCCTTGACGCAGTTGGTGCAGGGTTGTAGGGGAAACGGCCCGGTGAACTATTACCAGGATCAGTGACTGAAGAACAAAGGAACCGACACATGAACTCACCGTCGTACCAGCCAGGTCTCCGGTCTCTACGCCCGGCGTATCTACGTCTTCTACATCGGCCGGTGTCTCTGGTGCCGGGTCGACGGGGCCTTCCTCTGGCTCAACTGCGGCTTCCCCTTCCGGAATCGACTCAGTCCTTGGTTCACCCGCGTTTGCTTCAGCTCGCCGTTCTTCGCTGAGCCGCCGCCGATACGCGGCTCCATCCCTTTCAACCCGGTCTGCTTCTTGATGCCAGTGCTGCTCGTGTTGTTCTATTCTAAGCCGCTCCCGCCTTTCCTCTGCCGCCTTTCGCCTTTTCTCCGCCTCCGCTCGTGCATTTGCCTCTGCCATCCGTCTGGCCTCCTCTTCCCGCGTAGCCGCTTCTTCATCCGCCCGCCGTCTGGCTTCTTCCTGTTCCTGCCTCTCCCGGTCCGCCGCTTCTTTCAGCCACTCTTCGACATCGTTGGCGTACGATTGGCGGTCGGCCCATAACGGTGGCGTTACTGGCCTCGTACCACCAGCTCGGAGTTCCGCGACGATTCCATTGTAAGCACGCTGGCGGGACGGCATGAGCTATCTTAGGACACGCGTAGTCAATAAGGAAACTCACCAGCGCCTTCTTGCGGCCGCTTAACCATTGTTGGGCCATCCCCTCGTTGCTGTCCACCATCGTTACAAGGTCGTCGCTATGAAACACGGTGACCTCGTTGACGGCCTCTTCGTAGTCCGCCCGGACATCGGGTTCGATGCTTTCGACGAAAGCGAGGAAGTTGTCGTAGACTTGGGACATTGTGAACGTGTGATGGTGTAGAGGAAAGGTCGGATCAACAACGAGAAAATTTTTCTTTTTTTTACTTTGCCGTTGTTTGGCCGCTCACGTGATTGGCCACATTCGCGACCCGCATTCGGAGACCCCATATTCTCGACCACGGATGGTCTCTATTAGAAGACCCAAGGAGATGTAGAGGGTCCTCGACCCTCTGAGGCCGTAACATCGATATCTAGCGAATCCGCTCGAACCCGACGTCTCTAGCAATCTACGCTCGAACCCGACGTAACCCGACGCAACCCGATGCATACCGACTAGCACGGCCGCTCACGTACCTGGTCGGTCTATCTCCTAAACTCGCGGAACTTCAAATATCATAGATAGATCTCATCGGACTGGGATCCCGACATCGGACTTGCCTTATTCACGCCTAGCGTCTCCCTTATGGGGATATAGTAAAGTATTTTGCATCTTTTACGGTTTTTTATATCTTCCACCCATTTTCCCTGTCATCGTCGCCTCGCAACGCTCTTCCTACTTTCCCATTTTTATTCTCCTTTGTTTCCTCTCATCGGCCGAGGACTCTCGTCCGAATCTAGGTACAGAACTTTGTAGTATAAAAACGGTGCCCAAGCGCCGTCTCAAAATAAGAAACCAGTTCCCCCATTTCCTCTCTCTGAGAATTAAGTCTCTCAGTAAATTCCATCGCACACATTGCTCGTCGGATTCCTCGACGCCCTCCCCGTCGTTCTACCGCCTTTATCTCTACGTTTCTCGACACCCGACACCCGACCCGCCGTACCCGACATCGTCGGCTTCGTCGGCTTCGATCGGTCTCGATAGATTTCAATAGTTTACTCGGCGGCTTCTTACTTTTTATATCCTATTATCTTACTGAAGCTTGTTAGACTATTCCTAGTCACTTCTACGCTGACCCCACAGGCTTAGGATTATTATTCCGCAGCCACCCCGACCTCGCCTTTACACCGGCCCAGGCGTCCACCGGCCCAGGGGTCCAATGATGCAATCACCCCGGCTTTGCGCCCACCACCCATCAACTACGCTGCACCGGGCCCGCACCCATCCCACCTCACACTCACACGGCGTGTGTCAATTGACACATGTCCGGTGTCGCGAGGTCAAAGGGCTGCATGTCCGGTGTCGCGAGTGTGAGACCCACGGGTTACCCGCTACGGGTACGGGTACGGGTCGGGTATGGGTAGGAAAAAAAAGACCCGGCACAAAACCCGTACCCGCGGTGACGGGTACGGGTATTCATGGGTACAGGTACGGGTATCCCCAAAAGTACACGGGGGTTACCTGTGCAATACACTATTTGCAGCTGATGCCAACTCGAATGAGTTCATCATAGATGGTAGTATAGTTTACAGAAATGAAATGGTTCATTTTGAGAAGGAGAAGGAGCTCATTGAGAAAGTAATCGGGGTTTTGTTGAATAAGCCGGAGGAGGTACTGTACATCGTTGTGGTCCAGGAGTCAAATTCAACCTGCAAGGGATTTCTTTTGACTGACAACATCGCCAGTTTCACGCCAGAGTTTCAAGATGCGATAGAAAGTGTGCTTGCTGAAGCCACAGCAGCTGACAATGTCTGAGAGATCAAGTAAATCGTGGTCAAACAGCCTGATGGCTGTGATCTCGACATCGCGGCTTACAGGGTGATACATAGTAGTTGGAGTTTGCATCAAAATTCTACTAAGTCCCTACTTTCCTAATTAGACGAAATTCCATGCTACTGACAAGGAATACCCAAATGGCTGTAACATACTATAAGCAACAAAATTTGAAAAGATATTGCATAACTTTTATCCATTTTAACAAAAATATAATGAACAAATAATGTATTACTTTGAGTCCAGCTGGTGAGTGGCTTCATTCTCTATTTCATAACATTCATTATGTCTAAAATAATACTGGATTTTTATCTGTATGATTGTTACCAATGTCAATAAGTGATTTCACTTGAAATGTATAATTATCATAGAAGATAATGTATGCATACAGCTATATCACATTAAACTTTATGTTTCAAGTGAAAATATCAGTACATCATCTGAATTTGGCCCATTTTTGCTTATATGGCTGATATTTCAGTATATAGTAAGAGTAGTCACATGTGACTGTAACTCATATTATCAGTGTAAAATTTATCTACATCATGTAAAATTACCTTATATAGTTAGACTGGTCACATGTAACAATCACCATTATAACACTGGATGCACAGTATAATACTTTGATAAAAAATATGAAAAGGATATCTTAAAATTAGGATTAGAAGAAATATTCTGAAAAATTATTGTGGAATTTCTATATAATTTTCAGCACAATGATTTCATGATTATATCATATGTTTTGTGCACAAAATGAAGAAAAAGACTTTGTTCATGCCATGTGCAGCACTGGCCCACTAAACCAGTATGATACTATGATAGAATAATTACAGGCAACTGTTGTTGCAGAATACTGTCCTTACATAGCTTTCAGACTATGATATTAGACACTACACAAATCGAAACATAGAACTTGCTATTTATGCTCAGAGTCTCTGAGCACCCTCTTTGAGGTAGTGAATGACATGGGTTTTGACCTGCAGGTACTGTGGGTACAGGTATGGGTTGCCATATTTGGACCTGGGCCAAACCTGTACCTACACATGCATTAAATGGGTCACCGGCAGGTACAACTGACCCCCAATGACCCTCAGAAAACAGGGTAAGTACCTATATTTTCAACTTTTTCACTACTTATCTATTTCAAATTATCTATTTTAGCTACAACCACAATGCCAACACAACCAAACCTTGTACTACAACACATCAAAACATGTGCATGATGATACAATGACAACAATATTGATGCAATCACAATGGAAAAGATGCAGCAGGGAGTGGTGCACCCACTCCCACTGCCATGTAAGTTTTTTCCTATTTATTTTATTTTATTTTATGCTACTGAACAACAAATGTGACAACACAACAACACAACAACACCAGTGCCAACATCCGTGACCACATCCACACCCACACCCATACCCACACCCATGTCCACATCCATCCCAACACTACACCCAACAGCCTCAAACCTAACACAGATGGCCTGCAACAACACCCAAATACCTTGTGGAAGCACACTGCAATGTCAATTGATGTTGGCATTGCAACCACAAGGTACCAGGAGGGTGCCCATGGCCATTGGTCATGGCTACAATGCGGCAGGTACACATTGTACCTGCAACCTGCATGCCCACACCCACACTGGTCCCAACACAGCTGATCACACTGGCCACCTCACAGAACATGCTGCAATTTCAACTGACATTGGCACTGCAACCATGAGGTGGCCAGCCCCATGGATCACAGCCAACCATGCTAAACACCTTGTGGAACACCCCATGACATCTATTGACATTTGTGCTGCAACCATGAGGTGGCCAGCCCCATGGGTATGATGTGGCGGGTATGCATTGTACCCACAACCTGTGTACAACCACCCTGACCCAAGGATCACCCACAGGAAACCCATGTAACATCCATACCCACTGCTGCAGGTATGGGTTTCCTGCCACAGGTATGGGTTTCCATGAGTATGGTTATGGCCCGTATGGGTCACCAAATTTTACCCACAGTAGACCTGTGTCATTCACTACCTTGAGGTCCAGAATGGCTGTCTTTATGTGGTCATCTGTTGTGTAGCATTCAAGGTCATGGCAAAGTAGGGTTGAGCAAATGTGGGTCAATTTTCACCACACTGTTTTGGGGGCAGTTGTGTTTGGCAGTTGACCTGTTACTCCCTGAGCAATTGCTTCATGGCCAACAGTGTTGAATGATGGTGCAACATGGGGGAGATGGCAGGTTAAGAGATGATTAATGAAGACTGAAGACACTCTATTTTATTTTAAGTTTGATGTTGCAGAGGTGGGAAGTGGGCTTATTAGAACAATATGCAATATGCTGCTCTGTATCTTATGCTAGATGCAACATGCTTTATAGAATTTAATTGAACTCATTCATGCCATGCACAGCACTGGCCCACTGAAGAAGTTTATTATAAGATGCAGAACAAAAATATACAAAAATATACAACCCCCCATGGTCTTGGTGGAAACTTTGGGAAAAGGTCAACACAGCCTGCTTAAGCTTGTGAAATTTGTGGTGCCCCCTCAATTGATCTTGCCATTGATGTTGTTGATGATCCATTTCAGCTTTTTCCTGTACTTTGAGCTTGAATATGGGGTGTGCAACTGGCTGACCTGGAAATCATCTCTGTAGACCACATCCAAGCCCACTTTGCCTATCTGTTATTGAACTAGGAGAAGTAAGATGTCATGGTGGTTATATTAATGTCTTGCATATCCATCTTAAGTGGTGGAATTGTACTCTAACTCAACTTCAGGAATATTTAAAGCTAGCACTAGTTTTGAAGCATCATTATTGCTATTTGCAGTTATTTTGGGACATGTGACATGATCACAAAATTTTGATATTTTCAATGTTTCAATTTTAACTCCTTCAGTTTTGAGCAAAATTAGATGATTAGATAGGCAAAATTGTAGTATACATTCTGATTCCCAGATACTGGTAATAAAAATAAAATAATTTGTCCCATATACACTCAGTTTGGCTTATACATGCATAAAATTGATATGTAGATTTTTATGAATTTGAAAATGATCTGGAAGAAGAAATAGAAGTTTCAGATGGTCAATACAATATATCTTGAGATGCTAGAATATGTTTTATGACAATCCAATGAACTGTATATAGTCTTTATGCAATTTATATTATTATCTATCACTATAACAGCTTCAAAACATAATAGAGGCCCTGGAATGTTACAAAATCAATTGTACCACCTCCATATATGTACTTTTGACTACCAAAAACCTCTATTTCTGCTCTCACAGCAGTTACAAATCCATAAAAATCCACATGTTGATTTTAGTCATTTATAAGCCAAACTAGGTGTATTTTGGACAAATTATTTAATTTTTATTACCAGTGTCTGGGGATTGAAACCTGGTGGGCAACGCAGACAGGTACCTACCCACCAGATACCCACAACAAACCTGCTAAATAAGTACCTGTGTGTTGGTGGGTATGGGTTTTTTTGGGTACAGGTGCAGGTTAGTTGCCTGATACCCATGGGTTTACCCATGTTATAGCCTACAGTTCAGCCCATGGGCTCTCCCAATGTTACAGGTCAAAAATATGATGCAAGGTGTGCACTAGTCTGGACTCCAGACATTTTGAAGTGCAAATTAGGAAAACCTTGGTTAATATAGAGTATACACTAGGGTCAGCCTAGGCCCCGGTTACCTTGCCGGTAACCCCTCATTGTGGTAACCAGGGGTCACCAGCGCAAAACATGCCATACACAGGTGTCAGCAATTGCAGCTGCATGGAGATTGGAAATATTCAAACTCCACCGCCATTCAACCTGTCAGTGCAAACCTTTGTGTTTGTGTCATTGCCCTGCCGTTGCCTCAAAACACAAGCAGCATGATGCACCAGTGAGCTGCTGGCCTGCATTGATGCCATTTCAGTACACTACTACACCGGCCTGAGCCCCCTCTCTCACACCTTTCAAGTTTCAACATTCGCCCCCCCCTTCACCCTTGCAGTGCATCGGCACCCCCTTGGATCTGAGTGATTGCATCTCCAACCAGGTCCCTGCATCCACCAACACCTTCTGAGCAGCATTGTTGGCTGAATCAATCCACTTTCAGCCACACGGAACGCATCTCTCAATTGGTGAGTGTCCCCTTCCACATCCTGGCCCTCTTTTGATGGTAAAAAATTGTTCACCACATTTCTCACCCAGCCACATTGTTGACCAAGTTCATAGTGTCCATTTGGAGAACCTGCCCTTCCCTGCCACCGCAGAATGCATCTCTCAATTAGTGAGTGTCCCGTTTGACATCAAGCTGCCATCTAGCCCTTTTTTGATGGTAAAAATTTGTTTGCCCACCTTTAAAAGATGGCCAGTGGCCCTCACATGTCCCTCCCAGCCTCTCTGCCCCATGCTGACTTCCAGTGAAGCTATGACTTGCCATTATCAAAGTTCGCAAGCCATTGCCTTCATTTCTTGTGGTGGTTGCTGACTCCTCCTTTTTCAGCACTTTCTGGCCACTACTTGTTTTTCCACCTGAACTACACCCCCTCCCTCTTGACATTACCTCAGCCAACTTCACAGCCAACGCTCACTGGTCCCTGCTCACCTTTGGCCATTGGTTAAGGCTCCCATATCATTTGTTCATTTTATTCACCCCTTGTTTTTTTAATTAATCTCACCTTTCTCACCCAGCCACATCATTGACTGAGTCCATAGTGTCAATTTGGGGAATCTCGATGCTAGCTGACACCTCTAAGCCACCACAAGTCCCTGTATGGCATCTGCCATCACCCCTCACACATAAACAGCGCTGTCTTGATGCCCCAATAGGCCAAGATGGCATTACAGATGTGCATGACACCGTTGACCTGTTCTCACCTTCACCAATCCCATTATTACCTATTTTGGATAACAGCCCCACAGAGGCACATAAGACCAGTACACCGAGCCCTGCCCAATCACATCATGAAGCAGCGGCATGTCTCGCTTCCAATATCTCACTGCGCACACAGTGGTCAATGGACATCCTTGAGAATGATTCTCACTGCCTGCGCCTCAAGATGGTTTGGCAGGAGCAGAATGGAAAACAGACGAAGAAGACCTATGATAGACACCTCAAAAGCTACCAGGATTGGTGGGAGCATATGCAAGCAGAGATTTCTGCTGAGGACTCTACGTGAGTCCCTATACCTGCTTTTCCTGTCACAGCTACAAAAGTCACACTCTTCCTCCAACATGAATCCACATGAGCAAAAGTAGGCATGCACCCACCACACTTGTGATATGCTAGGACTGAAATTTTGTTGCCACCCAGCGAAAGCGTGGCAGCAATGAGACAATTGCCGGTTCCTCAGTTGGTGTATCGCACATCAAGGGAGTCATGTTGGCACTTGAATTCCATTGGTTTCATCATCAGCATGAATACAAGAGTAAAAAATCAGCTCAGATCAGCTTGTGCACAGACAGTGGCATCACAGCATTTGAGAAGGCTGTGCAGCACAATGAGCCCAAGCATGCTGATGATGCTCAGATCCTCAAGGCAGCAGGGAGCTCATCTGGTTCATGCTCTTGGACTCACAAGGACTTTGGTCACTGATGTGCATGCACTTGCAGACACATACACTATTGATGAGCTCAAAAACTGCTCAATCTGGTGCCTTACCAGCACAGCCAGTAGTGCCAAGTGCCTATTCATTTTTTTTTTTTTTTTAATCCTAGTTTATTCTCCTTTACGGTACATCGTATGTAGAGATTACTGTGAATTATACTTCTTGTTACAGCAAAGAGTGCGTGAAGGGCTGAGGCAACGTGTGGGCTCGGCGGTGCCGTTCCCGGTGAGAGTATGCCTCCCATAATAATTGAACCTGGGTGTGGTTAGATTGTAAGGTAGGGGGACGAGGGGGGTGAAGGCCGGGGGCCAGGGGATGTACGGATCGGGGTGGGGCTGCTGTTTCATTTGTATGCGATGTCGGGGACATTTCCAAATGCTTGCCGGAGTCGTTGTGTGTCATTGATGTAGCGGAAAAGCGGTGGGAGGTGTTTTGGGGTGCACAGCAGCTTTTTCACGTATCCTGCGTCACGCCCCGCCATCCGGCGTAGTCTCTGGCGTGCATGATCATGAGCTGGGCAGAACAGGAGGAAGTGGGTGACCATCTCGTGGTGACGACGACAGCATGGGCAGGTGGGGGTTTCAGCGCGGTTGATCTTGTGCAGGTGGTGGTTGAGTCCTATGTGGCCCGTGCGCAGCTGCGTGAGGATCGCGAGGTGTTTCTTGGGCAGGGATCGGGTCACTTTCTGATATGTGGACTGCGTGAAGCTCGGGTCGATCTCCAGGAGTCGCCGGTACCTTGGGGACTGGTGCCATTCCCTATCCGCTCGCTTCTTTAGTTTGCTCAAGAATGTCCTTGCCGCTGCCGCCTTGCTGCGCGGTAGAGCGTGCCGTAGTGGGGCAGGGATTCCTGTGGCCGCTGTGCTATTCCCTTGCGCTGCTTTCTTCGCATGGTCATCCGCTACCTCATTGCCGTCGATGCCCTCGTGTCCCGGTGTCCACTTAATCGTAAGGTCCATTCTTTTGTGCTGCCTCGTGACCATGCCTAGCCTCTTGTGGAACAAGTCAAATACGTGGCGTGACGGGCCTGCTTCGAGAGATTTGGCCAGTAGACCCAGTCGTTTTGGTTAACCCAATCGCAGATATAGTTGCAAAAGGTAGGTACACATAGCGCAGTTGCTTGCTGGGGGGGTAGGTTAACCCAAAAGACAGCACTTGCTGGGGAAATGTGGTGTGGTAGGTTGACCCAGGTACAGCTCTTGCTGGTCAAGGCTGGCTGGTTGGGTCAACCTGGTGTCAGCTCTGCCATGGAGTCGGTTAACCCAGGGCAGCTATTCCAGGATGGTTGGGTTGACCCAGGCCCAGCTGTTCAAGCCATGTGGGTTGACCTGGCTGCAGTTATTGTTGCAGCACTGGGTTGACCCCAGTCCAGCTCTTGCTGCAGGCTGGGGTTGACCTAGATGCAGCTGTTGCTGCAGAACTGGGTTGACTAGGGCCCAGCACTTGCTGGAGGGTGGGGTGACTGGGGTCCAGCGATTGCTGCAGCACTGGGTTGACCTGGCCCCAGCTCTTGCTGCAGCACCAGGTCAACCAAGGGCCAGTTATTGCTGCAGCATGGGGTTGACCTGGCCCCAGCTCTTGCTGCAGCACCGGGTCAACCAAGGGCCAGTTATTGCTGCAGCATGGGGTTGACCTGGTCCCAGCTCTTGCTGCAGCACAGGGTCAACCTGGGCCCAGCTATTGCTGCAGCATTGGGTTGACCTGGGCCCAGCTATTGTTGCAGCACTGGGTTGACCCGGGTCCAGCACCTGCTGCAGGGCTTGGGTTGACCAGGATCAGCTATTGCTGCAGCACCAGGTCGACCTGGGCCCAGGTATTGCTGCAGCATTGGGCTGACCCGGGTCCAGCACCTGCAGGGCTTGGGTTGACCAGGATCCAGCTGTTGCTGCACCACCAGGTCGACCTGGGCCCAGCTATTGCTGCTGCATTGGGTTGACCTGGGCCAGATATTGCTGCAGCATTGGGTCGACCTGGTCCCAGCTCTTGCTGCAGCATTGGGTTGACCTGGCCCCAGCTCTGGCTGCAGAACCGGGTCAACCCAGGGCCAGCTATTGCTGCAGCATTGGGTTGACCTGGTCCCAGCTCTTTCCGCAGCACTGGGTCGACCTGGGCCCAGCTCTTGCTGCAGCATTGGGTCAACCCAGGTCCAGCTCTTGTTGCAGCATTGGGTCAACCCAGGTCCAGCACCTGCTGCAGGGCTTGGGTTGACCAGGATCCAGCTATTGCTGCAGCACTTGGTTGACCCTGGCCCAGCACTTGCTGCAGGGTAGGTTGACCAGGGTCCAGCTATTGCTGCAGCACTGGGTTGACCCAGGTCCAGCACCTGCTGCAGGGCTTGGGTTGACCGGGAGCCAGCGATTGCTGCAGCACTGGGTTGACCTGGCCCCAGCTCTTGCTGCAGCACCGGGTCAACCCAGGGCCAGTTATTGCTGCAGCATTAGGTGGACCCAGGTCCAGCACCTGCTGCAGGGCTTGGGTTGACCAGGATCCAGCTATTGCTGCAGCACCAGGTCGACCTGGGCCCAGCTATTGCTGCAACATTGGGTCGACCTGGGCCAGCTATTGCTGCAGGATTGGGTTGACCTGGCCCCAGCTCTTGCTGCAGCCCCAGGTCAACCTGGGCCCAGCTATTGCCACAGCATTGGGTTGACCTCAGCCTAGCTATTGCTGCAGCACTGGGTTGACCCAGGTCCAGCACTTTCTGCAGGATAGGTTGCCAGGGGCACAGCTCGTTCTGCACCATTGGGTTGATCCTGGACCCACTGATGGGGCAGGCTTGGGTTCACCAGGGTCTGGCTATTGCTCCAGCACTGCGTTGCCATGCCCAGCTTTTGCTGCAGAAATGGGTTGACCCTGGCCCAGCTCTCCCTGCAGCATTGGGTTGACCAGCGTCCAGCTCTTGCTGCAATGTGGGCTCATGTCGGTCGACAGGCTTGCATCACATCCCACTTTGCCTGCATGTATTTCATGTTCCAAACATTGCCAGAGCCCACACCAGCTCAAGCCAATATTTATTCAGAAACTGCCATATAAAGTAATCAAAATTTTTCAACCTGTACATGACATAAATGTACCACGTAATATAATTTGAATGCACTTATTAAAAACACAGGGAATAGCAAAATTAAAATTTTATTATTTTGACAATGCACAATCTCTTACTTTTACTATCAGTCAGCCATTACAGGAGCTACTTATCCCCAATGACAATCTATGACAAAATCAGAACTTACCCCACTTGGAATATTGTGCTTTTCTATTCAATATTGCTCAATTCTCCATTGGAATCAATATATATAACCTCACTATTACTTAAAATAGACACATAAATTTAATGATTATTTTATCCAAATACCTAATTAAATAGTGAAGGGCAGAAGGCAGGTGAGAGGAAGATAGGTGGGTGTGGAGTGGGAGGAAGGTGGGAGTGGGAGAAGGGAGTGGGAGTGGAGTGGGAGTGGGAGAAGAGGGAAGGTGGGAAGGCAGCAGGGAAGGGAGGGAGACAGAGACGGAGACGGAGACGGAGACGGAGACGGAGAGGGACAGGGAGAGAGGGAGGAGAGTGGACTGTACATACGTTCCCGTTGTCCTCGTCGTCTTCGTCTACGTCTCCGCCATCCTCGTCCCCCTCGTTCCCGTCCCCGTCCCCGTCCCCGTCCACGCCGTTCCGGTCCCTGTCGTTCCTGTTCCCGTCATTCCTCTCGTCGTCGTCATCGTCGTCGTTGTCGTCGTCATCTGCCGTAGTCCTCGTCGTCCGATGGATGGTCGTCGTCGCCTGCGTCGTCCTGTCGTCCCCTAGCTGGCCGTCCCCGTCGTTCCCGTCCCCGTTGTCCCCATTCCCAACGTCGTCCTCGTTGTCGTCGTCCCCGTCTCCGTCCCCGTCGTCGTCCTCGTCGATCCCTGGATGGTCGTCGACTCCGTCGTCCTGTCATCTCTTCGCTGGCCGTCTCCGTCCCCGTCGTCTTCCCCGGCTGGCCGTCTGTGCCCTCGTCGCCTCTGTCCTCGTCGTTGCCTGCCATCTGCCGTTTCGGCCCTTCAGTTGGGCGTTGAGGTGACATGGCACGGGCATGCGTGTTGCGGTCAATTCCAGGCGCGGCAGTGAGAAAGTCCTTCATAAAAACAATAATATTAGCTAGCATAGTAATAGTAATAAATTTTGAGAAATATACATACCTTCTACTTGATTTTGCTGCTGTTGCTGTTCTCGTGGACGCATCGTGGAGTACGCGAACCCACGCCGGAGGTTGCCGATTGCCCAAACGGGCGCGAGTTGCCTTATATGTAACCAAGATCTTACTTTTCTCAGTGTAATTGCATGGAGCACAACAACTGTGTAGCACATTTAAGACCATGTAGGGATAGAATTAGCCTCTAACTACATCCTCCCCAAATTTTGTATTTTATTATGGCATACATAGAGAGATATCCATGATTCATTGATACCTCCCTGCCAATTTCGGACCCTTCAAATGCTACTTTACCAATATTGCTCTGAAAAATATGAGAATAATTGTGAAACTACTATGTAAAGTATCTATTGTATTGATGATCAGTGCCTGGCACTTGGTGGTCCCAGAATCTGTTGTAGCCAAGAAATGAAAGGTTCAAAGTAAAGCTGAACTTGAAGCTTGAAGTTCGGACTTGGTTGATGGGTCAGCCACAATGCACAATTCTGTGCATTTGCTTGGCTGAAACAACGGTCCTGGTCCACCAACAATCAGGCACTTATGTGTACCACAATGAGTACTCATTCAAGTACTCCTTAGATTAATTTCAGATTTTTAAGACAAAGTTAGATCATTAAGGGTCCAATTCTGGCAGAGGAATGGAATAAATTGTGAATAGCTCTTGATGCAGGGCCGAATAAAATACAAATTTTGGTGTGAGGGTAGATATACCATATTTACACCTTTTGAGGATCTCACTTCGGGTATGCATGCATTGTTGTGCATGCTAGAAGATTCAAAAGCTTCAGCGACACTTCCATGTTTGGCAACTCGAACCCGTTTGGGAAATCGGCAACTGCCGGTTGGCTTTCCCACGCGAGTTCAAACATCGACTCGTTTTCAACAAGAACGCGTCAACGACAGGAGACGGGTGCAGAGGAGCACCCGAGGTAATTTCTGATTTTAACTTTTTGGTATTCTTTGCTAATTGTTGACCTTTTGCAGGTACCCCACGCCAAACAGGCGATTCCGAACACCCAACAGCAGAACACAACGCGCCAGCAAACAGAACGGAAGCTGACGAAAACGGCCACCGTGAGGATGCCGCGAGGCCGGGTACGAGGATGCGCCAACGACCAGGACGGACGGCCGAGACAACCACGACGGCAACGACGAGGACAGTCGACGAGGTCACAGACGGCTGGCGAGGGGACGTCGGGGCGGAGAAGGATAGCGACGGGACGACAGGATGACGGAGACGACGACGACCATCCGGGGGACGACGACAACCATCCAGGTGACGACGAGGACGACGACGGGGACGGAGACGCGGATGACGACGACAACGAGGACGATGACGACGAGGACGGGAACGACGGGAACAGGTACGACAGCGACGGGGACGACGGGGACGAGGACGGCGGAGACGCAGACGAGGACGACGGGACGAGGACGACGGGATGAGGACGACGGGACGAGGACGGCAGAGATGCAGACGAAGACGACGAGGACGACGGAAACGCGAGAGGTATGTACATCCCACCCCTGCTCCCTCTCCCTCTCCCTATCCCAGTCCTCCTCCATCTCCATCTCCCTCTCCCTCTCCCTGCTGCCCTTCCCTCCTGCCTCCACCTTCCCTCTTCTCCCACTCCCACCCCCTTCTCCCACACCCATCCCCTTCTCCCATTCCCACCTTTCTCCACTCCCACTCCCACTTTCTTCCCACTCCCACTCCCACCGTCTTCCCACTCCACACCCACCTATCTTCCTCTCACCTGCCTTCTGCCCTTCACTATTTAATTAGGTATTTGGATAAAATAATCATTAAATTTATGTGTCTATTTTAAGTAATAGTGAGGTTATATATATTGATTCCAATGGAGAATTGAGCAATATTGAATAGAAAAGCACAATATTCCAAGTGGGGTAAGTTCTGATTTTGTCATAGATTGTCATTGGGGATAAGTAGCTCCTGTAATGGCTGACTGATAGTAAAAGTAAGAGATTGTGCATTGTCAAAATAATAAAATTTTAATTTTGCTATTCCCTGTGTTTTTAATAAGTGCATTCAAATTATATTACGTGGTACATTTATGTCATGTACAGGTTGAAAAATTTTGATTACTTTATATGGCAGTTTCTGAATAAATATTGGCTTGAGCTGGTGTGGGCTCTGGCAATGTTTGGAACATGAAATACATGCAGGCAAAGTGGGATGTGATGCAAGCCTGTCGACCGACATGAGCCCACATTGCAGCAAGAGCTGGACGCTGGTCAACCCAATGCTGCAGGGAGAGCTGGGCCAGGGTCAACCCATTTCTGCAGCAAAAGCTGGGCATGGCAACGCAGTGCTGGAGCAATAGCCAGACCCTGGTGAACCCAAGCCTGCCCCATCAGTGGGTCCAGGATCAACCCAATGGTGCAGAACGAGCTGTGCCCCTGGCAACCTATCCTGCAGAAAGTGCTGGACCTGGGTCAACCCAGTGCTGCAGCAATAGCTAGGCTGAGGTCAACCCAATGCTGTGGCAATAGCTGGGCCCAGGTTGACCTGGGGCTGCAGCAAGAGCTGGGGCCAGGTCAACCCAATCCTGCAGCAATAGCTGGCCCAGGTCGACCCAATGTTGCAGCAATAGCTGGGCCCAGGTCGACCTGGTGCTGCAGCAATAGCTGGATCCTGGTCAACCCAAGCCCTGCAGCAGGTGCTGGACCTGGGTCCACCTAATGCTGCAGCAATAACTGGCCCTGGGTTGACCCGGTGCTGCAGCAAGAGCTGGGGCCAGGTCAACCCAGTGCTGCAGCAATCGCTGGCTCCCGGTCAACCCAAGCCCTGCAGCAGGTGCTGGACCTGGGTCAACCCAGTGCTGCAGCAATAGCTGGACCCTGGTCAACCTACCCTGCAGCAAGTGCTGGGCCAGGGTCAACCAAGTGCTGCAGCAATAGCTGGATCCTGGTCAACCCAAGCCCTGCAGCAGGTGCTGGACCTGGGTTGACCCAATGCTGCAACAAGAGCTGGACCTGGGTTGACCCAATGCTGCAGCAAGAGCTGGGCCCAGGTCGACCCAGTGCTGCGGAAAGAGCTGGGACCAGGTCAACCCAATGCTGCAGCAATAGCTGGCCCTGGGTTGACCCGGTTCTGCAGCCAGAGCTGGGGCCAGGTCAACCCAATGCTGCAGCAAGAGCTGGGACCAGGTCGACCCAATGCTGCAGCAATATCTGGCCCAGGTCAACCCAATGCAGCAGCAATAGCTGGGCCCAGGTCGACCTGGTGGTGCAGCAACAGCTGGATCCTGGTCAACCCAAGCCCTGCAGGTGCTGGACCCGGGTCAGCCCAATGCTGCAGCAATACCTGGGCCCAGGTCGACCTGGTGCTGCAGCAATAGCTGATCCTGGTCAACCCAAGCCCTGCAGCAGGTGCTGGACCCGGGTCAACCCAGTGCTGCAACAATAGCTGGGCCCAGGTCAACCCAATGCTGCAGCAATAGCTGGGCCCAGGTTGACCCTGTGCTGCAGCAAGAGCTGGGACCAGGTCAACCCCATGCTGCAGCAATAACTGGCCCTTGGTTGACCCGGTGCTGCAGCAAGAGCTGGGGCCAGGTCAACCCCATGCTGCAGCAATAACTGGCCCTTGGTTGACCTGGTGCTGCAGCAAGAGCTGGGGCCAGGTCAACCCAGTGCTGCAGCAATCGCTGGACCCCAGTCACCCCACCCTCCAGCAAGTGCTGGGCCCTAGTCAACCCAGTTCTGCAGCAACAGCTGCATCTAGGTCAACCCCAGCCTGCAGCAAGAGCTGGACTGGGGTCAACCCAGTGCTGCAACAATAACTGCAGCCAGGTCAACCCACATGGCTTGAACAGCTGGGCCTGGGTCAACCCAACCATCCTGGAATAGCTGCCCTGGGTTAACCGACTCCATGGCAGAGCTGACACCAGGTTGACCCAACCAGCCAGCCTTGACCAGCAAGAGCTGTACCTGGGTCAACCTACCACACCACATTTCCCCAGCAAGTGCTGTCTTTTGGGTTAACCTACCCCCCCAGCAAGCAACTGCGCTATGTGTACCTACCTTTTGCAACTATATCTGCGATTGGGTTAACCAAAACGACTGGGTCTACTGATTTGGCCGCCTGAATCGCTGCTTGTCCGTCCACAAACATCGAGACGTCTCGAACCCTCCTTTCTCCTCTCAGCATCTCTAGTCCCAATACCATGCCTATCCCTTCCCCTTCATGTACCGTGTGATGCTCCTGTTTCCCTAGTCTGTACCTTCTAACTCTCTTTCTCCTCCATCCTGCTCTCATCAGTACTGCCGCCGCACCTATCATCCCATCCAACCCTGATCCGTCGATGTATATCTTTATATCGTTGTTGTCTTGTTCGTGTGCTTCCTTGGCCTTTTCTTTCGACGGCTGTATCTGTGTTTTTATCTCGGGATCCCATTTCGTGTTGTATCTACATGTGGTGATCTTCTCCATCTGCTCTGTTTTTATGTTGTAGTCCCATATTAGGTCGTGTATGGGGGTGGGGTGTCTCTTTACCCGGCGTACCCGTGCGTTCTTGACGGCTTTACTGAGTGGGTGCGTTGGTGGGAGCGTGGCAAGGCGTAGAGCCGCCCGGTGTCGAATCCTATCTACTAGAAAATGAAATGGTAAAAGGTCTGCGTGGGCATCTAGGATGTCAGTGGCCGTGGTCGACAATGCGCCGGTGATCATCACTGCCGCCTTGCGTTGTATGCCCGCCAGTTTCCGTGTCATCGCCGTACCCCCTCCACGTCGCCTATCCCCTGTTCCTTCTCTCTTCTTCGTCGAGCCCATGAAGACCTCTGCAGCGTACAGCATTCTCGGAACTGCAATGGACAGGTAGAGTCGTCTCATGATCTTCGCTGGTATTCCCCCTGATGTTTTGGATAGTCTCCGGAACTCCAATAGCCAGTCCTGGCCCTTCTTTAATGCCGCCGCTCCCTGTTCCTTCCATCGGAGCTCGCGGTCGATGTGCACACCCAGGAACTTGATTGATGCCTTGGGGTGTATAAGACTTCCGGCAACGTTAAGCGGCGGTCCCGTCAACGTGGTTCTTTTTCTTGGGTTGTCTGCGTCCACCCTCCATCGCCGTGTCAGGTCGATCAGTTGGAATTTGTCGACGCCGAATTCGCAGTTGTGCTCCTTCGCCCACTCCAGAATGCCACCCGGCCTCGCCATTATAGACTCAAGCTTCACATGTGTTTCTTCAAAGCTCCGGCCCACCGCGAGTATGTTCGAGTCGTCGAGATATAGTATGCCGTATTCCCCGCTGCGTGGGACGGGGATGTCGAGTTGGTCTGAGTTGTAGAACAGGTAGCATGTCGGCGAGAGTGGGCTTCCCTGGTCGAGTCCATTGTCTACATCAAAGGGGTCTGAAGTGAATTCGTCAAAGGTCAGCGTGGTACGACGTGCAGTGAGCGCTCTCTCCAGCCACTCAGTGATCTCTACTGGCATGCCGCGTTTACGCATATTATGTACCATACGATCGATGGCGGTGCTGGGGAAGGCCCCCTTAACATCTAGTGAGAGGAGCGATACTACATTACCTTTGCGCCATTCATCTTTGATTATCTTGCTCATGAATAGGATAGCGTTGGTCGTGCTGCGGCCGGCTCTCCCTCCGAAATGGTTGTTGGGTAAAATCCTGGTCCTCTCGCTCGTGACCGTGATGTCTTTGTTGACGCATGAGTTCATCAGCCTCGCATATCCATCCGACAGTACTATTGGCCGCCATGCCCCAGGAATCGTGTAGTCCGGCTTGCCCGGCTTTTTCAGTACGATCGTCTCCGTGACAGCCCAATGCCCTGGGTACGTCCCTAACGTGAAGGTTGCTCTGAATATGGGGCCGAGGAAGGGGACCAGCATGTCTCCGGCATTCTTGAATATTGCGTTCGGTGGGGTATTGCGCTTGGTGCCCTTATACGGCTGCATGCGTTGTATGGCTCTGTGAATTTGTGCATCGGTGATGGGTTGGAATTCCCATGCTGGCGGTGGGTATACATGATCTTCGGGGACTGATGAGGTGGCAGGTTTGCTGGGGAAGAAGCACTTGTAAAAGGCTTTGCTCTTGTCAGCGTTGGTTGTCAGCTCGCGTCTCGCGTTCGTTGTGGCGTCCGTGACATGGAGTGTGGGCACCCTCGCCCTCCCTCCGTCCGATGCGGGACCTGTTACCAGTCGGCTCACTGTCCATTGACTCGATGTGTCAATGCCCTCCAACCATTCCACCCAATGTGCTGCCTTAGCCGCCTGTATGTGTGTTGCGTATCCGTGTTTGGCTTTTCTGTACGTCTCGTGAACAGGGTGCCCCTCCATGTGTCTGTGCCGGTATGATTTGTTGCCAAGGTTGTGGACTTTCTTCTGTTCTGCCCTCAGGTCCTGATTCCACCATCGTTTGCTGTAGGGTGTTAGTTTGGTTGTAGGGATGCATTTCGTCACCGTGTTCCAGACTGCTCCTTCCAGCTCTCCTAGCGCCCGGTGGAAAGAGTCGCTCAATGTGAGTTCCGCTGGAGCCGGGAGGGCATCTAGGTTGACCTTGAGCAAATCTCTGAACTCTTTCCAGTCCGCCGCGCGGAAGTTTGGGCGTTGTATTTGCGACCTGGTCAGGGCGGTCAGGTCGAGTGCTGTGACTATCAGGAAGTGGTCAGTTTTGGTGGGTCTGTCACCTGGCCTTGTGTCGCATAGTGCTACGTGGTCAATTATGGTGCTGGAGCAGAATACGTTGTCGACTCGAGTCATGTTGCCTGTCGACATGGATTGCAAGGTTGGTGTGCCTTCCGGTAACGCCATTCTCATGTCGTACCGGGCCAGGAGGTCTAACAGAGGTCCCGCTGCGTCAAGATTGGCATTGGTGAAGAGATGATTGTTACGTTCTTCATCCCAGAGCGGGTGGTGACGGTTGAAGTCCCCTGCCAGGATGTAGTGAACTGGGGTCTGGGCTGGGGCTCGGGCTGTTGCGCTGCCGAGGTATCGTCGCAGTGTTGATATGTTGTTGTTGTTGTTGCAATCGTTGTACATGTTGACAATTCTGATGATGCCAAAGTCACCTTTTATCTCCGCCGCCGTGATATCCGGTGAGTCGATCAGTATCGGGGACCACGAGTCAGATCGTAGCCATCTGTTGACTAATATTATTGATCAAGTGTGGCGGGTTGCATGCATGTCATGGTGTCGCGGGGGATATATCACTATGTAGTAAGCGTTGGCTCTCGAAAGCCCCTTGAAATCGAAGTAGGGTTCCTGTATAAGGATGAAATCGTAGTTAGTTTTGATTGAATCTAGCATGTCATGCTGGGCTATGAGCGATTTGTTAACGTTCTGTTGCCATAAGGTCAGTGGTTTCGGTGAGTTGGGAATGGAGGTGGAGGTCATGCGTAAAGCTCCTCCGTCGAGGGTGAGTGAATGGGGTGTTGTTGTTGTTGGTGTTGGTGATGGCGTTGAGGCTGGGACGGATGTGGTATGATTGCTTGCGGTGCTGCAGGTGTCGTGTCTGGGTGGGTGGATGTCTGTGTCATGATGTGGGTGGGGCCTTCCAGCGGTTCGTCAGCCCACCATCCTCCGGAGGTGGGTGGTGCCGGTCTGTCTGTCCAGTAGGTGTGTAGCGTTTGTTGGGCAGACTGTAGCACGGCCCTTTGGTTGCGTCGGTCATTAGCTGGTGCTGGCGCCGTTCGTTGCTGTCTGGCTACTGTGTAGCCTCTGCTGCTGGGTCCCTGATTATCCTGTCCTTCTCTGCTTTGCTCGTGCCGTTCGTCCATGTGTGGTGCATTGTTCATGGGCGCGTCATTTCTCCATGCCGTGTTGAAAGTGTTCCGCGTGGGGTCCATATCTATTCTGCCCCACGTGCTGGGGTCATTTGTGGGGAAAAGTCTGTACTTAGTGTCCGGGTCTCGATCACATGCCCGTTGGAGACGCTCCCTGAAAACCAGGCATTGTCGATCCGCAGCGCCGTGCCCACATTCTTGACAGTTGGCACATTTCAACCCCCCGGTGCTGCAAAGTTGGTCTGCTGCGCGGTGGAGCCCCGCATAGTGGGCGCATACGTCGTGGATGGATTTGCACTCCTTCGTGATGTGGCCGAATTTCTGGCACTTCATGCATCTGCATGGATCCATCAGCGCTTTCTTCGCCCTGCATTGCTTGCCCTCTATGAAAATGCCATATTCCAGTGCATGGTTCGCAGCCTCTCTCGTGCTGAAGCCCATTGTCAAAAGTGCAAAGCGCTGTCCCTCTCGACGAAGGTGGGTCGGCTTGATCCAGCGTGCCTCATATATCGACATTCTGGAGAGGGAGCTGGCCTGCTCCACCCGTTCAATTGCCGCTTGGTCATTGGGGTCGAAGGAGGTGGGGACGTGCTCGGCTATTACTTGGTACGTTCTCGAGCTCCCTGTCAACGTGCCTCCGAATTGCGCCATAAATGCATGCATTACGTCCTTGGATCGTAGATAGTTCGCCGCCTGCGTGGAGTTGAGCGTGTATATTATCGTTCCGTATTGAGTTCTGTGCGCTCCTGCGAAAGCCATGCCGTTGGGTTTGTCTGCCGCCCTCACGCCCATCAGGTCGAGGGCCAGGGTTGCCTTCTCCACCAGCTCTTTCTCAGAGAGGCTCGCCAGCGCATCATCTTGTGCGTCAGGGAGTTTCCGTACCACGATCTGTCTATCCAACGCGTTCCCCTTCGCTATCGGCGCTGCGTGCTCCGGTGGGATTTGTGTGGCGGCTCTTGCAACTGACGCAAAGGTGGGTGTACTGTTGTCACTGGGTCGTTCCCGGTTGGATGTCGCTTCTGCCGCCTCGAGCACACTCTTAGTGCGAGTTGTGAGTTCGTTCAGATTAGCGCGGAGGTCGTCCAGTGCGTTCGTCATTAGGGTTGTCGCCCCCCGCAGTGCCTCCTCCTGCTTTCCACTAGCCTGTGTTGCTGCCTCAATCGTTTCGGCTGCCGTGGTCAGCTTGGGGTATATGAGCTCATCTATTTTCTTGCCCATTCTCACCACCGTCTCGCTGGCCGTCGTGTCCAAGTCTATCTCTTCTAGGATGAACGCTAAGGCCCTGAGGGTGTTGACTGTGGGCCTCGGCAGTTTGGCTATACCCGCTGCTGCCTGTAGCAAGACATACGCTAGTCTCTGCGCGGTGACCTTCTCCCCTTGTGTGATGTACGTGTCTCGTATCAGGGCCGCCCTGGCGTCTTTCACGTTGAACACGTCAGTAAGGACACCTGTGGCATCAGCCAGCTCATCCCTAGTTAGTCTGGTCGCATTTTTGTCTAGATTACCTCCCGGAGTCCGGTTTCTCGAAGTCATAGCTTATGACGTGTTTTAAAGGTCTATCAGATAGGGACTAAACTATCGTAGTGCTCGTTTTATTGTATATGGGAGGTGTGGAGCCGCCGCTCAGGTTGCCTTTGTCGGGGTCCTGGTCGGGGTGCCACGCGGTGTGTTGCCAAGAGAGTCCTGCCTATTCATTGCTACCCAGTGGAGTGGGTCTGAGGGTGCTCAAGGAATCATGATGGAATCGGGGTCAGGATGGGATAAGATGGGATCGACTAAGACAGGTCAGTGCTACATAAGGGATCCAACCGTGGGACCTGGGTCACATGACAGCCCAGGCACCACCACTACACCGGGACTGTGTGATGATGCTGCTATCAAGTCAGACAGCCTTTCAGGGTGAGAGTGCCTGGATGCTGCTCTGGTCAGACCTTTTCCAGACCAGCATCCCATTTGATGAAATTGCACCTGGTTGCCATGTCCTTGTGAGTCTCACCTCTGTATTCTCTTCCAGCCAAGAAGATGACCCCGTCATGTTCACTCAAGCTTTGGTGGCACTGGCCAATAATGCAAAGCACAACCAAACCAGGCGAGTAGATGAGTATGGTGCCCTACGTCACCATGTAACTGAGCTCTGTGGGGTTGGCGCATTGGTGCTCCTCTTCTTTGTAGTGATGCCGAAGTTTGGTTCAGAACCGATCTGAACCTGGTTTGAACCGCGAACCAAACCGGAAGTTCAGTTCTGGTTCAGCCCTTTGGCTGAACCGAACCGCTGGTTCCGTTTGTGGTTCCAACACTGACATGCGGTTCAAACCGCGAACTGTAATGTATAGTTACCTACATAGATACTCATTTAGATACTGAATTTTTCACATTTTTTTCTATGCAGTCGCGTGAACTTAGGTCATGTGACCTTAAACATACTCGTGCGACACCCTAATTTCGACTCAACACTAACGTTACTCAACAACCACAGTAAGTAACGGCTTCATACTATATTTTACTGACATTTTATTACATAGAACAGCCCCCTGTGGCCCACCTTGACCGCATAAAGAAGGCGCCCGCGGTCAACTCCACCCAACAACCTCCCTCACGTTCCAACGCGAGTCGGAGTGAATTGAGGGCAGCAGCAGCAGCAGCAGCAACGGCAGTGGCAACACCACCAATGCCACCACCCCGACAATGGCCAAATGGCCCCAAACGACAGCAACTGCAACAGCAGCAGCAGCAACCGCAACCGCTGTAGAGACATCTATATCTCTGGGTACGTTGTGACGGCGAGTTCGGTTGTAGACCCGAATGGGAATCTACAAAAGTGGTGATCAGCTAAGAAGTGATCAGAGGAGTTTAGTGTCTATAGTCTAGTCAATCCAACCCGAATCCAGGGTTCTGGATCAGAGGGGAAGTGAAGGGAGTGGAGTACGAAGACTAATGAGATGATACGAAGCGAGGACTAAGAAATAGAACTGAAGGGATGCAATACGATAGGATGTAATATGATATGGTGGGATATGATAATATATAGGTTGTAGTATAAGGGTACATCTTTTATACTACTGGGAGAGATCCTGTGCTGTAGTAACTATGTACTACAAGCGAAGGCTGTAACTGATGGTAGAGAGGTGGAGCGGAGTATAGGGGGAATGGTGCTATGTACTAAGTAACGGGAAACGAAGATATATCATATGTAACTATATACGTACTGATTCCGGGTCGTTAGAGACATCGCATCTTGAGTATGAACGATTCCGGAGGCGGAATCCGGAGCGGAATCGACGGAAAAGACCGGAAACGGGCGGAATCGATGATACGTGAATGGGAATGGACGAGGACGAAGTGGGATATGAAGAGGATTCGGGTCCAGAGGGCCCGGGGCCTCTACATCCGGTCAGGACTCAGATAGAGACCATCCCTGGTCGATCCATACGAAATAACGAAGATACCGGGGTCGTGGGAATAAATGAGCGGAGGCGATGTCGAAAATGGGCGGAAACGAGAGTACAACGTGAGCGGAGTCGAAGCCGGCGGGTATCGAAGCGTTGGGAAGCAGTGGTCCGGAGCTACTAAAAGAGGGTGGGGCGAAACGGCTGGATAAAGGAACAACGGTCACGTGACAGGGCAACAAATACAAACAAGAAAACTTTTCAACGCGACTTTCAACAATCTCGACAACAACCTCAACGAGCCCAACAAACCCAACAAACACCAACACCAAATGTCGACGGAATACAACAAATTCCTCAATACTCTCGATGCGGAAACGCGGCAAGATTTTGAGAGCGCCGTAGCTGAGTTACTAGAATTCGACGCGGCCGGAATTGATATCGTACGCGACGGATTCGAGAACGAAGCACGGCAATGGGTGGTGAGACGACGACGGGCCATGGTAAGAGTTCCCGTTCCCGTAAACGGCACGGATTAACGATACCCGGCAGCGGAACTACAGAGGAATCTTGGCGGAAATCCGGGACAACGGAATCGACGTGACGGAACCGAAGGATTTCTCGATGGGCGGAGAGATGGTGGTGGAGGTCGAGGAGTGGTTGCGGAGCTGGGAGGACTACGAACGGGAACGGAAAGAGGCGAGGCGTCGGGAAGCTGTACAGTTGCAGGAGGAAAAGGAGGAGGAAGCGAGGAGGCAACGGGTTGAGGAGGCGGAAAGGATCGAGCGGCAACGGGCGGAGGAATCACGCCAATACGAAGAGGAGATGAATAGGAGGGCGGAGGTGGAGAAGCGGATCGAGGAGGCGGAAAGGGCGAAGGCGGCAGAGGCAGCAAAAAGGGATAATGCAGCCGCGGAAAGGGACCAGGAGGAGACTGCACAAACCAGCGATCACGGAAGCGAGGACGAGGAGGACACCTGGTCCAACCAACAACTACGAAAATACGAGCAGCTTCAAGCACTCAATGCGATCAAACACAAAAAGCTCAACCGGGATAAGAGGGTCAACCGGGACGACGAGACCGTTCACGGGGACTACAACAGCGGCAACAATTTCTCAAATGCGAGCGGGAACGAGGACGCGGAACCGAAGGGAAAGATTCCAGGGGTAAGTGATGTCTCGCGGACTCGTATATTCGTTGTGCCTAACTAATCCGTAGTATATGCAGTCGTTCCGGATCCGGCAATGCGATGCGTGCGTGACCGCCAACGCGGTTTGTCGCGGAATCGAGGGATACGCGTGCGATCGGTGCAAAAGACTTAAACGACGTTGCGGATTGTCGACGAAGGGACCGGCCACTGGATCCGGAAAAGCGGAAAGGAAAGGGAAGGTGAAGGCGGGTAGTCCGAAGAGAAAGGTCGTCGCGAAGAAGATACCAAAGCCCGTGAGGAAGCCTAGGTTGCGGACCGGAGAGGCGTCGACGAGTAAGTGGACGTTGACCGACGTCGAACCGGATACGGAATCGGAGCGGGACGAAGGGAGTAGTGTTGGGGAAGTTCGGTTTGGTCCGGTTTGGGGCCTTTTTGCCCAAACCGGAAACCGAATGGTCCGGTTTTCCACCCAAAGTCCCCAAACCAGACCGAAACCGATGCAAACCGTTTGCATCGGTTTGGTTTCGGTCCAAATGCGGTCTGAACCGCGGACCGCTAGTGCTCAGTGCCCCTGCACCATTCTGACCTCGCAACAGTGCTGCGCACGTCAATTGACGTGGCCAGCCTGTTTGCGAGGTGAGATTGGGGTGCTGGGGTGCTGGCACACCCTGCGCCGGCATTGAGCCGCACGCGGGCTTCTCCATGGGTGTCCCGACGCGTCACACGCGTTGTACATGCGATGTGGGTTGACCGCGTTGGCCGTTTTCGGTGGACGCGTGATGGTGGTGGTGGTGGTGGTGGTGGTGGTGCCCCGCACGTCATACGCGTTGTGCACGCGACGACGGCTGGGCCGCTTTGGTTGTTTTCGGCGGACGCGTGGTGGTGGTGGCATAGGAGCCTCTTCGCGAGGGTGTCCGGACGCGTCATACGCGTTGTACACGACGACGGCCGGGTTGACCCCGCGTTGGCCTTCCTCGGTGGTGTTAGTGTTGCGTGGTGGTGGTGGTACGGTGCCGCGTTCTATAATGGACAAATAAATCAGTGAAAAAATGAATAAAGGTACATACCACGAAGGAGCGGGGTGGATGCACCACCCCTGCTGCTCTTCCACCTTGTTGACTCCACCCCATTCACGTACGTTTGGCGCGCGTTTTGAACGCGTTTGGCGTGGCGCTGGGGGTGGGCCGTGGGCATTGCTGTTGGCACATCCGGCGTGGCGTTGACGGTGGTTGTAACCATCGCTGTTGTCGTTGCCATTGTCGTGGTGGTGGTGGTGGTGGTGGTGGCCGTGGTGGTGCATCAACCTGTAATTTGTAAATGCGTTAGTTAAGTTTGAATAAATAAAATTAAAAAACATACGCGGGCGGCAGGGAGTACCCCGCCGCCTGTTTTGTCAACCTCGGGTGCTCCATCGTCTTCGTTTGGCGTATATCGGGGGTGTTGTTAGTGGGGTTGGTGACTTTGGGTGACTTTCGAAGTCAGCCATGTAGCCGACTTTGAACTGTCGGTTTGTGGTTCAAACTGAGTTTGAAACCGTTTCGGCCCGCGGCCAAATCTCCAAACCGGAGACTGAACGGTTCGGTCTCAGCCGAAATTTCCCAAACCGAAACCGAAACCGGCGGTTTCGGTTCGGTCTAAACCGGGTTTGGGTCGGTCTGAGACCGAACTTCCCCAACACTAGAAGGGAGACGAGGAAATCCGTTCAAGCACCCGCGGATCGGAGCCGGAATCAACGACCACGTCTGGGCAGTACGCAAGATGGCAAGGGAAACGCAAAGGGAGATATCGACGATTGCGGACGGCCTCTCGGAGTATGTTGCGGAGGTCCATTCGAAGCTAACCCGTTGGACGAAGGAGCTGAACCAACTACGCGCTGGAGTGGTCCCGAGGGACCTCTCGGCATCAGGGACAGAATCACACAGAAAGGTCAAGGTGGATGGGATAGAAGTCTGTCTACTACATCCAGAACTGGCTACTGACTAAGGTCCAGGTCACGTGACATGACAGGCACCACTACTACAAGTGCCCCTCCTCTCTGTAGCGACGCCCTCGTCGCTAACAAAAGAGGAAAACAAAACAAAACAAAAAAACAAAAAAACAAAAAGCAAAAAACAAGAAAGGAAAGAAAAAGGCAAAACAGCGACCAGAGAAACAAGAAGGGCCTAGTCTACTCCATGGGGGTCTAAGAACGAGGAGCCCTGCACTGGGTGAGAAGGAAACTGGGATAATGTGCTAAAAAATGGGAAAATGGTGGTGGAATGGGGAAAGGGACACGGAAAAAGACGGCACGGAGTCAGTGAATGGGTCGTTGGCCATGGGTCGACGCGGGGGGATGTGGGGCCGCCATACGATGCGTGGGCAGGGCCATGAACACGTCCGTTTGGGGTACGGCCATCGTAGTACATCGTGTGGGTGGGGCAATGGGGGATGTGACCTTGGGGCGTGGTGGACGGATTTGCGTCCCTGGGTACGCGGTTGGGGGGGCCGTATCGCGTGGGTAGGTCGTCGTGGGGGTGCGTAGACGTGTGGGGATTGGGACGTGGGGTCGCGCGTGTGTAGACGGGGTATGGAGGAGCGGGGTGTGCCGTTCGCGTTGGGATGGGCTGTGGACGCGCGGGGGTGGTTGATGGTGCTGGGAACGGGCGTGTGGGGCCGTGAAACGAGCCGGCGTGGGGCTCGCGGGTTCTCGCGCGGGTAGCCCGTTGTTGCGTTTCGTTGGGTGGGTTTGGACGCGTCGTTCGCGTGGGTATGGGCCGTTGGGGCCGTGTTGGTACTTCAGGCGCGAGGGATCTGACGCGGGCGTGTTGTGCCGTGCCCATGGGGTCGAGAAAGTGGGTCCCAGCGTGGGCGAGGAGTGCGAGTTGATGTGGTGACGTGGCTGTTGGGCGACGCGGCAACGGATGGGTGGGCGTGAAAACGGGGTTGGTGAGGACGGCGTAGGTGGCAACGGGACCGGTAGGGTTGTGGTACGGACGTGGGGGCGTTGCGAGGGTCTGCGTGTTCAGTAATGTACCTGTAGGGGTCTGAATATAAAAGGGAAGGTCGAAAACGGGGACGGTGAGGTCGAGGGCGCGTCTTGCTGCGCGACGGCGTTGTTGGATTCGTCGTCCGGCTCGGCAGCCTCGTGGGGGTCTTGTAAGGAGCGTGGGGTGCCGTGGTTGGGCGTGGTTGGTTGGGTTTTTGGTGGGCGAAGCTGGTGACGTGGCTGCGCGAGGTGGCTGTGCGGAATGTTGAGGTTGCGCGAAAAGTCGTGAGGATGGTCGCGGGGCGTGTAGCAGGATGCGGACGAAGCGCTTGGGCATTCGGAGACTGTTTTTGGTAGGGTTTTGCATGGGTTTGCTGCGTGGAATCGCGCGGGTGGGCTCTCGGGGTGTTCTCTGTGCTCGAAGATGTGTTGCTCTGTACTGAAAATCGATATATGAGTGGAATGGGGTGGTCTCGTCTAGCTGCGTGGGTCGAATCGCGCTCTCATCACCACGATGGAGTGGTCCCGAGGGACCTCTCGGGATCAGGGACGGAATCGCACGGAAAGGTCAAGGTGGATGGGATAGAAGTCTGTCTACTACATCCAGAACTGGCTACTGACTAAGGTCCAGGTCACGTGACATGACAGGCACCACTACTACAGCGCGAACCAAGCCCATATCTTTGGCCAACTCGACATGATCGACACAAAACTCGACGAAAGGAGAAGGGAGTAGAAGGGAAATGGACAGAAAAGGAGGGGAAACGAACCGCGGGACAATGTACATAAAAATAAAATGAGTACATAATAAAATCTATAACGGAAAGGGAGAAACGGGTAACTACATAAGCCAGAATCTGGAGGTCGAGGTGGAGGGCGGGACCGGAATACAACGGACACGGAATGGGATCGAAACAAACGGGAAACAAGGAAAACTATAAACGGAAACGAAAATATAAATAAGTGGAGGCCGGGAGCGTGAACGGAAAGCGGAACGGAAGACGAAAACGCAAAAATAGGAGACGGAAACGGGTCTACATCCCCACAAGAGTTTCTGAAAGAAGGTCGGAGGCGGAACGACGAGAGGAGGCGGAGAACTTCTTGCAAATATTCGAGCGAGGTGTCGAGGGGGCGGAGGTCCAGAATGCGATCACAAAGTAGAATGAAGACGGAAATGAGGAATAAAATAAAATCGAGAACCGGAGTGCTGACACCAACACGATCCCATATAATGGGTGTGCTGCGTAACGGGTCTAAAAACGACGGGGTGCCCCAAGCGGGCGGAAACGACAAAGTGCCCCAAGTGGGCGAGGAGGGAACCGGAGACGATACGGGAGCGGGAACGACGAGGGGAACCAGGAACGAAGGGGTCGACATAACGGAACCGGGACCGGAATCGAAATCAGATAAAAGGGGAGGAATGGGGTCCGGAATGGGAACGGGTACGGAATACTCAACCAAAGTCGACGGAATCTCAATAGACGGTGACGGAGGACAATATGGCGACAATATCGGGGGCAGAATGTCTATTTCTGGAGAATCCGATGACAATGGGAGCGGGTCCGGTACGAGTTCATGGACGGAAACCGGAGGGGATGAATCCGAAGACGACGGGGACGAAATAGGAAATGAATTGGATAAATCGGTGACCGGCATCGATAAATTGGGAATGGGATCGGACGGGGACGACACGGGACTGGACGACAACACCTGTAAACAAATGACGGTCTCGACGGGCACCGGAATGGACAGGGACGGAATATGCGATAAAGAGGACGGAGTATACGTAGGACCGGAATGAACGTGGGCGACGGAACGAACGACGGTGGGCGGGATCGAGGTCAGAATCGGGACCGGAGATGACAAAGCTATGACAGGTGGGGGACTGGGACCGGAATCGGGACTAGAGATGGTAACGGCAAGGGAAGGGGATTTCGGAACGGAGCGATAACCGGAAAGTAGGAATAAGGCGGCATCGTGGAAAACATCGAGCGGGTACGGATCGTCGTGGTAATGGTCGGGAAGAAGGTAATGGAGGCGTTCTTCAATACATAGACGAAGGTCTGAGTCGAATCCGTTGGCGAAGTATGTGTTCTGTTGCTTATCCGTTAGACGGCCGTTGTCAAACAAGACACCGGAAATGCGTATGAAATCCCGGAAATATTGTCCTAAGTCCGCTTTGTTCTCTATACCGTAAGCCGATTGTCGTCGCGTAAGTTGATCGAGATCCGAGATCGTATACCGGATGGAATTCGTAGCACCGGGATAAAAGTCGAAGACGGCACGTCGGAAAGCAATGAAGTCCTTTGCTGAAGCGGCGGGTAGGGTAGACCAAAGTTCGTAATCGTCGTTATCGAGGTACCGGAGCGTGTAGCGAATCTTCATAGCGTCCGTGAGTCCACAGTCGGAGCCGAGCATGTCAATTTCGTCAAAGAAGCAGGGAAGGTCGTGTTCGTCACCATGAAACGTCGGGGCTGAACGATCACCTCGGAGAGGCATCAATCCGTACGTCATATCGGGAATGTCTAAATCGGGATGCGGGTCGGAAAGCGGGTCGGGTCGAGGAGGTTCGAGGTCGAGGTCGAAGGCGTAAGCGGAACTAAATAACTAGAGTCGGGTAGAAGAGGGAAACGTCATGAAAGTCAAAGCCGACCGTGGGGAGGGTATGAAAAGACAAAAGAAATAAACTCCTCGCGGTGGGCTCCAGTTGTGACGGCGAGTTCAGTTGTAGACCCGAATGGGAATCTACAAAAGTGGTGATCAGCTAAGAAGTGATCAGAGGAGTTTAGTGTCTATAGTCTAGTCAATCCAACCCGAATCCAGGGTTCTGGATCAGAGGGGAAGTGAAGGGAGTGGAGTACGAAGACTAATGAGATGATACGAAGCGAGGACTAAGAAATAGAACTGAAGGGATGCAATACGATAGGATGTAATATGATATGGTGGGATATGATAATATATAGGTTGTAGTATAAGGGTACATCTTTTATACTACTGGGAGAGATCCTGTGCTGTAGTAACTATGTACTACAAGCGAAGGCTGTAACTGATGGTAGAGAGGTGGAGCGGAGTATAGGGGGAATGGTGCTATGTACTAAGTAACGGGAAACGAAGATATATCATATGTAACTATATATGTACTGATTCCGGGTCGTTAGAGACATCGCATCTTGAGTATGAACGATTCCGGAGGCGGAATCCGGAGCGGAATCGACGGAAAAGACCGGAAACGGGCGGAATCGATGATACGTGAATGGGAATGGACGAGGACGAAGTGGGATATGAAGAGGATTCGGGTCCAGAGGGCCCGGGGCCTCTACAACGTATTCACTCACTTTACTATATTCCCTATTTGTTCTATTATTTGTATGTAGTGGCTGTTGTAAATAGTCACAAGCAAGAAGAGTTTTGGGTTTTGACCCCACTGACAACGATCTCGCACACCCCGAATCCGTGCCTACCCAGGCCGCGTTCACCACATCTGGAGCCCACCACGAGGACTGTCAAGCTCTTCTTCACTTATCTCTCTTTGACTTTGCCATTTTGGCACCTTTCCCTCTTTCTGGCAGCAACAGTGCACCATAGTCAACAGTGCCCCGTATTCAGCAGCATTTCAAGCACCTCCAGTCTCCCACCAGCTCTTAAGGCCCATTTCTGATGTTTTCGACACCTCCGTATGGTTATTTCGTACCAGTTGCGCCTCCAGGGCTGCAGCACTCGGCCTTTTGGCCTTTTTGTCACAGCATCACGGCCACGTCACATGGTGTTCAACATGCCCACCCCTTCGCATTTCCGTTTATTTACACTACTCCCGCCACCCACGCTCATTTTAACACCACCAACGGACCCGGCATTCGACGCCCCACAGATCCCGCTCGAAAGACCAGACCCAGAATGCCCCAAAACGGCTGCAACGAGCCCGTCCAACATGGAGTGTCACCCACGCGTTGAACGCAAAACGGAGACCCGGTAGTCGAAGGAAAGCGCGTGCATTGCAACGGCTGTTGCATGTGCAGTCCCAGGTATGCCCGTCCTCGCCGTCCCCGCGGTTCCCGTGCAGGAAAACGTGTCCACACGCGCCAATGCAATGTTAATACACGTATTGACGCATCCCCACCCGTTTCCACCTCGTTTCGGCCCCCGTCTTCGCGTACACCCTCACAATCGTCCCCAGGGGTGTTCCAACACACGCCGCCATCGTCTGCGCCCGCATTGTCCCTGGAAAAATGCGTCCGCGTGCGCCAATGCGACGATAATTCACGTATTGACGCGTTCCCCCCCGTTTCAGACCCGAATCGCCCCCCGTTTGCGTCAACGGCCTCGCCGTTATCCCCAGCAACGAGCCACGCCACGCCACCAACATTTGGGCCAGAGCCGAACCCGAAATCGCCCTCACCATTGCCCCCTTCATCCACCAACTCATTTCCAGCCATGTCCACCCTCGTTTCGCCCTCGACTCACTCGTTGACCCCCTCTGTGCCCTCTCCGTCATCCCTGGCAGCAAGTATCAGCACGCCACTACCATTTGAGCCCGCGCCGTCTCCAGAAAACCATGCCGACACTCAACAGACGCCATTTTTGACCTGTCCCAGCGTATCTGCCCTCGTTTCACCCTTGTGTTGCCAGCCGTCCACGTCTCCGCCCTCGCCGTCGTCCCCAGAGGCCATCCGTAACACGCCCCTGCCGTCTGAGCCCCCGCCATCCCCAGAAACCCGCGCCAGCCCCAAACATACCTTGTTTTTGACCAATTCCACCACATCCACCCCCGTTCCACTCTCGTTTCAACCCCCGGCAGCTGCGTACCACCGCCAGGACCCCCATATCGCCCTCCATGACGCTGTACAAGCCACCCCCGCCACGTTCAAGCCCCCAATGCTGTCCCACATCGCCCCACCATTGGCCCCTGCGTGCCATCATCCAGGACCAACACCGGACCCACAACCAGCCCCTACGGCCACGTTCATGCCCCCACGCCTCTGTACGGCCCCCTCCCATCCCAAACGAGTCTGCCCCCCTCCTTCTTCGATGCCCCCAACACACCACGTCACCCACTACCCCAGTCAACCCCGTACGCCCACGATCCACCCCACGGAGCCTCGCAGGCCCATTCGGTAGCCCATACCACGACCCCGCGCTCAACCCCATCCTGCTATGCCCATACACTGCCACTCCATGACTTTGTACCCACTACACCCTTGTCATTATCCCCAGAAGCAGGCCAGGGCACACTGCCAACATCCACATTTGCCACTGATGACATACCTGCTGCGACTTTGCTTGTGCTCGAGTCAGCATTGTTATCCCTCAAGGCCCTCAAGGTTCTGGAGCAAAAGTTGGTAAAGTTGGTGGATCGGTTGGAGAAGTTGGAAGACTTTGTGTTGGAAGATTCGTGTTGAGTTGATTGGATTTTTGTTTTTGTTTTTGTTTTGTTTGTTTTGTTTTCAGTATTGTCCCTTCCCTCCCTCCCTTTTTCTTTTTCCTATTTCTTTCTCCCTTGCCTTGTGTGAGACTGGGGACAGTCTCTATTTGTGTCCCTACTGGATGTAGAGACATCTATATCTCTGGGTACGTATTCACTCATTTTACTATATTCCCTATTTGTTCTATTATTTGTATGTAGTGGCTGTTGTAAATAGTCACAAACAAGAAGAGTTTTGGGTTTTGACCCCACTGACAACAATCTCGCACACCCCGAATCCGTGCCTACCCAGGCCACGTTCACCACACCGCAACCGCAACCACAGCAGCAGCAGCAGCAACAGCAACACTGGCAGCAGCAGCAGAGCAACACCGGCAGCAGCAGCCACCTGCCACATCAAACATGGATGATCGCGACCATTGTCGCCTCCACCACCACTTACAACACCAACACCAACATGACCACGATGGGGAGTTGAAGGCTGGGAGGGTGGTGCACCCACCTACCGGCCCAGGTACATCCCTCACAAACATGCCCTAGCCACGTCAATTGACGTGCAGACACCCATAGGAAGTCCCCAGCCCCATCCAACCTCACGAAAACAGACGGAGCGTGTCAATTGACGTGCCCCGTTCTTCGCGAGGTTGTCAGCATGCACGGACGCCCATGGAAAGTCCCTGGCCCCATCCAACCTCGTGCCACCTCACGAACACGCCCCGGCCATGTCAATTGGGCCATGGCAAGTCCCCGGCCCCATCCAACCTCGCAAAAACAGATGGAGCGCATCAATTGACACGTCCCCGTTCTTCGCGAGGTAGGTAGCATGCACAGACACCCATGGAATGTCCCTGGCCCCAACCCAACCTCGCGAAAACAGACGGAGTGCGTCAATTGATGCGGCCCCGTTCTTCACAAGATTGTTAAAATGGATCACGGTGGGTATGGGTTCCGTGGGTACAGGCACCACACCTCCCTCGTGAAGAGCAGCGGATGTCATTCGCGAGGTATTTACGCAACCCCACCATGGAGAGTGGGCTGCCGTGGACCACATGAATGGTCTAGGCCCCCTCCCCACCACGGTTCAGTAGGGCACAGCACGGGTACGGGTTTACCCGCGGTTATTCCAAAATGGGTAATTCGGGTTCGGGTACGGTGTTTCGGTTTGCACACCTTGTCAAAACCATACCCGTTATCCGCGGGTGACGGGTTTTCACAGGTCTGTCAACCCAAGCCCCAGGTAGGTTTTTTCTTTGTTATTTACTTTATTTTCACATTAATTTCTTTACTTTTGCTAAGTTCACGTGATATTTGCTACCACAACCGTGACAAGCGCAAACACAACAACAACGACAACAAGAAAACCCACGAACAACAACAACAACAACAACCACGACAACCCCGCACGCCAAAAACGAACCACCAAAGTCGCGACGGCGACGACAACGATAGAAAGGAAAGCCGGGAGGGTGGTGCGCCCACCTACCGGCCCAGGTACGTCCCCCCAATCCAGTCCCAACGACATCAGCTAACGAGGGGAATGGACGAGGCGAGGACGAAGACAGACACAGCAACAATGGTCCCACCTTGCGAACATGCTCCGGCCGCGTCAATTGACGTGCAGATGCCCATGGAAAGTGCCCAGCCCCATCCAACCTCGCAAAAACAGATGGAGCACGTCAATTGACGCGTCCCCGTTGTTCGCGAGGTAGTTAGCATGTGCGGACGCCCATGGAAAGTCCCCGGCCCCATCCAACCTCGCGAAAACGGTCCCACCTCACGAAAACGCCCTGGCCGCGTCAATAGACGTGCGGACGCCCATGGAAAGTGCCCGGCCCCATCCAACCTCGCGAAAACAGACGGAGCACATCAATTGACGTGCTCCCGTTGTTCGCGAGGTAGTTAACACGCGGGGACGCCCATGGAAAGTCCCTGGCCCCAACCCAACCTCGCGAAAACAGACGGAGCACATCAATTGACGTGCTCCCGTTGTTCGCGAGGTAGTTAACACGCGGGGACGCCCATGGAAAGTCCCTGGCCCCAACCCAACCTCGCGAAAACAGACGGAGCGCGTCAATTGACGTGTCCCCATTGTTCGCGAGGTAGTTAGGATGGAACATGGTACCCGCAGATAACGGGTACGGGTTGTACCCATCATCGGAGCGGGTACGGTTTCCGCGGGTACGGGTGCGGTGTCGGGAATTCTGACCCGCGGTATACCCGTGCCTGTTACGGATCGCTTCTGCAGCGGGCTCCGGCAACAATCAACTTAACAGGGGATCGGCTTCCAGAGGGGAGAACAGCAGCTTTCATTGTTGCTTACAGCTAAGACAACACTGCTAACAGGGGGGGGTCAAGGTCTAGTGTCATTGCGAGCCGTGGGGGATACCCAAAACAAGATGAGTCTGCCCCAAGAACCAGACTAAACGTAAAGAAAGGAAAAGAAGAAAAAGTCCGAACCAACAACAAGAACAGTATATATAGTGGCTGGTCTTGAGGGGAGGTAAATAGAAATACCACCATGAAGCCATAACATGTCCAACTCTACCATGTGTTCACCATGAGGCGTACATGAGGCGTCCTCATGTCAATGTTCTCGCGATCCAACTGGAGGCCCGGGTGTCATTGAGGAATAGAGGGGGTCCGGATGACTCGGATGATTTGTCATCGGATCATGTGATGTGCAGAATTGCCTATTCGGGGTCTACACTTGCTGTAACAGGCAAGTGTGCAGTCTGGCAAGTGCGTTGCACGGTCGGGTCGAAGATGGGTATCGTCCAGTGTGGGGTTGGTGATGAGAGTGTCTTGAGGTGGTGTGGATGTAGTGGCAAGGTCGGCATGAAAGAAAACAAAGGAATGTGTGGAAGGAAAACCAACTAGGACGGTGGGCTAGTCAAGGTCAGACATGTGAACAGCACAAGCTGTACCAGATGACGATGTCTGTGTTGATGACATATCGAGGAGCGATGTCTTGTCCTGTTTGTGGAACAAGAAGGTCCACCTGATGTCGGTATTCGTCCAAGAAAGGGTATTATTGTAAACGAGTGTGGGAGGTATCAAGATCATAGATGGCAAAGGATAAATGAATGTGGGTCCAGGTTTCGAGTCATGGGCACAGGTGACAAGCTGTGGGAACAAGTCGTCGGGTACTGCAATGAAGCGATGTCGTGTGAGCAATATGCGATAGGGGTTGGTTCACTGTTTGGGAAGTCGTATGGTCTGTGGTCGAAGTCCAAAGGAATGTGCTTCGGCGATGGTCGGATTAGAGAGAACAGTGAAATGTCTTGTGATCGGGGATTGTCCAGAGTTCGCATGCAGGTGAGGAATGTCGTCGGATCGTCAGGGAGGATAATGGTGGGCACAGGGTATGAATATGGAAACCAAATATCCGGGAATGGCAATTGTCAATTACGTGTCGATATATTGTCGAGGTGGAAGTCAGAAGTATCAATGGCGGAAGGGTTTTGGTGCCGATGCCAAAGATAGATCATAACAAGGTAGAAACCGATCAGGAAGGTGATGGCAATGCTGCCAATAACAATTACGGTAATGAGCTGTGTCGGGAGTACAGCCATTGTGATCGGTTTGTCGTGGGATAGCGTAAACAAGATATCGAAGGGAAAAGACAATGTTGGTGACGTCCATCGGCAAGGAGACTATTCGGGTACAACAAGGTCACGTGGGATATGTCCATGGTCGGTCTGGATTGTTCTAGAAGAAGGGACAAAAAGAGAACAAGAATAAGAAAATACAAGGATGTCCGAATGAAGAAACAATGACGTTGAAAGGAAGACAAAGGACAAAAAGAAATGAAAAAGGAAGGTGTGCAGTGCAGAATCGTCATGGTGGGTATCGGAATGGGCATCGGGGTTGGAAGCGGAGTTGGAAACGTAACAGTGCCGTGCCTTATGGTTCAGCGGTTTGAACGCGTTTAAACGCGAACCGAACACCATGAAACCGTTCTGCATGGTTTCGGTTCAGGTTCAGCAAATGGCTGAACCGAACCGGCGGTTTTGGTTCAGGTTTTCCAAAAAACTTGAAAAACCGGACCAAACCAAACTTCGGCAACACTACTTCTTTGCACATTTTCATGTTCTTTGCAAACCTGTTCCCGAATTTGCCCCAAAATTTGATGTGCCCCAGGGTGGGCAATATGGGGAGTGCTTGTGGTATCAGTACCATGTCTTTTGGCCCACGTGGAAGTCTCCATTGTTCTGCTTGACCTATGAGAGTGAGTGCTTGTTTAAATGATGCAGTGACACATGTTCAAGATGAGCTGATTTACTGTCCTTCACAGACCATCATGACCATGTCAACACCCTCCACACTGCTGTTGGTATCTCCATCTCAAAATCCACACATGCTGACCATCCCTTTTCAGTGCATACTGCCCATGTGCATGGTGCCAGCATTGATGGCACCAAAGCACTTGGTGGATGGAGTGATAGCACAGGGTCCTTCCACCCATGCTATGATCAAGCCCTACCTGTCGATGCGATGCTTGGTGCGGCTATGTTCAATGCACTCAAGCCTGAGTCCTTCCACCTCCTTCATGATGCTCTCAGTGAGTTATTTCATTGGCTTGCTAAGCTTCTGGGTACTGACATGTTGGCTGCCAACCAGAACCCCCCGAAACTCTCACAAAGGAGATCTTTCCATGGGTTCAGCAGGAGCAAGCTGCCCTGGAGGCTTGGTCTGCAACAAACCCAAGTGCCCGAGACTACGCTCTCCAAAATTTCCTCAGCTTACTCCTGTGGTTCCGTTGAGTCATCTTGCAGGACATGGCCATCCTGTTATTGTCATATCCAACAGCACCTATCGTACAATAGGCACCATTCAACAACCCTACCTTTGTTTCCTTTGTGCACAGCTCCAGTGCAGTCATCACGAGTGCTGAGGAAAGTGCTTGCATTGCTTTGGAGAACCTGCCTGACAAGTATGCCCATACCTTTCAAGGCCTTGTCCAAGGTGCCATGCTGGAGCAACAGCATGCTTCAGCCCAGTGTGTCACCCAGCTGGAATCCTTGACCCAGTCTGTTGAAGCAATCAAGGCATTGCTTGATATGCAAATGAGTTCAAAGAAGTCATGGCATCATGCAGGAAAAACCAGTGAGCTGACACTTCACTTGGCCTCATCTGCCAGCAGTTTATTAACAAATGCTTCAGTCCTCTCCCCTCTGGTGTTGCAGGCTTCAGCTGAACCACCACAAAGCTTGCCAGCTGCCACCACCAACCCACCACCTCCACTGCTGCTTCCAGGCCAATTGCCTATGTTAACAATCAACATCACAAACTCACCATATGGACTCAACATCTCTCCCCTGCTACCATCAGCTCTAGCTGCTCCACCCCTCAGCAACGGTCTGGCCCCTCAACCGGCCCCAGCTGGCCCGCTCCTCACCCCCCATGCCTGTCTCACCTTTCACCAATGACCACATTGCTGATTTGCAACATACTAGGTGGAATGATCTCATCAAAGCCTACCCAGAGTCCTCCCTGTGCAAACACAGCTGGGAGTGGCGGGCAGAGGACTGGCTACCACACTACATATATCCCAAGGTCATGAGCATTTCCACAATCTGGGAGGAGTGGACCAATGGTGTCAATGGTCATCTCTCGACATGCCAGCTTGAGGAGCGGTGGGGAGCAAAATGGAGGCAGAATCTTCCCAACCTGAAGACACCTCATGCCCGCTGCTGTAGATGCGGGTTCTTAGTGGCTTCGGAACAATAAAGAAAGATGATCCTAACCTGAGGGGTGTCAGCGTAGAAGTGACTGTGGATAATCAGTGTCGGGGATAATAGTAAAGGAAGGGAATGTAAGTAAAAGTAAAGCTGCCGCGTAAAACTGGACTAATAATAACAAACCCGGCGATGAATGGACTGAAAACGGATAAATAACGACGAACCCGACAATGCCGACAATGTTGGGTATGGCGGGTCAGGTCGGGTCGGGTCGGAAACAATGAACAAATATACGGGAACAGTGATAAAGACGACGAAGTGAACTATAAAAAGCTAAGGGTCTATGAGGATGAGCATTTTGAAGGGATTAAAGAAGATTCTGACTGTAGGAAAATGGGGACTAAGGGTATCTCTTTTTGTACGGTCGTCAGGGACCGTTTTTATAGTACATGTGTGTGTAGTCTACTTTTGGACATGTCTACTTCGGCCGATGGAAACTACAAAGAAAAGATGGAATGGGGATATGGAAAGGGGGGTTGCAATGCGACACAGACAGGAAAATGGAGGGGAAAATACATATCCAAGAAAAAGATCTGAAATCTCACATATATCTCCAAAGGGACGAGGGGATGGGTATATAGGGCAAGTCTGAAGTCGGGGATTGAGTCTGATGAGATCCATCTCCTATAATTAGAACTCTGGGGCTTCTGAGGCTGCCGGATTTGGTCCGAAAGCGGCTGTGATGAAGCGGCATACGTCGGGTCACGTCACGTCGGGTTACATCGGGTTGGAATGGGAGTCGTTTGGAGGTGTCGGGTTCATCCGGATTCGTGATATATCGACGGTATGGACTCAGAGAGACATTGAGTCTCTACACCGCAAGAAGGTGATACAGCTGGTCCAGGAGCTGTCAAGCCAACACTGCTGGGACACCAAGCTTGCCCTCCACTTCCTGCGTGAGAAGTATGAGCCCAACTTTTCTGCTTGGAAGTTCTGTGAATACTTACAAAAGAAAAATGGGACAGGGTGGCAGGATGTAATGGCTGCCTCTGGAGCATACACTTAAGAAAAACATGCCTAGCTAGCAAATTTCTTCCTCTTAAGTATTGTATAATGAATACATATGGCATTCGAGAGTTAAAGCTTCTGAAGGATGAGTGTTGGAGAATTTATTGTAATTGTTCCTTAGGGGAAGCTGTTCCTTCCATTTTTAAGCCACAGAAAGCTTTGCCCACCCAAAGCAACTCTTGTTTGTGTCCCACTCCCAGTGATTGCATTTGCATTTGCATTTACAGTGAAATCCTCAATATACAGAGTTGAAGTCTCAAGGTAACCAGCCCATTTGTGCAAGTGTGAGAACATGCTTATCACATTGGTAAATGGCAGTAACCGGTGGCCACCAGACCTTTAAATAATGCACTGAGTTTTTGTGGTAAGTATAAACTGTATGAAAGGTAGCCAGGAGACACTTTATTTCATTTCATTGTAGTATTTCATGATAGAGCACAGAAAATTCCACTAAGTCCATTGATTTCAGCTGTAAACAAACTATTGTTCATTAGGATATATGCTTGTTAAGCACAACCTCATCCAATGTCCAAAATTTGTTCGGTTACATTCATAGTTATTCAAGGAAGTTCCAGCCACTTGGAAACCATGACCGGGAAATTTGGTGTCCCCAATCCAGTCACAGGGTCCCACCCTTGGACAGCGGTGAAACCAGCAGTCCCGCAGCCTGGGTTTCCACCTGACGTGATGTCGTGGAATGCACCAACAAACTTGTCAGTGTATATCTGCGGGGGAGCAGGGGTGTTGAGAGGAGCCATTCATACCAATTCAAGAAATGGAGGGACATACAGCAGGATTGATGAACCCGATGGGCTTCTTCCCGGCAGTGATACGCGCGTCATTGACGAAAGTCAGGATGGCACCAACAACAGGGGCAGAGGCAGAGGTGCCGAATACGGAGTGGAATTTACCCTCTATCTGTACAAAAGTTCCAAAATAAGCCCTGGTGAACCGCAGATGCAATATTTAACGAACTGCAACGACATAATTGGCCCTACAACCATACATCAGCAAGGGAAATACCAATAAGCCAGCAGAAAACATGAAATAAATAAAACACGAACCCGTTTGCAGACAAATCGGGGAACGCCCTCGAAATACCCGTCGAATTCCAGATATTTGAAGGATAGGTAGGCCGATACTTCTCAAGGTACGTGCCAACAGCCTTCTTCTGGTAATCAGGGAGCGAGAAATGATTGCTGAAACCACCACCGCTGAAGATGACCTGTTGACACGCGCTCTCCGGGTCCTTCACAGAAGCGTTCGGGTTCACCTGCGTCGCACCGATGGAGGTTATGAACGGACAGCCTGCGGGGAAGGTAGGGTTGAAAATCGTGCCGTTTGCAGATTGCGTGCCTTTCATTTTTGGTTGATAACAATAATAATACAATTGGGATAAGAATTAGGACTTGCAGTCTGAAGAGGTTTATACGGACCGTCAGAATTCGAGCAGTTCTGGTCTATGCCAGCGACACCACTGTCGCCAGAGCTGAACAACACGGTGACTCCCATCATCCCAAGCTTTGCGTATTCTGCACACTGGCGCGCAGTGTATGCCCTAGTGAGTGTTGCCTCGGTGTATCCGTACGATGTGGATATGACGTTTGTGGGTTTAACAATACCGCATTGTTGTGTATCTGCAAGAGAGGGTGAGGTTGGGGACAGCATGGGGGGTAGCATGATTAAGAAGATTACCATTGAAACCTCCAGGCTCATTATCGGGGTAGATCGCGTCTTCCCCAGGGTCGTCCCCACCGTCGAACTGGCAGTACGATCCCTCGAGGGCGTCCAGGAAATTGTTGAACGAAGCACCTGTGAAGATTCCATGTTCGATTAGCTTCCGAATCGAAAGATATCCGACCCCTTCATGTGAACGTGAACGATCGAGGGGGATGTCATGATCCCGTACCTATTACGAGATCGCCGACCTGATAGAGGGTGACGTTCTGCGCCCCCGAGACCAAGGCCATACCGTACTGAAAATCGAGATTGGATTCGCCGTTGAAGCCCGGCCCTACCTGTGTTGTTTGGACGACTCCTGGATGGTTTTCGTTGATTATTAAGTCCGGAAGTACGTACATGTGCGTGCGGAGGATGGACAAATACACACCTCCGTCGATACTGACTATGATAGGCGATGTCCCGACTTGCGATGGCGAAACCAGGTTAAAGAAATGGTCCATATCAGCCTGAACGAAGGCCTGTGGGGTATACTCCACTATGTAACAGAGAACGCCACGCATTCGGATTCGTTATAAGTTTTTAGATCTCTAAGGAGCAACGCACCGATGGCAAAACTGTTTTTCGACGGGGAGCGTGGCGTGTACGACACGTTATAGAGGGCACGTAAGCAATCGGGGGTGATGTGCTTGTCGCAAGTATTGAGCGTTATCAAGAGGTCTTGGATTTCCCCTCTGAGTTTTGGGGTGATTCCAACACCCGGTTGGCCTAAATTATGAGCAAGCTGGGCAGCGCCTGAGCGCTTTGTAATGATGGCGTTGAAGTGGACGGTCGGCATGACAAGGTCGACGTGCGCGGAGATGTGAGCGGGAAGGTGGTATTCATCACATGCTGAGGTTAGATGTCAAGCAATTGTAAAATAATGAAGAGAGAAGGATGGACCGAGATGTTTTGAGCCAGTTTCGTGCTCGTATACGTGGTATTCTGCGAGAAGGAGGCGTTCTGCCTCTTCGACTGTCGCATTGACCTCGATCCAAGATTTGGTGGCGGTCAGCCTGACACGGTCACGCGAAAACCCGTTGTCGAGCAACCAGTCGCGTACTGCGTCTACGGACTCGTCACTGGGGGCGAACGTGGCGGCAATTTTGCCAGGTGTCCAGTGTTTGCCGTAGTTTGGAGAATCGGGGTGGGAGACATCGTCGAGGAAATCTGCAATGTTGTGGATGTTCGACTGGGAGAGGCCAAATCGGAGGGGGACCAGGGCGTCCTTGTGATATTTGTGTGAGCGAGACCAGCCCGGAGGGACGTGAGTGCGCCTCTCGTGGAGGGTATATGGAGAAATGAGAGGGTTTGCAGCGGCAAGAAGGAGACCGAGGCTAGACAAAGAAAGGAGAGGAACGAACCAGGACGGCATTGGAGGCCGATGTCGTACGTGATTGAGGGAGAGAAGAGAGAGGGATAACTTATATCCTTGTCATTAGGAATTTCAGTCCAGCACCTTTGAAACGATACAAGCGTAGCGAAGGGATTGTAATTGGCGGGCAACCGCTCCATGCGCCATGGTTGTCAAGCGCGTTCAAGTTGTAATCACAGGGACCGGCACATGCACATAATAACATGGCGTCGACGTCGTTCGTTTTTGCTTGGAAAGCTCATTCGTCCCGTCCCTGTTGTGCAAACCACCGAGGTTAGAGTTGGGCTCGGGGAAGAAAAGGAGTTGCAAACTCGCGGTTAGGCGTAGTACGTAGAGTTACGGAAACGGGTTCGGGTGATCAAAATGTAATATTAATAATAATAGAGATTTATCTATTTGGCTCCCTGGGAGTTCTTGCTTGTCCATTACTTGAGAGCAAATTCAAGAGAATTAAGCAATGAAACATACAATAATGTTAGACCTTCAGAATAAATAATCATAAGGTTTGGTAAAGTAGTTGGTGAAAAATAAATCAACCTCTTATCTATACTTAAGGTTCCGCTAGACAATTATTTGTTCTAACTTATAAATTACTCAAATCTAATTTTACTATGTTTTTGCCAAAGGCAATAATTCATTTATCTTAACTATATAAGGAAAGGGATGTCGGATGACTCAGCTGCTCCCTATTAATAATTAACAAGTAATTTTGAAAAAATTATCGGGAACTCCGTCCCAACGTCCGTTTACGTTGGTCCCGCCGAAACCTTACTCGTCGCTTACCCGCGACGGAGTGGATCGTATACACTGAAAGGAAGCCAATTGGAGTCGGGTACGTGTACCGTTTTGATATTTTATTTTCGTATTCATTGTGGGGCGCAGCGACAGCAGCGTCGGCTTCGCCGTCAGCCGCATCGGGTACGATCTCGGTTGTGCCTTTCATTGAAACGCCCCACTTTATTCGCTCCCTTTGAATCTGTCAGAAATGTTATAAAGACTCCGTCTAACCATCTAAACCATCTCCCCTCTCCAACCAACCCCAATAATGCGCTCCTTGTTTCCCCCCCTTTTTTCTTCGTCGCTCCTTGTCTTCTCTATTCTTGCCTACGCACACCCCCGCATCTCTCCTTATACCTTGTTTGAAAAACGCTCTCACATTCCTTCAGGATGGTCCCTCTCCCATAAGCACCACTCATCAGCCGTAATACCTCTCCGATTTGGCCTCTCCCAGTCCAACATCCACAACATTGCAGATTTCCTCGACGATGTCTCCCACCCCGAGTCTCCGAACTACGGAAAACACTGGACACCTCACAGGGTTGCCGAAACGTTCGCCCCCAGTGACGACTCCATCGACACTGTGCGTACTTGGTTGCTCAACAGCGGGTTTTCGCGCGACCGTGTCAGGTTGACCCCTTCCAAATCTTGGATCGAGGTCAATGCCACAGTCGAAGAGGCAGAACGCCTCCTTCTCGCAGAATACCACGTATACGAGCACGAAACTGGCTCAAAACACGTTGGTCCGTCTTGTTTTTTATTTCCTTCTCGCTCCATTTTTTCACAATTGCTAATCACTCAACTTGTAGCATGTGATGAATACCACCTCCCCGCACACGTCACCCCACATATCGACCTCGTCATGCCCACGGTCCACTTTAATGCCCTTGGCAAACGCGGCAGCGAGCCTTTTATCAAAATTGGGGCACCTGGTCAGGGTATTACACCCAAGACCACCGGTGCCACTGAGGTCCTCGCAGATTTGTCACTGTGTGATTCCCAGATAACTCCCCCATGCTTGCGTACTCTGTATAACATGGCGTACAAGCCGGTATCCGGGGCCAGAAACAGCTACGGAATCGGTATGTTATTATATAATATCATACATCCTTGTACTCGTTACCTGATCGTTCCTCCGCACAGTGGAATATACCCCTCAAGCATTCCTCCAGGCAGATCTCAACAAATTTTTCTCACAATTTTCCCCGAGCCAAACCGGCACGTCACCCGTACTTACATCCATCGACGGCGGTACGTCTTGTTATTTGCATTGCCCATTCCACAAACACTGAATTCCTTGCACACTTTGTCGTAGGCGTCGTGCAGACCAGCCAGACAGGATTCCAGTTCAACGGTGAATCGAACCTGGATCTGCAATACGGTATGGCTCTTGTTGGAAATAAGCAACCCGTCACACTATACCAAGTCGGCGACCTCCAAATGGGTGCGTCTTCTCCTCGCCATCTTAGCATGCGCTGACGTTTTTCGTCTCGTGCCTCACGCTCTTTCATTATAGGCGCATCCTTCAACAACTTCCTCGACGCCCTCGATGGTTCTTACTGCACATCCGGTGGTGGCGATGATCCGGCAGCCGATGGCCTGTACCCTGATCCCATCAATGGCGGTTACAGTGCGTTACAACATCCAGCCTACGCTACCTATTACTGACCTCATGCTTGTAGAAAATCAGGACTGCGGCACTGTCAAACCCGCAAATGTAATCTCCACGTCATACGGATACAACGAGGCGGACCTCACTAGGGCATACACCGCTCGCCAGTGTGCAGAGTACGCCAAGCTTGGGATGATGGGCGTCACCGTTATATACAGTTCCGGCGATAATGGTGTCGCAGGAAATGGAGGGCTTTGCTTGAATCCCGATGGTGCGTTCCACGGTGTTCGACTCCGAGTGCTTTCCTAAAAAAAGGATTTCCGTGTCTTGCAGGTTCACAATCTGCCAACGGCGTCAGATTTAACCCAACTTTCCCCTCCGGATGTCCATTCATCACCTCTGTGGGCGCGACCCAGGTAAATCCCGGGTCCACGGTGGCTCAACCGGAAAGCGCATGCGAGCAAGTCATTTTCAGCGGGGGCGGGTTCAGCAATTACTTTGGCATCCCGACTTACCAGAAGAAGGCTGTTGGATCATATTTGGCATCTCATCGTCCCACTTATCCTGGTACTGTATGGAACTCGACGGGAATTTCGCGGGGGTATCCTGATTTGTCTGCAAATGGGTGTGTGTCTCTTTTGTTACGCTTGCTGAGTGGAGGTCTGACTGGATTTCCTTTTCCTCCGTCTTCGTGGTGCAATAGTGCTAATTATGTGGTGGCGGTGCGTGTTTAAGATGAGGGGTATGCTGTTGAACTAATGTGTGGTTTATATTGTGCGTCTAGGTTGGTGGTAGCTTTTTCCTGGTCTACGGCACGTCCGCGTCTGCCCCGGTTGTCGGCGCCATCCTCACCATGGTGAATGATGCGCGGATCGCTCTCGGGAAATCGACCATTGGGTTCATAAACCCCACCGTACGTCGTTTTGTATCTTCACCTTGGTAACAAAGACCCTGATGATGGGTATGTTATACGCAGATTTACTCCGGGGGCTTCCAGGGTGCATTCAATGATATCACCTCTGGTAAAAATCCCGGGTGTGGGACTAATGGATTCACGGCGGTGACTGGGTGGGACCCGGTAACGGGATTAGGCACGCCGAATATGGCCAAGCTGATCGCTGCATGGACGGCGCTCCCGTGAAAAGGGGCGGACCTCGTCCTACAGCGATTTCGGCGAAGGTGAGTGCGAAGAAACAGAACAATTTGGACATTATTTATATAATAATGGGACTTTTATTTTTTTCTGGAGGAGAGGTAGAAATAATGTTTGTAGAAGAGTTGTTCATTCGTTTCGCTCTTCCACTCCTACGTTATTGGACTTTTATTCATATCTTGGGGAGTTGTTTCGCTGTAGCCTAAAGGTAATTAATTACCTGTCCAATATCTGTGACACGGGCAAAAACACCTTTCTCCAATGCACAAATAGCTTGAAAATATGATCCAAAATACTAAATTGGAGGTCCCCGAAATGTGTTGCCTAATATATTTCTGAAGCAATGATTTGGCGAGTTTTTGGGTAGATATGAATTCAGAGAATTGAAACTTTGTGAGTATTGGAATCACGATTTTTGAATGGTGGCTGTGTCTCTCTAAATAAGGAAGCTGCCGAGAACCCAAACAGAACATTGGTACTATTTATCGAGTAGTAATGAAAATCTTTTACTCCGGCTTTTATTGTACTCCATCCACAAGTTACCTGCCTCTACAAACTTGTACACATATATAATGGCCTCTAAACTACATGCCCTGAATTTTTCGGATTTTTTAAGTGAAAGAATCAGTCATCGGGCACTGACCGAGAACACGACTCAGGTTTTGTGCGATTGGATGTGTAATGAAAAAAAATGTCACGCAGTGTCACAGCAAAATTTTCACGCACCGCTTGTCAAGTTGGCTGGCACAGTCAGGCTGGCGACAGGATTTGCACAATGAATGGGCGGGAGACTCCAGTTGGTCACAATTGTACATAGAACATGTATAAAAGAAAACTAAAGATGTATTGTGACAGCTAATGTGAACGTGACACGGCTGGCAAAGCCCATACAATGGGGACATTCTGCACATCTTTGAGATGTCTGTGATGCGAGGGCCGTGGTCCACCAGTGTTGATAACCATTGGTGGCATGCTGGGATCATCAGGTACAACATCAGATGGAAGGGAGCGCTTCTGCCCTTGTGCCCGGCTAACAAATAATCCAGCAAAATGTTTATCATCTTTGAGCACTGGGTGCAAGTCGAGGTGGTCCGAAATTCACTGCGTCAGGTCTGCTTTTGTTCCCTCTAAGGGCAGATGAAGTGCATATGCAATGTCCTGCAGGCCCTCCTTGTTTCGTGAACCAAGAGAACCCTTGAATTTGACCGAATTTCCTTGTGCCATCCTTCTGGCCTGTGTCTCAGCCGCCACCGTCACCTTTCTGGTGCGTGTTTCTTCAGCCTTCTGTTCCTTCGCTAACCGATCTGCCTTAGCTGCTGCAGCCTCAGCTCTCCCAACTTCTGATGTCACTACACGGGATGTTGTATGGATTCGTCGCAAAGTCTTGTCCCTACGAGCTGATTTGGCATTGAGCTGATGCTGAGCAACAGCATATTGGCGCTGAGCGAAGATCGCATGTGTTTCAGCAGCATCGCGTTGTACAGTGAGTTCTTCAACTTCGTTCCACAGCCTAGCATTCTCTTCAAGAAGTTGGTTGTAGCTGCTAGTAAGAGGTCGGACTGGTCTGGCTGGTAATGGTGCCACCATGCGTGAGATGGCTGGGGTTTGGGTAGTTGAACAAGTGCGCTGGTGAGTTGATGTGGAGGTGGAGGTGGATGGTACAGAATCGACTATGGCCCGTGCTGATGTGGAGGGTATGGTGTTGATGATGGTAGATGCTGAGGCAGAGGGAGTGAAATCAATGACAGAATTGACAACAGAGGATCCATCAGATTGATCAGAGGAGTCTGACTCCGAATCGCTACTTTCTTCATATTGCGCTGTAGGGTCAAAAAAGTCGTCAGACGATGCATCCGGTGCTGGAGGCATTTTGGCTGGAAAAGAGGGTGGTAGATGAACAACCGTTGATGTTGCGTGACTTGGTGCAAAGTCAGCCTCCGAAAAAATCCCAGGGTTGAGTGGTCGGATACCACTTTGACGCCATGCCTGTGAAATCGTTTCAGGCTTGAATGTGTCCCATCTTGCCATCATATATTCTCTGATGTGCATCACATCACCTGTTTCCTCAAGGATCAAGTCACAACGATAAAACCAAGCCTTTTGCAGTGGTCCAAAAACACCAACATCAAGCAGCTGTAGTCGATGTGTTGTGTGTGGGGGAAGATAAAACAGGTGAATGTTGTTCTTGATTGCTAAATCAATGACGCTCAGCTGAGTGTGGGATCCATGTCCATCGTAGATCAACAGGATTGGCTTCCCCGAAGTGTTCCGTGCCATTGCTGATGGCACAAAAGTTTTTTTGAACCACTCTGTACAAATGTAGTTATCAGTCCACCCATTCTCAGATGTTGCAACCCTGTTTCGTTATGAATCTTCAGGCTGCACTGATTTTCAAGATCAACTTACAGAACACCATCTTCGCAGAACCATTCCTCACACATTGTGACCCCCAAGAAAACAAAACCTGGCTTGATATCACTAGTCCCATCTGCACATACAGCCTCAATTACTGTAACGAGCTCAAGCTCTCTGCTTTGGACCTTGTATCGGGCTTTGTCTGAACGCAAGCAAAAGAACTTCTGCTGAGTTCCCTTTCGTCCTCCTCCAAGCTGAATGCCTTTCTCATCCATATTGTAGACATTCTCCCAAGTTTTTCCATGGTTTCATTCAGCAACTTGAAGTGTTGGTCGACAGTTGCAAAATTGAATGCACGAGCGCACTTGGGATCTAGGCCTGATGGCTGGCCAAGGACTATATCTGGATGGCATGCCAGGAAACTGCAGATCCAAAAGCGGGAGGGTTTTTTTCCACAGAGTGCATGGACTTTTGGAGCTATGGTCTGCTTGGAGACAGGGTGCCCAGTGACACCAAGGTATTTTAACCAGTCACAAAGGACAGTTTCTTGTGTTGCACTGATCAGCTGCTGCTTCTCATGTGCATGCTTCCTTGGAGCTGTTATTCCTTTATGTTGACGTCGAAGGGTGCCATAGTGAACGCCATATGCCTTGGCTGCCAGAGAAACCTTCTGGTAAGTCCCCCTGCGAAGTGCTTCACATGCTTGCTGAATTTTATTTTCCACAGCCTCTTCTCTGAGCATGTTTTTTCTGTAGATAGATGAGCGGGTCATGGACAGGGCAAGCTGAGTGCGGGGCTTGAAACAGACTATGTGGAATGTCATGCCGGGATGGTCTGGTGCTCGAATTTGCCCCCTACAAAGCTCTCACATGCAATATAATTCAATCTAAGTGGAATTTGAGAATGGTTAAAGAGTTCATAGTATAAAGGAGTTTTGAAAACCATTGTATCTGTACCAGATCTCTGGGATCTGGGCCATGTTGGAGTGCACACACAGTCAAAATGTGCACCTTTTCATCTCCCCGGCTTCACTCAGTCAATATTTCAGGCATTAAAGTTGACGAGGTTTCCATTGTATCATATATTTATGTCTCCTAATTTTTGTGAGGGATATGGAGAAGTGGAATACATTGATCCAGACAATTTTCATTACACATCCAGTTTTCATTACCCCTACCATAATAGTAGTCCAATAGTAAGCAGTAAACTTATCCACTGTCTACAAGTTGTCACCAACTATGGAAGAAGAGGATGTTGGCCAAAAAATTTATAAATAATTAAATATTTCTTGTATCCATGGCACATCGCTGCAAGACAGGGAAACTTCGGAAACATACCCAGCAACTTGATGAGGAGTATGAGGACAGTGATCAGAGTGTGTGTTGCTGGGATGGGGGAGTCAATTATGTGCCCTCCAAGTCAGAAACAGACTCGGATGCCAGCTGGACACAGGAGCTAGATACTGTTAGAGTCGTGCAGACAACTCCGGACAGAGCAGAGTTTGTCGGAGGATCAGAGGTGCAAACTCTTGAAGTAGGTTAACTACTTCCTTAAGCTGTATGGAGTAGGCACAAAGTGGAGCAGAGTTAGTCTGGAGGTCCGGACTAAGGATGAAGATAGTGAGCTTAAGGCAAAGCCTTAAGTTTGAGGGTGAAGAAGACAGAGGGTACTCTAGTCAATTTTCAGAACAAAGATGCATGACATAGTAGTTCTAGCTTATATACTAGTAAACTAATTGTTATGTCCTTGGTGATGAAAAGATAATAGGAACTCCAGCAGGAGTACCGGAGTTAGGAGAAAGATAAAAGAGACAAAAGGTTGCTACATACAGTGACAAGTGAATGAAAGGGAGGAGACAGATAAGGAGTGCAAAAGAAGATAAGATAGGAATGAAATGGAAAAGTCCGGAGTGGAGATGGCCGGAGTTCGTCGGAGTACATTGGAGTTCATCAGAGTACATCGGAGTCACATGAATATGACAGATACTGACAATGAATTCTCCGAGTTTGACAATGATGAGGAGCTCCAGAAAAGGAACTAAACAAGCTCAACGAACCCACTTTGTATGAAAAACTTACTGGGAAGATCGCTTCAAAGCAGTGGACAATAGCAGAGAGCAACCTGCATTTGGGCTACAATAAACAATCAGGATGAACCCAGCGCTGAATGCAGCAACAAGCACAAGCAAAAGATAAAGTGGATTCACCGACCCGAGAGAGGTATACAGTTCTCTGTAATCCATACCAGTAGGCCAAAATTAATGATGGAAGCACAGTAGTGGGGCACATATGATGTGCTTTTGTGACAAAGACACAGCCCCTCCCTCAAATATATGAACCTGCAATCCATGGGGTAACATCAGTGGTGGTGCAGTCAACCCCTGGCAATAGCAAGGAGATTTTCACTGGTTACAGCTCCGATGAATTGGATGATGAGCTGTTCTTTGATGAAGACTCTGCCAGTGAGAAATTTCATGGAGAGGACAATGCAAGCAATGAAATACCTCATTCTGTGATACCCACACCATTTTGAGTTGTCGAACCCTCCTCCCTGAAGTGATGCAAGCTCAACATCACTGTTCGTGTCACCCATAAAGCTGCACAGGACAAAAAATGATCAGAACTCGCTGAAGCACTGATTGCACTTGAGAAATTGATTGCATCCAAGCAACAAGTCTTCAAGGCAGGTCAGAACAGTCTGCAAGCCTGCTGGGCCCAAGCAGTGGAGAGTTGTTTGAGAATGGTGGTCAAGAACAATCGCAAATTGATTGATGCATCAAGGAGGGCAGCCAAGAGTCATGGCTTGGCTGTACATTGGGGTGGTTGGATGGTTTGTATTTGGGTGCAATGTTGGGTGAGGGACAGAGTCCTGCCAAAATCAAAACAAGGGTGGCATATTAAATCATTCTCCCTTCTCACAGACCCCACAATCTGTGCTGAGATGTGTTCGTACCTCTGTTCCAATAAGTGGTCAATGGATCCTGTAAAGCTGGCAGAATTCAGCATGAAAAAATTGGCCCCCAATGTTGCGAAATGATATATTCACCAGATTGTGGATGTGGAAATGCCAGAAGTCTTAAAAAAATACCTCGAGCTTGAACTTTTCCCACAAACTCATTTGAAAGTCGGCAAGGGTATAAACCTCCACACTGCTCATCGCTGGCTTCATCGTGAAGGGCTCTGATACACAGAGCACAAGAAAGCACTGTATTTTGATGGGAATGAAAGACTGCATGTTGTCCAATACTGACAAGATGTCTTTCTTCCGGCAATGGCAGAATTCTGATGGCGACTTGTGGAGTACGACATCAAGCATGTTGAGAAAGACGCTTCAACAGTTTGCAGCAATTATGTTGAACATTGACTAGTTCTCTGTGCACACAATGAAATGACTTGTCAGGCAAATGATGGCAAGGCCCAATTGTTACATTTTTCAACTCTGCAACTCCGATTCCAACTCCGGTACCCACCATGACAATTCCACTTTACCCACACCTTCCTTTTTTGTTCCCCTTTGCCTTTTGTCTTCTTTTGGACATCGTTGTGTATTCTTGTTCTTGTTCTCTTTTTATCCTTTCTTCTAGAACAATCCAAACTGACCATGGACACATCCCCACATTACCTTGCTGTATCTGAATAGTCACCTTGCCAATGGATGTCACTTTCATTGTCTTCACCATACGACATGCTGTCTTCCCAAACTGACGCACAATGGCTATCCTCACCAAACAGTTCATAACCGTGATGATCATTGGTGCCATAGCAATCACCTTCCTGATCAGTTTCTACATCGTCATGATTTGCCTCTGGAAAAGGCAACCTTCCTTCATTGATGAAACCAACATCCGCCTCGACAGTATACCGACACGTAATTGACAATTGCCATTCCCGGATATATGGTTTCCACTTTTGTATTCCATGCCGACCATTATCCTCCCTGATGATCCAACGACATTCATCACCTGCACACATGCCCTGAACAATCCTCAATCACAAGACATTTCACTGGCCCTTCCAATCCGATCATCACCGAAGCACATTCTTTTGGACTTCGACCACAGACCATACAACTTCCCAAACAATGAACCAACCCCTATCGCATATTGTTCACATGACATCACTTCATTGCAGCACCCGATGTCTTATTCCCACAGCTTGTCACTCGTGCCATGACTTGAAACCTGGACCCACATTCATTTATCCTTTTCCATCTATAACCCTGATACCTCCCACATTCGTTTACAACAATACCCTTTCTTGGATGAATACCGACATCAGGTGGACTACATTGTTCCACAGATAGGACAAGACATCACCCCTTGATACATCATTGACACAGACATTGTCATCCGGTACAGCATATGCTGTTCGCATGTCTGACCTCGACTAGCCCACTGTCCTAGTTGGTTTCCCTCCATACATTCCTTTGTTTTGTTTCATACCAACCTTGCCACTATATCCACACTATCTTAAGACACTCCCTTCGCCAATCCCATACTGGACGATACCCCTCTTTGACCCAACTGTGCATTGCACTTGCCAGACTGCGCACTTGCCTGTTACAGCAAGTATAGACCCCGAATTGGCAATTCTGCATGTCACATGATCTGATGACAAATCATCCGAGTCATCCGGACCTCAATGACACCCGGGCCTCCAGTTGGATCACGAGAACATTGACATGAGGATGCTTCATGTCTGTCTCATGGTGAACACATGGTATAGTTGGACATGTTGTAGCTTCATGGTTGCATTTCTATTTACCTCCCCTGAAGAGCAGTCACTATATATACTGTTCTTGTTGTTGGTTCGGACTTTTTCTTCTTTCTTTTCCTTACGTTTAGTCTGGTCCTTGGGGCAGACTGATCTTGTTTTGGGTAAACTTCACAGCTCACAATGACATTAGACCTTGACCCCCCTCTTAGCAGTGTTGTCTTAGTTGTAAGCAACAATGAAAACTGCTCTTCTCTCCTCTGGAAACCGCCTCCCAGTTAAGTTGATTGTTGCCAGAGCCCGCTGCAGAAGCAATCCATAACACAAATCATGGGTGTTGGAGGGCGAACATGCCTTGAAAAAAAAAGGACCTGGGCGCGGGATGCATCAAAGTGATGTCATTTGCTCAACAGTTGGTTGGCTCACAGAGGCCAGCCAGAGCCTTGAGTACAGTAAAAATTATGAAGGTTATTGGACTGGAGAGATGTTCATAAAGCAGGTAAAATCAAGTTGCACATGTCAAAGGCAACTTGCTGATTCTCGGTGAACAGCTTGTTGAAAAGATTATTCCAGCATTTGAAAAGGCTCACGGTCCTGGGTATCAGGTGCTCTTCATGGTCGACAACTCCCAGGGTCATTCAGCATATGCCAAAGATGCTCTGCTGACATCAAGGATGAACTTACGACCTGGTGGAAAACAAGCTTACCTCCAGGATGGCTGGTACATCAAGGAAGGACAAATTGTCAACCAGAAGATGATCTTGCCTTCCAATCATCCCAAATTCCCAGACATGCCAAAGGGCATGAAACAAGTCCTCATTGAGCGTGGTCTCTGGAGAAGCAGCCTTCTTATGCAATGCAAGTCTTGTGAAGTGGGGGCAAAAAATTGTTGTGTGAAGTGAATCTTAGATCTCCAACCTGACTTCATCAATCAACGATCGCTTGTTCAAGAGGTCATTGAAGCTGCTGGACACTTATGCATCTTCCTGCCAAAATTCCACTGTGAACTCAATTTCATTGAGTTCTTCTGAGGTGCTATCAAGAGATATCTCTGGGAGAATTGTGATTATACATTTACAACACTTCAGGAGAATCTTCCTAAAGCTATGGCCTCAGTACACCTTCATACCTGGGAGCATCGGATGATCCGGTGGATGGATGCCTATCGTTCTGGCCTAGGAGCAAAGGAAGCTCAACTGAAGGTCAAGGAATTTAGTTCTAAATGTTACAAATCACACCAACGCATTCCGGAGGCCATAGCTTCCCAACTTGATATGTAAGTTACTGCTTTTGGAAATCAGTCTTACTATATTTGGTATATATGATGTCATTGGCCATTTGGGATTGCCCCCAAAAATAACTTACCTAATTTTGAGCAGAAATAAAATTGGTTTGGTGGAAAATATTGTATGGGTAAATGGAGCATTTTGACAAAAGGATTAAGGTTTTGGTCAAAAACTGGGTGTGTCATTTTTCTTGTCCAAAAGTAGCGGTGACTACACCGCCGCTGGCTCAGTCATCCCAATTCAGCCATAGAACCCAAGTGGCTGGATTGGGCCAGGTTCCGCCATGCCTCAACAAAAAAAGGGCAGCCTCTGTCCGACATCAGGCATCAGCCACACAGATTTCACATCAACCCAACACAGATTTCGCCTGGGCAGACGGTGCGCCAGGTGGAAATAAATAGATAAATAAATATTCTTGTCAATATTTCATGGTAGCAAAATCACAAAATATATCACAATTCTGCTCATGAGCAGACCAGCACTACACCACACCATATTGTAACTACTAGCATTCTAAGATAAAAAAAAGCATCTCCTTGCCTGCTGCAGTCACTACCCATTGCCACCCCGCAACAAAACAAGGTGGACTGCGTCGTCTTGCCACACTTAGAAGAGGGAGGGTCAGTGAATAGCAGAAGGGGTGGGAATGCAGAAGAGGTGACCTTGAGTGTTGCTTAGTGTAGACATGGTGGAGGGGACAGGGAGGTTGTGGTTGACGAAGCGGTTTTGTAAGGTTGCGGTTGAGAAGGAGGTTGATGTTTGAATTCGAGCTCAGAAGTTGGGCGGGGTTTGAATAAGGGATCCTCACGCTCGGAAATCGCTGCAAAGTCTTTGTCCAGCACTGATTTGACATTGGTTTCCATCCTTGAGGTCTGTAATTGGCCCAGTGCCATGAACTAGGCTGGATCGTGGCCAGTTTCCATAGAAATTTAAATAAAAAGAAGCTGACTTGTACCAATGATGAATTCTATTCGATTTTCATATCAGTTACCCCCATTACCAAGTTTAGATAGGATCAGGACCCCAGCTTGTCTGAACCTAGGATAGATCCCCAATCCGGACAAAATTTTGAGGTTTTGGTCAAAATGTCAGATGCCAATCCAGACATGGAGGGCCAGAAATGGTGGTACAGCCAGATCCATTGTCTGGACATGGCCATCCGACTTGCAGAAATGCCAGATCCGCGTCCGGACATCCTAACCAGGTAATGACCCCAGTGGACCATATTTATACTACCATATATAGCATCATGCAACAGAAAAATTTGTTCAATGTCAACTGCTCCTCATACAGCTCAGTTTCACCCTCTACCACTTATCTCAGACATGTCCCTTGTCAACCAAGTCATCAACATTGAACTTGGAGAAAAAGAAGCCATTCTCTTCAGGACGTTACAGAAATACCAAAAAATGTTGGCCAAGGATGTCGAGGAGTCCCAGAAGCACAGCCAAAGCAAGGAAGATGAGGAAATAGACTGATATAGCGTAGATACCCTTAGACAAAGTAGAGGATTTTTTTGAGATTTTTTGGTAATTTTAGGGACATTTTTAGTATGCTAGATCTGTCATCCGGACATATTTTGGGTGTATATGTAGGCCAGATCCATCATCCGGACATCAAACGACCCCAGAGCGAAAATTTTGTCCAGACATATTTTTCAGAAATTGGCGGAAATCGGATCTAACATTTTTGGGGACAAGCCGGGGTCCTATAGGATCTAATATGAAACTGAATTAAATCTTATCTATTTCTGATGCTGCCCTTTCTAGGTCTCAGGGACACTGTGAGCACAACGGCGGTGTAGGTGGCCGGCACCATAGAAGAAGAACGAACCAGGGCGGCATTGGAGTAGTGATGGTACAGTTCGGTTCTGAACCTGGGTTCGAACCTGAACCTACATGAACCGAACCTAAGTTCAGTTCAAGGTTCGGGGTAATGCCTGAACTGAACCTTAGGTTCAGTTCAAGGTTCAGTCAAGGATGGAATCTTGTGAACCTGGTTCGAACTGGTTCGAACCTGAACCTAATCTTTCACATATTAATCTAATTTCTGCTAAGTAGAGACTTAGTTTTGGTCCAACTATTTACTGACCTGAAATTTAAGCACCATTAATAATAGAATCTAGATTAGTTAGAGTTTATACGGTTGCAATTAGTGCTTCTGTAACATGAATATTTGCAAACTTGAATATATTTTAAAATGTAAAGTTGAAATTCAGCCTAGGATGCCATGTTGTGTGATTCAGTTATACTGATTGCAAGTTAAAATACAGCAAAACATTTGCAATGACCATCTGAACAGTTGTCCAGGATATTTCATGCTTACTGTGCTTCAGACACATCTAACACAAGATTCTATTGATTTATTCACAGTGAACATGGACACAGTACATGTAATTGAGGAGTCAAACCATTAGCACAACAACAATGTAGAGTGGTAGGAAATAAAGGAAAATTTTGGATTGAGAAAATTGATTAGCTAGCATACTTGTATTTTCACAGGTTCAGTTCAGGTTCAGCCTGGCCTGAACCTGAACTGAACCTATCTGAACCTGAACCAAAGGTTCAGTTCAAGGTTCAGCATATGAGCTGAACCGAACCTCAGGTTCAGTTCAAGGTTCAGATTTTTTTGGCCTGAACCGAACCGAACCGAACCTGACCATCACTACATTGGAGGCCAATGTCGTACGTGATTGAGGGACCGAAGAAAGAGAAGAGAAGAGTGGATAACTTATATCCTTGTCATTAGGAATTTCAGTCCAGCATCTTTGAGAAGATACAACTTCATACAGGTGTAGCGAAGGGATTGTAATTGGCGCTAAGACTGAGGCAAGCGCGTGGTAATCACAGGGACCAGATAATAACATACCGTCGATGTCGTTCGTTTTTACTTGGAAATCTCATTAATTACTTGGCTGTGGAAGGGAGATGAGCCAGTCAGACCAAACCTCCTGTGAGAGGCAAAACCTCGGGTTTGAATTGGCACGACAATTGTCGGCCCGGACTTGGCTCTAAAACTTCCCCAGCTTCCCCATGGCCACTGGCACTGGCCACCAATACTGCCACTGGCAGTTTCATGAAGTTAAGGTTGGCCCGGGCACAAGCCTAAGACCGGAGGTGTAGCCTCCAGGATTTCTGGGTTCATTTAACTCTAGCCTGGCCCAAGGGGGGCCCGGCATTCAAACCCCGCACCCGAGGTGGGGGGGGGGGGGGGTCACAGGCCACGCAAAAAAAAAAAAAGGAATACTTTAATATGTAGCCTTATATAGTAATTTTTGACTTTCCTGCCACCCCTGAGTGCACGGAACACTTGCGCCATGGTGAAATCAAATAAAACGGCACGTAATGAATCATCCATAGATACAGGAAACTAATACAAATGACAGGCAGCACCAAAATTCCAAGCTGGTGACAAGCTCGAGTGCCCAGAATGCCATGAGATGATATTGGTGGGGACTGGTGGACTGGCAAGTCTGGGGCAACACACTGGCAAGTCCAAATGTCGTCGAACCGCACATGTCTGAGGAAGGATCAGTTAGGAGTGAGTTAACAGACAACGACGAGGAGCTCCCTGAAGCTATCATTCCGACCGATTCCTCAACATTGCCAAGTGAGTGGTGTGTGATTTGAGCACTCCGGTCACTGATGATCCACAAGATGTTGGAACAAACCAGACAGAGTTCACAATTGCTGCTGAACCCACCCGCATTGGCCAAGTACGGAAGACTCGGGATATGGCAGACATATATGCCTGCTTGTGTGGCAATAAAGTGAGTCAGACTGATATTGAGGCCGACAAGGCTGCCAGGTGCATTTATCCAGGCTGCGAGACTCAATGGGTAAGTAATTTCCCACTACATTTATGCTCAGACTGATTGGGTGTTGGTACAGTTTCATTTGGATTGTCTCAACCTTGACTTTGTGCCTTGCAACTGGCGGTGTGAGGTGCATGCAAACATCAAGAAGAGTCGGCGGTAGATTGGATTGCCTTTTTTGTATATTACATAATTAAATATACCCATATTAGGAAGGAGGGGGGGGGGGAGGTCCCTGAAATTGTCGAAATGAAAATTTTCGACCCACGTTTAAGTTTTTGAATGCCGGGCCCCCCTTGGCCTGGCCGTTTACATAAACTTGCAGACTTCCCCCACATCGGGCATTCTTGAAAGCTTGAGAACGTGTCGAGCGGAAGAACCTTTTTGAAGCATTGTTATGTCCAAGTGAGTGCATCTTCTCCAGATAGTCAACGACGATACCTGATTGTACAATTTGTAGGCCCGGGGTTGTGCCCGTCACGAAGATGACCCACTTCGCTAGGAAGCCACGGACCACCCACGCAGTCTCGCATGCCTTATAAGACGTCGGCTTGGGTCTCTCTTTCTCGCCGGGCCTGCGCAATGCTACCCTTGTCGCTCTTTACTTCGTCATTCATTCTCCTCGCAGCAGCCGAGCCCTTCCTCTCTCCCTATGTTCTCCACGAGAAACGCTCGCACATCCCTTCAGGGTGGTCTCACTCCCACAGGCAACACCCGAATGCCGTAGTCCCCCTCCGATTTGGCCTTTCCCAGTCTAACATTCACAACATAGCAGATTTCCTTCACGATGTATCTGACCCCCAGTCTCCGAACTACGGAAAACACTGGACACCTGGCAAAGTCGCCGAAACGTTCGCCCCCAGTGACGAGTCCGTCGACGCAGTTCGCAACTGGTTGCTCAGCAACGGGTTTTCGCGCGACCGTGTCAGGCTGACCCCCACCAAATCGTGGATCGAGGTCAACGCCACAGTCGAAGAGGCAGAACGCCTCCTTCTCGCAGAATACCACGTATACGAGCACGAAACTGGCTCAAAACATCTCGGTCCGTCCTTCTCTCTTCACTATTTTGCAATATTAATGCTAACTCTTAACTTGTAGCATGTGATGAATACCACCTCCCTGCTCACATCTCCTCGCACGTAGATCTCGTCATGCCCACCGTCCACTTTAATGCCCTCGGAAAGCGGAACGACGAACCTTTTATCAAAATCGGAGCGCCCGGCGTGGGTATTACCCCCAAGACCACCGGTACCGTCGACCATGTACTCGCGAGCTTGTCAGACTGTGACCAACATATAACCCCTGAGTGCTTGCGGGCTCTGTACAACATTACTAGCCGGCCGCTATCCGAGCCAACGAACAGCTTTGGCATTGGTTGGTTCTACTATACGTATCTGTGCCCACCTATCACCTGAATACTGTCCTCTGTCAGTGGAATATACCCCTCAGGCATACGTCCAGTCAGATCTTGACTTGTTCTTCAGCAATTTTGCTGAACATCAATTCGGCCAGTCGCCCGTAGTCAATTCTATCGACGGAGGTACGTCCTTTTATTTGCGGATCCCTATTCTGTAAACTCACCTACACACTTGCCGCAGGTGTCGTGCAGGATGACAATGCAGGATTCCAATTCAACGGTGAATCGAACCTGGATTTACAATACGGCATGTCTCTTGTCGGAAAAGGGCAATCCGTCACCCTCTACCAGGTCGGCGACCTCGAAATAGGCGCGTCTTCTCTTCGCCATCTTAGCATGCGCTGACGTTTTTGGTCTCGTACCTCTCGCTCTTTCATTATAGGCGCATCCTTCAACAACTTCCTCGACGCCCTCGATGGTTCTTACTGCACATCCGGTGGTGGCGATGATCCGGCAGCTGATGGCCAGTACCCTGATCCCATCTATGGCGGTTACAGCACGTTACAACATCCAGCCTACACTACCTATTGCTGACCTCATCCTTGCAGAAAAGCAGGACTGCGGTACTGTCAAACCCGCAAATGTCATCTCCACATCATACGGTTACGACGAGGCAAGCCTTTCCAGGGCATACACCGCTCGCCAGTGTGCAGAGTACGCAAAACTTGGGATGATGGGCGTCACCGTTATATACAGCTCCGGCGATAACGGTGTCGCTGGAAACGAGGGGCTTTGTTTGAATCCCGATGGTGCGTGCCACGGTATTCGTCTCCGAGTGCCTTTCCTAACGTTTTCTCCTGGCCTTATTGGCATGTGCAGGTTCGCAATCTACCGATGGCGTCAGATTTAACCCAACTTTCCCCTCTGGCTGTCCGTTCATCACCTCCGTGGGCGCGACCCAGATGAATGACGGGTCGACGGTGACTGATCCGGAAAGCGCATGCGAACGGACCATTTTCAGCGGGGGCGGGTTCAGCAATTACTTTGGCATCCCGAATTACCAGAAGGAGGTCGTGAAATCGTTTTTGAAGAACCATCCTCCGTCATATCCTGCTAGTGTATGGAACTCGACGGGGACTTCGCGGGCTTATCCGGATTTGTCTGCGAATGGGTGGGTCTCATTTTGGTATGCTTTGTTGTTGGCCAGCTAACTGGATGCGGCGTCATCTTAGTGCTAATTACGTAGTTGTGGTGCGTGGTGTGCGGTTTGAGAAGCGCTATGAAGGTGCACTGATGTGTTGTTGTTGTTTTGTAATAGGTCAATGGTGGATTTTACTCGGTGTACGGCACATCTGCATCTGCCCCTGTCGTCGGCGCCATCCTCACCTTGGTGAACGACGCGCGGATCAAGAACAAGAAACAACCTATTGGCTTCATTAACCCCGCCGTACGTCGTTGTCCTGTTTCGTTACTTTTTTTTTTGTGGCATGTTAGTTCCGGGACTGACCACTGTTTGTTGGTGCCTTGCGAGCAGATTTACTCGATGGAGTTCCGGGATGCATTCAACGACATCACGTCGGGTGCGAATCCCGGGTGCGGAACTAATGGATTCACGGCTGTGTCTGGGTGGGACCCGGTTACGGGGTTGGGGACACCGAATATGGGGATGATGATCAAGGCTTGGCTCGAACTTCCGTGAGGTAGCACATGACCTGCTGTACATCAACTTCAGGAGGTGGTCTCTGACATTTGGGGTCGTGCACGTTTGGAGGAAAAAGTTCATGTTACAAACAATTCCTCCACTACTAGTACATCATGATCCTATTGGACTTTTTGTTTTCGACATCATAATTCCAATTATAATTTCGACAAAAATATTTACTACGACAAATTCCTACAAAAACCTATAGATTCCATCCCACCAGCTCCCGAAGTTCAAAACAGATTCGTATGCACCTGCGTAAGTTGGTACTCCCGAATCGCAACACTCGACGGCTGATGGTAGCAGTAATATTAATGTTCCGATCTTGCAGTTTGTTCGCAGAAATTCAACGAATGAGCAAGACACCGATTATCTCATCGACACCCCCTTGATGGCCCAAGACGGGTCATCACTCATGCCAACCTAGGCGGTCAGAATCACACCTTTTAAGAAAAGAAAAAAAAGTTCGGTATCTGCTGCTGCGCGCTCTGAGGTTGCTGTCATCCCGGTCTGATTGGTGACCGTACACTGGGCGTATCAAATTATTTTTTGGAAGTTTCGGCTGCTGCTGCTGCTGCCATCTTGGAGCCACTATTTGGGTTGGGGTGCACCTGGGTGGCCTCGGGTGGGTTGGGCACTTGAATGTGAGGAAAGATACTTATGGCCCCAGTCAAGGTTGAAACGTTGAAGCCGTGTGTTCGAAGATTTCATTTTGGATTTCGCGGCCAATGATGGCTAGTTGCACTTTAACTAACGGTCACGTGACTCAGTGGCTTCAACTTGAGTGAGTGAGTAACACTGCGACCACCCATCTCTTTTACCTTCTCAGCGATGTTCGGATGCTGCGTAGCTGGCCGACCTCTTGAGACAAACTTCCAACAAATTGACGAGACACGCATCGTCTTTCAGCTCCCATCAGCCAGCACCATTAACCACATCTGTGTATTTCTTTTGGGAACAGGTAAACGACCGATATCTTCACCTCGAGGTGTCAAGGAACGTTGACATTCTGGAAGTCCCATTCCCAGACGGATATGGTGCAGCAGTGCATCTATTCTGGCCAGGAAAAGGCTTTCAACCCTTAGGAATGTGCGTAATACCATGGGTTCTGTTGGGCAAACCGGCGCTCAGGTTCTAGACATTCCGAAATATACAGGCTCTCCAATGACAAGCCTTCTGCAATATTCCGACTTCGAGGCACATTCACTCTAAATGCCACCAACGAATCACACAGTGCTTTTTCATCGACCCATCTCAATCCGAATCCCAACGAGGATGTCACAGCAGCGCTTGGTATATCAATCGAACCATTGGCCCAGATTCTTCCACAGTTCTCAGCTCTGACTGCTGCAACCCCAAAACCCGGCACGAACCCGGGAATCGATCCGACGGTACTTGTGGAGAAAATCGCGAAGCATCTGATCAATTATGTGTCTGGTTTTTCAGAACAAGGTTTTACCCCTGCGGCGATGACTGTCATTGCCAACTGGTACCAATCAATCATCGGGAAAATGAAGGTCGCAGGTCTGGCATTTCTGGACAAAGGCGACTGATGTGGAACTGGAAGTGTATCACGCCGTTTCATTTTGCTGTACTAGCCCCAAAACACCTTACGACCTTGACAGGTTTGGTTGTATATATTTTTTCTCCAGCCTCTGATATCCTCAATATATTTCTGTCATAATCGTGCATGATCGTACGTCTAAACGTACCTACGACTTTACCTCTGTTCTCCGTTCTGCCTCTGCCTTCTTTGCCAATTGAGCTTGCCTAGCCCGAATAGCCCTGCCCACCCGGCTCTCGATCCCTCTCCCTAGCTTTTCGCTGATCCACCAACCGGTGTCCACGACCTCATTTAGATCAACGTCTCCTGCAACGCTGTACTGGGAGCCCCTCAAGGCGTAGAGCACATCCTCGGTGGCGACGTTGCCTGTGGCTCCAGGAGAATACGGGCATCCGCCAAGCCCGCCTACGGAGGAATCTATTGTGCGGATCCCATGAGCAAGTGAGGTTAGGACGTTAGCGACCGCTGTGCCGTAAGTGTCGTGGAACTACATCGTATGAAGCGTGAATTGCGACGTTGAGGGGTTTACGAAAGGAATACTGACATGTCCCTGGAAGCCAAGGGTAAATTGAGAGGCGGTTGGTGTTCTCATACACTTACAGCCAACTTCTGCACGGGTACAGCTGTCTTCACCTCCTCGATCATCTCGCTCACCTGCGCTGGCGTACCCATACCCACGGTGTCGCCTAAACTGATCTCATAACATCCCATATCAATCAACTCCTTTGCGACATCCCGAACGCGTTTGTAGTCTACCTGCCCAGAATACGGGCACGCGATGACAACGCTGACATATCCGCGCACGCGTAGACCATTGGCCAAGGCTGCTTGAGCCACCGGAACAAGACGGGCAAGGGAAGCTGCGACGGTGGTATTTAGATTCGCTTGTGTGAAGGCATCCGTTGCAGCCGTGAAGATGGATATTTCGTCAGTCAATGGTGGGACGGGATGGGAGGGTGATGTGGCAGCGTAGGAGGACAGGAGGGTGAAAAGGTTGTCTAGTCCCTTCTGATTTGGCACGAGAACTGGGTAATGCACACCAGGCAATCGCTCGATCCTCGTAATCACTTCCGCCGTACCTGCCATCTGCGGTCTGTGTGTCAACGTAGCGACTTCTGCGGACTGTGGGGGTGATGTACTTGCCTGGGGAACCCACTTTGGGCTGACGAAACTCCCTGTTTCGATGTTTCGCAACCCAGCTCTCGCGAGTCGGTTGATGAGTTCTACTTTGACATCGACTGGAATGATGCCCTTTTCGTTCTGGAGTCCATCACGAGGACTGACTTCAACAATGTTCACAAGGTTGGTTGTGGGGGAAGCAGTTGCTGCATAGGCTCTACGCCGGAGACATTGCAAGTGGGAGAAGCCCAGCAGGGTGTGAGGAGGCCGCACAACGTCGTACGCGACTTGACGAGCAAACATTGCCCTTGAGCTTGATTGGTGGGTGTACAACTTGAACTACCGTTTGAAAGAATTGTGAAACTTACCTGTGCGGAGAAATATGTCTCTACGTTGAGGCCTAGGTTCGTCCCGATGACTTGAGTATTATCATTACTGGCCACCACGAAGTCGAATGAAGCGCCTATGAATTTGCAATTTCGCCTTGTCGTCAGTTTTGTATATTCAACGCTCATCTCAACGATGGATTCACCCATAAGATAGGCTCGTCCATAACTAGCCCTGGCCTGATACTGCACTCAACGACATCTCACGAAGTATGATATTGGCAAATGATATATAAATGTGGTTGGGATAATAATATCGAAGGCATAGAGTGCTATATAGTCTCACCCATGGTGCCCCGGTTGCATTCGTCGAATTGCTCTAGGAGGAAATTACGCAACTAAAGCGTTGTCTGGTAGGATCGAATGTCCACAGGCCCAGGATGGAAGGAGAGTGCCAAGTACCGGTACTGGGACCTGGGACCTGGTACGTGTATGAAGTAGTATTGTATTGAAAGCCACCAGCCTGACGGGTACCTGTGTTCGGTAATCACCATTGATTGATCATGGTGGGAGGTTAAGAGGATTGTTTTCAAATTTGGCTAGCTTCACTGTGCATAACAGGGATGTCAGTGGTTGACAGACGGATGGCATCGTGGAGAGCCTCACAAGGGATCCAAGCGAGGCCAAGCCAGTGCTGACCTGATCGAAATTCGGCCCTGGCCTGAACATGCCAACTTGAAATATTATTATGTAATAATTACAACTCTTCCACAGCTTCCACTCTCTCAGTCAGCCAAGTCTCATCTCGTATTCCTCCGCCACAGGCCCATTTCATTTGTTCCTCAGCCCCAAATTCACACCCTCGTTCACTTTTTCAGACAGATGCCGTTCGATTTTGATGGTACCTTGCTTTGCCAACAATCATGCCTTCAATGACGGGCCCGGGGCTCCGTGCAAGCCTTACAATGTCACAATGGACCCAGCAAACTTCGGCATTTAGATTTTTCACCGGAGGAACTGGGTGAGTGCCATGCTCAAGCCTCCCGCATTGCTCCGTACAGCGACATGGCTCTAGCAACCTCGTTCGCGATTCTAGCCGGAATCCTCGCCGCGCTAGGGCAACCCGCGTACATTCCGCGGCCAACACAAGGATATCAAGTGGGCATGCCCGAGTCTGGCTACGACATTATCATGCCATTGTCGATCACTCAATGCGAAAACGTCCTCATCTACTACAACATCACGCAGTCTGATACGGACACGGTCTACGAGTACCCACCCGACGTTCAAAACACCTTCCTTACATTTTCGTTCCCTAATGGCACTGGCTACTTGAATTGGATTTGCAATATTCCCGCAAATCACAGCTTCGTTGTAGCCGTGAATGATGGGGATGAGCAACTTTTCACTGTCCAATCTGGGTCGTCGTCCGCTTGCTTAGGCAACATCACAACAACCTATTCGTATGCAGACTACAATACCACTATTTTTCAATCCTACACTCAGCACTCTTACTCTGTTTCGTATTCGACTTCTGAACAGTGGGTCTGTTTGATGTCTATTGGTGGTGTCCTGCTCAAAAATCATTAGAGCCACCGTCACCTTTCCCACGAGCTCATTTCCGACAATCACTGTCAAGTGCGCCTTATTAATTTTGGGTAGTGAGAGAGAGGCTCATTTACTCCCCGTAGTCCAAATACAGTGGTCACTTCCATGCCTTCCACGTCGTCCCCCACATTGTCGTCCCCCACATTGTCGTCCCCCGAAATATCCTCCTCCAATATGCCCTCCTCAGTCCCTACGGTATCCCCTCCAATAGTATCCTCTCGCGGTTCAAACAGGGCCACCTTAGCTGGTGCCATTATTGGAGTTGCCCTTGGACTGTTCGTTCTCGCCTACATGTTCGTCTTTCTGCGGAAGCGTAGACGATCCCGGCAATACTATCCCTACGTCTTCGAAAAGTAGGCTATTTTGGAATCCAGTGAGGAGGGCCGGATCGCTGGCGAGAGCTGCAGAATTTTTATACCCTGTTGTTTGTTGAGCCAACCGACGATATTAGACCGTACTGTACTATTTACCCCTGGTTGCTCGCCGCTGGGCGCTCACGCGCTCGACCTCATCTCGACAACTTTAACTTTAGCCTTTGTAGACATCCTTTGATGGCCCTAGATCTATTTCCTTCACTCCTTCACAATTGGTACACCTTATTTATCTATTATTATTCCTCGACTACCATTAAGTTATCAGCTGAGTCACTCACCATACATGTGAATTGGGCGAGCATCCGGTAAAGACAAAACCGAAGCCAGGTATGTAATATCTCAAATGTATATCCGCTTTACGTTTCCTACCTTTCATATGTCGCGGTCTACAATCTGTTGCCAGTTCTACACTTTTGACCCTCGTCCCAACTACCCACTCCTAATCACCGCGAAGCGGTACTGGCAACCTTCTTCATTGCTGGATCCCGCTGCAGTTACTCTCGTTCTTACTCATGGCAATGGATATCATAAGGAGCATTGGGAGCCTGCTATCGACGAGCTATATTCCCTCTTTGATGAAGGGAAGGAAATTGACAAGATCAGGGAGGTATGGTCAATAGACGCGCCCAATCACGGTGATGCGGCAGTTTTGAACGAAGAGACACTTCGGTTTTATCTCCCAACATGTATGTCTACCTTACCTGTGTTCATTTCGCATTTCCGAGTTCATTCAAACCGTGGTTTCCACCTGGATGCCTCATATCCGCCGCGAAACGTCATTAACCCTCTTTTTATATATTTGAAAGTTGCTTGGGAAGAGTATGCCAGGAGCATTCATGCATTTCTCGCTGGTTTGGGGACTGGGGTCGATGTGGACTTTTCCACGCGTAGATTGGTTGCGATTGGCCATTCGATGGGGGCTGCGTCCTTGTGAGGTTTTTCGTCCGTCTCAGTTTCTTCCCACTCTTACTGTGATATCATGGGTGGTTTTTTTTTCCAGCGTCCTGTCTACTGCCTATCATCCGCCGATCAAATATGCTTCCATGATCCTTGTCGAACCCATGATCATCAAACCGGCGATGATGAAAGGCCCAAATCGTATAGAACAAGACGCCATCAAGCGCCGAGATATTTGGCCAAATCGTAAGGAGGCCTACAACACTTTAAAAAGCAGACCTGCCTTTCGAGCGTGGGATGACAGGGTCTTGAAACTTTTTGTGGCGAGTGATGTGCCTCCCCATGCCAAATCGTTCATATTGTTCTTGACAGCGCGTTTGTTTCTTTAGGAACATGGTCTGAGACCATTGCCAACCATCGACTACCCTGACCAAGTAGATGGCGTGACGCTCAAATGCAGCAAATACCAAGAAGCCGTGCGTCTGGGATCCCAACACTTATCCGCTCCGTCACACGTCTTTTGTTACGCGATTTCCAACCGTTAAATCCTGTTCATGTAGGCTGGCTTCCGGGACGGCATCGGCCCTACGCGAACCTACGACCTTATCTCCACCGTTCTCAAACGCGTGCCAGTCCACATCATGTATGGTTCGGTTGACGACGCAGTGTACGCATACCACCGCCGCTTCTGGCATTATCACTACGTTATTCGATCATTCATTGATGGTTAACCGGGCAGGAGGCGCGAAGTACAAGAAGCCGCGCTCAACCACGGCTCCGGTGGGATCCAGAATTTCGCATCCGTCACATGGATCGAAGGTGCTGGGCATCTCGTGAGTGACTTTTTTTGTTTATGTTGGTGTAGATAGTATCGCGTCAAGGGTGAACGGATTTGTTCTCTTCTCAGGTCGTCCAAACTAAGCCCCGCCTCTTGGCGGAAAAGATTCGGGAGGCTTTACTTCACCCTTCTTCGACCGCGCCGACTCGGTCATTGAGGTCGTTGCTATAATGTTGAACCCACCTATCTGCAATTATTTTAACCACCGGAATGATGTATCTGTGAAACGGAAACGGTAAATGGGACCAATGTATGGATGATTTGTTTCCGACCACCAGCTGGCTGACAGATTGCATTGTCTGTGGTCCGTTGTGCGTGGAATATCTCAACCTGGGTTCTGGCATGCTATACAAGCGCGGCATTGAACAGTGTTGTCTAACTCTCCCAATAGCATAGCAGACATCGGCGTGAATATCTCTTATCCTGGTTGACAAGAAATGAGTCGGGACAACGTGTTCGGACCCAATAAATGAAACTATCACAACGTCCGTGGAGAGAAAGCCACCACAAAAGCGCCGTTGACGATCCCATCGCCTTTTAGCTTAATCCATCGCCCCAGTCGATGCTCTTGTCCAACTCCTACGACAAGCAACACTAGACCAGTTCTGGTAGGCGATTTTCTTTTGGTTACCGTCACATCAACATCGGCCGCTGTTGCTATGGGTTGTGATGGCGGAGGGTTTACATTTCCAGCGGTGGAATCGCGCGTTGTCGGAGCCATCCAAGAGGCGGCTTCCGCTGTAAAATTCTTTGGTGGTGAGATGAACTGGAGCGAATTGATGACTCCCGGTGTGGGGACGGTTCCTGCTAGTGAGAAGGATTTTATTTTGGAGTCGAGTTTCCATATCCGTACGTCCCCTTCCCATGAGCCTGGAGCCAACAAACGGCTAGGTCAGTAATGGGAATAAGAGAAGGAAGGCCAAGTTACTAAAACGTACCCGACGCGATCAGATCTGAATATCGAAGACTAGCGATGGCAGTCACCCATCGGGGGGTCTGGATCAGTCCCTCTGTCGCCGAATGCACATCATTGAACCCATGTGCGAGCGCATGTGTATAAATAGGTTTCTTCCTCTGAATCGTCCAGAGGCAGATCGAACTGAGAAGACGAAGGAGATGAGGAGAGCATGAGAAAGACGAGGAAGCTGAGTAAAGACAAATCAATCGCTCACCCGCTATCCCCTCCGCTGATAAACGTCGTCTCGTCAATCATGGCTACGCACTCTATACTTCCTTCTACGAATTTCTTCGATTTCTTCGATTTCCCTTTCCGTTCCTTTGGTTTGTCAAGGTCCTTGTTCATTTCGTCGCCACCGCCATCATTCTCATCAAGCCCTTCAAGAGCCCCACCCTCCAGCAGGTCACGGATAGCACTTCTCCCACCTCCGCGAAACACCAACTGAGTCTCCTCGACTATCTTCCAAAACCGAACAGTCTTGTCCCTCCCGCCAACGCTGACGGCAGTCTCACCACGCAGAGCGTCCATAGCTAAGACGGAATCCTGATGCCCGAAAAGCGTCTCAACGTAACCAAGCACGGAAAGGTCGAAGAGTTTCAGGGTGCGATCAAAGGAACCGCTATAGAGCTGTTGTGTGCCTTTACGAAACGCCAAGGCCTGTCAAAATATAAAAGGATGTGCTTGCTGGGATATTATCGGGGTGCAACGACTGCTTACAGAAATGGTATCCCTGTGTCCCTCAAGCCCTTTCACCCATTCGTCCTTTTCTATATCCCATACACCGACTCTGCGATCCTTCCCGCCGCTCGCCAGGTACTTCCCATCACCACTCAAGGCCAATGCGAGGACCTCGTCCGTGTGTCCCTTCGCTTCCGTGCTGCCATGGGCTTTCCCTTTCCCTTTCCCCTTTCCATTGCCAGCTCCGGTTTCTGCGTTGGATATCCGGAATTTATGGAATGTCGCTAGCTTTTTCCCGTTGGTGAGATCCCATTTGATAATGGAGCCTTCCTTCCCGGACGTGAACAGGTATTTACCGTCTTCGGATGCGACGGCAGATGTGACGGAGAGACGGTGGCCGCGTGTCCGCAGAACGGTCTTCGGGGGTTCCGAAAAGTCGAACTATGATTAGCAAGCCAAGTTTTGTAAGTAAAAGAATTGATGGGAATGAAAAACGGACAAGAACATTACCGATTCAGCGATGAATAAATGAACTTTTCCTGAATGCTCCATTACATCGTGCTTGAGCCTCGCAGAGATTAGCTCCTTGTCGATCTCTGCGGCATCGAACTCGCCATCCGCTGGGGTCCGAAAATAAAAGAAGAAAAAATTTGAGTCTTGGACACCCACCCACACATGCATGCATGCATGCATTGCGATGGGATGGAATGCTCACTTACCCAGGTCTTCCTTGACGCTCTCCAGGTATAACTTGGCTAGTCTCAGTCTCTTCTCTGCAGGAGTCTCATCGTTGTCGCTTCCAGCATCATCGTTAGAGTCTGTCGCAGCTCTCAAATCCAGATCTTCGATCCCACCTCGTCCTTCGTCGTCTGTCTGATCTGAGTGCAGCTCTTCGTCCGCTTTCCTTGGAGGTTTCTTCTCCCGAACCCCATTCGTTTTCGTTCCTGGACTCGGACCCGGTCTTGGCGTAGTATACGTAGACTTGCCTCTCTTGGTCGCGTCGGTGGGCCTGGCATTGCCTCTCGGTGAAGGCGAAGGGCCCTTGCGGGCGATTTTTTTAGCGCTGCGTGTCCTGTCATCGCTTGCGGTAGTAGTCGTTGACGAAAGTTTGCGCTTTCGTGGTTTTGAAGAGGTGAAAAAGGAGTCTGGCATATCAGGAGACGGATGAGGATTTTTGCGATCAAATAATACACAGATATCCACTTGAAAATATTGCAGAAAATAATATTATCTAAAAGTGGTATTCATACAGAAAATAGTCCTTTATTGTTTTCATTATTGTGGGACCTGGCTTGTGCCTGAAATATCTCGAGACCAAATATCTTGAAGGTCTGCCTGATAATAAGATCCAGAGAGCCAGCCAGAAACCCTAAATATTTGCGTCATTTTCTTTTTTCTGAATACATGTACACAATAATGAAAACCATAAAGGGCTAAATGGTTGTGTTTTCTGTATGCAATATTTTCTGTATGAATACCACACTAGAGGTAAGGGCCACCTTCGGTGGCGCAACCTTGCTCCTTTTTTTAAAGGCGATGGGCTAATATTTGTGAGCGGTGGGAAAGTACAAGGAAGAGTAGTTAGTTAGGTGCATAATGCGGTCTGTCACGAACTGCTTTTCATCGTTTCGACTTCAACCTGTCCTCCTCATCCTCGGCAAATCTTCTCTCTTCAACCTTCTCTCATCGACCTTGCTAGATTCCACCGCCTGACTTTCCTTTTCAGTGCGTTTCACCTTCTCATCATTCTCTTCCCATCCACTGTACTGTATTAAGGACAGTCGTTCAATTGAAATGACAACCATTGGTGTGAACGTACCGTGAACTTACTCTGTCCGTCTTCCCTTGAACCCTCACCACATGTTTGTGGGCAGCACCACGATTTTGCCATTCCACGCAGACAACGTTCGTCGCCATGATGTCTTTCGTCACTCTCTTTTAAAAACCCTCATTTTATAACATGATCGTGGACGTTCACTAATGTAAGACATCCCACCCCACGACTCACCTTCCTTGCCCCTAATTGCAGTGACATCTCATAATCCCGTCGCACAACTTGCATTTACATTTCCTAATTACAAGGGCTTCGTGGACGCTTCCTCGCCTTAGGAGCGAGCACGTCTTTTAGGCAACGCGACGCGTGACAATACAGGAGAGTTGTTGGGTTTGGAGGGTCTGGGTTCCGGTGCGGAACTGTCCAAAATGGTGCCGCGATTTTCGGCAACATCACGTTGACGGTCGACGTTGTCCACAATGTGGACATAGACGGCGAAAGTTTGTTCGAGGACATTATCAGTGAGTCTGAAACTGGAGGGAACATCTTGTATCTCAACGGTCGCTGACGCGCTGACGCGTTGCAGACATTCCCGAGTCGGAACCGGTCTGTGACGTCGTTTGTAACAGGTCGGGTAGACGAAGCCGTATGGACTCGTGTACTGGATGTCGGCTGCGGCTCATACATGAAGAAAAACAGGGACTGTCGTCATTGCGTCCATCGGCACCCCTTTTGAATGAAAGGAGTCATGTCATCATCATGATCTACGGGACACCGATCAAAGGTTATTCAGCAAAAACAGTTCCGCGATCAACGGCTCTGGGAGGAGAGGGGTCGGGATGTTTTTCAGCCGTTTCTTGTTTTGTAAGCCTCGCTTTTGTTCTTGGACTCGTTTATGCCGAATCACATCGAATTTACCGCATTTTTCCACATCCTTCGTTTTGTAGACGGTGATGACCTGCATATCCACGAAGTTCAATGGGCGCCGAGGTTTTCAGAAGAGCAACAGAATTCGGATGTGGTATATCAAAGGAGTTCGAATGTGGTGGGTTCGTTTTGGGTACGGGTAGTGGCAACTTACGATTATGGTGGCAGTATGTCCACAGCCATCGAATATACTACAGAGGTTAATTTACCTTGTCATGTAATGCGGGCTGGTGGCTTATGTACATGTGCAGGACAACGTGTGGCAACAGTGGAAGGGAAGGAGTGGGACTCGTTAACGTGAGAGGAAAAGGTTCAAGGGTGCTTTCATTCATGAGGACGGATTTATTGAACAATTTTTGGCACAAGGAGATGGTACAAGAAAGTGGAGAGACGAGGGGAGGATTTTTATTACAGGTTTTCATCATTTTCACAATCTTTGTTTCTTTTTCCCTTTGACGTTGTCATCAATGTCAAAAGGGTCCTTTTTTAAGAGACGTTTCTTGGTGGGTGACTGAGGGCTGCGTGTGGGAGCCAGGACGACTCAGAGGGACATGATGTCAGCGACAAAAACATCACGGCTGGGGCGGTTTTTTTCTCGCACCACGTATTTTTGAATAGTGAAACGAGTGGCGACGGTCGCTCCTTTCAAGTTGTCAACATAATCTCGTGGACTGATGAGGTCGCGGTCAATGTTAAAGGCAGGTAGAGGTTTGACGATGTAAAGGCCTTGCATGCCATTGAGTGCATTATGGGCTTCATCACTGTCGACAGGCCAGTCAGACAGTTTCATTTCGTCCGCGAAGTTGGCGTCACCACTATTTTTTGAGTCGTCGTCCTCGTTTGAAGTATATGAGCATTGCTGTTGATGAGGTGAGGTTTTAATTCAAGTCAGGGCAAATATGGCTCACATGAAAGGGCTGATGTCGCAATCTGAGTTTGGTCATGCCGCCGTCGCCTTCCTTAATGATGCCTTCACTGATTGATCCGGGATTTTTCGCGGCACTCATGAGTTTTCGAATCGTCGTGACGGCGGTGTTGAAGTCTTCCATGAGTGCAGGCGAGGTGATGGGACCGCCCGTGCAAGTGAGTTTAATGTCAGCAAATCTTTTAGCGCCACCAACGTTTCCTCGCCACATCGCATCTGGCATCATCCAAAAGTCGTCCTCCGTAATGTGCATGAGGAGGGTTAATTCGGCTGACTCTGTGGTGTTGCCAGGCATGCTGGGCAAGATGGGGGCCGTGATACTTTCGGTGTGATCTTGCTCATGTGCGACCAGCCGAAGGCTTCGGCCATCTCTTATCCAACCGAGTGAACGACTAACTTCAGGATCACCCAAATACAAACACGAGGCAATAAGGGCGGTGCGCCAAAGCTCGAGTTTGTTGTTTTGTTGATCAGCGGATCCAGGTGTGAGAGAGGAAGGGATGCCATGGACTCGGATGCTATTTAAGTCGTCAACAAAACAAGATAAAGCGTTCGGGCATGAAATTGACATACTTTACTTGGTTGGAGATTCCTGTGCTGCATTCCGCAAAGTCTGCATGGGAAGCAGGTTGTTTGTCAGGCGGTTCTTTGTCTGGCAGCAGCTCGGTGGAACCGAACGAAGTGGAGGTTGTCTTCCGAGGCATCAGAGTGCGACGTCTGCAATTTTTTCGGCGCGTGTTATAAGGCTGATGGATAAACATTGTCACAGATAAGTTTGAGTTTGAGTAAGCCCCATCTCATCTTGTCGTCATTTGCAGTTGGCGTCATTATCTCGTCATGTCCAAAAATGTTTCGCCGTCACTTGAGTGACTTGGTCTCTACGACGTTTCTTGGATTAAAATGCTGGTTGCAGACGATCTACGACATCTGACGTTGCGCGAATTGTTGGCTCTTTCGCGAGGGTCCATACAATTTTGTCGTGGTGAACGAAACAGGGAAGCGGTCGTGCGGCGAATAATAGCTATCGGGTCACCATCATTGCACGAGCATCTTCAAAAAGTTGCCAATGGGAAATGTCTGCGTGCCAATCAAGTCAAGGACATCAAGATGTTGCAACAGAAACGAAAAGTGGAGGAAGCATACGAACAAAGGCGAAAGCTCATCAAGATCGACCGAAATTATGGGCATGGGGACTCATCACGATTCCTCGACTTGCCTACAGAAACGGAATTGCATGACTGTTACCGGCATTTCTACTGTGCAACATCCAACGAAGCCGTTCGGATGGGAATTTGCGCAGTTTGTAGTGTTGCCGTAGTTCGGTTCCGAACCTAGCCGAACCCGGTTCAAACCCCGAACCGAACCCGGGGTTCAGTCTAAGTTCAGCCAAATGCTGAACCGGACCGCGGGTTCGGTTCAGGGTTTCGAGGCTGGCCGGATTTCCTGAACGGCTCCAAACCGCGTCCAAACCGCGAACGCGGATATTTTTAAGGAATTTATTTCATTTGTTTTTCATATTTCTTTACTTACCATTTCGTGTTAAACGGTATCATGTGACCGGCCGTAGTAGCTTTCACGCGACACAGCAACAGCAGCAGCAGCAGCAGCAGCAGCAACGGCCACGACAGCAGCAGCAGCGCCGGCAGCGGCAGCAGCAGCAGCAGCAGCAGCAGGAGCGCAGGAGCAACAGCAGCAACGGCGGCAGCAGCAACGGCGGCAACAGCAGCAGCAGCAGCAGCAGCAGCAGCGCCGGCAGCGGCAGCAGCAGCAGCAGGAGCGCAGGAGCAACAGCAGCAACGGCGGCAGCAGCAACGGCGGCAACAGCAGCAGCAGCAGCAGCAACGCTGGCAGCAGCAACACCGGCAGCAGCAGCAGCTGCTGCTGGTGCATCAAGCCCCAACCTCACCATCAGCGGCGGCAACAACAACGGCAACCACCACCACGACGGCCAGCAGCAGCAGCAGCAGCAGCAATGCCGGCAGCAGCAGCAACAGCGGCAGCGGCAACGGCAACAGCAGCAGCAGGAGCGCAGCAGCGACGGCGACGGCAGCAGCACCAGCAGCACCAGCAGTGGCAGTGGCAGCAGCAGCAGCAACAGCACCAGACGGCTCCCCCGTAGCCCAACTTCCTCGCGAAGCGTAGCGCCGTATCAATTGATACGTGCCTGCCATTCGCGAGGAGAACGGAGCTCAGGGGTGAGCCAACCTCGGTCTGGGGTTCAGACCGCGTCTGAACCCCAGACCGAACGCGAAGAGACGGTTCAAAGCCGTTTGGGTCCAGGTTTGGCCATGCGCCAAACCGGACCCGAAGTTCAGTTCGCGGTTCCGCCAAAAAGGCTCGGAACCGGACCGAACTGAACTTCGGCAACACTAGCAGTTTGTGCTCGCGAGCTTAGCGTGAAAGAGGAGAGTTTGTGTCAATTTCGATTAACGGATTTGGACAATACACATCGGTTGGTTCCCAAATGCCCTCACCCCGCACAAGATCTGTTCCATGGTCGTTTACTCCAGCCCCAAGCTGTCGAAGCAGGTCCAATGATGTCAAATACATGGTTAACGGTGTGTCGTGAATGTGTTGGTTCCTTGAGGGACTGCCGAGATCTTCCTCCACCATTGTCATTGGCGAATCGATTGTGGATAGGTGAGATTCCATGCGAGTTGGAATGTCTCTCGTTTGCGGAACAAATGCTGGTCGCACTGTACTACCCCCGAGTATACATCTTCAAGCTTTTCCCTAAAGTCAGTTTCCAAGGAATCGAGCAAGACACGTTACAACGTGCGATGGGTGGAACTGTGAGCATGTACGATCTAGATGTCGAGGGAGCAAGTGCCATGATTGAAGGAGAGCTTTTACCTCGCAAACTCCGCATCTTGGCCAGTGTACTGTCAATAACATTCGTTGGCACATCGGTGGTTCCTAAGACATGGCTGCGATCCACATTCAAGGTACGACGACACGCCGTACATGACGCGTTGCGGTGGTTGAAGAGTCATAATGCCAAATATTATGGGCGAATAAATGTCTCGATGGAAAATCTTTCTGAGCTCCCCGAAGACGAGGTGCCTGAAGAAGTGCTAGGTCTTGTGCGACACACTGTGGATCTTGGGGTTTTGGACGAGGAGAACAGAGGATATGTGCCTTCCCATGATGATCCTCTCACAGGTATGATCTCTAACACTAACGAGATTTTGATTATTCAGCGTTTTTAAGTAGTAAATGTTCAAACGGGCGAGTCCCAAAAGAAGGGTGATGGAAAGGAAGGTGCGAGCCATCGTGTGGATGATCATCGAAGACCATAACGGATAGAAAACTGTTTTAGGTCCTGAAGTGATTCCGTTGCACGTCTCAGGAGCAGTAGACATGGATTTGACGAGGATGACGAGTTTGGAGATGATGATGTGGGGTCTCGCCAATTTATGGTCAAAAGGTAAAGAAGGGGGCTATGTGATTAAGCATGGACGACAACCGGTGTCTGATTTTGGCACTCCTCTTTCTGCAAATAAACAACCGATGCGCGCATTATCTTTTGACAAGCCAAACTTTTTCGAAAAAGCCTTTCCATGCCTCTTTCCCTACGGCACCGGTGGAATTGAAGCAGACCGGGAAACGCAGCTGGATTTTCGACAACATGTCAAGTGGGCGCTTGCATATCATGACCGAAGATTTCGGAGACACGAGACTTTCCCTTTCGTTGCCTTCGGAATCTTGCAACGACGTCAAGCACTAGCGACAGCTCGTGTCCAAATAAATAGGAGTGACTTTCAACGCGACGCGACGATTTTGATGGGGTTGACACCAGAACATTTACAACAAGCGGCGAGGGAAGAAGACGCGAATCTTCCCATTGTTGATCCTGCTGTCAAGAAGATTCGTCGCCACGTACATGGAGCTGTGAGCAGAGTTCAAGGAACTGATCAAGCACATTATCAGCTAAGAAGTCAAATTTGGTCGACTGCTCTGTTTCATGGTCCTCCTTCAGTGTGGATGACTATTAATCCAAGCGACCTTCATGATCCCATACTCCAGGTTTTCGCCGGAGAGGACATCGACCTCGACCGTTTCATTGCTAGTGCAGGACCCGATCGGAAACGACGTGCGCAGAATGTTGCTAATGATCCTTATGCGGCGGCAAGATTCTTCCATTTTATTATTCAGGCGACACTTGACCATCTGTTACAAATTAAAGTTCACGATAACAAGATCAACACAGGGAAAGGGATCCTGGGAGAAGTAGCGGCATATTTTGGCGCTGTGGAGTCGCAAGGACGAGCAACCCTACATCTTCATATCCTTCTCTGGCTAAAACATACACCATCTTTTGATGAATGGGTGGAGCTTCTCAAGACAGAATCATTCCGTGAACGAGTCGTCCGTTACATTGACCACAACTTCCGTGCATATTTACCGGGACTCAAATCACCTGACAGCGTTAAAAACTTGCCAAAGGAAAACGATCTTAGCTACAGTCGGCCACCGGATCCATCTCATGCACAATACGCAAACGAATTGAAGATTTTCGAGCTGAAATTGGCATGAATGGAACAGATTCACACGTGTAAAGTGCGGCGATGCCTTCAATACAATAAGGAAGGCATTCTTGTTTGCAAGAGGCGTGCTCCTTTCGAAATTGCTCATGCAAATTACATCACTCCAGAAGGCCATTGGGGTTGCAAACGATTGCATCCTTTTGTCAATGGATGGGTTCCAGGAATTCTTGTCAACGTCCGCTGTAATAATGATGGAAAGCTGCTCACAAATGGGAGGGATACGAACAACATCACTTATTATGTGACCACATATACGGCTAAAAAGCAAGATCGTGAATCAAACCTTTCCGCCGTCTTAGCAGATGGATTTGCTTACCACTTATCGCACCCAAACCCTCGATACATCCAAGACATCCGGGCTCAGCAACGTCTTCTAATGTTTCGACTTGTACATGCCATTAATCGTGAACAACAAATTGCCGGTCTGATGGTCATTTCTTATCTGATGGGATGGGGTGATGTCTATAGATCCCACACGTATTCACATATCTATTGGTCTTCTTTCGTAACGTCTCTGTTGGGAGCACATCCAAATTTAATGAGGTTAGTCAAATTTCTAGCATGTTGAATGTCAACTGAAGGTTTAAAGTAGCCACAAATCATGTCCCACTCAAGACGAGAGCAGGTTTGGTTTGTATTAGGGATAACGTCTACTTGTATATTGACACGTCGTATGTTTATGATAGTGTGATGCATGATGGTCTTACAGGAGAGGCGGCACCTGATTCGTGCAAGGAAGCTGAGATGGAGGTCAGTTTGACATGCTACAGTGATTGGTAGGGGCTCACCAATTGGACGCAGTTGGCTGGTGATGTCATCACTTTGGAAGTGGACGTTAATGGTCACTTTTTCCCAAAGAGTCAAGTAACTGATTACCGATGTCGTGGAGAGCAGTTAAAAGATTTTAATGTTTTGGATTTTTTCGTACACACCTACGAAGTCGACGATGAAAATGGTATTTGTGGTGACGAGTCACAGTGTAGAGGTCGTCTGAGGCATCTCCGCGTGCCATACCTGGAGAGTCATCCCAAAAAATCGCGAAGTTACCGAGTGCTCAGACCTGACAACCACAGAAACCTACCAGATATCGTAGGATGTTGGTTCCCGCGTCGAGATGACGAAGAAAGATCTGATTACTACGCCGCTTGCATGTTAATGCTTTTGAAGCCATGGCGGACCTTGGAAACTGATTTAAAGCTGGCAAATGAATCATGGACAGCCGCATTTGAGATGTTTGTAAAAGGATGTGAACCCCGCACGACGTTCGTCCTCTCAGCGATACAATATTTCCATGAATGCGATATTGCAGCCAAGAAAGACTTCAAGAAAGCAGGCAGGCAATGTATCCCTCCGGACGACGTGGAAAACGAAATTGATGACGACATGGACCTCCCGGAGTCTACAGTAAACATGGATGATGACGTGACGGAGGAGGATGTGATGGCATTCAAAAATGCTCAAAAGTCAAGAAAGGAGGAGATCAATGGATGTTTGGCGATCGAATTGGCGAAGAAGGCTAATTATTTTGAGATGGTTGATGATATTTGGCCAAGAACCCCGAAAAGAGCTGTTAACGCTGATGAACGAGACCTGCAGAAACTGGAGCAGTGGAAGAACGCCTTACAGGCAAATGTGGCTCTAGAAAATCAGTTTTCGAGGGGAGATGGGCAGGATGTGAGAGCAGAAGAAGGACCATGGGTGCGACCGATTGATGCTTCAGGACTTTCCGACATGGATGAAAGTTCCGGTGTCATAGCAAATGATATCGCGATTGATACCGATCAAAGGGAACAGCTGACTGAGGATCAGCAATGTGCGCATGACATTATCGTGTGGCATCTCCGAGAGACCCTAGCAGGCACACGACCTCCACCCCTGCGTATGATAATATATGGAGAAGGGGGGACAGGAAAATCGGTTGTGATTCGTGCCGTCACACGGACTTTCCGTGACTATGATGTCGAGCACTGGTTAATCAAGTCCGCGTACACTGCCATCGCCGCTTCACAGATTGATGGTAAAACGACACACCATATAGGCCACATGTCAGCGAATCGGAGTGCTGCGTTGTCAGCGTTGGCAAAAAAGAAGATTCAACTCTTTTGGAAAGAATTTCGATATCTTTTCATTGACGAGTTTTCAATGTTAGGAAAGACATTTATGAGCGCACTGTCGCGAAACATTGGGATCGGGAAAGCAAGTGGGGTAGAGTCAGAGATGAATTCGTTTGGAGGGATCAATGTCATACTTTCTGGCGATCTACATCAATTTCCTCCCGTGGCCACCTCACGAACAGAAGCACTCTTTTACAAATCGTCTACATCCGACAAGCTCGAAGCACAACTCGGCCGCAAAATCTATGAAGAATTCAGAACTGTCGTAATTTTGAAGACACAGAAACGAGTGACGGATCCGGTTTGGCGAGATTTCTTGCAGCATCTACGACATGGTGATGTTCACAAGCAACATCTAGACATGCTACGGACATTAATCATTGGCGAACCTCAATGTATCCCCACAAATCTTCAAACGACTGAATGGCAAGACGCCGTACTCGTCACGCCTCGCCACGCGGTGAGAGAGCGATGGAATTCAGCCGCTGTTCGGAGGTACTGCAGGGATCATGGTGAAACTCTTTACGTGGTGACTGCAGAGGATAGAACACGCGATCGTCCACTCACGTGTCAGGAACAGATTGCATTAGCGGGACGGGAGGGCAAAGCTCGTAACAGCCAGAAAGACTTGCCGGAAACCATCGAGATCGCAAAAGGTATGAAAGTGATGATTACAACCAACATCGAGACGGATTTGGACATCGCGAATGGTGCTCGAGGAGAGATCGTTGAGATCAAGCTCCACCCCGATGAGCCCAATCCAAGGGCGGAGCCCATAGTACACTTAGAGCGTGTACCCGTGTACGTTTTAGTGAGATCGGACAGGACACGTGCGAAACCACTGGAGGGTTTACAGTCTCGAATAATTCCCATCGAGCCTAGGAAGTGCCGCATGCAAATCAAGACCAAAGAAGGGTCGAGCACATTAAACAAGACCGTAACTCGGCTGCAATTTCCCATGACACCAAGTTACGCGTTCACGGATTACCGAGCGCAGGGTCAAACGATCCCATATGTAATCGTTGACATTAAGTGTCCGCCGGCGCCTGGCAACTTGACCCTCTTCAATTTGTACGTGGCGTTGTCGAGGAGTACGGGACGACAAAACATTCGTTTGTTACGGGATTTTGAAGATAACCAATTTTTGCAGTCGCATGTAACAGATCTCCATGAGGAAGACAAGAGGCTGGCAGATCTGGATGAAGAGACAAAAGTGTGGTGGATGAAGATGACAGAAGGGGAGTGACCCGATGTAAAGTATGAGAAATGTGGATGTGATTTACTGCAGATAACGTACATAAGCAATCATTTTATTCAAGAGAAGGTTGGAGGGGAACTCGTTAACACCAGGCCAACCAAAAACCTTTCGCGTCTCTCTTCTGATCATGATGATGTCAACGTTCTCTGGAACGCCAAAGTTAGCGCTTGACGGTGGAGAGGTACCGAGGTACCTCTCCGGGGGCTCACGCAGGACTCGAGGTGGAAGTCGACTGGATAGGAAGGATCCGCTGACTACTACATCTGGAAGGCTACTAACTAGGTCAAACCGTGGGAACCCAGTCACATGACTGCCAGGTCCCACTACTCCAAGTGCCCCTTTTCCTCATGGCGACGCCCTCGTCGCCAACTGCTACAGAAAAGAACACAAAACAAACAGAAACTGACCAAAAAACTCTAAAGCCACAACTCCCAGTCCCTCAGAAAGCCTTGACTCAAGGCCAGGGCCTTATATCGTGAAGCGGGAAGTCGTCCTCGCGCAGGGGGCGGTAGATGACCAGACTCTATAGAACTCCTCTCTCAAACTCAAACTCTCCGAATGCCTTCCTTGCGAGGGTTAGGGCTTACGACGCAAGATCCAAAATCGCTCGAATTGCTCTGGCAAGTACTCAGTGCAGCGTGCAAGTTCTGGTGATCGAAAACGTAACGGTGTTGGTGGAACTAGGTGAACAGGTGTATGAACAAGTGTAGTGACGGCTCGTAGGTAGACTTTAATCGACATCCAGTATGGGGTGGAACGGGGAACGAGGCTATAAAGCTATAACAAGGGATGGGGGCATAGGGTTGTGCTAACGAGGGCGCGGTGTCTCGACGCGAGGGGTTGGCGTATCACGCGAAGGGATCGGGGTGGCTCGTCCGGGTCGAGAACGATGCCGCGGGGAGCTGAGCGAGGGTTCGCGGGCCAGGTATGGTGTAAGGAACCGGCCGGGGGGTGGTGACGTGGCGGAACGCGGTGGGGGTCTGGGAAACGGCGGGGACGGTCCGTTCGAGGTGTTGTGGGGTTGCAAACAGGTGGGCCGTGGGCTTGACGAGATGGCCTGGGCCGGTTGCGTTGGCGGAACGGGGCTGCGCGATGATGACGTGGCGTGTGGCCGGGGTGTCAGAAATCACGGCGGGGCTCGTCTGGGGCAACGGGGTGCCCTGGTGGGTGGAACGAGGGCGCGGGGGGTTGAACGAACGTGGGTTGGGGCCGGGACATACGAAAAGCGGGGGGGTTGAAGGTGGTGACGTGGCAGGCGCTTGGGTGTCCGAAAACGACGGTGGGGGCTCGTTTGACGCAATGGAGGGGAACGGGGGGTCCTCGCCGGTGGAACGAGGGCACGGGAGGTCGAATGGGTCCGTGGGTTGCGCTGGGGTACACGAAGAAACGGGGTTCGACGTTGGTGACGTGGCGGATCCGTGTGGTGACCAACAAGGGCGGGACGGCTTCGTTTGGGGCAACGAAGCGCGGTGGGGGGTTCTTTTGGGCAGAACGTGAGCACCGGGTCGTCGAGCGTGAACGCGGGGGCCTGGATGGATACGAGTGGGCCGGGGAACGCTAAAATATGGGGGTCGAAAGGTGGTGACGCGGTTGTACGCGGGTGGCCGTTGGGCGTCGAAAATGGACGTCGACGGCGCTTCCGAAGTGACGTGGGGCAAGGTGGGGCCGTGAAACGTCGAACAAAGGCGGTGGGGGGTCGTCTTGGGCCTGTGAAGGGTGAAAAGCTGGGCGCGAACAAGGTGACGCGGCCTGGCTGGGTGTTCAAAACGGGTCGCGGCCGCGTTTTTGGGACGACGTGGGCGTTGGTGGGTTGAACAAGAGCGCCGAGGGGTAAACTTGAGTACCGTACGACCGAGAATAATGGGAAAATGTGCCGTTGCGCAGCAGTGGGTGGTGAGGCCGAAAGGAGTCGTCTCGCGAGAAAAAAGGTGGTAAAAAAAGCTGAGAGACCAGAGAAAAGAGATCCGTGAGTCGATCGCACTCTCATCACCACGATGGAGAGGTACCGAGGTACCTCTCCGGGGGCTCACGCAGGACTCGAGGTGGAAGTCGACTGGATAGGAAGGATCCGCTGACTACTACATCTGGAAGGCTACTAACTAGGTCAAACCGTGGGAACCCAGTCACGTGACTGCCAGGTCCCACTACTCCAACGGGTGCCGGCGCCTGCGTTTTGATTCGAGGGGAAGTGAGAGAAGACCGTGAGCTCAGTGTCTCGTTGTTGAGCGGTCTGTATAGGAACCGGCCGGTCGTATTGAATGATCCACTGATGCATGGATTCCGGGAACGCGGGCAACGACACGCTAACGTGTTTTTCATAATTGAACATGGTGAAGTTCGAAGGTGCATCCCACGAGAAGCTTTGTCGACACGGAGACAGGAAAAAAGGGGGCACCGCATGGAGTTGAGGAGGGATGACTGACGGAACTTGAACTCTCGCGAGACGCTTTCGAGTGTTGGCAAGGTCTGCTGCACTGAAACAGAAAATCAGGACAGTTCAAGCTCTTATTGGATGACCCATGGCAATGCCTTGAGGTCTACCTTGGGTTTGGTTGATGACTCCACCTCTCCGTCATCACTGCGGCTTTGCGGTCGCTTACTCGCGATAGGAGCGTGCACATCTTTTTGTGGGGATGACAACGCGACGCGTGACGATACATGTCACCGTCCAGGAGAGTTGTTGGGTTTGAAGGGTCTGGGTTCTGGCGACGAATGTTCGTTCGATTTACCAACCTGTATCTCAAAGGTCGCTGTCGGCTTGAAGATATTCCCGAGTCGCGACCGGTCTGTGACGCTGTTTGTAACAGGTCGGGTAGACGAAGCCGTGTAGACTCGTGTACTGGACGGGATGTTGGCTGCGGCTCATACATGAAGAAATCGTGGGACTGTGATACGGAACGATCGGACTATGTCCGCTATTGACGTTTATTTACGATATCCAACCCCGATGCGCTTCTTTTCCAGGGGTCAGCAACCTTGCAAGCAAGGTAATTTAGATAACATTATTTTCCACAATATTTGACAACCAATTGACTCTGCTTAAGGAGCACGTGAATAGCCAGAAATTGGAGCTTAGTGGTTCTGTCCAGCTTGAAGCCAGGAGAGAACAAGTCCACATGAATTTTTGTGTGTACAATCAGTACAAAGTCTATAAAAAGTAAAACAAAAATGGGAGGACAACACAAAAAGAAGAGAGTGGGGACTGGGCAGAAGTGGCAAGAAAAAATGCCCACTGGCAGAAAATACTGGACCAGACTACACAGAATGTGCAGGGTGACCACATATCAAAGCATGTAGTAAAACAGGGTTCTTCCAAATATAGATCTGGAATGCAGTGGAGGACCACCAACCAGTGGCTTGTATGATGTGAGGGGCTGCTCCTGCAATGGCCAGTGAAGTGGCACCCCCAGTGCACAAAAATTGGCCAGTGAGAGAGACTGGGAAGAGGGTGCACATGTGAGTGATAAACCAAGAGCGCTGTGGCACTGTACCATCAGACTTGAGCCACAGTTGAGGGTGGAATGGAAAAACAACATCCCATGAGGCTAGGTAATGGTGGAAGTGGAGATGAGGGTCATCATTGCCCATGAGATGCTGTATGTGGAGGACATTGCCTGAAAAAAGGCATCTGCCTTATGTGTGGGCAGGATATAGTTGTAGTCATTGTGGGTGGAGGGAGAGCTTGCATGGATCCTGTTGTTTGTGGTAGACCAGCTCACCCAGGTGCAAAAGTGTGAAGAAGCCTGTGAGTAGCTGTGCTATGAACAGCTTGTCATCATGTAACAATGTGGCCGGCACAGAAGCGATAGCTAGTCAGAGATCAGGAGAGGGGATTTTTTCGAGTGGCAGGGGTGCCAAAGCAACACTTGCAGCCAGCCAGCATCTTAGCAACTAGGTATGTTTGTGGGCTTCAGGGAAGTGATCTTTGAGTTAGTTGACAATGCTGGAGAGGTAGTTTTCCACAGAAGAGGGTTTTATATGAGTACACATGAAGATGATGAAAAAGCTTAGTGTGTCAGGAGTGGGGTCAACAGGGAAGTTATGGATGTTGCAGAACATGAGGTAGGAGTTGAGAGCAGAAGTGTAAGTGGAGCAAGTCAACCTGTCGATGGAGAGTCCCAGGGCAATTGACCGTTATCCCTCCTCTTTGCTCACCACATCACTTCACCCAGGTCCAAACAGATTATTTTTTATTCTCAAAGTTCACAACAAAATTTGAATAAAATTCCATCATACTAGTCTTATGACTTCAAGTGAAGATGTGGTATCAGGGTCTTCCCAAAGAGGGTCTTCTCAAAGGAGCATCTCATTTAACACCCACATGCAAACATCAACACAACTGGTCCCTTAAAACATCTCAGGAGAAATCATCACTCTTTTGCTGGATCTGTTTACAGGAACCACAAGTTCAGAATTCCCTGCTCAGATGGATGTTACCAGAGAGTGTGAAATCATCTTCAAGTGTTGTTGAAAAGGCACACAAACAAGATTGGAAGCTTTCCTTGACAGTCCCAGTTGCCGAGCCCTCACCTCTTATCTCGAAATCCTTGACAGATTATCTCACCTGTCCACAGGTGCTGTTGATAGATTGCCTATTGTTGATGACCCACCATTGGAATTGCACAGGCCCAGCTCCCTTTCTCTGGAAAACGTGACATGCCATGTGGAGCCATCCCACACTCAGGAATCTTCAGCTGAAGCAGAGATCTCACACAAGTGCAGGAAAATGGACAATGCCGCACTCCCATGGGTTGTCTCCAATGTCATCTCTGATGCCATCTCGCATCTGGAACTCATGAAGACTCACTCCCTCCTGCTCAAGTTTGCCAAGGACTACAAGTACATCCTTAGTTCATTACTCAACTCCACCAGCCACATCTCATTCCCCAAGTCTGAGTGGACAGTGCTCATCAAGGGACATGCTGTCAACCTCCATAGGGTCATTACCAACCATCACTCCATCTCCCATGATACCCAGACCACCCAGAGGATTGCTAATGGAGTTAAACTTTGTTTCAGGTCATCCGACCCCATCAAGTCAGTCAAGACTCTTGGGGAGTGGTTCATCACATGGAGTAAAGCCACTGAAGCCACAATCTGGGCATTCCTGTATCGCAGCCACAAACTCAGAGACTACCAACAATAAGTTCTTGAACTTTTCAACAGTGCCCACACATCAGTCCATGAGTATGTCATCCTGCGTGACAAGAAAATTCGCACAGAGGTTGCCACTTGGCATGACCTCCTCCTCAGTGATTTCTCTTCCTTCACTCACTGGGAATGGTCCTACCTATCTGACTTTGGAACCATACATCTCACATCCACCTCCTCACAATGTCAAGACACTCAAGGCGCCTCAGCACTCAATGCATGCGCGTGACACGACATCAAGAAATCTGAACCTTACAGGTGCTACAACAAAGGAATTTTCCCTTCAACATCCCCTCAGTGCCATTACAGCTAGTGTTGCCTCAGCTCAAGCCAATGTTTTTCAAAAAATGGCTTGAGCTGAGGCAACAGTAATTACAGCCATGTCTGTTCAAACTGCGGGAAAGCTGACCACACTGCTGCCTCCTGCAGAGCAGTGACGAAGAGTTGATCTCTCCCTTTGTACATCCCATCCATGTTTTTTTCAGAATTTTCTTTAGACAAACCTTGATAGTGGTACTTACCCTTCTGCACTCACATCTGAAACTGATCCTCCACTTGCACAACTGCCTTCTTCAGAATACACAATCTTGAAGCCCCCTGAACTCTTTAAGATTGTCACACCAATCCACATTGCCTCCTTTGCTGCCCTCCTCACCACTTGCCCCAACCACCTGTTTGTCGTTTCAGTCATCACTGGACTATGCCAAGGCTTCTGGCCATGGTCCATCTGGGACCCATCCTATCTTACAACATATGATGCCTCTTCCCGTCCCCCCAAGTCAGACAAGGAACATAACTTCATTTAGTCACAGCAAGACAAGGAGATTTCCCTTCGATGGTTCTCCCCCTCCTTCAGTTCTGAACTTTTGCCCAGTATGTACAACATGCCCATCCATGCCATCCTGAAGCCACACTCCATCAACCTATGCCTGGTTGTTGACCATAGTGCCAGTCCTTACTCACTGAACTCCCTCGTCTCTTGCTCTGCTGTGGTTTTGATTGTTGGTGTAGATCCAGAAGAGGAATCTACAGAAAGGGGTGATCAGCTAGAAAGTGATCATAGAAGTACTAGGTTTTCTATAGAGATGTCTTAATCAATCCTGCCCAGATCCAGGGGTTATGGAACAGAGGGGAAGTGAAGGGGAAAGGATGAAGAGGAATATAGATGATTCGAAGAGAGGACTAAACAGAAGATCTGAAGTGTGGTGATAAGATGATAACTGATGATGATAACTTGTAGTGTAAAAGTACACCTTTTATACTACTACAAAGAATCCTGTGCTGTATACTATGAGGGAAGACTGTAGCTGATAGGGGTTGAGTGGAGAGGGGACAGGAGGGAAGTGCTATGTACTAGGAGATGGGAAACAAAGAAATATGTAAGTATATACAAACTGATTCTGGGTCATTAGGAACATCACATGGTTGATAGGAAGGATTCTGGGGTTGGATCCAGAGCAGAATTGAGCAAAATTGATAATAGTCAAGTGGAAACAGATGGGAATGGAGTGTATGGAGAGGATATGGAGCCTCTACACTGTGATTGTCAGATCCTGCCTTGACACTCTATGCAATCTCGGTCAAGCACTACTCAATTTCTGATGTGAGCACAGAAACATCCATCTCACACTATTCAAGTCCGATGTGTCCCAGGCCTACTGCTGCATGCCCTTACACTTCTTGTATCAGGCAAAAACAGATCATCACCATCAACAATGAGCACTTCATGGACTGGAACACCAACTTTGGCAACAGGGGTGCATACTGCATCTGGGCAGCCTTCATGGCATTGGTTATATGGATAGCAATCTATGTCACATTCCTTGCCAACTTGTTCACTTACATTGATGATACCTTTTCTTTTGAGGTATCTGGCCATCTAACTTACTACCCCCCTATGATACATTCTATCCAGATAAACAAACACAGCTGTTGCTCCTCTGGGATGAGATTGGACTGCCCCACAAGAAAGATGAACAGAAATTCAGTGATACACTGACAATCATTGGTTTCCAGTGCAATGCAAATGCAATGACTTTCATGATGATCATCAGAGTTCATCACAGCCCCACATGGTAGCAGGTGCCACTCACTCCAGAAGTTCCAGCATATGGCTGGTTGGATCAACTGGGCACTCAATGTCTTCCCACTGCTGTATCCCTCCCTATCTAACATCTATGACAAGATGGCTGGAAAATCTAACCCTGACACACTTGTGTTTTTGAACAAGGCCATCATCAATGACTTATTATGGTTCCATCACAATGTAGAGTCCACACCAGGTGTCCTTGTGCTTACTGCCTCTGCCTGGGGCCCCCTCAACACTAGTCTCATTATATACAGTGATGCTTGCCTCACTGGTCTGGGCTTCATCTACCCCTCAACTGGCCTTGCATTTCAGCACCCACCACCCTAAGATGCTCTCCCATGGAACATCTTTTATCTTGAGGCTCTTGTGGTGCTTTGCACTCTTGAGCATGCAGTGTCTTTGTCCTTTTTGGGTCGTCTCATGATTTACATGGACAGTTCAAATACCTTCAACATGTTCAACACCCTGGCTCCAAAACCACTCTACAATCTGATCCTCAAACTTGCCATTGTGATGGCAAGTGTCGGTGTAGACCCAGAAGAGGAATCTACAGAAAGGGATGATCAGCTAATAAGTGATCATAGGAGTTCTAGGCTTCCTATAGAATTGTCTTAATCAATCCTACCCAGATCTGGGGGTTCCAGAACAGAGGGGAAGTGTGGGGGAAAGGACAAAGAGGAAACTAAAGTGTAGAACTGAGGTGCAGTGAAAGGGTGCACTGCGGCAATGCGAATGGAATCAATTACCTACTCAACCACAGTGCTGTATGAATTCTGAGAGGTTCAATCTCAATCATAAAGGTTAGAAACAATACTTAGAAGTGCTCTGGGTAGCTGCAATGATGTTTCCATTGTGTGTAATGTGCGTGATGTGTGCAGTGTGTGTGAAACAGTTGCAATGTTTTTGGCGTATATGTAGCACTTCGTAGAAGGAACACAAAGTTTAATAGAGTATATTGGAGCTATCGCATGGATGGTACAGTAAAGAGGTGATATGTTAGACTGGAATCAGGGGTATACAAGATGTCTCTCTAGTATGTAAACTATAGAAGGTATTTATGCAAAGTTGGTTGTCAGGATAATGAAGGGTGAAGAAGGCAAGACAAATAGATGGTGTGCGATGGAACTATGGTGCAATAGGGATGAAACAGAACTGAAACGAAGGGTATAGCACCATGTGAAGCAATATCCAAAATATCTAGAGGATAGGAGCTATAATGTTTGAAATAAGTGAAACATTTCATATAAAGACTTCCCTGGGACTGGAACAGAATCAGAATGGAATAGGAATGACTTAGGGTGAATTGTATAAGTGTGGGTGATGTCAGAGAGGCTTGAAATATGTTTCTGAAGGGGCCAAAGAGCTCCAAAGAAAATTGCAGTAATGTTGAAGTATTGCTAGTGATGTGCACAGCCCAGCTTGGCCCAAAAGCCCTGGCTTTGGCCTGGCCCAAGAGGGCTCCGGCTTTCTCAAACCTCAGGCCAAGCCATGGCTGATGGCTCCGGCTTGGCTCCAGCTTGGCTTGGCCCAGGCCATGGCTTTTGTATTGAATTCATCTCTTAAGTGTAACTTACTATAAAGAGTCCAAAAAAAAATCAGTATTGATATGACCAGTCATAACAATCAATCAAAGTCCTCAGCAGTCAGAATCTCATCCTCATCATCAATAATGAGCTCATCCCACACCTTCTCCTCACTTTCTGAAGACTCTCCTTCATTGTCATCCTCCTCGAGGTCCCCATCCCCATCCACCTCCATCATTGATGATGGTGCTGGCTCTCAATATAACAAATCATGCCAGATGGCATACTAGTGGGGTGTGGGCCATTGCTTTGCATGGCATATTACTCGTCCCTCCTTTTTTTAGCAGGAGAACAAATATTAAGATTGAGCATATATAAACAGTACAGCATTATTACCATTACATGACAATAAATTAATATTTGAAAAGTTATCTATATCACCTTCATTAATGCAAATTGATCTGGTTGATATACCATCATGAAACCATACCATACTGTTGATGAATATGCGGGCAGTAAAATGTGCATCACCAAAGTACACAATTCCTCTCAATGTGTAAGCAGTGGATATGTCATCTATTGACAAGTTTATAACTTGACTAATTATTAAATTCTCAATAGAGTCAACTGTAAACATGATTAGAGGTGGAATTTTGTTAAATGCAATAAATTTAGTAATCTCTCCCCAACACAATTGACATTTGTGCCGTTGTCTATTAACTATGATTTGAGCAAGACATGTTGAGATGGTTCCAGAAAATGAATATGAACAATGAAAGATGGCATCACATCTATCATTTTCCAGAATGGTTATGTTTTCACAATTCATACATTTAAGACAAGTTGAAGTCATTGGTTCATTTGCTTTCATTATATAATGGGCCAAATCACTTATGGCAATGCCAACTTGACCATAAGGAAATATTTCGGGTTTATCTTGATGCAATAAATGTCTGATTGTATTTCTAACTGTTTCTAAATCTGTTGTGTGATTCTTGGATCGTTTGAATCCTAAGCTCAAAATCTTTAATATTTCATTAATGCTATTGAATCTTTTTTTCCAACTTGATGGATCTTCATTCCATATTGCTAGTAATATTGTAAAGAGTGAATCATAAGCACAGCTCCAATCTTGCGCATCCCATATAAACCCTTTTGGTTCATTTAATTCAATAGTATTTGTTTTTCGTCTTTTTTTCACAATGGAAGATGAACTTACAACTTGTTGTAATTTTCGTTTTTTATTTTGCAATACATTGGCTGTGGAATTTTTATGAGTGACAGTGATTGGAACAGTTCCTTTTGCAGGAACAAAGTTGAGGTTTCTGAAATCTGCCTTTTGATTTTTGTTCGTAGGTTTAATTAATTGCCATGGAGAGGGCTGTGTTGTGTATTGATTTAGTTGCTCCGTGGCTTTCCATGCAATAGCATGATGAATGTTTTTTGGAATATATGACTTTCCTTTCCATTTTCTAAATTGATCAATGATAGAATTTCGCTGATCTCCCTTGACATGGTCTGGTAAGAGTCCTTGATATTTCAGTTTGGTAATCTCATCAAGCAGTTCTAATTCTCTGAATTCTTGCCTGAGATATCCAGAAGCACCACCTGTAATTACTTTAGGATCAAAGCCTTGCATGATGATAGTTCCTGCTGCAGAAGCACTTCTTGATAAGCAAGTATAATAGGATTGGTGGTTTCTACAACTACTGAGGTCAACTACATTGTTAGGATGAGTACGTCCTTGACATGCATAATCAGTCATTGCAAAATTAGGCAGTACCAACACTTGTTCTCTTGACAAAGATATCACATCATCATTCGGTAATGAGCACATGGTGGACATGACATGTTTTGTAATCGGAACCACATTTTCAGGAAGTCCTTCTATGTTAATTGTTTTTGGAGGATTCAATAATCTGACAAATAAAGTGTCCAGTACAGTTTGTTGCTCAGGACCTATTGCACTCTGCCAACCCACAACTACGCCCTCTGCTCCTTTGGTAATGCAGCACTCCGTTGCATCATTGTTTCTCAGCATCACTGGCATGCCTACACATAAGTCCAATCTTCCTGGTATATGATCAGAGGATGATGCATGTGGTTGGCTCCAAAGTAGCTTTCGGAGTGAGGGTTCCAATATCTTTGTGTGTCGAATAGGATCCAAAATTGTTGACATGTGATGAGATTTTCTTTTGCTATTGGAACTAGTAGGATCATTCCATCTGTCTATGGAATAGAATGATGTTAATGGTCTCCTATTTTCAGCAGCAAAACGTTGAATACCAAGTTCATTGATTTTGTCTTTTTGTGCATTCAATGCAGTTATAACTGACACATTCCTGAATTTCTTTTGGGCTAATTTTGGATCATTTGGACTTTTTCCTGCAACACGAGTATGAAGAAATGCAATATCTTTGGGAGTACATGCTTTGTATCTCATGTTTTCCAAAGCAAGCCTCAGTTGGACATCTTCTTCTGACTGATTGGTTTGTCTCATATTTTCACGTAATATAACAACTGTTGTTATTTGATGCCAAAGAGCTTTGCCTATAGCCGCTTCCTGATTTGCTATAGTTTGACTGGAATTGATTTGGACACCAACGGTTCCAGAGTATAAAGGAGCACCACTCATAGCTGGTGGAAGTTGGCCAAAATCTCCTGCAAATATCATATTAATGCCACCAAAGGGTTCATCATAAACACCACGTGCTTTTGCACACTGAGCACTGATTTTATACATATCTCTGCAAGATAACATTGACACCTCATCAATGAAAATGTAATCCACACCATCAAGATTGGCATGTACTTGTGCAAGGGAACGAGATGATCCTCCCTGATTAATTCCAAGAATGGAGTGATATGTGGATCCATTTACAAGGGCAGCAGCACCACCGGTTGGTGCAAGAACCACAAATCGATGATTTTCGTTGTGTTTACCAAAAAAACTAGTCAATGCTTTGATGACTTGTGATTTCCCTGTGCCTGCCATCCCACCAAGATACATGCGTAGCTTATCAGAACTATTAATCAACGTAGAGTGATTGGCAATGATATGAAATGCTCTCTTTTGGTCAGTGTTCAACTTGTAATCATTGATAGTTATATCAATAAGATGACGATCAGCTCTGTTTGCAGGAATAAACATATGGTTGATGTATGCTGCATCCACTATCTTGACATCATTATATTGAAAATTTCCCAATTTATCTATGGTTGCTGTGTTTGTTGGTAAATTTTTATTTCTGTCATCGATGATTTCTTTTTTCTTTGCAAGGACTGCAGCTCTCCAAAATTTTGCTGATTGTACTACAGGTGGTTCTATAGGTATCAAAGGTCCTATATCTGGGGTACCATCAATACAATCATCGAGCCATCCTGACCTTTTCAAAGTTCTTTCAGCTATTAGCATTTGATCTTTCCTCTTTTGTCCTTTTTGACCAAGTTTCAGGAGTATTTCTGTGTCATTATTGTCTTCATCAATGTTGTTGTTGAAGTCGTCGCCATTAAATGCAAATTCAGCATTGTGCATGTCATCCAGTTCATCAAGACCGTTTGAGGTCGCCCATGAATACCTTATATCTGCAGTATTATTCTTCTGACGTTTAGCAGAGAAATCATCTCTTGCATCCAAACACTCATACCGCAGACCAAAGTATTTCATGATCTCGAGCTCTCTTTTAGAAAACTCATGGTCTACAAAAGCATTATCCCATGTTTGTAATTTACATTTGAGTTCTTTGCCACTTCTCCATGGCTTGAAAAACGTTAACATTGTACAACAATAATATTCCCGATCACCACGGTCAGCCCTTGGCAAAGTGTTTGGAATAAAATTAGGAACTATGAAGGGATCATTTCCTTTCATTTTGGCATGGTGGGTAAGATATTGTGGATGATTGGGATGTAAAGTATAATCAGTTTCAAATTTTGTCAATTTATTAAGATCAACTTCATTTGTTTTATCAACTATTTCTGGGCCTGCATTTTTATTCAAACTATCAGGTTTTAGAATTTCATCTATCTCCATGAGTATATCATTATCAACGACATCAGACAAGTTGTCATCACTGGAATAGTCAACATTAGTAGGTTCAGTGCAAGAGTCAGACAAATCATCACAGCCTAGATTGTCAAAAATTTGGTTTTGCACTGGTTCTCTTCTGGCCCTTTTGGTCTTTGTTTTGGTGCGTCTTTTCATTGGTTCCATAGTGGCAAGACGTATCCAGTCATACAGTGATACATTATCATACAAGGCTGGTCTGAACATATAATTATTTACTTTGGAAAGTCCAATGTATGCGCCATTATTCTTACCAATAACAACCTTTTGTGCATTATCTTGGTCTTCACATATATTGGGAATTTCTTCATCAGACCATGCACTGATAACCTCTTTAACATAAGATCTCCAAAAGAATGGCACAAATTTATGACTGGTGTAGTGATCAGGATTTCCAAGCACATATAATGAAGCCATTGGAGCACCAATTTCCATTTTGGAGGTGAGTGAATTGACTATTTGTGTAAACAGTTTTCTGACTTTGTCTTTTCTTTTCAGGTCGCCACCAATCATTTCGGAATTCTTATCAAAAATACTTTTTATCACTTCAAAAATGCTATAGGTCTTCAAGGAGAATTTTGTAATATAATCTGTTATGTATGCAACTATGGCCTTTATAGCAGTACCTGATAATAAGCTGGTCACATCAGAATTGCATCGTAGCATATATGTAACTTCAGGTGTCACCGTGTTCATCCAAGGTTCACCATGCTTGAGGTTGAGAGCACCAGTGTTAGGTTCTACAAAGGTTTGTTGAAAGATATCACGGGGAAATCGTCGTTTACATTCACCTTTCGAATTAAGACAATATGGCTTTTTTTTGCCATCATGCCTGTTATGTACATTTAATCGCAATAAAAGATCATCTACAACATCCTGAAACCTTTGCCACCATGTTGATCTTTTGTTGTGATATTGACAATTCATGGAACAATTATATGATGGTGGATCTGGCATGACACATGTTGGTTGTTGATATTCAGGTTTCGACATTGTCTGTTCCATTTTCTGTGATACCTCATCTTTAGAACCTGTCATGAATTGTCCTACACACAAACTTTCCAAATATTCCACCAATCTTTTCTGAAAGTCAGAATTTTCACCCATAATTTTGTCACGTATTTCCTGAGGTGTAAGGCATCCCTTTATCCACAACAGCATATGAAGATGCAAGGTAAGACGTCCTTGTTCCTCTACCGTTGCATAATAACCTGATGTGTTTCCATACAGGCCAGGATGAGATTCATTTATTCCTAATATATGTTTGATGAACATTTCAGTAGTAAAGTGAAAGAAGCGGGCTCCAGCAACTGGATTGTTTGCAATTAGTTTGTAACAATCCTGGGGTAGACGTAGTTTAGGATAAAACTTTTCTTTGTTGTCAGCATAATATAAGCATAGTGGGTGATTGATGTCTGCAGGTGCAAAAGTGATAAACCAAGTCGGAGCACCAATATAGGATATCAGAGACCAAATCTCATTTCGCATATATTTCTTGTTAGTAATTGAACCTTTGACCTGACCAGCTACATGATCCAGATCAGAAATGAGTTTATAGCATGCTTTCTCTTCTGATGTATCTGGTTTGACTCTATCACCTCTAGATAATCTTTTAGAGAGGTCATCCAAAACAGCTGTATTGATATTCATCAGGCGATTTGCAATATCGTTGAAATTATGTTTATTAGTCAACAAATATCCTCCGGTTGTACTGTCTTTGATTTGTTCTTGATTGAATGCGATCAATGGAAAATAGGGATCGGTTTGAAATCTTTTGTCATGGTACATCAGGAGATGTCTTTTGTGCATCATATCACTGATGCTTAAAACATCCTTGTCTATGCTGCTAATACCACCCAAGCCATATGGAAATAGGCAGGGGAACATCATAGGATATAATTGAGGATTATTAAAGAATGATTCTGGATTTCTAGCATGGCTTATGGCAAGAACACCACCATGGTCATCTATCAAGTGCTTGGTGGCTCTAGCTATTAATGCTTTTGGACTTGTAATATCTAGATCTTCGCCAGTTACACCACTAACAACAAAGGGACAAGGCCCATCTTCAACACCATCTTCCACTTCATTGTCAAATGCACTAGTGGCTTCCGGTTCCTTATTTGTGTCTGCTGGTCGATATGCAACCACAACAGGAATTCCATGATCTGGATATTGTGCTAGATTTTCATAGGAGATATCTAAATCATAGTAATCCATGTGATTCAATTTCAGCCATTCTAAAGCTGCAGAAACTCGCATTCGGTGAACCAATAAAGGCGTTCGCTCCATGTCTTCTGGAGTTGGTCTGGCAGGACCCGTGAAAATGAAGGCTAGCACTTCATCAAGTTCTTTAATTGTTGGAGGCAACCGTTGATATATCTTTGGTGTTGGGTTTTGAAACATGATGGCATTTGCTTTCATTTTATGCATCCCAGATGAGACACGAACAATACATTTGTTGTGACGAACACGGGCAATCAAAAGTTGTTCAGCAAATGTTAGATTTTGAAGTTGTGCAGGAATTCTTCCCATCCAAAGTCCATTTGCCAAAGCATATTTGGGAGTTTGGCCTTTGTTTAGACTGAGCACACATGGCTTGCATATCCATTTACATGTCTCATCTAGCACTGGACCTTTCATATCCTCTATTGGATCAGAACAATGATGTCGTTCACATCTTGTGATTCCCATATTTTCTCTAGTTAATATTTTCAGATTAACCTTTGTCTTTGACAATAAAGACATGTTCTTCAATGCAACCAATTGACCGCACACGGCACACCCACTTTCTTGAAAACATTCAGGTGATGTATCTCTGCACCAGTTGCTGATTATGGTTTCCTTCAATTCAATAGATGGTGGAGGAGGAGGAAATGATTGCTCATCTGACTTGTCCAATTCTTCTTTCATTTTAGTCTGAGTTTCTTCTGTTTCGCACTCATATGTTTCTGTCATTTGTTGTCTTTTGTACCACTCTTTACACTTATCTTTATTTGATTTAATATCATGCACATGAAAAATAGAAACATGAGTATCACAAGCTGAACAATTATGCCTCATTAATGCCACAGATAGATCTTGTCCATGTAATCTTCGTAATGTCTTTGACAAATATATACCATGTATTGTTGTTATTTCACCAATATCCTTCACCGTCAACTTTGGCAGAAGTTCATGCAAAGGCATTTTGACCCACAAATATTTTTTTCTATCTCCATATACAATGTTGGCAGCCTGTTGATCAACATGATCCACGTATTCAAATAGTATGTCGGAATCATGGTTGATATTATTAGACGGTAGCATGAAAGATTGAATAAAGCTAAACTTGAATGTTGGTATTCGTTTACCACCACCAATGTAGTCATATCTATGGACGGAATTTATATATAAAGATTTAAACAAGTTTCTGAATAAATTCAAATTGAACATAATTATGTTTGAACGGCTATGCCGTATTATGAAACATAGTGTGGTCCACAGCAACGTTGCATGTGATAGAGAACTAGTAATACAATGAAACAAATATGATCTGAAATCATGTCGTCTCAATAGCGATCGCATTAGCAATGCATTGATCATTTTACAACGACATTGAACAGTGATAGGTTTGAGAAGACAATACAAAGCAAAGAGATATTTAGGAGGTAAGAAATATGTTCTGTCATATTGAATAGAACGTAATTGCATTTTGAACGCGCTATTTTTAAATGTAGTCCAAACGAATAATGGATCGACCGTCAAGTTATCTTTTGTTATTTCAATGAACTTTACACATTGTGTTGCATTTATTTGCATCAATATTGTTGCATCGCCCTGATCTGGGGCAAACTCATGTTCTATGAGTTTTCTTTGAAAAACACCCAATTCTTGGGTCAATGCCGATATCAAAGGAGCGGATATTGGTTCAAGAGAGATATACATAAGTTGGTCTTGGCATAGTTGTGGAAATATGGTTGCGTTTGCAAGGAAATGTAGATAAGTCAATACCGCAATGCAGACATGCATGATATCGTGGAGATTCATGTGGATTGGTGATAGTAAGAGAAAGCACCGCCCATGTATCTATTTAACTAGTTAAGTGGTTTGGATCATGAACAACAATTAACACAATTGGATTGATCATATGACATTATCTTATTTGTAAGCTCTTCCAAAAACATCATAAGGTGTGCCTGAAGCTTTATAATGTTTTTATTCAATTGAATGTTTTTGTAACATACGTAATATTCCGGTACTGAATAGTCATAGCTTTCCTTGGATTGATGGTTATGCTTGCCACCATATGAGGGGGATTTGTTACAGTTGTCACAGGGGATGGATGAGGAATTTACCATCAAATAATATTGAGATCTCCACTCAATTATTTTTGTTGTTATCATAAGTCCGAAAACGTTGTAAAAAGTGGATAACGTTATGTTTTCGACATTTTCGGACTTATGATAGCAACAAAATAATTGAGTGGAGATCTCAATATTATTTGATGGCAAAAATTCCTCATCCGTCTCCTATGTGTCTCCCCATTTAATTGGTCCATAAAGTTGGCAGTTCTGGTTTATTACATATATTCAATTTGAATGTTCATTAACTCGAGTCATAGTAATCCAAGGTTGTCCTTCTCATGTTACCTTCTCATGTTACCTGTGGTGGCTGTACTGACAAACATGAACTGAAATTAATACACTTAATTTAGGCAAACAGGTTTTCAGTCACCAAGATCGATGTCTTATGTGATATCTGTGTATACTTATTATCTTACTCAATTGTTATGGTCATAGGAAAGTAACACAAGCCATTTTCAATAGAGCAAAAAAAGAAATGTACAGATATTGTACAAATGTAAAGAATGGCGGTAGAGGAGGACGTTGAGGGCACAGATTACCAACAGATTACCAGAAATCAACGACTGAGATAAAAGTGTCTTTAGTCAAATATAATTAATACTCCACAAAAAGAGGACTTACAGCAACTGAAACTAAGGGCCAGGGTCCAGTTTAGATGTTGACGCCTTGGGAGATGAAGGCCTTGTTTGGCTCGGCGTAATCGAGACTAGGATATCGTGAGGAACGATATTGCTCCAATCTACATCCATTGATAAACCGCCTGGCTCTGCCGGGGTCGACGACTGATGGCGTGACGATGCACGCGTATTGGGACGGAATCCTAGGATATTGATAAGATCAGATGTGAAATCTATATAGAGTGTGATGTGCATACCCGGAGTTGGAGACTTCTTCGGAGGCTTCGCTGGCTGGAGCCTTTCTGTGATAATACCGGCTTGCTCCGATGCCAGATCCAACTTCCTCCTCTTTGCTGTCTCGCCGTCCTCGTGATCGCCGCTGAGAGAGTCCTGTATGGGTTTGGGAGGTCCATCGTTGTCGTGCATGATTACATCGTCATCAGAATGCAACAACCCCTCCCATTCTGGTCCTAACAAGCCCAACTTTGCGGATTCCAGTGGCACATCATCCGACTCGGAGGAGACGGGTGGTTTAACTTCCACTGTCAATTTTTCGGATTCCGATTTCTTGGATCCGCGCGACGGCGCAATTTCAACAGCGACTGCGAGATGTCAGTGCATTATTCAGAGCAAAGTGAGTAACATACGCATTTGAGCCTTTGATCGTTTCTTCTTTACCGGGGCTACGTCCTCCTCCATCTTGATATCGTCTATGCATGAATGAACAATATGCGTTATAAGCTTGATATTTAGAATTTAATAACTCACCGTCAGCGTCGTCATCGGGTTTGGACTTCACGGTGCGTTCTGTGATGATGAGGAGTTACCGTGTGTGATGATCACAGACAATGAAAGTACTTACTGGGCTTGGGCTTGGGCTTGGGCTTCTTTTTGTCCTTCTCGGACGAATTGTCTGCGCCACCTGAATATTCAGTACATCTATACACTGCTATGGTTAAAAATTTGTACAAACCAGCGGAGGATGTCTTCTGTTTTTTGACCGATTTTGACTTGGCTTTGCCCTTGCCCTTGCCCTGGGGAACCGGCTCTTCTGCAAATGTATTATATTATTAGCACATTCACACATGTAATTATAGATCATACCTTCATCGTCCTCCGCCACATCGGCATTGACGAGGACACTATGTCCTTTACACCAAGCAATAACATGACCGATGATTTCGAGCTTTGTGGCGTCCGGAAGCCCACCGAACGACCAATTTGCAGAGGTTCCGCTGTGCCATGCTGGCACAGATTCGTCGTATTTCGCCCAATCTATGATGCCAGATGTCATAATCCATTTGTCTGCCAATGCGTATATATACTCACCGAGGTCCTCTGGCATGGTCTCGGTGCTAACAGCGCCATGTTGAATCAATGCCGATGGAGAATGCTTGCCGACATAAAACTCTTTGAGGAGCCAATCGTCGAAAATCTTGCTTCGCCAGTCACGGGCAACCTCGTTGGCCCGTTTTGCGACCAAAACCTCTGCCCAAATTTCGTCCATGACGGTGTCGGTATACTTGAGGTAATCCCGAAGTAAATCGGTCTCTTCCTTATCGTTTTTGACATAGTCCGGCGAGTAGTGGGGTGCCTTGTTGTATGCGACGGCTGCTGTCGCATAGATGTATATATCCATTTGATAAATCAATCGACGCAGCGGTTCCTCGTATCGTTCGGGCATTTCCCGCCATAACTCGCCTCGGGCGGTGGCATCGTGAGGGTGGGTCTTCAGTACATAGAGATTACGAGAGAAGACGGGAATGGTGCCGGATTCCTTGTTGGGTGCCGGAATCTTCGGTGGGACCATGTACTGGATTTGGAAGATGCGATGCAGCTCCTGCAGCTTTTTGGGCGGCGCATCAGGCCAGTATTTGAAAGCCACGGGATTGACGGTGGGAGTCGAAGTTTTGACGACTGGCAAGGACATGGTAGCTGTAGTAGAATCTTTGTGGTGGGCGTCTGAGGGAAAAAACGAGGGGAACGGAAAACGTTGGATGTCAGGGTCGATGCCCTAGCCTATGAAGCAACTGGCCAAGTCAGATGACCTGTCAACGACACATGTTCAGCATTGTATACATTGATCGGACACGCGGTGTACAAATAACATACAACCAAACAGATTCTGAAGTTGTGCCGTAATACATCCTTAAAATGTCGATAAGCGCTATTTGTCATGTAGCTATACAAATATATATTGTTAACTTGTGACACGTCAAAGAGATCGAACATGCTTGATGTTAATATACATAATGGTATGGTCATTAACATAGACAATGGATTATCGAACGCTTGTCAAACACTCGTCGAACAGGCCGAACAGTGTTCGAAAAGTGTTCGACAAGTCAATGCTACATCAATAAATCAAGTGGAATATATATTAACGTAGCAATGACTTGTCGAACACTTGTCGAACAGGCCAAACACTGTTCGACAAGTGTTCGACAAGTCATTGCTACGTCAATAAATTAAGTGTAATATATATTAACGTAGCTATGGCTTGTCGAACACTTGTCGAACAGGCCGAACAGTGTTCGACAAGTGTTCGACAAGTCATTGCTTTGTTAATAAATCAAGTGGAATATATATTAACGTAGCAATGACTTGTCGAACACTTGTCGAACAGGCCGAACACTGTTCGACAAGTGTTCGACAAGCCATTTCTACGTTAATATATGTTCCACTTAATTTATTGACGTAGCATTGACTTGCCGAACACTTGTCGAACAGTGTTTGGCCTGTTCGACAAGTGTTCGACAAGTCATTACTACGTCAATAAATTAAGTGTAATATATATTAACGTAGCTACGGCTTGTCGAACACTTGTCGAACAGGCCGAACACTGTTCGACAAGTGTTCGACAAGCCATACGGACATTGATTAACGCATCAAGATGCATATGACTAACCGAACACTTGCCGAACAGTGTTTGGCCTGTTCGACACGTGTTCGGCAGGTCGTTACATTGTTATTCATTCTAAAGACAAATATGGGTGCACAACCAACCCTTGCCGATCCAACCGGGGGAGCATCATTGTTGCCGTTGTCACCTGACACGAATCTGATATCATTGATAGTCAAAACGATTATCCAAACTTGATTAACTCTTCTTCTCCTTCACACTCACCATCTCACAACACATCCCGAGTTATAGAACACATACCGGTATATCACAGTACCATTCTGAACCCCGTTGAATTTACAAACTAACATAATCTGATCTGTTAGACCTTCAATATGCCCAAATCTCGCAAGGAAGTTGGCTACGAAGTGTGCTGCCACATCTGTCCAGGACGAAACTGCCTCTCGATCCAGACACAAACTCTCCTTTGGAAAAAGGAAGGAAGTTCCTGTCAGCGCCATTGTGGATCCGCAAGCAAGCATCCAAATTGCATCGCATCCGGTACCTGTCCTCTATCCAGCTGTATTGGACGGAAGGGTGCAGAAAATTCCATAGGTGTTCGAAATGCTACTGAAGAGGAACTTGCGTTGTTGCCATCGACAGCGTCCAATACACCAGATCCCACTTCTGATGTGGAGATGGAGGATGCAGCCATGAGCACGATTACACAGTCCGTCAGGACCGATCCCGTTTTCCACATAATCTTTGTTCTTGATCCCACCACCCGTATTACAAGCAAAGCCGCTGCAACCAATGATCTTGCATTCGTCAATGTTATGATTTCACAAGACGAGTACGAAACCGTCTCGCACCTCGATGGTTATATTCACAATCTCAAGGCGCACAAGACGCGATATTTCGTTTGCATGCAGGAATGGGTGTGTATATTTTAAAAATGTATGGAGAATTATCGCTAAAGAATACTTTCCAATTCCAGGTTTATGTTGCTATGCGAATGCACCACTGGCGGTGTGACGAGCCCAACAGTGCAATACGCCGCTTCAATGTTGAATACATGTTTTGGCCGGAGTTCGCTCATGCCATGCTCAACTCACCGGGGTCGAACATAACATGGAATAAGTTCAAATCCACCGATTGCGTATTTGGTGGTGTGGACATGGGAATGTCCTATATGTAAGCGTGTCAAACATTTTTGCCGAGTTTCCTTTCTTTTTAATTCGGTTAATTCGAATGTCATCTATAGTGGTAATCAATATGGTATAACGGTCGAAAACGTGTCGACATTCTTGGCCGGAATTGACCAGCTGTGTCGAACGATTCAGGTGTGGCCACCACCGAAACAAATGAACACCGTGCATTCGAAATGGACGCAGATGCAAAACTTGCTCCATGTCGCATTGTCAAGGATGCACACGATGCGACCACAATCAAGGCTGCTGAAGGACGGTGAACCGTTTCCACCGAACATTGTTTTGAAGCGAACACATAGTGACACTGGTCACCATGTGTTGTTCCCGGGCGATCCAAGGCGGAATTGGGACTATATGCGCCTGAACTGTGAGGTCCCCGGTTCACGTTGGTTCGGTCAAACCTATGTTGAGCCGCTGGCCAAGATCGGAGAATGGCGAGTGTTTTTGTTAGGTGGAAGGGACATTTACACGGTCCATACGCATTACAACAAAGAGAGCAAATCATGGAGGTGGGATATTATGACGACCTTCTATACGTTAGAGGAATTGAGGTAGGCAGATGCCCTCCGTCTCGCATTACATGTTCACGAGTTTTTGGCATTTTCCAAGATCGTTCCAAGCACAGGGAATGCTCATGAAGACCGATGTTTGCAATCCGGATCACGGCTCCATTGCAATTCGAGATCAAGCAAGACAGCAATTCTTCGGCTTCGTACGAGACACCTACGAGGGGCTGTATGCCATAGAGTCGATGTTGATTGGTGGGAAACCTTCAATGAGTGTATTCTGTCGCATGGACATTTCGCTCATTGTTGATTCAAACACCAACAATGTCAATTACTTCGTGAACGAGATCGAACGGTATCACACCTGCAGCTTGTGGTCCAACATGAAGCAAGGCGCGAAATCCGCTCGGGCACCAATCGGATCTTTTGCGGACACATTTTCGGCGGTATTTTATAAATGGCTTGTAGACATTACAAATGCATACTCATATTTTTGAACTTCACTTGTACATTAGTCAACTTTAAATGTCACAAATCGGATCTCATGTCTGAGAGGCACGAAACGCTTTGATTTCAATGATAGGTACATTACAAATTCAAGGCAACATAAAGAGAATTGGCAATAGGCCACGCTGCATGGCACACTAGTTTCATGACGAGAAAGACGACAAGTTAATGAGAGACGCCCAATACCATCACCCACTGCACATTTAGGGAAATACTCTTCAACAAATCATCAGAGCGTTTGAAGGTATTGATCGTGTGGCCGACCACAACGCACGATTCTGCAGGAACATCGCCTGGAAAGTGGGGGAGTTTCTGAAGTATTTTGAGGGTGTCGGTAAAGTCCGTTTTAACTTTCCGGGCATCATAGATTGGGACTATGAATACAGGCATCAAAAACAAAACCAAGGACATTGTGTGAGAGAGAATAAAACTAACCAATGTCATGGAATGACAGCGCAGTCTTTTGGTAAGATGGAGCGGGACGTCGAGTAAAAGGACTAGACTGCACAAATTTCGAAGAGGAAGCTTCTATTGAATATGAGAAAGGATTGATAACAGAGCATTGAATGTATACTCACTGCTAGGAGATGCATCCATCCCACTTGCCGCTGTCGTCGAGAAGGACAGAAAGTCCTTATATAGTTGTGCACGAAATTCCGCCTCACCAGTGACCATTCCAATGGCGCCAACATACCGCTCCCATTCTCCTGAGAGTAAAGCCCCTTGGATGACTTTGATCGGTTTCGTGTTCCCACCAACTTTTGGCTCATCAAGGAAGCATGAATCGACTAGAATGACAGAAGTGAAGATCGTTGGGATGGCACCAGCAACGGAGTGGAAGAAACTACGCCCAAATGCTCCAGTAGAGATATTGGCGGGATCGTCACGAGAAAGATTCGAGTACTTGCCAGATCGAACAAAGGTCACTGCAGAGAACAGCAAACTGTTATGCGATGTGAATTGTCTTTAACCATAAAGTCCTAGCTGACAGCTTACTTTTGGTTGACCTTGCGAATGTTGCTGATAACATCGCTGTACTGAGGATTGCCATTCCCTATAGCACTAGACCAAGATACCATGGCCGCGGCCCTATTCAATATTAAGCATTGCTTAAGAAGATAAAACCGAATAGTTACTTAATGTTGACACAGTCCTTATATGTATCGACCAACTGAGGGTCTCTTGTACCAATGTCAGACTCATCCGTGTTTGGAGAGTGTATGCTAAGCAAGGACATCAATTAAAAAAATAATAGACAGATGTAATGTACCTGGTGATTTGGTTTTGTGCATATGTCACAGCTCCATCATCGCTACTGGAAACATTGTCGTCACTGATATCATGAAGACGGGTAGTCTTTGTGACTTTGGAGGAAATCGCCTTCATGGTTTTGATGGATGTATCAGAGTTGCTGATCATTTATTAATATATGAAGGACAAGAATCATATGAAGTATCATACCGAAGACCATTATCTGCATTTGATTTCTTAGAACCGAATTCGAGTTTTGCAATAGGCCTACGACATGTCTAACATATGACCAATTATTCAATTTCCAACTCACATGAATGTTTCGTCGCTGTCGTCATCCTCATCATGTAATTGATGCTGGTTTGACTTTGTCTTCTTCGATGGAGAAGAGAATTTACTATGTAAAGCGATTAAAGAATACACAAATATAAAAGACATTATTTAGAGCTACTGACCTGTCTTCGTCTTCCTCTGAAGCATGCCGCCTTTTACCACTGAATATAAAGAATATTAGTTTGCATGAACAGTATAAATTGAACTTGCAAACCTTGCTCTATTGGTGGTCTTCCTGGACCGCCTATATTACTGAAGTAAATCACTAGTATCTGAAAATACAATTCATGAAACACACCTCATAGACAAGACGGGTTTGGCAATGCTAGCGACGCTATGAACACTAATAACGTCTTCGTCTTCAGAGTTGGCAATACTACTGGGTGGTCTAGTCATGGTGGATGAATCAGAATATTGGAATAAACACGTACACTTCATCATCGACAGGCTTGGTGGTGGTGACCTTCTTACCCTTCCTAGAAACAACAGTATGACCTTTATTCAGAACGAGCAGCAATACATGAAAATAAATATACATACGAAATGGCGCTTGATCGAGCTTTGGACTGAGTCTTCACATTCACAGACTTCTTAGGAGCCATTGCAAAGATAAGAGCTTTAGGGCGAGGAATGAATCTGTGCGAGATATCGTAGATGAATGAAGGGTCGGATGTGGACGATACCATTGCGCTCTCATCGCTATTTAAGTACACTGAGACAGATCGAATACAATAAAGAACTCGTTTATGGAGATCACACCGGCAGGTATGAAAACTACATCTGTTGATGGTTTGAAGGAGAACTATTCGGATCATAGCGCCATAAAAATGAAAAAAAAATCAGGGACATTCCCCATGATGTAGAACCCATGATTGACCAGCTGTTACGCTCAGCATCATCCAACAACATGGATATGGATTACTGGTATGGAGAATAATCAAACACTAAGTCTAATTAGGATTTTGGAATGTAAAACAGCTGTCACCACATGGAACTGATCATAAGATCATAACACAGCCAAATCGGAAATAGAAATTTATGTGACATATATACTCATTTCCAAACAAATACAAACATCGGATCAACTATACTGACAGTTGCATCGGAAACAAATCATTCTGAATGGATAGGGGTTTCCTTTTAATGCTGTACAATAAGGAGGTCAAGCATTACGATAGCTGTCGATGTATATCCTGTCCTATAAAATGGAGAAAAACAATAAGAATCTATTGAGAAGATCTGCAACACAAGAATGCAAACACCATACAGACATCACAAGTTCATGGAGGATGAACATGATGCACTTCCATAATCTCGATGACGATCGAAAACGATTCATGATAAAACAGTCGAAAATTGCATTTGAATTATAAATCCCACTTCCACTTTGCAAATGGACACCTATTACGATTTCAAAAGCGCATGTCAGTCCATATACCACTGAAGGCATTCATACATTCAACTCTACTTTACAGCTGAACATTTAAGTAATCTCATATCGACACGGATGGACAATGATGACAGTCAACTCGCCAATGCTACAAATGTATGTTCAAATTTTACGATGTATGCTGTGTTTCTTTACATTTGCAGATTTCGAATATCAATGTAGTTCATAATGACTCACCAAATTGCTGGAAACTTACACGGCCGAGTACTGATACCACCGAGCATGAAGAACTTGTCTTAAGCTTACAGGCGATATTGGTGGCCAAAGACCTACCACCAATCACCAGCAGGTATATTGTTCCATCACATAAATCGTAAACAATTGATATACATATATTTTCCAGACCACCCGAACGTCGAACACCATTTCTTCGTCAGAGCATCCTTATAGCAGGTCTCAACATACCACTGTTCGAATCGTACCTTGACAACCTCCGCATCTTACATCAGAAACTGGCCCGTACTTTCCCAGAACGTGCAATGCTGGACTTCACGTCATCCACCTATATCGAATACACTGCATTATCTATTGGCACCCGATACTTCACCGATTGCCGACATGACAATGTTTCATACCATATTCCATTCGAACACAACGTCGATCCCAAAGGTATCCTGTCATCCATGAGCAATACTCGATACTTCCATGGGACGGATAATGAGGTCCTTTATTTCAAGTTAACATCAGACGGAGGCCGGCATTGGTGAGTGCTCAGCACAACAATAGTTTGACCATTGATAATGATATAGATGACAGCTTTGTACCTGCCAGTCCAACTTGCTTCAGGATTGGTGACATTGTAGAAGTCCAGATGATGGTATCGGCGGTTTCAGTCAAGAACGACAAATTTAAGATGATACTCAATCTGCGCTCATTAGCACTGGTCAACAGCGAGTTTACCGAGGTACCAGACATATCTAATAATTCAATTAATAATAACTAATGTACATCCAGAATGCGACGATAGGTCGAACGAAGGCACCTCATCCTGCTCTCAATACTATGACCAGGATTAATATCAAACGTAATGTGGGTTATGTCCAGTTGACAGACGATGGTGAAGATGTCATAGAAACCCGAAGACGTTTGACCAACCTGAGGATGAATGAAGCCGATTAATATCTATTATAATTACGTTGTACAGTTACATGTGAACATCAATTTTATATAATATTATGTTCTGCAATACGTTCACAAGTGAAATAACAACACAAATAGTTTCATAAAGTGACTGGATATCTGAGTATCATTTAATCGTAAAAAGTCGTCATCATTTTCCTGTGAATATAACTATTCAAACCGATATGGTATTTCTCATTCAATGGTCCGGCCTAACATGCATGGACATTTGCTCAGTACCTTTCAAAAACCTAGAATTAATTGATAAATGTATGTATTGTACACACATATCATATAAAATTTATATTGTTGTGTAGTAAGAATGGGTTACTTGGATTACATATGGAAAATTTACTGAACACTTTGTTGAACAATATTGGACCCATGTAGCTACATCACAAAAACATCCGATATACTGCACTTAGATCTTGCCTTTCCACTGCCAGACATCCGATATACTGCACATACCATTGGCTGTGCAATGGCAGTACCCCTGATTAAAACCGAGACGCTTGTCGAACACTTTGTTGAACACTGTTGAACGGTTTTTCGGCCTGTTCAACAGGTGTTGAACAAGTGTATCATTAATAATACAATGTGCATTGTAAATCTAGCTACACCTTATATAATGTACGTAACTTTATTTATGCAAATGTAATGCTTCAGATGAAGCCTGGAACACTTGTCGAACAGCTTGTCGAACACTGTTCGGCCTGTTTGACAAGTGTTCGACAAGTCCATCATTAATAAACTCAATGTGCATTGTAAATATATCTACACCTCATATGATGTATATAAAGTATGTACCATTATTTATGTCATTGTAATGCTTCAAATTAAAGCTTGGACACTTGTAGAGTGGCTTGTCGAACACTGTTCAGCCTGTTCGACAAGTGTTCAACTAGTCCATCATTAATAAACTCAATGTGCATTGTAAATATATCTACACCTCATATAATGTATATACAGTATGTACCATTATTTATGTCATTGTAATGCTTCAGATTGAAGCTTGGCCACTTGTTGAACACCTGGTTGAACACTGTTCGGCCTGTTCGTCAAGTGTTCGACGTGTCCATCATTAATAAATTCAATGTGCATTTTAAATCTAGCTACACCTCATATAATGTACATACCTTTATTTATGCAATGGTAACGCTTCAGATTGAAGCTTGAACACTTGTTGAACACCTTGTTGAACACTGTTCACCGTATCTGACCAGTGTCCGATGTTCCTCCTGTAAATAATTCTAATACATATTGCACAATATATGTATTTGTAGACACATTTGATGTATGGTTGTCAATTACACTGGCAGTTCCTCAGAATACAGCTGGGACACTGGTTGAACCCGTCACAGAGCAATGTTCAGCGCCTTCCACTCATGTTAATTTGTAGTATTACTTATTCCCAATTTGGAGCCTGTGATCCAGCTGCCTTATTGTACTTTCTGATTGGGACAACAACTTCTCACAGTCAGCTCCGCCCAGTCACATGGATTCATAATTATTCCCAGGGCTTCAAAATTGTTCCCACAGTTTCAAAAAATTGTTCCCACGGCTTGGCAAATTAGAGTGTGACCCTGAGTTTGAGAATCCACCGTATAGAACGATTCCCTTATAGGGACTCGTAACTTTACACACTGCAAGGCTTCCACTATGTCCCCCTTCAGGCGGCTATGGCATTTGCTTATGGTTATCCCACCCTGTGAGAAGGCCTGCTCACTCGAAACAGAAGACGCCATGATGGAAAGGTAGTCCTGGGCCAGTGACGCCCAGGCAGGATGATAGCGGTGACAATTGAGCTGCATGACAATTTAGTAGCCCATAAATTATCAAGAAATCACAGCATCGACGCAGGCTCACCCCCCACCACTTAATCGTTGTCCATCCCTCCGGTACATGCTCCAAGATGTCGATGTAAGCACAGAAGTGCTTCAACCATGGCCGATTGGGATCATCGGGCTGATCGGAAGCTGTGTTCATTTCAGTGTCTTCATCGTCACTAAGCTCCCGAAGGAGAACACTAATTTTCTTCATCTTTTTTACTTCCGTCGTCTTCACATTCAAATCTCCCACTAACGACAAATATCGTTCCTTAATCTGCAAATAAAATCCGTAGAATCACAACTGCAATACAGAAAATCAGTGCACAAAACTCACGACTTCCTCGGTGCATTTCAACACATCCTCCTGCAGTTCTACTGACCAGTGTTTCTTGAAGTACCCCATTTTCGCGTTCAGGTCCAGAACTATTAATTGTGAGCATGTGTTTCAACATCAATAGAACAGGAACATGCTCATCGCTATAATGTACGCAGGTGAATCGGTTGTCTTTTCATAGTAGTCATCAATCTTGGAACATGCAACTTGCAGAGCGGAGGTGAATGGCCTGTATTTTGGATGGTTGGCACAGGAATCCCAAGCCTTGTGGAGGGCTTCCAGCACCGGGATAGCCAAATGGAGGGTGGAGGCTTGGTCAGCCGAAAATGCTTGTTGGGCATTATCAGCATGCTACAACGATATGAGCAAGGAACAAGGAATAGAGTGCAAGGTGGAATAGACGTACAGCGAGGAGACCTAGGAACAGGTGGACACATTGCCATTCTTTGGCAGTGAGCTTCAGTTCATGGATTTTGTCGTGTTTTGTGGAGTCTCCCTCCTCCCATTGTAGCTCATCCACAAAGCTGTCAACATACTGCAAAAAAATGAGCAGTAATGAACATTGATGTCATGCGGACTGACCTTCATGTTTTTTTCCACCCGGTGAAGCATCATGTAAGTTGAGGACCACCAAATCTTCATGTCCAGGATCAATTGCATGGGCTGTAAAACTTTGTCCTGGACTTGAATCATCTTCCACATTTCTTTCCATTTTGCCGAAGACCGTTCCTGAAGATCAATAGTCTATATGCCTCGAAATTTGACAGCTGTAATGACATACTTTCACTGCAATTGCTCAGATTAATCCTACTTCATCACGACATGTCGGGACATGGGCTTCAGGAGCCTTGGGGTCAAAATGTGGAGACTTGCTGTATGCTGAAATGAGCGCTTGGGTAGCCAGGTTGATAACGTGGGCAAGGCAGCTGTGGATGAGGATGAGACACTAAGAGCACAGAAAATTTAAGACATACTTGATTTTCCTCTTCTGCCAATTGTACTTCTTTCCTGTTGCAGCCATCAGTTGCGCAGCCACTTCCTTCAGCGTGGTGGGGTTGTTGGAGGCGTTATCACATGTCACATGGCCGACCTGCAAGGCCTGCCATTAACATAAGAAAAAGTCGAAAATATAAGGAGAACTGCTTACTTTGTGCTCTATCCCCACTCGTTTGATGATCTTAAAAAGTGCCTGACCAAGCCATTTGCCGTTGTGCACATTGTTGACTCACGTGAAGCCCAGGAGGCTGCTTTTGAGTTCCCATACTGTCGGAGATGTTTCCTCAATCCAATGACCAGTTACTGTGAAATAGCCATCTGTATTTCCTGCTTGCCACGCATCACAAGTTAAGTTCACCTCACCAGTGACAGTGGGACCCTAAGAATAAATTAGAGCAGGCAAACATGAAACATGAAATAAGAAACCTTACGTTCATATTAGCCTTCAATTTCGTGAGGTGATCCTTAAACATCTGTTTGATTTCACCTCGTGTTGCTCTCCGATTGGGAATGTTGACACCATTTTTTGTGCGAGATGCTATGTCAATCATTTCTTGGAATTTTGGGTGTTCCAGTGCCTGTATGGGCTGAAAATGAGAATAAATCACTGTTCAAATATTGCCAGAAGTGGTGAACTTACCTGGTCAGTAGCAACAAGCCACTCAATTGCAACCTGACGAAAGAGCTTGTCAGAGTACCGCACGACTTGTTCCAACAGTTCCTTCTGTTTGAGATCACGATCCAGGGTATGGGTCACATCTTTGGCAGCCTGCTTGCGCTTCTTGATGTCACCTGGTAGCTTTGACTCAAATTTGACAGAATCAGCCCATTTGCGGTATTTCCCCTGGTGCAACATGATGGGAGTTTGAATAATTAGATTATCACAGCGAATGATGTTACTTACTGCATGATGCGCCTCAAGATGTCGGCGTAAGGTTGTGATTTCGTCAACAAGAGTTTTTTGCCCTCTGAAAATTTATCATGAGGCAAAAACATATGAAATAAAAATAGACTTACAGGCACAGTTTACAGGCACTAAACTTCTTTGTTTTTCTGTTGATGTCCCTGACAACAGGTGGGTGGAAAAAATGTTCCACATCACGCCGCTTTTCTTCTCGTGTGGGTCCATCCTTGGTAATGTCCTGAATGTCAATGTCAGCGAGAAAGCCCTCACCATCAACAGCTACTGGGTTGCCTAGTGTGACCCGCCTCTGGTTACCTGTGAGTGAGTGAGGACATTGTGAGCAAATGTGCACCAAAAAATCAGAAACTTACATTGTGTGGATTCCACAGATTCCGCTTCAGCTTCAACGAAATCATCAATGTCCTCCTCAATGACAATGGGCACGGTAAGTTTTGGCTGTGAACTAGATGCCACCCCAGATGTTGCCCGCTTCTTTTTTGCTGTAATAATGTTAATAGCAGGTCGGCATATTTCTCATAGACTTACGCAGCCTCGGCTGCTCATCAGCTTTGGCCTCATCATTGTCCTCATCGTTGTCCTCATCAATGAGGGTGGAGAGCGCTCGCTTGGGTTGTGAGGTGTTAGGCAAAGTGGAGCCAGAGGAACCAGCCAAAGGAGCAGACTTTTCTGAAAGCTGAATGTCTTGCACCTGGCAGGAGTGAAAATCTTGTACGGCCTTGTGCTGGAAAGCAAGCTGAGCCTTCTCAGCGTTGTCGGTATCCCTGAGTTTGGTGGTGGGATTCGTCAGGCATAGGCAATGGCACGGATATGGATAAATCCGTATCCGTGCGGGTACGGGTACGGATCGGGACTAGTGAGATCTGTGGACCCACGGATACGGATACTGCCAGATATGGCAATAGTGACAACTAACTACTTTAGCAGGAACCACCACCAGATCGCGACAACAACGAGAACGCGACAACAACATCAACGCAACAGAAGGAGAATGGCCAGGAGGGTGGTGCGCCCACCGAACAGCCCAGGTATGTGCCCCCAACCCAGCCTCTAAGACTTTGGCTAACTCTCTCAACAACCACGCCTCCCAACGATGACGCCTCGCAACAACCGCGCCTCGCAACAACCATGCCTTGCGGACACGCGTCAACGCATGTTCACAAGGTCTCCAGCACAGAAGCATACACAAGGACAGAAGAATACACAAGGACCTCACAAACACGCGCAGACACGTCGACTGATGCGTAGGGCTCACGCAGCACCCCCACCCCTCGTGAACGAGGTTACCCCCGAGTGCGAAGCCCACCAGAGACCCCCCCGTGTACCTCGCGAGGGTGACAATGACGTCAATTGACGTGCGTCTGGCCCGCGCGAGGTGTAGGGACCTGTGGGAGGACGCATTCCAGGATGGCGATGTGTCGACTATGGCATCACATCGACAACGACAACGATGGCAACATGGCAACACCGGCGACGCGTCGACAACAGCGGTGGCACGTTGACAATGGTGATGACGTGACGTGTCGACTTGGACATTCGCGAGAACGAGACTGGGCTGGCAAGTGCCCAATGTAAGTGTAGTATACTATATACTGTATATTTAGTAGAATAATAATATCTAGATATAATTATAATACTACATACTACCCATACTCGTACCCATGGATAATCCGTATCCACGGGTAAAGTATCTGTGGGAAAATCCATGCCTGGCCAATCAACGGATACGGATTTCAATGGATATGGATACGGATCAGGCTTCTCGTATCCACGGAGTATCTGTGCCATTGCCTAGTCAGGCATGATGGTCGTGCTCAGATGGATGGTACTTGTATGGATGGTCCATCCACATCACAACCTCTATGAAATCATTAGTATAGAGTAAAGGGAGAAGTTCTCATTTACCCAAGGTGCCTAAGTTCAGTAATGAGACGTAGGAGTTTGATCTCAACGAGATCCAGAGGGAAGCCAGACCAGTTGATCTTGGAAAGGTAGGAACAGATAAGGGCCATCCCAAGCTTGCCCTTGCGAACATAGTGAAGCTGGTCATCTGAATCACGGCCATCTTCTCCAAACAGAGCGTCGAAGCATTTGTTGAAGGTCTGGAATGCTGTTTCCTGTTCCTCAGTGTTCATGACGGCCCAAATCTTGTTGTCTTCAGTTCCATTTGGCACAGTCTTTGGTAAGTTCGTGGAGAGAGTGGTAATGTTTTTGACAAGGAGTTTTACACCAGGGACGGTAGACATCATTGAGGGTCGGAAAGGTGGGGAAATAGAGCAAAGAGCCAGTATAAATAGACAAAAGAGGAGACTGATGGGGGCATATTGGAGACATTTCGGTTAGGTAGAGAAGAGATGCATTGCCAGGAGAAGCAGGCGAATTAAATCACAGAGATGTGGGACGATATGGTGAAATGGCCAAACACCGTCAATTACATTGTTCTTCTTTTGGGACTCTTTCTCAGTTTTATTAGTACCTCTATGCATTATATTGAGCGGATGTAGTTCTATCATATGGACTTAACTGAGGTTTCGTATATATACAAAAGCCACAGCCTGACGGCCCAGCTCCAGCTTTTCAGGACTCCAGCCAGGCCAAAAGCTGTCACAGGCCATGACCATTGGCCTGGCTTGGCCTGGCCCATGGCTTGAAGCCAGGCCTTGCACATCACTAAGTATCGCACATATTGCATGCATATCGCAGTCGCATCACAATAGAGATACATTTAAATCGGGATGTTTTACAGTTAATCGCAGTGTGTCGAGGCTACAATAGGTCCAATAGAATGTTTCCATGCTTAGGGACATGCACTGCATATCAGCGGTAAAAATCTGTATTTCTTCTTTGTGTAAAAGTACAACTTTTATACTACTGGTGGAATCCTGTGCTGTAGTAACTATGTACTACAAGCAAAGGCTGTATATGATAGGGGAGGGAGTGGAGAGTGAGACAGGAGTAAAGTCCTACTAGGAAACAGGAAATGAAGATATATGATATACAAATAGGTACATACTGATTCCAGATGGTTAGGATCATTTCATTGTTGATAGGAATGATTCTGGAGTTGGAATCTGGAGTGGAATCGGTAGGGAGACGGGAATTGAGTGAAGTTGATGATAACAGAATGGAAATGGTCAGGAATGGAGTACAGATCCAGAGGATCTGGAACCTCTACACCATTGATCTCATCATTAAGGTATGTCACAGGTGTGGGTTTACCTGCGGTGTCACAGGTACAGGTGCCACAGGTTCAGGTATGGTGTTAAATTTTCCCACCTGCCAGCACACCGGACCTGTTACCGCGGGTTCACGGTTTTGTCATGGTCACACAGTGACACCTTTGTTTGTCGACACCTCAGTTTGTTTGTCGTCGCTGACGACTCAGAGATCCATCGTCTCGTTGCTGGATTCAGAACTTTATGCCTTCAATGGCCAGCGACAGCCCTCCATCACCGGATCCTGATGATTGGGTACCAAGCACTGGCAACATAATTGCGGTGCGTGCGACTAGCGTCTTGTCTTCTCGGATCGTTTTTTTCCAGCCTTGTCTCGCCCAAGTCGATATCATGCTCTCGATCATCAATTGTAGCCCTGTCTCACAGGACTCACATGTATCTCTTATTGTGTCTCATTTTCTTAACATTGCGCTTGGATCAGCGGTGGGTGTTTCGCTCTCTCAAGACTGACAATTGGGCTTATCAATACCAAGCAGCATCTCTCCACTCCGTTATTGTATGGCGCCATGGGCCCCCTTTCGACCCGAGCCTTGATAAAGCCGTTGGCTGTGTTTACTGCTCCCCATCCAATCATGGCCCGTCCCAGCTCAGCTACTGCTCGCTCTGAATCACCCCCACTCTCTATACCTGTCAGCGATGATGAAGTTCAATCTGTTCAAGCCTCGGAAGGCACAGAAAAGGAGACGGATGAGCAGGAACTCGGTGAGTATGACTTTGGCTTGTTTCGAGTGCTGCTAATGCCTGGGGATCATCAGCTCGTCTCAAAGAGTCTTGGCGCTTGCCCGTTTACCAATTTTTCAATAGTAATGTCACTGCTGGCTATGAAAAAGGACGCAAGTATCATTTCTTCAAGTGTGCTGCGCCGCGATGCCGCAACAAAGGTCTCCACGGCGTTCGGCGTTTCCAAGATTCGAAGGACCGCAGTGGGACATCCAATCTGAAGTCCCACGCCGTGCGATGCTTCGGTGAGGATGTCGTCGATGCAGCGTTCGGTTCCAAACCGACACCTGTCAGTCGGGACGGTTCCATCTTTGCCAGCTTCACCCGACAAGGCCAGGCGCCTGTCAAAGTCACCCATCGCGCGCATACCTCTGAAGAAACGCGAGCTCATCTTGCCCGCTGGTGTGTTGAAAGTGCCCGGCCCACCAAGATCGTTTCCGACGCTCAGTTCATCACGATGATGAAGGCTGGCCGTCCATCCACTGTCATTCCCTCTCCAGCTACTGTCAGACGGGACATCAAGGCAGCGTTTGAGCGGTGCCGCGAACGTATTGACAAGATTCTCAAGGAACACTCCGGCCAAGTCCACTTCGCTACCGATGCCTGGACGGCTCCCAATCATCGAGCCTTTGTGGCCTGGACTGTTCATCTCCACCATGATGGACATATTCTCACTTTTCTTCTCGACGTAGTGGAGGTGCCGGAGTCCCACACGGGTGCTACTCTTGCACGTGAGTTCCACGATATGCTCACAAGGCACGGTCTCGAGCACAAGGTCAGTGTGCCCATCTTTATTCACAAATGGGAATCTAAACTCGTCCCTCAGATACTTTCCTTTACAGCTGACAACACTTCGAACAATCTCACGCAAGCAGCTAAACTGGACGGTCTCCCCAACTCCTTCGAGGCAGTCAATCAAATACGATGTTTCAATCACATGATGCATCTTTCAGCGGTGGCGCTCGTAAAGTCATGCAGTGGCAATCAACGCGATGGCCAGACTGCCGATATAGCGGGAGGCAGTGAGGGCAGTGAGTTGCTGTTTGAAGGCGAAGATGCTGATGATGACGATCCCGAACCCGATGAGGCATCCGATGCTGGCGATGACGATCCTGATGATGTGGATCCATTTGAGGAGCTGAACGAGGACGAAAGGGAAGAGCTTGAGAGCAACACCGAGATGGTGACTGACGCTTTGCAGAATGTGAGTTGTTCTCAAAATGGCCATTCATACAGCTGATCTTGACTATTTGGTGCAAGGTGTGCAAGTTGTCCTTCGCGATCGTGAACTCTTCCACTATTGCCCTCCCCGCGTGGAAACAAGTGTGCCGTGATCACAAGTTACCCGAACGACTGATTCCTCGTGATGTGAAGACGAGGTGGAACAGTACCTACGATATGGTCTGTGTTGCCATCAAGTACCGCGAGGCCATTGATGATGTCACAGGGAACAAACTTCTCAAACTACGCAAGCATGAGTTGGAGGACAAGCACTGGATTGTTCTCAAGGACTTAGTGCGTGTTCTTAAGGTGAGCACCCAGTTTCCATACCCTCCAATCCATGCTAACGCTGTGTCAAGTTGTTCAAAGACGCAACACTATTCTTCTCCACCGACAACATCGAGACGATTGCTCACATCATCCCAATGATGGATCGCCTTGATACCATGCTACAGGACTCGGCAACCGAGCCTCTCGCGCCAGCCATCAAGCATGCTCTGAAATTTGCTCGGAAGATTATTGACAAGTATTATGCGAAGACTGATCTCTCTAATATGTACCGAATTGCAATGGGTGAGTGCCCGTCTCCACCACGCCACTGTCACCATTCTAAGATTGTCTAGTGCTCCACCCCCAGATGAAGCTTTCCTACTTCCGCTCGCATGGGTGGGAACAAGCCTGGATCAAAACTGCTGAGGACATGGTTACTGAGGAATTCGTCAAGTATGACAAGCCTATGCAGCCGGCGGAAGCAACCGACGCCACTCATCAGGAGGAGATGGACCTTTTTGATATTCCCATGGACGCTGTGCCGACTGTATCGGAACTGAAGGTATATTTGTCCCAGCCGATCGAGAGGGTCAAACGTGGTGGTGGGATCATCGCGCAGTGTTCCCAAGGCTCTCAGTCATGGCACTCGATTATCTTAGTGCTCCTGGTAAGTGTTCTTGCCATGTGTTCATATATTCTCACACCCATGCTATACAGCTACCTCGACCGCAGTTGAGCGTGTGTTCTCGAAAGGCCGCCATCTTCTCCCATATACCCGGAACAGGCTCTCTGCATCCTCGATCCAGGCATCGCTTTGTCTTGGAGATTGGTGCTGCAAAGATTTGGTAGTAATGTTGGATGTGATTGAGGCTGTACAGCGTCGCAACGGTAAACGTAAGAGGGTGGAGAGTGATGGCGAGGCGGCAACAGTGCCAACAGATGTGGAGACCGACAATTAGGTACAATGTGCCATGTCCGTTGATAGTCCGTTGATCGGTTATAAGTATTCATGTGGGTTCCCCGCGGTGTTTTCACATGGTGTCATACCCATGGTTTGTGCCTGAAACCCATGGTATAAACCTGGACCTGTGTACACCTCACCTGTCACAGGTCTGGTGTTACAGGTGACAGGTGTGGTGTGTCAGGTTCACACCCTTGGTGTCACCTGTGTCACACACTACTCATCATCGCACACTGAATTGACTTGTGTGTGTGCCTCATCAAGGGCTGCTCAAACACTGTTGCTGATGCCCTCTCCTGTGACCAGATCAACATCACCCTCCAGTACCAGCCAAACCTCTGCCTCCATGTGCACCCCCTGCCCACAGTTGTAAAACCCCCTTGTATTATGCTGGGGGCAGCTGGATAATGATCACCACTCCCATTAAGTCCTGGCAATGCCCATGTGAGCTGTGGACTTTCAAGCAACTGTTGCATGAATGGTCCATTGCCCTGGGACTCTCAATCAACAAGTTGACTTGCTCCACTTACACTTCTGCTCTCAACTCCTACCTCGTATTCTGCAACATCCATAACTTCCCTGTTGACCCCACTCCTGACACACTAAGCTTTTTCATCATCTTCATGTGTACTCATATAAAACCCTCTTCTGTGGAAAACTACCTCTCCAGCATTGTCAACTAACTCGAAGATCACTTCCCTGAAGCCCACAAACATACCTAGTTGCTAAGATGCTGGCTGGCTGCGAGTGTTGCTTTGGCACCCCTGCCACTCGAAAAAATCCCCTCTCCTGATCTCTGACTAGCTATCGCTTCTGTGCCGGCCACATTGTTGCATGATGACAAGCTGTTCATAGCACAGCTACTCACAGGCTTCTTCACACTTTTGCACCTGGGTGAGCTGGTCTACCACAAACAACAGGATCCATGCAAGCTCTCCCTCCACCCACAATGACTACAACTATATCCTGCCCACACATAAGGCAGATGCCTTTTTTCAGGCAATGTCCTCCACATACAGCATCTCATGGGCAATGATGACCCTCATCTCCACTTCCACCATTACCTAGCCTCATGGGATGTTGTTTTTCCATTCCACCCTCAACTGTGGCTCAAGTCTGATGGTACAGTGCCACAGCGCTCTTGGTTTATCACTCACATGTGCACCCTCTTCCCAGTCTCTCTCACTGGCCAATTTTTGTGCACTGGGGGTGCCACTTCACTGGCCATTGCAGGAGCAGCCCCTCACATCATACAAGCCACTGGTTGGTGGTCCTCCACTGCATTCCAGATCTATATTTGGAAGAACCCTGTTTTACTACATGCTTTTTTTATTTTTTATTTATTTCATGTTTATTGTCCTGCAGGGTTGTACCCTATGTCAGACGTTACATGTAGGCAGAGTGGACTGTATGTAGTTAATAGAAAAGGGATCCATCCCAAATCCTACTCCTCTGGCTTGCGAATGTGATCATGACAGATTAAGTCCCCCATGACCCCAGCATTTCCGATGCTGTTTTAGACGCCTGGCCTGATGTTGAGGGGGCCCGATGGTGCTAGCGAGGGGTGCTGATTGAGGGGTCTTGACCAATTAGGTGCTCAGCCGCTGGAGCAGGCATGCACGAGGAAGATAGGGCCGCAGGGTGGAGAAGTTAAAGTAAGGTGTGTGCTACTAAAGGGGATTGGGTCAGTCGAGCGAGGCGTCTTGGACTGGGCAGGTATAATGGCGGCGGAGATCTTGATGTGAGCGAGCATGTGTGGGTGTGGGGCGGATCTTTGTGGGCAAGGGCAAGGGCAATTGCGGGGGCGCTGTTAGAATCCAGTTCAGTTAGGTGTTAGCCGGATTGCGAATGTCACCGAAGGAGTCTCTCAATCTGCCTGTGCGGCGCACGTATTTAATGAGTTCTGATATGCCTTTTTTGTTGTTGAGGAGGTAAGTGAGGGATTGAGCCTGTGTTCTAAGTGTATTAGTCAGTAAGTGGCGTGCGTTTCGGTAGAGAGGGCAATCAAAGAGGAAGTGGTGTAACGTCTCTTTAGCTAGGGTGCATTTAGGGCAAGTCTCTGTGTTGGTCTTCTTGATCCTGTATAGGTAGGCGTTAAGTGGGAGGTGTCTGGTGCGAATCTGTGTGATTAAGCTGGCCTGAGGGCGAGTCAGGTTAGTCGTGGTTTTTATGAATTTATTGAGGGGGAAGTTAGGGTCAATACGAGTGAATCGTACGAAGCGTGGCGACCGTTGCCAGGCGTCCCTCCATTGTATTTCTAATCGTCTTTCGAATGATTGTTTGAGAGCAGAGGCATTGGATGGCAGGGTGTCGAGTCGTAAGGAATGAGGTAGTGTATGTCGTGGGCTAGTGGCTCCTCTCGCTGCTGATTTCGCCTCCCTGTCAGCTCGTTCATTTCCAATTATACCGTTGTGACTTGCTATCCATTTGATGGTGATGGCGAGGAGGTGGTTGGTGTCGATGAGTCGTCGGACTGCTTCATGGAAGGTGTCTAGGGTATGCTGACCGGACTTAGGGCTTGTTCTGATGGAGGTTAGTGCTCGTATTGTGGGTTGACAGTCAATGTAGATGGAAACGTAAAAGGGTTTCACGATGTAGAAGATGTAGGGCAAGCGTGCCTGCTATGTTTTCCGCTTCGACGTTGTGGTGGGAGTCGCTGGAGCCCAGGTGATATTGGAGTGTTCTGACTCGTGTGCGTCCGTTGCGATATAGGACAGCTGCTGCGCCCACCCCGCCTTCGAGCGTGGACCCATCCGAGTAGATCTTTATGTCCGCTGTGTCATTGTCGTGTTGGACGATGGAGTCTTCCTTGGTGTTGGGTATGGAGGTATGAAAGGGAGGAGGGGTGGTATGCAGATGCATTGGTCGTATGGGTTCTATACTGTCTGGGTCGATGTGGAAGAGGTGGGAGAGAACGTGAAGGGGGGATCTGTGTCTGTTGACAAGGTGTTTTGCGCATCTCCATAGCGGGGCGTGTAGCAGGTGCGAGAGGGGGAGCGACACCATTCTAACGATTGATCTGTGACAGACATTGTGCATTAGTAGATCGATGGGTAAGATACCAGCATGAAGGTCGAGTAAGTCGTTTGGTGTCGTCCTGAGGGCTCCGGTGATGGGTATTGAGGCCATTTGTTGAGTTTTTGTGAGCTCGCGCATTGCTCTAACTGAGCCTTTTCTATGGGTGCTGTCATCTGTCTTGTGAATTGGCGTGTACCAAACATCGGCGGCGTAGGTCATTTTTGGAATCGCAATGGCCGTATATAGTTGTCGCATTAGCTTTCTAGGGACTCCTGATTTCGGCCGCGCCATCCTGCGGAAGAGGTGAATCCATTTGGTGGTCCTAGCGATCATGTTTTCTCGTTGCTCGTGCCATCGGAGGTGTTGGTCCATGATGATGCCGAGAAATTGGTGCGTCTTGATGGGCTTGATGATGGTATCGTTGAGTGTGAGAGGGGGTCTCGTTACATTACTGCATTGTGAGAAGTCTATCAGCGTGAATTTGCTAGTTTCAAATTTGGAGTTATGATTTTTAGACCAGTCGTAGGCTCCATTTCACTTCGTCATGATGTTCTTGATGAGGTTATTGGTTTCCGTGAAGTCTTTGCCCTCGACGTATATAGCGGCGTCGTCTACGAATGCCACGGCTAGTTCACGTCTACCTGTGGGTATATCGAGTAGGTCAGCATTATAGAATAAATAAATGATCATGGATATTGGGTCGCCTTGACCAATGCCGTTTTTTAGGTGTATTGGGTCGGAGATGTAGTCGTCGAAGGTGAGGCGAGTTGTGCGGCCTGTTAGGATATTGTGTATGAGGAGGATGAGGGGTTCAGGGATGCGTCTTTTTCTCATATTGTGGAGTAGACGTTCCGTGACCACGTTTGGGAATGCTCCTTCGATGTCCAGGAAAAGTATAGCTGCTACTCTCTTGTTTCACCATGCGTGTTTGATTTGATGTACTAATACGTGCATGGAGTCAGTGGTCGTTCGTCCAGGGTGGCCGCCGAAGTGGTGGGAGGGCAGGAGTTGGTATTCTTCGACCATGGACGTTATGGTTTCTGCAATGATAGAAGTTAGCAGTTTCTGGAGGGTATTAAGTAAGACTATGGGGCGGTAAGCTTTGGGTATATCATATCTTGGTTTGTCAGGTTTGCGTAGTGCGCTGGTGATGGATTCCTTCCAAGGATCGTAATAGATGTTGAGTGTGAGGATGGCGTTGAAGATGTCATAGATGCGGTCCGAGACGAGTGTCGCACATTCCTTGAGTATGATGTTTGGGATGCCGTCTGGTCCCGAGGCTTTGAATGGGAGTATCTTAGCGAGATGTTTGGTGATGAGGTCTTTCGAGATGTGTAATGTGTAGGGGATGCGATTCGGGTATATGTAGTCTTGTGGGACCGAGGAGTGTTCAGGTGGGGGGGGAAAAAAGGAGTTGGCGATGGCCCAGCTTTTGTCTTCATTTGAGATTGCGTAGGTTTTGCAGCCGTCTGGGTGAGATATTTCTAAGGTGGGAATGGAGCTTTTACCGCCGTCTCCTCTGGGGTTGTCACTGATGGGGTTGGAAACACATTTGTTGATCGTCCAAAGGTCGTGGTTGTTTGCTTCATCGAGGAATGCCGACCAGTGTTTTTCTTTGGCTTTGAGTATTTCGTTACCATAGAGATTACGTGCCATTCTGTGTTCCTCATGGCTAGGGTGAGCGGCATCTAGTCGGTGTTTATAGGAGAGTCGACTTAGCCTGTTCTTATCACGTTTGAGCTGGTTTAGTTGCGATGTCCACCAACGCTTTGAATGTGGGCACGGTGTGGAGATAGGGACTGTAGCCTTGATTGTTGATTGGAGTGTGGTGGTTAAGTGGGATATGGCATTGTCTAGTTGTTGTTGGGAGGTAATGGGGGAAGTTGGGGGAAGTTGTCGTAATTGAGTGTCGAGGTGAGCACGAAAAGCGTCCCAATCTGCGTTGCGAAAGTTTCACAAGGACTTTTCAGGTCTTAATTGTAGGGGAAAGATGATGGATGTGAATATAGGTATGTGGTCGGTGCCGGTTGAGCGTAGTTCTGGTTTGGTGTCACATGAGAGTATTAGGTTACTTGTCTTGGTGGTGCAGAATACATTATCTGTTCTGGTCCAGTTCTTGGTCGCCATGGATTCGAGGGTGGGGAGATTTTTGGGTAGTGCCATGATCATATCGCAGTCGGCCATGGCTTCGATAAGTATTCTTGCCTGGGCTAGGGCGTTGGCAGTGAATAAATGGTGGTTGCGTTCTTCGTCCCATAGAGGATGATGTCTGTTGAAGTCGCCGCACCATAACATGTGATCAACGTCCCTTTGGTGGAGAGTCGCTTCGTGGGTTCGTGCGAAAGTGTGAAGGGTGTTGAGGGTATCGGAGTGATGGCAGTCGTTGTAGATATTAAATATGGAGAGGTTGCCTGTTGGACATTTGACGCGGATTGCCGTGAGGTCGTTGGAACCGTGAATTTTGATTTGTTCCCAGTAGTTGGTGTTGAGTTTGACGTTGACAAATATTACTGAACGAGTGGGTGTTTCGGAGGTGAAGCGGTCGGATGGGTATATGACTCTCCAATTGTGTGTGGCTTTTGTGTTGCCATAGAAATCGAAGTGGGGTTCCTGTATTAAAAGGATGTCGCATTTAGTATGGATTAGCGAGTTGATGAGGTCCCATTGGGCTTTGGCGGATTTGTTGAGGTTTATTTGCCATATGTTTAGCTGTGTTGGCTGTAGGTCCGGCTGTTCAGGCATTATTCAAGGAGGTCAGGTGGGAGGTGCTGTCCGTTTGATCGCTGTTCCGTGCGAGCACAGGTGGTAGAGGGTCGACGGGGGCTACTAGCGGTTCGTCTGCCCATGCTCAAACTGGTACTGATATAGTGGGAGTGGAAGTGGTGTGGGGTGGCGGTTGCTGTTTCTCAAAGGTGATAACGGTTTGTCGAGCGGTTCTGGTTTGGTGTCTGGAGGAGGATGGGAGGGGTTGATTGCGGGGGGGAGGGAGTGGCGGCGGTTGGTCAAATATGGAGTGGGGTGGGGAGTAGTGCCGTGCGGCTGGGGAGAGGGGAGGGAGCGGGTAAGGGGAGCATTGTCTGTTCGAGGTCGTTGAGTGGTAATCTGTCGGGGGGCGGTGGTCGAACGGTATGGGGGCGGTGACGCGAGATGAGCCGTAGGTTTTGGTATGATTGTCGGGGTATGGGGATTGGGTCCATTTTTCGGCCGTGGGGTAGTAGGGCAGAAGGTTTTCTGGGTTGTGGTTGTCTGCATCTTTACATTTTTGTTGAAACGTGGGGCAATTACGGTCCCAGCTGGTATGGCCACGTTGTCTACAGGGGGTGCAGTAGGGACATGAGGGGTTGTCGCAGGTTGAAGTTCTGTGGTGGTCTCTGCATGTACCGCATGTGTCAATGTCGGCTGGGCAGCGTGCCGCGGTGTGGTTCCATTGATGGCATCGAAGGCAACGTATGGGTTCTTTCTTGCTTTTGGTAGCGTTAATCCTTTTGTGGCAGATGTAAAAGCCGTTTGCTAATATTTTGTTGGCCATGTCGGGAGAGTCGAAGGCGAATATGGCGTGGCCGCAGGTTTGGTTGGGTGTACGACAGTCCTTCGGTTTGATCCAATTTGCACGTTGTATGGAGTTATTTGGCAAGTTGTTTGATTCCTCAATTTCCCTGAGGTGTTCGGGTGATTCCGGGTCGAATGTTAGTGGAACAAAGTAAGCTATTGTTGTGTAAGTACGACGTTTGATCGAGGCACCATGTCCAAAGTTGGTGAGAAAGGTGGTGAGGTGCTGATCGTTGCGTAGCCATTGTGCAGTTTCGCTTGAGTTAGCCTCTAGTAAGATTCCTCCATTTCGTAGCCTAGTGACACCTAGGAATTTGGTCGCCGGTGGGGGGGCTGTAGTTTGGAGAGCTACGTTAGCTTTCTCTGTTAGTTTTGCTAAGCTAACGTCTAGCGCCTTCTTTGTTTCTGGTGAATCTTCGACGTCGATGAGGAATTGTCGGGCTTGTAGTTGTTCTTTTGCTGTTATGCGTGGGTCCTTTTGAGTGTGGGCAGGATGTGCGCTCTGGGATAGGACCGTGTCCTTGTACGAGGTGGTAGTGGTTTCGAGGGTGGTTGAGGTTTTTGTGAGGTGCGCGACCGCTTGTTGAAGTTGGGCTTTGGTGTCCATAAGACTGGATTCGATGTGTTTTACAATTTCTCCTGAGATGGATTCAAGGATGGGTTCCATCGTGCGTCCGAGGGAGTCATGGAAATCTCCAGTCTGTCGTTTGAGCTCGGTTGTAACGGCGTCCACCAAAGTGTTAGTCCTCGTATTAAATTCTATATGGTTTAATAGAATAGCTACTGAATGGATAGCTCTGGCAGTGGTGAGCGTAATGGGACAACCATCCATATTGGTGATTTGTATGAGTATGTCCGAGAGGGTGGGTGCATCGAGGTTCTGTTCCTGGGAGAGAAGCGAGTTGGTGGAGAGGAAGTTAATGGCTTGTTGTTCCGTTTCTGGTTCTGATTCGGTTTGGGGGGGCTCATTATTACTGGAGTTGTGTTCTCAAGTGGCGGCAGACCGCGAGGCTCTGGTTTCTGGGGGGGAAGTGATTGTTGTTTGTGGTAGCTTGCCGCGTTTGTTTTTGGATGTGCCTTCGTTGGTCGCCCATTGTCGAAGGCTCATGTTTCTTACTTATTAGGCTTATGTGATGTGGATTGTGCTGCTAACTAGCAAGTGGGTGATATGAGAGAGCGCCCATACTTATGCAGAGAACTCTTTTGGGGTCCCAGCCGGGGTGCCACACGGTACGAGTTCAAGGACCTCACTACATGCTTTGATATGTGGTCACCCTGCACATTCTGTGTAGTCTGGTCCAGTATTTTCTGCCAGTGGGCATTTTTTCTTGCCACTTCTGCCCAGTCCCCACTCTCTTCTTTTTGTGTTGTCCTCCCATTTTTGTTTTACTTTTTATAGACTTTGTACTGATTGTACACAAAAAAATTCATGTGGACTTGTTCTCCTGGCTTCAAGCTGGACAGAACCAGCTCCAATTTCTGGCTATTCACATGCTCCTTAAGCAGAGTCAATTAGCCAAGTTTAAAAAATAATTTTTATGCAAGTCTAATGGATGAGGGCAGCTGCCCCATGCACGCAAGCACCCATCACCTGGCATGTTCCATTCTAGAACCTTGCCATATCCTTCAATGCAGGTGTACCTCTCGTATCTCAGGTCAAGGTTCAAATTGTGTTCAGGCAATAGGAGTTGTGTCACCCTCCTCATTGCTCACCACATCACTTTACCCAGGCAGTGTACCTGAAATCTTCAGTCTCCTTATTTCATTGCTCATGCAAAATGATGCAATCACTCAGGTCTAAACAGATTATTTTTTATGCTCAAAGTTCACCCACCTTCCTGCCCTAGTATATTATTTTTGTTACACCAATTGTACACACAAAAATTCATATGGACTTGTTCTCTCCAGAGTGATTTCATGAGCAATGAAATAAGGAGACTGAAGATTTTGGGTACACTACCTGGGTGAGGTGATGTGGTGAGCAATGAGGAGGGTGAGACAACTCCTATTGCCTGAATACAATTTGAACCTCAACCAGAGATAGGAGAGGTACACCTGCATTGAGGGATACAGCAAGGTTCTAGAATGGAACATGTGAGGTGATGGGTAGGGGCGTGGGGCAGCCACCCTTGTCCATTAGACTTGTGTAAAATTTATTTTTTAAACTCCAGCGATATATAGTGTTCAATGGCTCCTTTGAGTCCTTTGAACACCCTCATAGAATTGATTCTGTACTGATTTCTACTGCTAAAAAGTGTTCTAATTCCTTCAGTGCATCATCTGAATCTACCTGGCTATTGACTTTTATTCAAAACCACCAATAAAATTAGAAACTGAATATTTCACCAAGCAGAGAGAAATCTGATCACTCCTTTGATCACTAATGTTTTGATCATAAAACATTCAAATATTAACAGATTTCTTTGAAAATTGGTATGAGAGATCTTTAAATATATGAGCAACTTTTGGTCTACTCAGATTTTGTCCAAGATAATTGGCTATGGCATTTTAGGTTAATTTTGTGTTCAAAGGAGCCTAATGCAAATAGTTTTAAAATGTGTCTGTCTCCTGTGTCAACATCCAGTCATCTGGCAGTCATGACTTTTCATCTAGTCGATATTCAATGACCGGCACAACACTGACTCAGAATCCTCGCATATGAGTGACTCGTGATTCAATCAGTGAAGGGAAGTAAGTACTATTCTGAGAGGCCAATGCTAGATATTTTCCCAGCGTCAACAAAAGGGCCTCAGGAAGATCTGATAGTCAACACCCACCATGCGTTGTTACGAGGGGTATCTGGCATACGGTTCCAAGGCGGAAAGCTTCGGACGGTGAGACACACTACCACATCTGGCCACCGTAAAACCCCCCTCCCTCTGCAAGATATTACTCGCACTCGTTTTCGCATCCAAAAACAGCTCCATCATCTCCCCGATATCCTCCAGCTCAATCTGGGTTCGGCCGGCCAGCTGCGCCAATATCGACGCAGGCGTAAGCAACTGCAGTGTATATCTAGAGGCAAAAGCAATGAGTACAGGCTTCAATGCTAAGCTCGCTCCATACCGTAGCGAACTCTTCTTCCCCTCGGCCGTTAACCGGCCGCTAACGCCTTCGCCGAGTTTCAATCCCTCGACCGTAGCACGCAGCTGAACAACTTTTCCGACTTGATCGCGTGTATAGCCGTCCGTCTTCACGATCGTACCTGTGACCTGTGGCCGAATCAAGCAAATGCTGTAACAATACACATACCGATCAAGAAGATCCACCAGTATACCGTGAGGAGAAACAATATCCGACGTTCCTCGAACAAGCGACTGCCCACGATTCGTGGCCAGAATCACAGTCGGCGCCATTGGAGACTCGAGCAATGCGTTCAAATTAGTAAAGTACTCGATATCCAACATGTGGACCTCGTCGATAAACACGACTCCGGGCACCACCTCTGCAACACCCTGCTCGACGTATCCCCGGATAACCTTGTTGACCTCGCGTCGAAGCTTTCCAGTAACTTCTGTGCGGCCGGACTTTACGAGGGAGCCCACGACGCTCATAATGTCTTGACCACCTTGAGGTCGCGCATTGGCAGCATCGATGTCGCTGAGAGTGACGTCTTGCACGAGCTCTTTGCGCTTGTGCACGTTGCCTTTTGGGAGCGGGACATATGTCTCCGATTCGAGGTCATAGGAAGAAGCGTACGCGTCTGAACGCCCAACACGCTGATCCACGCGTAAGAATGGGGTACGACCACGGAGATTTACATTACCTTTACGGCACCGGTTTGGTGTTCAATATAGATCACATCTCCAACTACAATCTTTTCCTTGAGAACAGCCTCATATATACTAGGATCCAACCCCTGACTGTTTTGAGACCGACGACGACGTGTGAAACAGTCTTGCCATAACCGCTCAACGGATTCTCTGCTTCCGTCGGCGTGAGTTCCGTGATTTCTCCCTCGTAGACATCTTTTGTCTCTTTTATTCTGAGCCCTGCCAATAAAAGTGTGAGCGGGGTAGCACAAGAGACGCGGAACGCACCTATGGCCCTTCTAAACACCTCTGCGAGCATTTCGGTCTTTTGATTTCGGTGCTGTAGACTTCTGACCCAACCATGGGGCAAAACGGCACCTTTGCACCCAATTCATGGGAGAGCCAACGCGGTTTTTCCTGTTCCAGGCGCACCAACGAGCAACAAGGCGCATCCAGAGAATTTTCGTGATTTTATGAGATCAACAACCACACCGCAAGCCTGTAACAAGTTACAAAGAGGGAAATAGATGGCCAATGTAGGCGCACCTCGCGAGCGTTGGTTTGACCAATGAATCCTGCGCCGTCGATGGCTGCGAATCCTTCAGGTGTCAATCCAAGCGCTTTGATGTGCGAATTGGGTGCAATCTTCCTGCAGACGGTGTGGATGGAGGTGGGAGAGCATTGTGGGCAATTGGCGCCGACGTTGATACTGTCGAGCTCATGGTAGCCGGCGATGGCTTTTTAGGGTGTACATTTCGTAACTACAAGCCATGGGCCAGTAACAGAGACTTTAAAATCCCATTTCTCTGCACATGGTCCCTTGTCTCCATGTATTGAACACTCCTCCTGACCTCTTGGCTCACCCTTCCAAATATTGGCCTTGGTCATAAACCTCAGCAATATCAGCAGGACGGCCACCGGATGTTTTAGTGACTGGCAAAAAAAAGTTCACGGCCAAACGGCGGTCCGTCAGACGCCGGAAATGTCCACTGGCATGGCAGGGGAAACAAACGCTGGCTCAGCGCTCAGCCCCGCTCACTTCGGAAAAACGCCCCGTCAGCTTCAATAAATAGTTCCATAGCGAGTTCTCCTGCACCAAGGAACTTTCACTGACCCAGGGTGAGCCAAAGGGTTCATTTAGGCGCCTCATGATTAGGCTCGATTCCAAATCATTTACATCCTTATCGATAAGACTTTGTCGCAATCTCTACACTCGTTCCCCCCACATCGTGATGAACATGCGTCCTCTCACCATCGAGTCCCTCAATCCTGCCCTCCCGAAAGTCGAGTATGCCGTTCGCGGAGAACTGGCTATCAAGGCCGAGCAGTATCGTCTGCAGCTCAAGGAGGGCAAGCAGGGGTTACCGTTCAAGAATGTGATTTCGTCCAACATTGGGAATCCGCAGCAGAAGGGTTTGGACCAGCCGCCGATTACGTTCACGAGACAGGTGCGTGTTTTTTTTTTGTGTTTTGTGAGCTCGGGACGAGGCCGATTACGATCGCTGATTGGCTTTTTCTTCATAAACCTAGGTTGCTGCACTCATGGAGTGGCCTGAGCTGGCCGAGCTGGCACCAAATGCATTCCCCAAGGATGTTATCGCTCGGACAAAAGAACTTCGGGACGAGATCGGGTCCTTTGGCGCATACTCGCACAGCCAAGGCATACTCTTTATCCGTCAAAACGTCGCAAAGTTCATCGAGCGTAAGTCCATCCAAGCCTCACTCTCGTAAAGATCGGAAACATTGATTCGATTCAGCATCCTTTGTAAACTTACGTTACCCTTCTCTCCCCCTCAATTAGAGCGTGATGGTTTCCCTTCAAACCCCGCAAACATCTTTCTCACTGCAGGCGCCTCCGCGGGTGTATCACTCTTTATCTCCATGCTCATATCCTCTCCGACATCCGGGATCCTCATCCCCATCCCGCAATACCCATTGTACTCTGCCACTCTGGCCCAACACTCCGGTTTGGCTTTGCCGTACCTCCTTGATGAAGCCTCCGGATGGTCTACCTCGGTGACTGAAATCGAATCTGCTCTAGAGAAGGCCCACAGGGATGGGGTCGCCGCCAAAGCCCTTGTGGTCATCAACCCGGGCAACCCAACTGGAGCACTTCTGGATGAAAGCACGCAAGAAAAGCTCGTGCACCTCTGCGAAAAGTATTCCCTCGTCCTCCTCGCCGACGAGGTGTACCAAAATAACCTGCACCGCGCCGCCACACACCCGTTCACGTCCTTCAAGAAGGTAGTGATGAAGCTCCAGTCGCCCATCTCCCTCGTTTCATTCCACTCCATCTCTAAAGGCGTCTCGGGCGAGTGCGGGCGCAGGGGCGGCTATTTTGAATGCACAAACATCTCCGATGAAATACTGGCACTCATCTACAAGATTGTCTCCGTGGGTCTCTGCCCGCCTATTGCTGGCCAAGTCGGCGTTGACTGCGTTGTGCGCCCGCCGAAAGAGGGCGAGGAGAGCTATCCATTGTGGAAAAAGGAAACGGACACGATCCACAAGGCGCTCGCGCAGCGCACGCAGATTATGGCTGCGCGGCTCAACCAACTCGAGGGTGTATCTTGTGTTGACTCTCCTGGTGCCTTGTATCTGTTCCCACAGATACGTCTGCCGAAGGGGGCGATTGAAGCGGCGCGGAACGCGGGGAAGGAACCGGACGTATTTTATGCTTTGGCGTTGCTTGATGAGACGGGTATCTGTGTCGTTGCCGGCAGCGGGTTCGGGCAGGTGGAAGGCACGTTCCACTATCGGCTGACTTGTCTGTGTCCCGGCGTGGAGGAATATGTTGGTGCGCTGGAAGAATTCCACAAGGGATTCATGAAGAAGTATGCGGATTGATGGTCAAAGAGTCTTTTTCTTGGTTTACAATAACGTCACCGGGGTAGAGTGTACTTTAGAAAGATGGTGGTCCAGTCCTCGGGTTCTCGGAATGTACAGATATTCCATGTATTTCATGTATGGATACTTGTGGTGACCCGGCAGCGCAAAGGGTTTGGTTCGCGGCACGATAATCAGAACTTGAGAATACGAACAGGCGTTCGTCTATCTCCGAGCTCAGGGTTCAGATGTTCATGACGCCCCAGCTCCCGCGAAGGATACTTTATCAAGCAGATCAGGCCGAAAGGGGAGCCAACACGCTGAAAAAGGTTGATGGCCCGATAGCTTGACGGCGGTCCTCTGGCAGAAAACCCTCATGACAGCGAGGTGATGTCAACACGATCCGCGAGTGTTTATCCATCCCCGACAGAACAGAGGATCAGTGCACACGGTCCACTGATACCCGCAAGCCACTATTCCCTGTAGCCTGTACCTGTAATGCCGGCGGTGACATATCAGGGTGTTGGTTGGCAAGCCTTGGGAAATAACACTGCCCCCATTGTTGTCACTGAATCGGGCATGGACTAGCTTATTCCTGCCTCGGACCGGAGTGGCTGCAACGAGCTGGACGTTCGCATCGATGTCGGCGTTTTGTCGCTTCATCTTGGTTTGCGCTTGTTTGGTTTACGTGGTCTGTGCGTTGGCCTGATAAAAGTGACGCAGACAGTGGAACGCCCCTGCAACACTCTCTCAATCGAACCTACTACAAATGAACCGCAGACCATCATCGTACCCATCTGTGTTCGTGTCGCAATAACACAAGTTGCGCACGTCGCGGGCGGGGCACCTTCGCGTATCGTCCGGGGCGCCCCTTCCAACTCGTTTCTCTTTCATCATGGTACGTTGCTTGCCCGCCTTTTTTTGTTTGGCTGTGTCTCATTAACCCTCGTTGTACGTAGGTTCTCATCAGTAGCACGAAATACGCTTGGTCAGTGGTATACCTCTCTATCCATTTCGCCATGAGGTCCTCACACACCCTTTGTTAGTGAGACTTGTATAAAAGGTCATCGTTCCTCCAACTGCAAACATACCGACCGTCCCTTGTTCGAAATCAAAAAGAAAGGTCGTCCGGTAACGCAATGCGAGCACTGTAGAGAACTTCGGAAGACCAAACAAGTTCACGTCAAATGTGTCTGCGAAATACAAGACGATCCTAATGCTTCTGCCTCCTCGTGTTCAAAGAAGAAAGGTGTGCATCCGTTTGTCCACCGTGCCTCGTGGCTCTTGTCAGCTCATCCATAAGACTACCACGTGTCTAGCGTCTACTAAGCTCCCGGAGAGCGCCGCGTTTCCTCACGGCTTAACGCAAGCCTTGGAAGCGTCGGTCGCGCTGCAAGGTCTCCCCGAGGGCACGTCGTCAGATTCCGATCATAGTACGTCTCGCCCTCGTCTTTTCTTTCCAACTCTCACCGTAATACAGCACCTAGTTGCCGTTGCAAATTCGATGGCAAATGCAATTGTTGCACTCCACGGAAGAGTGCGCCCAGGAGACGCAGGAAGACTACGTCGGATTTACACCACGACAGTGATGATAATACCGAAAGTGCCTCCCAGTCTTTGAATCCAGCCACAACCCAATCAAGTATGTTGTCGCACGTACTCGCCCGCATCGCAGAGCTTCGACCTGTCCTTCCGAAACCTTCCTTCACTGGACCTTGTCATGATCCCTCTTCCGGTACCGCTCGCACACATACCGGCCGTCATCACGCCCACGATAACGTGCTCTTCAGCCCTTATGGACGGGCATATGAGTTCACTCATGGATCACATCACGAACAGGGCAACGGAGATCGTTCTCACGAGTTTCCTCAGCAAGCCTTCCCCCCCAATGACTTCGGACGCACCGCTTTACTTAACGAAGAATCCTACGGAGATCAATCTACTCAGCTTCCAGCCTGGGATCCATCCGAGTCGTTTCCCTCTGTCTGCGGTTGTGGTGATGGGTGCTCTTGCCCGGGCTGTATGGAACACAACGACGTAGCTGTGGCTTCCATTGCGGCCTTCAATTCTTGCACCAACCCTGGTGCCTGCAGCACCTGCCTTGATTGCACAATTCTATCACTTCCGGAATCACTACCTCCGAACACTGCGTTATCAATATTCGACTCTTATCAATCACAGTTTATAGATGACTGGCTTCGTCAAGTCTCTGGTATCCCAACCTCCACCCCCTCGCCGTCCAAGCCTGACAACATGCCCGCAGCCATGGCGGAACCAGGTTACGTGCTGCCGGCCTGGGAGACGTTCCAGCTTCCTGATAACCCCGAAGTAGAACAAGTGCCTGATCCTACCGCCCTTGATCGGTCCGGCGCACCATGCATCAATATTTGCCCGCCAGGCATGTCTGATGGGACGTACGTGGCCTCGAGCGAGGGGATGTCGTGTTCTCAGATAATGAGCAATCTGAGCCTTGATGCAAGCTGTTCTGATATACTTGATGGAAGCGAGATGTTTCCTGCTCGCAGCGTGCACATGGATGCGGGTGGTTATTTGACGATACCTCAACTTCCGCGTAGCCGATCGTCGTCTGGTTCGTCTCGGTCCAGTCGCAGCCTTGAACAAGTCCGCTATGACCAGATGTTGGATGTCGTCAGTTCCTCGAATGGCAGCTTCCCGGGACAACGGAGGGATTATGGTTGCGATGAGTTGCCTGCAACGTCGCAGACGCTCGCTCCGTCTATGCGCACCGAGCTCGATGGAGGGGCTATTTATGCCGTCAGTAATCCGGATTCTGATTGCTCACTCGATGATCGATATTCGCCGTATGACCTGGGGTTGGAAGGATACTGACGTCGTACTGGACTAAGAGTAGCCGGGATACCTCCTTTTTTTTCTTTCTCACTTGCCTATTCGGTTTTGTGTAACAACACATTTCCCCTCCCCAGATGCTTGTTCGGTCCATTGATGTTTTCTTATGCGTTGATGTTCTTTCATTTTCTTCATCCTTTTGTCTTCATTCTGCGTCCCTTCAAGCGTATTAGTTGATTCACTGGCATGAGGAAATTTTATTTCAGATTGCGTTGACACCCACCCTGAATTCAACACTGACATCATGATCCTGAATTGAGAACTGAAATCCTGGACCTGGACGACCCGACGACCCGAAGTTGAAATTGATCATATTGTTGCGTCCCCTGAATTTTCACTGCCATCGCTCCATTTCAAAGATACGACAAGTTGTCGATTCGTTTCTGCCACAGAGTCGACAAAGATTGTTTCCAGCGCAATGGCAACATGCCATACAACCCTTTTTCTCGTTGGGTTGGTGGAATCGCACCTTCCCGTCGTCTGTGTTCAGGGTTGGCCTGGGACTGGCGCAGAATGAAAGCGTGAAAGGGTTGAAGTAGTCAGTCGTGAGTGATCATGAGGACTAGTACTGTGATAAACGCATTTGATCTCCTGTGGGGCAGTTGCCTCGTCATGCTGCGCCATCGTCATTCATCGCCATCACCGTCTCTTGTCCATCCTCGATGCAACAACCACCGGAGGCTGAAAGTGTTATTTTATATCCAATTGTAACACTTTTTTTTTTCAAAGACATCTCTCGATCGCTCTCGCCGGTCGACGGTCGCATCACAAGTCGGCCCTTGCTATTCCGAGTCGTTGACCCTCGCCGTCATTTGATAATCTTCGAGCGGGTTGTTACAGGTCAAACAGCGAAAAACAGAAATGACCGCTATATAAGATCGACATTTTATGTCCCTTGCTGGTCAGTGCTGGTTAGTGCTGGTCACGATCACTTTGCTTCAACTTTCAACTTCCAACTTCCAACTTCACTCCTCCTTGTCGCAGATAGAGCAGGCCCTCTTTCTCGCACAATTTCAGACTTTGAATCCTCTCACGTCTTCTCCAATCATGCGTTTCTCAGACATACTCATCGCCCTCATTATCCCGGCTGTGGCTCTAAGCTTTCCTGTCCAACAGTAAGGGGATTCAGTATTTGATCCGTGATGCATCTCAATTCTTTCTCAGCAGTGTGATATCGACATCCTTCAACATTGATCGGCGGGTATGTTCATTTATCTTTGTCCTGTTCAACAAACTTTGGGTTATTTATTGCCGTATCTACTGTCGTTGACTCAGTCGTAAGTGGACTCAGTATTCATTAAAGTCTGATGCCATCTAACCCGGAGGTGCCAGCGACAAACCTCTTTTAAAATCGAGGCCTCGGACAATAAGCACAAAGACGAGGGGGCGAATGGATATGCCATTGCCTCGTACGTTTCTACACCGTGCATACATGAAGGGATCCTGACTAATAGATGGTCATTATCAAGCAAAACCAAAACCAAAACGGCAGCCGATTAAGTTCCCAACACGAGCCACAACGGAGATGATGAGTGATACGCAGAAAGGTATGTTTCTTCAACGTGTACATGAGGGCATCCTGACTAATAGTACATGGGCATTATTTGTGCCATGTCACAGTTGATTTGGTAAAGGCTCTTTTGAAACCTCTTCCCGGGCTTTTTAATGGTTATGAAGATGGGTTAAACGTGGGCGAGGAAGGTACGTTTATTGTTATTATATTGGATTAGTGTTGAGCCTTTTGCTACAGTTATGACCTATCACGTCCTTCGTGACAAGATTATCTATGAGCAACAACAACTTGTCGGAATGTTGGATTGGTTGACTACCGCTCTGCAATATGGTAAAGCCAAGGAGCCAGAGCAGATGTTCACGGATGTAGAGGTGGAAATTGAGCACTTAAACAAGCAAGCGGAGGCTATGCTGGAGCAGATAAACAAACAAGAGGCGCAAAAGGCAATGGTGCCACAAGGGGCTGTGGTGGGGGGAGTGGGAGTGGGAGTGGGAATGGAAACACCTACCAAAAAGAAGAAGAAGTCGAAGTCGAGGAATAGAAAGAAACCAAAGGAGAAAAGGGTAGAGGAAACGGCAGAGTTTGGGGAGGCTGGGGAGGCGAACAAGGAGACAAGGAAGCCAACGGCCGAAGCATCAACATCAAATGTCAATCATGGTGGATGATACCCAATCAACAGTCTGTAGTTTTAGATTGGATGGCAGTGAATGAAATTGGGATGTGGAATGGACAACCTAATTTGCTAGTGACCACATACAACCCCTCTTAACCCACCCTTGTGGTCACCACTCATAAGGCTTTACACGGGTATACTGCAGGTCTGATTTCTGGACACCGCACCCGTACCCGCTGTACCTGCACCCGTTCAGATAACGGGTACATACTGTACCCGTTCAGATAACGGGTACATACTGTACCCGTTCAGATAACGGGTACATACTGTACCCGTTAGATGGTGGGTATGGCAGTAGATGGCACCTGGTACACTGCAGGCACCTGGGAGCCTCATACCTCGTGTGGGCCAGACACACATCAATTGATGTCATCGTCACCCTCGTGAGGTAAATTGGGGGGTCTCTGGTGGGCTTCACACTCGGGGGTAACCTCATTCGTGAGGTGGGGTCTCTGGTGGGCTTCGCGCTTGGGGTTAACCTCGTCCATGAGGTGGGGTCTCTGGTGGGCCTCAGGGTTAACCTCATTTGCAAGGGGTGGGGGCACCACATGAGCCCTACGCATCAGTCAACGCATCTGTGCATATTTGCGAGGTCCCTGTGCTGAAGACCTCACAAATATGCGTTGACATGTGTCCGCGAGGTGTGGTTGTTGTGAGGTGCGGTTGGGAGGTGTGGTTGTTGGGTGATTGTTGGGAGGGTTAGCAAATGTCTTAGATGCTGCGTTGGGGGAACGTACCTGGGCTGTTCAGTGGGCACACCACCCTCCCAGCCTTGTTCTATCGTTTTCCTTGCTGAGCCCAGGTCCAAGTTGTTGTTGTTGTTGTTTGTTGTTGTTGTTCATTTTCGAGTTGGTTTGTATATGAAATATATAGGAAATAAAATAAAATAAAATAGTAATAGTAAAAGAAAAGAAAACTATATACTTACTGGGTCTTGAGAGTAGGCCAACCCACATAACCACATAACCGCAGCCACCCACAGCCACCCACATACCGTGGGTGCAGTTTGGGCATGGTGTCCAAATTGAGATACCGTACCTGAACCTGCATTATCCATTTCGGAATAACCATGGGTAAACCCCTACCCATGTATGGCCTTAACCACTCAAGGCTATGGGGTATGGTGTTGGATGGTGGTGGTTTGGTTGACATTTGCATTTGCAGTTGGATGGCATTGCCATTGGTGTTGGTGCTGCCTTTGCCATTGGTGCTGCCATTTCTGTTTCTGATCAAGGTTGGTAGTGGTGGTGGTGTTGGTGTTGAACTGGCCATAGTCTAGCACAGCAACATTGAACTAAAAAAGTTTTAATTAGTAAAAGTATAATTATTCAATGAAAAAAGAGACTTACCTTGAGCAGAATGGTTTGCAATTGTGAACCGCTCTGCTCATTCTTGTTGTTGGTTTGTGTTGCTGTGATGGGAAGTCACGAGTCACAGTTCAGTCACGGCTACCTGTGGGTTGACCACAGGTCATGGATTTCTTGTGGGTTCTGATTTGGCTACCTGCACCTGACCGGTCAGGGGTACAAAACCCACGCATACTAGTATGCCTAATGACCAATACCAAATGTGTGATTGTCTTTTGAGTTCTCTGAATTCAATTTCAAATTTCAAACCTGTTATTATATTTAAAGCATCCAATGAGGATATTCTTCAATATGATACCAAACACCAAATGAGTGTGTTTGAGAAATCAATATTTGTCATATGATTTCAGATTCTTCACAAGATATGAATTTTTTAGAATTTTTTGGCATCTACATATGACCTTTTGAATGTGATTTCTAATTCTCAAAAGGTGTTGAAAAATATGAACTTCAGTAATGTATTTAGATATATTTTTTCACAAGGTCCTAAATTTAGTGTTCTGTTTTATATGGGTAATATATTTGTCCCAAAGGTCTTGTTTGTGCCTAGTGAGAATCTCAAATTCAGGACTGTCAATGTATTAGTAATGTATGTATTTGTGTCGGGAAATGATATGTTTTCAACATAACACAGCATGCAAAATAATATTTGAAGATGGTACCCAAAATTAATCATCTCAATTGGGGCCAACTTAGAAGGAGAAGGATTTTCCTCATGTGAATTCTCCAATGGCGAGAAACAAATTACCTAGGAGGGTCTAAATCGAGATTCAAGAAATAGTTGTCAGATCTTGCAGGACTCTCCTCCGAGGCTGTCTGGAATATTGGCTTAAAGTGACCTGTTTCATTACACATTATTCTCCTTTGCGACAACTATTAAAAAATTCATTGGTTCCGGGGGAAGATCAACGGGATATTGCTCTAAAATAGATCGACGGGTGCTGGCATGCGGCCAAATAAATAATAACCTTTGGTCAACAAGTCTCCTCTGCAGCTCTCTGCAGCCTCCTAGCTTTCTTCGCAGCATTTGCAGCGGCGGCCTTCGCCTTTTTGGCTTCCGCACGAGCGGTCTGTACCAAACGCCGATCAACCAGATGAGAGAGAGAAAGAAGGAAAAAAAGGAATATATAAAAAAAAAAACACACACTTTTTCCTCTTCCTCTTTCTTGTTCGCTTCTTCTGCGGCCCGCCTCTTCTCTTCCTCTTCCTCCGCTTTGGTCTTCTTCCCTGCTGGCCCGCCGGCTTGGTCAAGACCTTGACCTTTGCCCTTCTTTTTGGCCTCACGAGCATCCTTTTCTTCCTGCTTGATGCGTTTGATTCGAGGATCTAGTCTGGGAGAACCGGGGAGGAGGGGAGAGGGGGGGGGGTGGGAGGAGTTAGAAATGAGCTAGCGGAGGGATTAACGAGACCTTTTTTGGTGTTGGCGAAAGGGCCTAGTTGGATTTTGATGATAAAGTGGGAACTTTTTATTATTACTTACCCCAAGGTTAGATCGACGATCCCTCGTAAGCGTGCCGTATCTTCCTTCTTTCTGCGTGCGCGTTCGGTTTTGTTCTTCTTCTCGGTATAGCGTTTATCATCGCGGCTGCATTGTTTTGCAAATCAATCAATCAATCAATCAATCATCAGGAGGTGGGGGGTTGGTGTTGGTTTGGTGTTGGTTTGGTTTGGCAAAAAATAAAAAAAATAAAAGTTTTGAGTTTTTTGAGTTTTTCAGCCAATGAAAAAAATGGTGGCAAAACACGCAACTTGTCGCTTCCCTCGTTCACCTCCTTGTCTAAATACTCGAAACTCCTCCAGCTATCAAAGTTGTACCAAAAGTCATAGAATGCCTCCACTTTTTCCTTCGGGTCGTCCACCGCGCCCAGCATGGGTACGGGCTGCCTTTTGCTGAACCGGGCTTCTCGCTCGTACACGGGCGCGAATTCCGCAAAGAACCGCTTGGTGATGATGATATCCTGTCCCTGTCCCTGTCCCTGTTTCGTTGTTTTCGCTGTCGTTGTTTTTGCTGTCGTCGTTGTTGTCGTCGTTGCTGTTTTGAATTGAGAAGCGGTGGGCACGTCGTCTTCGAGCATCATGTAATAGGGGTCGACAGAGTCGAACTGGCGGCGCCGTTCGGGGTTGGTGAGCACCTCGTGTGCCTTTTGTATGCATTTGAAGAATGCGTCGTCGTTGGCGGTGTGTCCCGGGACGCCGGCCTTTTTGTCAGGGTGGTGTTTGAGGACCTTTTTCCGATCTGTGCGAATCCCACCACCACCAACCACCACCACCATACACACACCGCTCAGTTTGGAATGATAATAATAATAAATGAAAGTGGAAGAGAGACGCACGGGCAAGTTTGATTTGATCCGGAGTGGCCGTGAAGCGAAGATGGGAGAGCCCAAGAACAGCGTAATGGTCTTGTTTCTGGTGGGGGGGGGTGGGGGGAGGGTTACAAAAGTGTTGACGCCATACTAAAATAGCAAAGTAAAATAATAATAATAACAACATCACGCACTTTCCATTCCTTAGGGTCCAAGGACAACAGATCCTCGCTCTCCTCCTCATTCCCGACGCCTAAATCGTCCTCCGGGTTCATACTGCCGTTGCTGTTGCCGCCGTTGTTGTTGTTGTTGTTGTTGTTGCCATTCAAGGCACCACCACCACCACGCCGCTTGAGGTCTTCTTCCTCAACGCGCTTATCGTACTCTTCAAAGGACAGGTTGTAGATTTCGCGATGAACATGGGCAAGGTATGCCGGCCCGACTGGCAGAAGCGTGCGTCGGACAGTTGCTATCAGGGGGGAAAAAAAGAAAAATTGATGTTAAACAGCCCTTGGTTTTTTTTTTTCGTAGGTAACTCACGAGATGTGGATTTTGCGGAACCGTGTGGTGGTGGAGACCAATCTTTTGGCAGTGGAGGAGTGACGAGCGGAAGGTGGCGGACGTTGGCCATCTTGTTTTGATAGTATTTAGTAGTCCTTCACGACCACTTTCAAGTTGAAGGGACAAGAAATTGGGCGTTGACCACGTGAGACGCTTTCGCCACGTGACTCTAATTTTTCCGAATCTTCAAGAATCTTCAAAAAAGCAAAAAAACAAGAAAGTGTGATTATAATACTAGCAATATACGCTTCCAAAGTCAAGCAAAACATATATGTACACACATCCTGCCAAGGTGTATTTAAAAAATCAACAAGATAATTGCGGGGAGGGGGGAAAGGGGTTATCAGGTCCATCGTCTAGAAAGCGTCCTCATAATTCTCTTGACCACTCCAGGTTTCTTTTGTTCCGGAGGAGGAGGTACCTTTAACCCGGTCACCGTACCTGTGTCTGTGTCTGTGTCTGTGACTGTCTTCCCTACCCTCGGCAAGTCTGGGTGGTCAAGATCAACCGCAACCTTTATCCTAGTCTCCGTCACCATAGTCATGTCCTGGATGACGGTATCTGCCAACGACGATGACGATGACGATGTCGATGTCGACGACGACGGCGACGGCGACAACTGCACACTCTTGCCCTGTCCCCCGGTCTGGTATTGGTGGTTCACGTCTATCATTGACTTGGAGCCTCGGAGGCTCTTCAAACGGCGGCCCAGGTTTTTCAGTGATTTCTTCCTTGGTATGGGAATGATGTAACCGAAACCGGCTGGGCGGGTGTTGTGCGAGCCACTTGGGACGTGGTGGTCGGCATGATGCTGGGCGACACCGATAGAAGTGGTGGTGGTGAGAACACCAAGAGTCCCGATGCTGCCAATGCTGGAAATGCCGTCGGGCGGCGTACACCGGCCCATTGCGTTCTGGGAGGACGGATCGGTGAGTGTCCTTGTTGAAGTCCGTGAGCTGGACCGAGTCTCCGACTTGGAACGTGAGCTAGACCGAATCTCCGACTTGGAGCGTCTGTTTAGGTCAGTGAGGGAAACGTTCCGTGGAATGTCTTCCAAGTGGTGGTGGCCATCGTCATCGTCATCGTCGACGTCGTCATCTCCACGAATTGTGTTGGAGTCATCTGGGGAATTGACTGCCGTGAGGTCCTCGTCGTCCTGGTCTGCAGTGATGAAAATGCTGGGAATCACAAGGCCGGCGCTGGTGGGCGGTGTACTCGGAGTGCTGCTTTCTTTGGAGGATGGATCGCTGAGTGTCCTTGTCAGTGTTAAATTTGGGAGAGAGCGTGTGTCAGAGAGCGAAGGCGAGAAGAGGGATATAAAGCTAGAACGGCAGCTACTGGTAGTAGTCTTGGCGTCGCTATCGGCTACGGATATGGTACTTTGCCTGCGCGACAAGCGACGGTACTCTCGTGCAGAGAGAGGGAGAACGACATTTGGGGCAGCGAGGCTGAGTCGGGAGAACGGAGGGGTTGTTTCGTAGGTGTTTGTGGATAGCCAATTTTCAGAGGGATCACGAGAGAGAGCGCGGGGGCTGGGTGATCGCCGGAGAATTGGGGGTAAAGTGAGGTCGGGTGCAGATGTGGTGGAGACAGACTGTGGAATGGGTTGGCAAGGATCGACGACGACGGAAGGTGCTGGTGCGAGGTTGGGGTTGGAATCACGAAGGATGGCAGGGTTGATGTGTTGGATTGCCCGCGGGGGTATAGAAGGGATGGGGGGTATATGTCCAGTGCTTTTCCGCTTAGTTTTAGAGAGGAGTTCTTCGTCATGTAAATCAATGACACGGCTGGAGAGGGCTGGGCCTGCAAGGGGAGAGGAACGCAAGGGACGACGAGAGGGGGGAGTAAAAGAGTGACGGCGAAGGGGGGTTGGCTGGAAGGATTGGGGCGGAGGAGACGGTGGGACGAAGGCCAAGTCAACTTGACGCTTGGATTGGGCAGCCATGGTAAAGCTAGCGACGGCGGGGGGAAGCGTTGAGATTAAAAGAGAGACTACGCATGTGAACGTCGGTTGCAAATTGGAAATTAATTTGATTGGAATATTAAAAAGTAACGTGAGACGGTCTTGTCTGATTTTGGTTTCGCCTCCGATTGACGCTCAATGACAAATTTAGAACATCGGCTGTGTGCCCTATCGACCCTCTGCCAAGAACGTGCCTGGCTGTCTTCGATTCCATCCTTCAGAGCACAGCCAGGGCCTCAAATCTCAGCCGCAAAACACCGCCGTCTTTCACCTTGCCACCACCCAAGAGTTAATGTGACGGTTTTTTCCCTGCATTCGGTCATAACACGGTCAATAACGATGTCCATATCAACCGGACTCCTAACTTACCATCAACAAACATATTCCTCGTAGCGGCCGGCAGGGTGGCAGTAACCCCATCCATCTCCCGTGTAAGCTTCACCTGACAACCCAATCGACTCGTATCCGTAAGCCCGAACGCCATGTCAAGCATGTCGTTTTCGTCATCTTCTGGTTCGGGCAGCAGGTCGTAATACTCTGGCGGAAGAATGACGTGGCATGTTGAACATGCTACGGATCCTTCGCATGCACCTACGTGTGCGGAAGTGGGTCCCGGAGATGAGTGTCGGCCCCAAGATCGTGTTTTGGTGTGACGACTCTCACCTTCCAGGTCAACATCGTGTTCATGAGCAATAGATAGAATGTCGTCTCCCTCGTTTGCTTCAACACTTTTGATCAGATTCCCTTTCGAGTCTCTAAAGTGAACTTTGATTCTGGCAAATGTAAACATCTGAACAACAACAAAAAAATCGCCCGGGATCATAAAAACGTACCCACTGCCAGGCGCTGGTCGGGTGAGGCTTCCATGGTTTACGCCTTTCATTTAGGATCAATGTGAGTTAAGCTATCAGATATGATATGCATTCCTGGGCATCGACAAAACGAACCGGAGGTGGTATGGATCGGTCTTGGATGTCGGAAGTCGCGACCCCGACTTGGCCAACCGTCGTCGTCCAATCCCAGCACACTTGTGGGAAATCGTCGACAGCGCCTCGAATAGAGGAATGTCGTCAAGAGTCCGCGTCCTAGTCCTAGTCCAGTCATGAAATTCCCCGAGTCCGAGTCCATAATAAATTTCGTGAAAAAACATGTGACCGACTTACTCCGAGTCGTACCTTAGTACTACCTAAGCGCCAAGCTCAAACAACGGGCGCGATCCGCACTCGGACAGCTCAAAATCAAACAACGGGCGAAAACGTCCATCAATCTCTTTTGTATATCTGAACCTACGTACAGGCGGCGGGCGGCGATATCGAATATCGATGCTATACGTCTACGTAAATATCAATTCCCCTCCGAGTCCTCCGACGCAAAAGGATCATGCATGATCGCATCGACAGGGAAACAGTGAAAGACGACACGGAGGCACTGGCACTGGCAGTCCCCCCCCGGATATAATCAATAAACAAATTGAGGCGTAGTAATTGGCACAAACCTAGGATCCTTCAGGACAACTGCCAGCGTTAGGTTGAGGTGCGGTACAGACGCTCTTTTTCTTCTTTTTTCAAGCGAGTGCGACGGCTTTTTTAGTGCGTCTTTTTTATTTATTTATTTTGGAGAATTGGAGACAGCGGGTCGCCGGGGTTGGGAGGACGGGGTTACAACTTACAACTTGAAACAAGTGCCAGTATGCCCGCTTTCCCGGCTCTAACGACCAGATACCTTGACATCGATATCGTCCACCCTTGACTAGTGTTTCCTCTCTAGACCACTCTGGACTCGGACCCTTTGGACCTCGAGTACTTGGACATCAATCAATATGGTCACTCCTAGCCTACTAGCCTCGAAGTTTAGGTCAAGCCTGGAGCACTGAGCACTGAGTAACGGAGATGGAACCAGCGGCGGTTCCAGCACCACGCACCGGGCGACTAAAATAATCACCTTCCCTTCAACATCAGGTCGGATCCAATCATTATTCAAGTTTGCTGACGCCCCCCGCCCCCTCCACTCCCCTCCCCCCAACCTAACCTAACCTGGCTACCCGCAATGGTTCCTCGTTCGCACATCATTGCCACGGCCAACGTGCCCAGTCTCCCAAGTAACGAGAGTGCCGTGGTGAAAGTGCCGTGGTGAAGGTCATGTCTACGTTTGGGGGAGGTGACCTCGAGCTTTTATGAAAGAAAGAGCATGGGAAGAGTCACTCATACGATTCAAGGGGCAAGCCAAGCACAGTTTTTTTCGCTTTTCGCTTGTGCAAAAAAAAAAGCATATTCATATATATTTGGTATATAATCGAATAACAAAACTTGTTTCGTCCTTGCCATGCAAAATAGTTCCCAGAAAGTTTATACCGTAAACATAAAAAAGGAAGAAAGAACGAAAGAACGAAAGAGAAAAAAGGAAGAAAGAACGAAAGAACGAAAGAGAAAATTGCAACATTGCCGATCCTGCGGTAAAAACAGTTAAACCCCATGAAAAATGAAAAAAAAAGCATCCCAATGTCAACTCCCCCCGCCCCCCCCCATATTCATGGAAGCACCAACCACCGCGTGAGCAGCTCAGGAAACTTGGGCGTGCCGAGGCCCGTAACTGGATCCCATCCCTCCACCGACTGGAAACCCGGCATCCCGCATCCGCGATTACCACCAATCTGGATATCGTTGAAGGCGCCAATGAACAGGTCCGAGTAGATCTGTCCTCGCCAAAATAACGATGATGATGATAATAATGATAATAATAATAATAAGTGAGTCAATGATATATCACAAAGGGAGTGGTCGTGAGACAAACAGTTGGATTGATAAATCCGACAGGCTTCTTTCCGACGGTGATACGCAGATCATTTACCATCGTAATCATCGCGCCCACAACGGGCGCCGCCGCAGATGTACCGAATAACAAAGTGAAGCTTCCATCGATCTGCCCGCGACACCCGCGACATCAACGGAAACACCACTGTGCAAGTCAAAAATAGCACGAACAGCCACAACATAGTTTGCCCTATAAATAGAAAAAAAAAAGAAGCAAGGCATATACACGTTTTTTATCAATAAACCTTTGCCTAGCACTCCATATAAAACCGGCGCAACGTACCCATTAGCGCTCAAATCCGGGAACGCCCTGGAGACTCCCGTCGAGTTCCACAATTCCGGAAACCCCGGATTATGAGCTTGAAGAAAATGATTCACTGCGTCCTTCTGGTAATCCGGCAACGCAAAGACGTTGCTGAAGCCCCCACTGCTAAAAATCACTTGTTCACAAGCGCTCTCGGGATCGAACACGGTTTGGCCAGGGGATACCTGTGTAGCGCCCACCGACGTAACATACGGGCAAGTGGACGGGAATGTAGGATTGAAGATCGTCCCGTCAACTGATTCCGAACCTACAAAATGACCCAACACATTAGATAGTTTGTCAGTCAGGGTCTAAGCTCCACCGATAAATTTCGATACGTACCATCAGGGTTCAGACACAACCCTCCATTGCCCGCGACGCCATTATCTCCTGAGCTGTAGAGCACGGTCACGCCCATCATCCCGAGTTTCGCGTACTCGGCGCACTGGCGAGCTGCATACGCTGGCGTAAACTCCACTTCGTTGGAACCATACGATATTGAGATAACGTTGGCGGGCTGGACGATGCCGCAAGACTCCGGACCTGTGAGCGAGGGTAATAATCTATCAGTGGATGAGGCATGTATGTAAAAGAGAATGAATGACCTGAAAATCCACCAGGGCTCGTATCGGGGTAGATCCCGTCAAAGTTGGGGTCGTCACCTAAAACATGTGAGTAAACAAGTCTTGATATGCCATTGCAAGAAGACGTCAAAATATTTGGAGGCAAATTAGAAGTGTCCTGATGCCTTCGGGCGTCGCACTGTGGTAGGTTTTGTATGGACCAACTTACCACCGTCGGAGGTACAATATGACCCATCCAGAGCATCGAGAAGGTTGTTGAACGATGCGCCTATGTGTGGAACCAGCGATGAGAAAGTATCATGAAAGTTAGGAAATTCACACGAGGACGACGAACCTTGGACCAAATCACCAGCTTGATACAATGTGATGTTCTGCTTTGCCGTAACAAGAGACATAGCATATTGCAAATCGAGGTTGGACTCGGAGTTGAGCTTGAGGCTTTGGTTCGAAGTCTGGGCAACACCTGTACCCGGTTCAAAGTTGTGAGAAACAGAGAGAGAGAGAGAGAGAGAGAGAGGGTTTGGTAGAAGAGTCACCTCCATCGATGGAAACTAGAGTCGGCGACTTGCCGACTAAATCCGGCGTAAAAAGCTGGCTGAACAAGTCAAGATCCGATTGGAGGAACGCCTGTGGGGTAAATTCCGCTGCCCGGGGGACGATAAGCACAAGTTGTACCAACAGCGCGGAATATACACACCAATCCCATAACTATTCTGGGACGGCGATAGAGGTTCGTATACAATCCCATATAACGCTCGTAAGCAATCGGGCGTGATGTGCTTGTCGCAGTCCGCTATACCCGTCAAGACGTTACTGACTGTGCCAAGAGATTTGGGTCCGTCTCCAAGGCCAGGCATTACAGGTTTATCCACAGGACTACGCTTGCTTAGGATAGCGTCGATATTCACGGTGGGGGTGACGATGTCGACGTGAGGGGAAATGTGCGCGGGGAGGTGATATGCGTCACAGGCTGTGAAGTTATATCAGGATGCGCGATATGTATACTAAGGAGAGAGGAATGATGCACCAAAGTGTTGCTTGCCGGTGTGATGCCGGTAGACGTGGTACTCGGTACGGAGAAGGCGCTCAGCCTCCTCAACGGTAGCGTTCACCTCGATCCAAGCCTTAGTAGGCGTAAGTCTAACCCGCTTACTCTCAATTCCACTGTCCAACAACCAGGAACGGACAACATCTACACTTTCGGCATTGGGGGCAAATGTCTCCGCGACCTGCTTGGGGGACCAGTGCTTGGAATAGTTGGGGGAACGAGGGTTAGCAACGTCGTTAAGGAACTCGTCGATTTTGTGCAAGTTGGACTGCGTGAGGCCGAAACGGAGAGGCAGGAACGAGGTGGCATCGTGTCTTCGGGCAAGCGACCAGCCAGTAGGGATGTGAACGCGTTTCTCGTGGAGCTTGTAGGGAAAGGGAGAAGGGCCGGCGGTGGCAAGGAGGAAGAGAGACGCCGTGAAAAGTGGCAACGAAAACATTACCTGTCAACGCGAAAGATGAAAGGATGGGTGTTGGAGGGCTGTACTACTAGGTCCATGTTCTTTTATGGACGTCAAGTCTAGGCACATGTTCAAGTTCAGCTGCTGCCGTGGTGGCGATGCAGAAATCAAAGCACTCGGTTTGCAGACGCCCTGGAGTCCCCGCATAATAAATCCGGTTGTCACACTGAGACTGCTCACATACCGTAGTAGAGTAAAACTCACCAATTTCCTTCGATTGGTCGTCCCAGGTTCGCTGCCCAGTGCCTACTGGTAATGGCGTTATGTAAGTTCAGGAACATCACTTTACTGTTTTGAACCTGGTCACCCACCTGCCAGCGAGGTATCCATCAACGCCCGTGAGAGCTTTGCTACCGGGTTCAAGTTCGTAATTTCATCTCCAACATTTCTCTCCGTCTCTCCGTGCACATGCTGTAGATGTTGATAATTAAAGATTTAGCGGGCCGTGTCACGGGAAATCGGGGAGTATCCAGGCGGAGTTGATAATTGATAAGCAGACTTGTAATTGATAAGCAGACTTGTAGCCGTTTGCAATGTCAAATAAAAGCATTCAAGTACAATATAATTATTGTGATAGTTGATCATTTGCATTCATATTTGCTTAAAATTGATTGCTGTGTATATAAGGGGTTACCATATACTCCTAATTATTCCTGCAACATACCAAATTTTCAAAGTCTTGTGGAGCCTTGGCCATACAATATTTCCTTTTACTTCCTCCATCCCTGTTCTGCTTTCTTCCATCTTTTTCCACCCTTCTCCATTCTGGTTCTGGTTCCTTCCTTCCTTCCTTCCTTCCTTCCTTCCTTCCTTCCTTCTCCTCCATCCTTCTCCGCCCTTCCTCCATCCTTCCTCTGTGCCTCCTCCACTTGCTTTGCCCTTGACTCAGCATACTCACATTCCATTTCCTTGATGCAGGCAGCAATGTCTTGGGAGGATGGCGTATTTTCGTGGAGATGTTCCTGCATCCAGGAGTTGCTTACCAGAACCCCGTTTCCAACTCCAGTCCAAATCTCCCTTTGTTCCTAAAGTGTCTCATGGGTTCAATGCTAAGGGGGAGATACTGTCATATCCATGCAACTCCAATGAACTCCACTCTGGACTTTTCTGTTTATCTTATCTTTCTTTTCATACATTATTTTTCTCTTCTCTCTATTCATCATTCTACTTCATTTCCATTACGCCAGACTCCTATTGGACTCCTCATCTTTGTTTACTTGTCACTGTGCATAGTAACCTTTAGTCTCTTTTATCTTTCTCCAAACTCTGGTACTCCTGCTGGAGTTCCTATTATCTTTTCATCACCAAGGACATAACAATCATCAGGAAAACGTGGAGACACAGGGATTTCCAGACAGATCTTATCAACAGATAGCTGACTGATATCATGTGATATAGTGATATATAACCTTATCACAATTTAGAACTCTGATAACAATATTGTCATACTATTCCTGTAGCTATCACATTGATATTTTAAGATCATGTCATGTAATTCTGATAACAATATTGTCACACTATTCCTGTAGCTATCACATTGATATTCTAAGATCATGTCATGTAATTCTGATGTTAAGATGGTGAATTCTTCTCAGAGGTATTGCAAGACTGGAATCATTTTGTATGTGGTGATATATTAAAATCTATGCATGGTCACACTGTTAAGATTTGGCATTCCATTGGCAAGTAACTATCTTTCTTGTACCTGGAGTCTGTATAAATATGTACACATATGTTGGCACTATTTGGCTGCACACCTGTGGGTTGAACAAAATACAAAATCTTGTTCATGTCTCAATTTTTCATCCTTACACTTATATTGAGCATTCAAATTGGACAATAAGACAATAAGTGAGATAAGATAAACTTCCAAGACCTTGAGATAAGATTAGATAAAATTAATTCTAAGACCTTGAGATAACATCAGATAAATTCCAAGAAGATTTAACATGAGACCATTATATAAGATAAGTGAATGAGAAAGACAATGGTTAAAAGGCAGAATTTTTTCCCCTCCTATTACTCAATAACAGATATTCTAATATCATTGGTTACCAATGAATACCAGAATTAGTGGTCAAGACATTGTTGGCAACTGATGCTACATTGACATCAATATGCTTGATGTGATGTATTTTCATCTAGGTAACCATAAATTATCTGAGTTGACCTGGCTGTCATCATAGTGATACTGGATGTTACTTATGATGTATCAGATCAGGTCTTATAAGACTTTCTCATTTCATGTTCAATTTCCTGATGATTAGTTTACTAGTATATAAGCTAGAACTACTATGTCCTGTATCTTTGTTCTGAAAATCAACTAGAGTACCCTCTGTCTCCTTTGCTCTCAAACTTAAGGCTTTGCTTTAAGCTCACTATCTCCGTCCTTAGTCTGGACCTCCAGACTAACTCCGCTCCACTTCATGCCTACTCAGTACGGTTTAAGGAAGTAGTTAACCTACTTCAAGAGTTCACCCCTCCAATCCTCCAACAAACTCTGCTCCATCCAGAGTTGTCTGCACAACTCTGACACATAACAAAACCATGCACAAGTAAAGCCATTCGTAATTTGGAATCTTTCTTGGTAACAATATGTATTTGTTCTGTTCTTGATTCTTGTGGCATTTCCATTACAAGCCACTTGATCACTTGACAAATTGGTCGTTAGTTGAGGGAAAGAACTAATCCAGGTGAATCTTTTCCATCCATTGTCCATAGATGTCATAATTGTTAAGCAAATCAAGGGTGTATCCCATGGTTGTATTCCATATGGCAACAATTGTCTCTGCAGCATTGAATTCAGATTCTATTGTTGTCTTCTTTTCTTTTTCTTCATTGGTTATGACATGGGTATCTCGCCTCAACAGCAGCCTCATGTCACATTCCTCTTTTGGCTCTTGTGTTTGTTGTAGTTCATCTCAGAGGACTTTGAGTTTGTTGTAAACAATATTGAATTGTCTGTGTATTTGTACAATGTTCTTGAGTCTAGTGATCATGGCCTCCTGTGTTGCATGTTGCATTCTTAAAAATCCACTTTCTTCTGCCACAACAATGCTTTTTTTTTTGTCCAAATTATAGTCTCTTAGGGCGTACCCTATGTACAACAATGCTATCTCATCCATGAGCACAGCAATTTGGGCATCTTTGCTGTCATCTTGTTGTTGTTTCTCAGTTTGGGGTACAGTTGCCATTGACCAGAATTGCTGTTGACCTTGTTGTTCTGGGCAGTTTCACAAAACATGTCTGCATTGTTGGCACTTGAAACATATGCCTTTCTTCATGTAATCAAGACATTGTTCATTGGTCAAACATGTGAATGTCTGTTGTCTCAGTTGGGTTCTTCATGCATCAACATTAGTGTTGCCATGGCTAAGCTAGCCACAAGCCGGCTAAGATTAGCTGGAGCTATGGCTAAGCTAATTTTTTCTTCTTCTAGTCGTAGTCGGTAGCTGGAGGCAGCCAACTATAGCCAACTACGGTCAACTATAGTCGACATGGTGGCTTGGCTGTGGCTGAGCTGATGAAGCCACAGCCATAGCCAGCTACATACCCACACCCTCATGCTAAGTACCTCATGAAGAACATACGCACGTCAATTGACGTGGTCTGTCTGTTTTCATGAGGTGCATTGGGAGGTGGGGCTGCCATCAGCGTGGGTGCACTGGTGTTGGGTGATTCATATGAATGGCCTTGACTTTGGTGTGCGTGGGCCTTGGCATTGGGTGGCGGCGGTGTCTTTGGCTTTGGCCACATTAGCATTGGCCACGGGTTGCTGTACCTGCTGCTGCTGCTGCTGCCAGTGTTGTTGCTGCTGCTGTCATTGCTGCTGGCAGCCCTTGGCCTCTCAATGCACCTGCCAACACCCACCATCATCACCAACATCGACGTTATTGTTGTTGTGGTGAGCGCATCATCATGAGCATGTGTGGTTGCTGCTGCCATCTGTTGATGTTGCCGTTGTGGTGGGTGTGCTGGTGCTGGATTTTATCGTCCAGCGGTTAGTCCTGAATAGTATAGGATTAGTAAAAGTTAATGAAAGATTAAAATAAAGACTCACCTGGAGCACAATGGCTCTCAACAAGCCATTGTGCTCATTGTTGATAGTCAATGCGATGAGTGTGACACAACATGTCACACATATCACATGCACGAGAACCTTTGTTTTTGTGCATTTCAACTACAAAATGCTATCTAATTAAATTTTATACTATGTAAAATACAGTTGATAATGTACTGTAATTAGCTGCAGCTTAGCCACCAGCTACAGCTAAAATTTTGAGGTAGCCGTAGCTGGTAGCTGGTCATTAGCCTTAGCTTAGCTGGACCCCAGCTAAGCTAAATTTGGCTAGGCTAGCAGCCTTAGCTGCGGCAACACTACTCAACATCCATTGGGACTGACTCGGATTGTAGCCTTGTGGCCAGAATGGACATCTGTTGCATGGGCAGAGTGGTGTAATGTTGTTTTGTCAGTTTCTGGGTATTCGATGTCATGGATCGTAATTGATTCTGTTGGCGTCGCTGTTGCTGGTCAAGCTTCATTGTTTGTTCACACCATGCAGTTATGGTAGTCGGGATGTTCATGGCAGTATATATTTGATCAATGAGCAGTTTATTCATATGCAAGTCAATAAGTTGGACAAGATATGAAAGATTGTCTCATTCAGACCGTCCAGAAATTCAGTGGAGAGTGTCAAACTCAATCCAGAATTCATCAGCAGTCATCTTTCCTTGTCACAAGTCATTCAGTTTGGTCAAGGCATCTTTCTTTTGATCTGGTTTCTCAAAATGTTGTTTGAAATCTTAATAAATCTGCCATTATTCCAAAATTTACCCTGGGGGTTATGTTCTAGTGCAACATCAACAAAATCATCTGCCCATCATCCAGCAAGTCCTCCTTAGATAGGAAAGGATAAAAAGGATTTGCTTCTCATCCGTATCAAGGTGGGTTTCATCTGCTCAGATGTAGATGTGGGCACTTTGCATGAATGTCTTGTATCCCTCTTTGTTGCTGTCATATTTAGCTGGCAGAGCAATATGGGATTTTGGAGTCAACAGGGCTGTGGGTGCTGCATCAGAGCAGGTTCTGGGTAGCAACATTGTTGTTTATTTATGGTGAAAAGAAGTTGTTGTAGTAGAAAGTGATGTCGAGGGAAAAGGCAAGGGGCAGAAGGTGGTCTGTGTGGCAACATATTGGTCAAATTCGTTCATCATGACCCATGGTAACAGTGAGGCTATGGTCTGTAATGAATGGCATCTTGTTTTCATTTACGAATTGTTTGTGTAGTATGTGTGTCAGGGTGCCAATGTGGTGGCCAGCAACTGGTTTGAGGGTTTGACAACATTCATTGGAGGATAAGGTGATTGTGGCATGCAGTGATGTTTAATGCATGTACTCGGGTTTGTTACTCAGCAGTGATTGGTATGATATTGGGGTTGGAATTGGAGTGAAAAGTGACACTTCACACCCACATGTTACATTTTTCAACTCCACAACTCTGATTCCAACTCCAGTACCTGCCATGATGATTCTGCTTTACCACACCTTCCTTTTGCATTCCCATTTGCCTTTTGTCTTCTTTTGGACATCATTGTTTATTCTTGTTCTTGTTCTCTTTTCTTCCTTTCTTCTAGAACAATCCAGACTGACCATGGACATATCCCCATGTGACCTTGCTGTACCCGAACAGTCTCCTTGCCAACAGACATCGCTTTCATCGTCCTTGTTGTATGACATACTGTCTTCCCAAACTGACCCACAATGGCTATCCTTACCAAACAGTTCATAACTGTGATGATCATCGGTGCTATAGCAATCACCTTCCTGATTGGTTTCTACATTGTCATGATTTGCCTCTGGAAAAGGCAACCTTCCTTCATTGAGGAAACCGACATCTGCCTCGACAGTATACCAACACGTAATTGACAATTTCCATTCCTGGATATATGGTTTCCACTTTCGTATCCTGTGCCTGCCTGACGATCCGACAATATTCCTCACCTGTTTGTACACTCTGAACAATCCTTGATCACAAGACATTTCACTGTTCCCTCCAATCCGACCATCGCTGAAGCACACACCATATGATTCCCCAATACAGTGAACCAACCCCTATCGTGTATTGTTCACACATCATCGCTTCAATGCAGTACCCAATGACTTGTTCCCACAGCTTGTCACCTGTGCCATGACTTGAAACCTGGACCCACATTCATTTATCCTTTTCCATCTGTAACCTTGATACCTCCCACACTTGTTTACAACAATACCCTTTCTTGGACGAATACCAACATCAAGTGGACCACACATAGGACAAGACATCACCCCTTGATATGTCATCAACACAGACATCGTCATCCAGCACAGCATACGCTGTTCACATGTCTGACCTCGACTATCCCACTGTCCTAGTTGGTTTTTCCCCAGCACATTCCTTTGTTTTCTTTCATACCAACCTTGCTGCTATATCCACACTACCTCAAGACACTTCCTTCACCAATCCCACACTGGACGATGCCTCTCTCCAACCTGACCATGCAGTACATTTGCCAGACTGTGCACTTGCCCATTACAGCAAGTGTAGACCCCGAATAGGCAATTCTGCATATCACATGATCTGATGACAAATCATCCGAGTCATCCAGACCTCCTTTATCCCTCAATGACACCTGGGCCTCCAGTTGGATTGCAAGAACATTGACATGAGGATGCCTCATGTCTGTCTCATGGTAAACACATGGTGTAGTTGGACTTACTGTAGCCTCATGGTTGGACTTCTATTTACCTCTCCTCAAGACCAGTCACTATATCTACTGTTCTTGTAGTTGGTTCAGACTTTTTCTTCTTTCTCTTCTTTATGTTTAGTCTGGTTCTTGGGGCAGACCCTCTTGTCTTGGGTAACCCCCATGGCTTGCAATGACATTAGACCATGACCCCCCCTCTCTTAGCAGTGTTGTCTTAGTTGTAAGCAACAATGAAAACTGCTGTTCTCTCCTCTGGAAACCGATCCCCTAGTTAAGTTGATTGTTGCTGGAGCCCACTGCAGAAGCGATCTGTAACACCACATGAACCTGACAATGGCATCTTCCAGTACCTCCTCCAGGTCAATTCAGTCTTCAAACATAGCCACAGTAAGTACATGGAGATGGCCATCTTTTCATGGTTACTGACTCACCCTCACATAGATACATCCCACTACACCATTCAGCTATGCTGAATGGCCCAATGTGAGGACTCCATACCAGTACAAGCTTATAGGCTAATCATTTTGGATCAGGCTCTTCAAGATGCCAGAAACCTGTACCTGGCTGATGTACAACATCTACAAGAACTTAGCAACCCAAAATCCAACACTTCACTGGTAAGTTATGTGATGATGAACTGAATCACTGAAAACCCTTGTTTGTAGCTTTCTGGGCCTGAAGCAAATGACAAACTACTCTTGGAGGTGAATCTATTGGTGCATAAGTGTGTTATCAACAAAATCTTAATTTGTGAGTAAGAACAAATGGTTTAGCATGAATGCAAACTTGATGGTGATTGGTCACCAGTGACAGCTAAGATTGTTTAGATTGATATGAGTTTTGCGACAGGTGCAAAATACAAAAACAACAAAAGATGAGTTACAACATACTACAGTTACTACAGGAGAGAGAGATGAGAATAACTTCAAACTAAGCATGTGGGCTAGATATAACTCCACTACTGTCAGGATAACTATCCTGGCTAGAAGATGCTAAAGTCACTCTGCCATGAAGAATATTGTTGATGCCCCACCACCACCTCAGGTGGCTCAGTCTGTTGCACAATGAAAGTTACAAGCTCTCAATGTAAATATAGCTTATATCGGTGAATTAGAGCCAACAGTACTTGTGTAGGAAGCCACAATGGCAATTCCACAATAAACACTGTCAGGTGACATCCACGAACCTGGAATTTCCATGTTTCTTCCCTGAGAAGTTGGAAAAGGTCCCAACAAAGGGAACACCAAAGTTTTGAGATGGAGATGTCATCTTGAATCAAAATCTGTGCAAAGAATCAAGTTGGCAAAGAAAAATGAATGTGACTCCACAATACCTTGACCAGGGCCTTCAGTTCTGCTGAAACCAAGACCTCACTATTGGACTTCATAGTATCCTCAGTGTCTTCCAAAAGGGCAGCTAATGCCATCTTACAATGCAAGTTACCCAGAAAAATTGGAGATGGGGAAAGGAGCTCCTCTCAGATGCAACTGTGTAGCCCATTTTGAGTAGCCTTAGAGTCTTTTCAAAGCAGGTCAATTTGCTGACTGAGCACCATTTGATGCAAGGTCACCAGATAACTGAGTGAGGCCTACTGTAATCAGTAGTTCAATGTTACGGATCACTGTTCTTAGGCGGACTCCGGCAACAATAAACCAAACGAGGATGTAATAAGAGAGGAGCGGGTTACAAACAAAGAAGAAGAGGGGAGTCTGGGTTCTGGTAGCGGTCGGGGGAAGAGTAGCTAGACTAAACTTAAAAGTTACTGACTACGAATGTCCATGATTATATACTAGTGAATGACTTTAGGGTTGGCTTCTTTGTCAAGCGTGGTTGTGGGGAGGACAAGCTCCGAGATGAACAGCGTCTTGCTTGGCTTCGTGGTCTATGCGTTTTGGGGTGCCAACGTGGTGGCCAACGGCTGTATTGTGGATCTGGTTTCAGGAGACAACTGATCCGGTGATTGTGCTGTGCGGTATTGTTGAGTGCTTGTATAAGTGTGTATAATGTATCGGCGGTGATCGGATGATGAGGGTAGTCGTGGGGATTTGGATACCGTCGTTGATTGTCCTCGATGATGTTCCAGACCCAGGCTATGACGTTGTTCTGGGATGCGGAGTCAGAGACGGGGTCAGAAGCGGGGGTTAAATCGGGGTGAAAGGTAACAATACCCCCGGAACAAGGGGAATCGTCCCGATTATCTGGAGGGAACAGGGAATCATACACGGCAGCGCAATCGATGAACTCGTGGTAAGGATCAATGGGGTCATCGGTGAACCAGATAGGCACAGTCGGGGGAACAGCAGGAGGGGGAGGCCCAATGGGACACACAGAGTAGAAGGTTCGGGGGGCGAAGAAGGGATCGATGCCAAGGTGAGCGATAGACGACGTGGGGTGGATGGAGCCAAAGGAAGAAGGGGCCCATAAGTCGATGGTGAAGCGGACATCGCAGTGACAGAGGCGACGCTTCGAACGAGGGATGCGAAAGCGAGGGGGAAGAAGGTGATAATAAGGGGAAGAAGGAAGATAGACAGTGGAGGCAGACATGGGGGAGCAAAGGCAAGGAGCAACGAAAAGAAAAGAAGAGAAAACAGACTATATATAAGAAGAGGAAAGATTAGGGCAGGCATTCAATACACGAGGTGATCGGGATTAACAGGATGATCGTGGGTGAAAGAAGAAGGAAGAAGAGAAAAACGATGTGGAGTCGTGATGTCATATTCATGAGAAAGGGTGGCGGAGGGGATTGGCGATGGAAGGCGATAACAATGGACGATTGGGAAAGCGTAAGGACAGAGTTTCTTGCGGGAGTTGAAGTTGAGGTTACCGAATCCGGTGGTATTGGTAATTTGGGCGGGGGCGATGATGGGGGAAGAGATTTCAATGACGGAGGTAATGGCATCAACGGGGGCGGTTTCATAGAGATATGCGTGTGTGATGCTGGGAGGAAAGAGGTATTTGCGAAATTCATGGTTTTTGGAACCGTCAAGGATGAGGGTGGCATTGTGTGGATAAATAGCGAGCAAAATGGAAGAGGAAGAGAAAGGAGGGATAACGGAAGGGGGAAGAGTGAAAAGGGAATGAAGGGATAATGAAGAAGGAGCATGGGGATGTAATTTATGGAAATCGTCGACAAGATCCTGGCAATATGTTGTTTCAGATGCAGGGATCCAGGAATCTTTGTCACGGGGATAGTCGAGCCAATGTACTAAATAATATAATTTATTACGGCGTATGCGGGAGTCAAGGATATGTTCTATTTCATAATGGTCGTCATTGTCGATAATATCGGGAGGAGGTCGAAGATGGTATTTTTGTTGGATGGGAGAAGGAGGTTGGAATGGGGAAAGGAGAGCAACGTTGAATACAGGGAAGATTTTCCAGGCCTTCGGTAATTTCAGTTTGTACGATGAAGAACCGATTTTGTCGAGAACAGTGAATGGACCAAATTTCTGATTGTCGAGCTTTTTACTGGGTCGATCTGTGGTCAAATTCTTTCCATTTAGCCAGACTTTGTCACCAGGGGAAAAGATGATTTTCTTGACATGACTATCATACTTATCCTTCATTGTCTGCTTCGTGACATCCGCTATTTCACCGATCTTTTGTTGTATCGTCTTCATTCGTGTGATGAAGTCATGAACGGCTTCATTTGCGATGGGTGTATGTACATCGAGATCAAGGCCTGTCCATGGATGTTGCCCTTGTGTCGCGAAGAAAGGAGAAGTCTTGATTGCAGATGATTCGCAATTGGCTAATGCAAATTCTGCAAGGGCGAGCCATTCATGCCAGTCATCTTGTCGATAATTGGTAAAGAAACGAAGAAAGATTTCGAGTTCTTGGTTCATTCGTTCTGTTTGTCCATCGGCACATGGATGATATGCTGTTGTCAGTCGTCCTTTAATGCCGATTAAGGAGTATAACTCGGTGATGAATCGTGAAACGAAAACAGAACCGCGGTCTGAAATGATGAAACGTGGCATGCCAAAATGTTTGAAGACATGATCACGGAATAGTCGTGCCCATCCTTCCGATGTCAATGTCATATTCGTGGCGATGAATATGGGATGTTTCGAACATTTGTCGACAACGACTAGAATGGCGTCGAAGCCATGTGATTCCAGTAGGGGACCGATCATGTCGACAGAAATCGTATGCCAGTTGTATGGTGGTACATCATGCGGGAAAAGTTGTCCGAGTTGTTTTCCGCGTCATGGTTTATTCTGTTGACATTCGGTACAACCATTGATATACCGTTCAACATCTTCACGTATAGTTGGCCATGTCATCGTTCGCAAAATCAATTCGATTGTCTTGTCACGGCTGGGATGGCCAGCGATGGGATTGTCGTGGTGTAAGGCAATAATGTTATCGTTCGTGGGAGATGTGTGAAGTATTTGTCGTATTGCATGTTCTGGTGGAATAAATAATGAATCAGGGAGACCAATCATACCTGTATTGTCCATTTATCTTGGTTTATGATCAACACGTTGTTAAAGGAGATCAGCTTTCTTATTTTGTGACCCTTTTCAATACAATAAATGGAAATTGTAATCTTGTAGGAATGCGATCCAACGAGCTTGTCATCAGGTGAGATCTTGTGGTTTTCGATAATATTCCAAGTTCCAATGATCGGTAAAAATGTCGATCTGTTCCTTTGCTCCGAGGAGGAATTGCCGCCATTCTTCAAAACTCCGTATAATTGCGAGCAATTCTTTGTCAAAGATTTGATAATTTCATTCGGCTGGTGTCATTGTTGTCGACATATAAGCCACAAGACGAAAAAGACCGTCGGGTTGTTCTTGGGATAGGATAGCACCAATTGCGTAATCTGATGCGTCACATTCGATGGTAAACTTTTTGTCAGGGACAGGTAAAACGAGAATTGGATCGGTCGTTATGATGGTCTTTAAACGATCGAATGCGTTTTGCTGTTCTTCGGTCCAATCCCATTTTGCTTTCCCCATTAGTTTGTGCAACGGACTTGCAATCTGTGAGAAATTCTCAACAAAACGACGATAAAAGTTCAGAAAACCAATAAAACGTTGAAGTTCGGTCTGATTTGTTGGAACTGGCCAATTGGTGATGGCATTGGTTTTGATTGGATCCATTTGAACTTGACCATGTCCAACGATAAGACCGAGATAATCGACTTTTTCTTTGTCAAATGTACATTTCTTCGGCTTCAGGAATAGGTTATTGTCGCGGAATATCTTCAAGACTTGTTTCGTTCGTCTCTGATTTTCTTCAAGAGACTTTGAGAAGATCAGGATGTCATCCATGTAAACCAACAACCATCCTTCACGTATTTTGTAGCGGAAAATGTGGTTCATCAGTCGTTGAAATGTTGGCGGTGAGTTCTTTAGTCCAAAGAACATGACTGTTGGTTCAAACAAGCCTTTCGGTGTCAGAAAGGCGGCTTTATGTTCATCGCCTTCCTTGATATGGACATTGTTTAATCCCCATCGTACATCAAGTTTTGTGAAGTATTTTGCTTCCACTAACTGGTTGATGATGTCGTTGATCAAAGGTAATGGGTATTTGTCGTCAACCGTCCATGAGTTTAACCATCGATAATCTTGTATTGGTCGTCGTTCGGCTGCATCTTTCTTCGACACAAAGAAAAAAGGAGAAGCGTATGGTGATTTTGATGGTCGGATTCGTCCTGTCTTCAAATTTTCATCAAGAAACTTATCGAGATGTTGTTTTTCGCTCGGTGATAGAGGATAAAGCTTGCAATCATGATGATCTGGCGCACCTGGTTTCAGGGTGATCGCGTGGTCCCATGGTTTTCGTGCTGGTAATTCATCAAAACCGGATGGTTCGAAAACATCACGATATTCATGATAAGTCTCAGGAACTAATTCTTCAAACGTCTTTTCCTTCTGTTGTTCTTGTGCCTTTATAGCAAGTTCCGTCGACTTTGTCATGAATGAATGAAAATGTGCTGGGTCCATTGTCTCTTCCATCACTTGGTTGAACCAAAGAGGTCGTTCCCAAACTACGGTGTTAAATTCGGTCGAACATATTGTTGATGGTTTACCGCAACCAGAAAGACATCGCGAAAACTTGATTTCATTTTCGCGCCAATCGATTTCTGGATTATGTTTCTTCAACCAATCGTATCCGAGGAAAATGTCCATCTTTGCCAGTGTCGTCACTGCGAAACGCAGTAATTCTTGATGATCACCAAGACGCATTTGTAATTCGCAATATTCCATAATCTGTCCTGTCTTCGGTTGTGTTCCATCGCTCATGTATGAACTGAATGGGTTCAGGTATGGTTTTGTTGGAATATTATGTGCTTTGACATATCCGACATCAATGGCACAAATGGTACAGCCACAGTCAATCAGGCTCGTCATGGGGTATTGTCGTCCATCTTGGGGGACAGAAACAAAACCATGAACCAGCAATGCCATACGGAGTTCGGAATCCTTTTGTGTCATAGCACGTATTGGTTCCAACATCTGTGGTTCTTGTGGTGAATCTTGTGGCATATTTTGTACCAGCCATTGTACTGCTTCTGTGATAGACCATCGATTAAGTGACAGAACAAGTTCTGGTGATATCTTCTCCGTCCATTGACCATAGATGTCATAATCATTCAGGAGGTCCAGGGCATAGCCCATTGTGGTCGAACGAATAGCAACGATTGTCTCCGTCACATTGAATTCAGATTCGATTGTTGTCTTTCTTTTCTGTTTCGGGTGAATCGGTTTCTTTTCTTCGTCTGCAACATGGGTATCTTGCCACGTGTTGCTTTCCTCTTTCGGCTCTGGTTTCGTTGTTTGTCTCAGGTCGTTGCGGAGGGCTTTGAGTTTGATGAAAATGTTATTGAATTGTTTACATACGTGTACATCATTCTCGAGTCGTGCGATCGTGGCCTCCTGCGCTTCACGTCACTTCTTTAAAAACCCTGTTGCTTCAGCTTCAATGCCGTCAATTCATCCATCAATGCTGCGATTCGGGCATCCTTGCCATCATTGTCTTGTTGTTTTGTCGTTTGTGGTATCATTTGCATTGAACGAATTTGTTGTCATCCTTGTTGCTCCGGACAATTATGAGAGATATGTCCGGGTTGTTGGCATTTGAAACAAATCCCTTTCTTCATGTACTCCTGCCGTTGTTCGTCCGTCAGACGCGTAAATGTCTGTTGCTTCAATTGGGTTCGTCAGGTGTCTACGTCCATAGGAACGGATGCCGACTGAGGGCGGGATGTCGTTGTTTGTGTTCGTGGGGTTGTTGTCGTGGTTGTCATTCCGGGATTGTAGCGTGTTTTTGTCGTTGTCGTGTTCATGGACCGTATTTGGTCCTGGCGGCGTCGCCACTGCTGATCGAGTTTAACCGTTTGTTCCTGCCATTCCTGGATGGTGGTCGGGATCATCATGCCAGTATAAATTTGGTCGATCAATGGCTTGTTCATGTGCAACTCGACGAGCTGAATGAGATAACTGTCATTCAGGATCTCGCCGAGACCAGCGATGCGCCGGAGAGTGTCGAACTCGATCCAAAACTCATCGGCTGTCATCTTTAGTCGTTCAACTTCGTCAATGCATCCTTCTTCTGGTCCGGTTTCTCGAAATGTCGTCTGAATTCCGTGGTGAAATCCTCCAGGGACCTGAAGTTGACGGGGGAGTGTTGCAGGGCAATGTCGACGTACTTGTCTGCCCATCGTCCAGTGAGTCCTCCTTGCAAATACGAGAGGATAAAAAGGATCTGTTTTTCCTCTGTGTCAAACGCGGTTCTGTTGGCCTGGATATAGATGAAGGCACTGCGGAAGAACGTTTTGAATCCTTCTTTGTTACCGTCATATTTAGCCGGCGGAGCAATATGAGATTTCGGAGGTGACGGGGCTGCGGGTGCAACAGTGGTGGTGTCTTGGGTTTCATATGTTTCTCCAGATGTTTCGCCTGACATTCTGGTTCGGGTGTAAGTTCGATGGTAAGGAGTAGTTGTTGAAGGAGGAAATGATGACGAGGGGAAAGGCGCGGTTCGGACACTGGTTCGTGTTGCGATGTATTGGTCGAAGTCGTCATCAGAGGAATCTGACGTTTCGGGTGCGAGATAATACTCGTTGTCTTGTTCTGAATCTGGGGTTCGATATCGTCGGGGTTCCAGGGTGTCTTTGGTTTAATGTCGAGGGCGTAGAGAAAGTTTAGTCTTATGTTACGGATCGCTGTTCTTAGGCAGACTCCGGCAACAATAAACCAAACGAGGATGTAATAAGAGAGGAGCGGGTTACAAACAAAGAAGAAGAGGGGAGTCTGGGTTCTGGTAGCGGTCGGGGGAAGAGTAGCTAGACTAAACTTAAAAGTTACTGACTATGAATGTCCATGATTATATACTAGTGAATGACTTTAGGGTTGGCTTCTTCGTCAAGCGTGGTTGTGGGGAGGACAAGCTCCGAGATGAACGGTGTCTTGCTTGGCTTCGTGGTCTACGCATTTTGGGGTGCCAACGTGGTGGCCAACGGCTGTATTGTGGATCTGGTTTCAGGAGACAACTGATCCAGTGATTGTGCTGTGCGGTATTGTTGAGTGCTTGTATAAGTGTGTATGATGTATCGGCGGTGATCGGATGATGAGGGTAGTTGTGGGGATTTGGATACCGTCATTGATTGTCCTCGATGATGTTCCAGACCCAGGCTATGACGTTGTTCTGGGATGCGGAGTCAGAGACGGGGTCGGAAGTGGGGGTTAAATCAGGGTGAAAGGTAACATTCAATGAGTTTATTGATGGTAACTTCCCATGGCTCCAGTACAGAAGGAGGGGCATTGGAGGTTTGAGAGCTCCTCATAGCTAGGAGGGGAATGGTGATGTTGATGACTCCAGGGCTGACACTGAAATTAGAAAAAATCTTGAGACCGGTGAAGTGACTGGCTGGGAGTTGCATCAATCATAGACACTGCAATATGGGGTTTTGTGTCCCCTCTGTAACTCCACATCCTCTGAATCATCGCCATCATCATCCCCACCAGAAACAAAGGCTGTGTGGTTTATTGTGTTTGACAATGAAAATTCAGTGCAGAAATGTTTGAAGTGCACAACTACCAAGGCATATATGAGAGGGTGATGAAGATCTTGGTAAACATGCAGCAGTCAGATCCAGCATTATGGGCCCTTTATCTCCAACTCAAAAATAGCTGGATTGCTCATGCTCGCTAATATGTTTGTCTAGCCTTGTATAGTTAACATTTTCACAATATGTATGGTAGGGGTCCAATATACTTGTACAACAGAGAATTGTGCATTGAAAAGTGTGACAATAATACTCACCAACCTCCTGTTACCTTGTCCGTTCAGCATTGCAAACAAAGGCAATGGTAAGTCAAGAGCTTTGCTAATTTTCTCACACATTTGCTACTGCTCATCTCCATGATCAAGAGGCACGAGTGCAAAGAATCCTACCTCAGTGAAGTTCCAGGCAAGATTTAATAAAGCTGGACACGCTCTGCCTCAATTGCTTCAACAATGCCAGTGGTGCTCCTTAATCTCATATCTATGCCCTGTGGGTGAGTTTTATCAACTCTGCAATGTGTAAAACTCAAGTTTTTCAGCAAGATGCATTCCATTCATCACTGGTTAGTCTCTCATTCTCAGGAAATTTTATTTTTTCTTGACATTGTTTCAGCTTCTCCCTGAGCATTGTGCCTCTGGAAATCTTGTGTTCTTTCATCTTGAGCTCTGGAAAGGCACAGCTTGCAAGACACTGGCCTTCAATTCCAAGCTACCCTGTTGTCCTCATTGCTTGCAAAAGTCAGCGGTTATGGCCTTTTTGTGCCTTCACAACATGTTGAGGTCAATGCTAATAATATTCCTTATGCCCAATCCCTTTTCCTTGCTCATGGTCATCTTCTTGACCACAATATCTGCAGTGCAGCACCCCCATGTTCAGACCAAAGGACTCAACATGTCCTCTGTCCTCATTGACCTTTTTGTTCACCATCCTCATCATAGTCCCTGGGAACTGCCCCTACTCCATCATCAACCATTAAACCAAGATTGTATCCCTTGCTCTACCTCCTCTCTCATGAGAAATAAGAAAATGTTAGTAAAAAATAAAGAAAATGTTAAAAAAATATACATTGGGGCTTTGGTCCACATGCTGATGTACCTGTGGAAAACTGTGACCTGATGGTAACAGGTATGGTTTGATCACAGTGTCCAAATTGGGACACTGAACCTGGGCCTGTGACAACTGCTGAAAAATACCATGGTTAAACCTGTACCCATGTCAGGCCTTACTGCTAACACAATGCTGACAATGATAACAACAACTACAATGACTATGACTACAACAACTACAATGATGATGACCATGACTATGAGGGAGAGGAGTGTAGTGTGCCCACCTACTGGCTCAGATACATCCCCCAACCTCTTGCCCTCTGGCCACTCAATGACACCAGCTGATGGCAGCAATGAATGACGATGAGGGCATGACAAGGACAAGGATGGATGGGGGCAGGAAGGTGAACAAGAGCAAAATGTCCTTGTCACCACTTACCACCCTGCTGTTATGGATTGCCAGATCAGTGGGCTCTAGTAACAGCCAACCAAACTCAGGCAAGATCAGACCAGAGGAAACACAAGAACAACTAATTTAAGGTGTATTCATGGTCAACTGTCCAGGGGAAGTTCCAGATAAGTGAAATGGGAAGAGGAAACCAGACTAAATGTGAAGAAGGGGAAAAAGAGAACATGGCGCAACAACACAGGCTTAAATACAAAAGGGTTAGGGAATTGCCATGAAAGACACGCTACTGGGTCAGTATATATAAATGAGAAAGGGAAAGAACAATAAGGCTGCCATGAGGATGCAGCATGTCCATCTAACTGGATCACATGTCTTGAATCAAGATAACAGTACCATAGGGTAATGTGCTGGAAGGTTCCAGAACATGTCATGAAACATGTGCTGGTCACATGTCATTGTCAGGGGAACAGCCATCATCAGTGAGGTGGCACAGAAAATGGTAACCACTGACACTCATGGTCACTCTGTCGCCCTGTGTAACCACTTCCAGCATCCTCATCCTTATTATGGTCATGGTTGTCTGTCAACTTCATCAGCCAGATGAGGGTTTACTCACCTCACTGTCAGTCTTCATCCCTTGGCATGTTTGTTTTCCTGCAGCCCAGATTGTCCTGTGAGTAGTATGGCAACAGTGGCAGGGGTAATGATGGTCATCTTTTCCTGAGTTGTATGGTTGATAGCAATGATGTCACGTGCAATCACGTGAATGCCCTTGCTAAAATAATTTTAATTTACAAATGGCATCCGATTTTTTTGTAATAATTTTTACTCGGACTCACAAAGTATTGGTCCCTTTATTCCCATAAATAGAAATGATTTCTTTATCGAGGATTGATTTGTTAGTTTTCATGCCATATCAGTGATCTGTAGTCACTGAACATCCAGTGAGCAATGGCCTGGCGGACTCAGTGCTTGGGAGTGAAATTTAAGTGCTCTCGATTTCCTGTCACTGGATATTCAGTGTTTTCAAGTCTCACTTGAAAGAAGTGATCACCCATCCAGTGACCCGATCACTGGATTAAGGGCATCCAGTGCTCGCATCACTAAAAACCAAGTATCCAACTTCCCACAGTGTGATCCCTATCTTAGCGCTGATGGATCAGAGTTGCTGATGTTTTCACTGGGTTTGAGCCGGACAATGACGTACGTGAACGGCATTGAACGCGTCGCCTACTAACGTTATATTTTCCTGTGTGACTTCAAGTTTATCCGCATACCTGCTCTTGCAAGAATAATGGTAAAATTGGGTGTCTTCGATTTAATCTATGAGCAATGGAGAGTCATCCCTCCCGTCCTACAAGGAGACCTTTCCCACAAGACTGTCATCGTCGTTGGTATGTGTTCCCCGTATTGTCAATTGCAACAGTATCACAAAGATCTGATAATTCTTCAGGTGCGAATACAGGTCTCGGTCTTGAGGCAACGAAACACTTTGCTCGCATGAATCCTGCGAGACTCATTTTGGCATGCAGAAATATAGAAAAGGGAAAAGCTGCAGTATCCGGTATGTAAACTTTTACTTCGTATCTGCTTCAGACTCGTTCAGACAGAGGCTGCCAGCGCTCGAACAGGCGACGGGGTTCAAGGATGCCGAGCTATGTCTTGTTGACCTGTCAAAGTTCTCCTCCGTTATCGAATTTGCGGACACGTTTGAGGCGAGTGGTTCCCGTTTGGACATACTGGTCATGAACGCTGCGATCGCTTCTCGTGTATACGACACGACCCCGGATGGATGGGAGTCAACGTACGTGCGGATCGCCCTCGTCAATCCTATTTGTTGATTTTCTGATATCCGTTTCATTGCAGTATTGCGATCAACCACCTCTCCACATCGCTTTTGTCCCTCCTACTGTTACCTCGCATGACTAAAACAGCACAAGAATTTTCAACTACACCCCGTTTGGTAATCGTCGGCAGCGATGTGCACCATTTCGTAACGATGGGTCAAAATGTTACCACAACTCCAACTATCCTAAAGACAATTTCTAGTAAGGAATATTGCACGCCAACGTAAGTCCGAATGCCATTTCTTTAAGATAAATCAAGTCATTCTATCTGTACCGGAAATAGCAACATGAGGAACCGCTATTCCCTCTCCAAACGTATGATAATGCCATTCTCATCATCCCTTCGAAAACACTATTGACTAACGAAACACTCCACCTCTACCAGTCCTCAACGTGCTTTTTGTCCGCGCTTTTGCTGCCCACCTCTCATCACCCGCCGTTACGGTGAACATCGTCAATCCGGGGTTTGCGTACTCGGAACTCCGGCGCAATGTGACTGGTATCATGGGTTGCGTGGTCTTTATGATAGAGAGAGTCCTAGCTCTCCCTACTGAGAAAGCGAGCAGAATGCTCGTTCGGGCGGCTATCTGGGATAAAAGCGAAGAAGAGCTGCAAGGCGCTTATCTCTCCACAGAACGTGTTGTCGAGCCAAGCGATTATGTGTTGAGCGAGGATGGACAAACTACTCAGGAAAGAATTTGGGTCAGTGATTTATTTATTATTTTGTTGGACCATTCTCCGATTTTTTTTTCTTCATTACTACACAGAACGAGACAATCGATATATTGGCCAATGTCGACCCGAGGATTCGGAGCATTGTGGACAAGTACATAACGGTTTCTCCCTCCTGACGGCCACAATTGCAAATTCGGACTTGTATGCTGTAAATCGTCCCTGCACAGGGTGCACAGTAGCATACAATGTAATGAAGTATGTTAAATGTATTGGAAAAGTATACTAAATATTGTTATCATATGATTGCACACAGTATTCAAAGAGTATTCAAAATGATGATTCAGTATTTTGAAACAAAGTACCTTACCAGTATTGAAGGGCAATTTTACAGTACTGTTTCAATAATTTCAATAAATGTCTTGTTATTGAAGCAGTACTCTAAAACTGTCATTTAATACTCGTAATGTACTTTGTTTCAAAATATTGAATAATACTCTTTGAATACTGTGTGCAATAATATGATCACAATATTCAGTATACTTTCCCAATACATTTAACATACTTCATTACATAGTATGCTACTGTGCACCCTGTGCTGTACGTATATCGTCGATGCAATCGTACTGTTTGCCAGTTGCAGAACGAAGTGCACGCGCGCATCCGATGCTTGGGTAGGAAGTAGCTGGAAGAGGAGGAGGGGTGGGTGGTTGCGATTGCGGTGTCTGGATAACTTGTGAAAACAGTTCCAATGCCCGCCGCTGGCTGGAAGCCATGCTTTGAATCACCACAGCAATCACAATTCCGTATGTCAGTGAACGAGAGTTGAGATCAGGCTGGCGCTCGTCAAGTTTATATTTTCGTTTTTACTTTGTCGTCGATTCTTCGGTTCCTTTCGTACTTTCAAGTTGTTGTCTTACCTTTCGCCGCCTCTTCGAACTCTGACCCGGATTCGCAATTGCACCGGCAATGGCTCAAGCAAATGTCCTCAAATCATATGGACCTCTTCAAGTCGGTACCTCAGATCCACGTCCTTTTTATCACTGTCGACTGACTCTCTGCTGTCAAGCAGTTTCCACCGGAGATAATTCACGGCTTACTGTGTCACTTCCAGCCCCGCGAACTCCCCACCATCGCCCTCATCAGTTCCTCGTATAAATCTGAGGCTGAACGTCTCTTGTACAGAAGCATCGGGGTATCCCATTACCGGATGGGCACTGAGAGAGTATCTTCATGCCTTACAACCCTCGCGAAAGCACCACACAAGGCTCTTCTAGTCCGATCTTTCCGGGCCACTCTCTCCTACAATGCAGCTATGAATCCTGCTGTCATCCAGCTCATCTGCGATGCTTTAGCGGAGATGAAATCGCTTAAACATTTACATTTGGGTTTGCACGAGAGTGGGGGAGAGTACTTCCCGCAAATGCTGGATCCCGTTCTCAAGTAAGTCGTCTTTATCACTGCTCGTGATTTATGACGCGAATCTCAGGCATTGCACGTTCTCTCTCAACACCCTTTCCGCACCCGAAGAATTGGACCTTGCAAGCTGGGTCCCAGATCAGACCGAGCTCACCGTTGTGCAAACTTATGGTCTTGGATTCTGGGAACGGAATGAGAACCCGTATCCGATGTACAGGAAATTGATACAAGATCATGAATCGCCCAAGGCCGTGTACTGTCTGTCGAAGGATAGCGCTTATATTGACACGATGACCGCGTTCCCCGGATTCCAGTCGAAGCCATTTGAATGGAGTGCAGAGCCCATCAAGAATCACTTGTTATCTGAGGGCTTTTATAAACCATCCTCTATCATTATTTTCAAGCTGTTCCTCCTTAGCCTTTCAGATGAAAAAACAATGCGTCAAGCTCTCTTGTCGATATCTCTCCATTTCCCACAAGTCACTTACATCGTATTACTTGTTCACGACCCTGACATACACATTGTAAGTTACTCTCGTCTTGAATCCATCCCGTGCTCACTTCAACGTTTCTCGGAACAGAACCCTAGCACACTCTCGCCGATTTTATCCTTGTTACCGGGCCTTGCGGTGCTAGACATTCAGTACTGGGACTCGGCTGGCAGTCCTACAGTGTACATGGATAACAGGATTGATTTGGCAACTTCTTGGGGTCGCGAGTGTCCAAAACTGCAACGAGTGGGATTCCCGGACTTGATATTTTGTACCCGCAATGAAATTGGACCTTGGATTTCTGGCAGACAGGACTGGTGATTACAAATATTCTCCTCGAAGACTCAGACGTCCACATCCTCCCCGTCTTCCACGTCCTCACACCCGTCACTAGAACTTCAAGCTTCAAGGCTTTTTAGCCTGCCCACTTCACCATGGTTTTGTGCATTGGTCGCCTGTGGTAACCGTCGACGAAGAGCTTGATATCGAAGAAGAACTCGACTCTCTTTTTCATTATAATCCACGAAGTTTCGAAATGGATACTAACATCCCTCCACCCGCCCCGAGTTGCCCATTTTCTTTTTATGACAGACATCTAGCCCCAGAACTTCTTACGAGAGTGGAGTTTCTACCTTCTCTTTGCAACGACATCGCAGGGACTGTTGACTCTTCCATTCAGTCTATCAAGGAAGAGGGGTGACCAAACCGGTAGTAGGTAGTACTACTACTCCACTTAGGTAGTAGTAGTGAGTACTCGGTCGCTTACTTAGTAATTGGTATTACAATCACACTCGCAGTGGCCACACTTGAAAAAGCTTGAAATGTATTATGACATACAAAAAAATCTATTTACGGCTTCGTCTCCTTTTGGGCGGGCTAATCTCTGGTGCGTACACAACTCTCGTCTTGATTTTGCTACAAGAAAAGGCTTAGCGTTGCCGTGTTCGCGTTCGTTTGGCGCGAGGGTGCGGGAAAAAAACCTAAAAGTGGTTAAGTAGTTAGTAGAATAAATGAATAAATGATTAGAATGCTTAGGGATTAGCACGGGTTACCCACGGGTAATTTTTGCCAACCCATACCCATCCCGGCTAATACCCGTACCCGCTGCCACGGGTACGGGTTGGATGCGGGTTGACTGGCGGGTTGACTGGCAGGTCCCGTGGGTCCCGGAATTAGACGCGGGTCGCGGGTACAGTCTGTACCCGCGACATCATCGTGGTGCTGGGCACCACCTTTCTCCCATTACCTCGCGGATGCAGTGCCAACGTCAATTGACGTGGCGGTGCGTGTCCGCGAGGTGAGTTGGGCGGGTGGTGCTGGCACTGTCGATGCCGATGTGGCCATGGGTGGTTGCGTTGGCATTGGTGTGGGTGCATTGGCGTGGGTGCGTGGGCTTTGTTGGTGTGGGTGTTGGCGTTGTTGCTGGCGTTGTGGCCGTTGCTGGCATTGTGGCCATTACTGGCGTCGTGGCCATTACTGGCATCGTGGCCGTTGCCATTGCTGTGGGCGATTGCGTTGGCGTTGGCGTGGGTGAGTTGGCGTTGGTGTCGTTGGCGTTTGGTGCTGGCGTGGTTGGGTGAGCCTGGTGTTAGTTACTAGTTATAGATGTATAAATAAAAACTTACCTTTGGCAGCGGGGGTGGGTGCACCATCCCACGCTGCTCCTTATTGCTTTCGCTGCGTATTGTTGGTGGTGCCGCGTTTGAGGTGATCGGCGTGGTGGTGACATCGTGGCCGTTGCCAATGCCGTGGGCAATTGTGTTGGCGTTGGCGTGGGTGCGTTGACGTTGGTGTGGGTGTTGGCGTCGTTGGTGGTAATGCGTTCGAGAAGCGTGGTTGCGAGGTTGGCGGTGACGCGTGTTGTCAGAAACGCATTTGTTGATTGGCACCCAGTGACCAAATAAAGTCACATGGTCCGTGCGCCATTATTATAATAATATTGAAAATAAAGTAAATAGGAAAGAAAAAACCTACCGGGCTTGGGTTGGCAGATAACGGGTACGGTTGTGACCAAACCGGTAGTAGGTAGTAGTAGCAGTTACTACTACTACTACCTCTTTAGTATATACTCATCAAGGAACGCGGAATATCCTTGCCTGCGATACAATGTGGGGACTCATTTATACCACGACAGGAACGCGAAGATCCCAAAATCCAAATTAGTAACGCATTATCTTTAGCCACCCTTTACAAGAAAACGACTGCGAAATATTGTCGACCCGTGGCTTCGACGTTGGCACTCCACCCCCACAGCTCAATGTGGTTGTCTGCCCTCGATTGGGCCCGGGGGGATAGTGACGACCTACGACCGTACACAATCAATGACCATGCTCTTCGGTTATCGGATGCTCCTATTGGGAAACTCATGGTAGCCCAGGGAATATCGGATTCACTGGACAGGAAAACCATGGTAGAATTGCAGGACGGAATCGGACGCTTCCTCGGTCTGGCAACTTGGGTGGTAATTACCTTGTCGAATGAGGCAGATCAACTCATCTCTGATTGCGAAATGTTGGCCCTGTCGGGTCCCTTCGAGTCGGAAACTTGCCTCACCACTGGCTACGAGCGAAATCCCCGCAGTATCCGTTTCGCCGTTCCGGATGCCACGACAACCCCATGGACCTTCTCCTCGTCAGTAGCAGCAACACCAACAGTCGAAAACCTCCGAAGACAGAACTCACGTTTGAAAGCACAGCTACCAAACACGCCTGAAATCGCTCAGTTCAGGCCAGGAAGGTTCACGGCGTATGATCTCCCTATAAACCGGCGGATATGCGTCTGATCGTAATCACACTCCTACAGCCAGTAACAGCATCCTATTGTGTCTGGCCTCGCAAGACTTATTTAAGCATGGGCACAATCCGCGCAAAAAAACACTACCATCTCGACGGTCAATCCCAGATTCGGATTCAGAGGGAGAGAAGGAATCGGGAGTAGGGTCGACATAAGTCGTTATATGTCCCCTCCACATAATCTTTCCATTCAGTTTCGTTTTTTTAATTTCGGCCCTAGAGTCCATTCTCTGTTCAAGTTTATCGTACTTGGAGTGATCTTTGTTTTCATCGGTATCGAGTATGAGTCCACTGACCCACGGGAAGTGGTCCTTTGACGTTCACGAAGAGTAATATGTTTGTCAGTCTTCTCCACTTCAAAGGTAGCTAGCTACAGTATACTCGGGAACTTGTAGCTGATTCACACCAGCGTCCATGGGGTGGATCCAAGTTCGTCGACGATATCGCAAGTTCGTTAAGGATACACTTTGTGGCTAAGTACTGAAGTAATATATAGAGATGGGGGTGGTAACGTTGGAGGGGCCACCTACAGTCAGTTCTGGGGGGCGCGGTCCAACACCGTAATAGCCGAAGGGGGAAATGTTCCATCAACTACGAGTGCTACCACCAGCCCCCGGAGCCAAGTCTGGCAGTTCTTGATTTCGACTCGCGTCTTCGTACTCTATCGACACCGATAATCTCCGTCAGCAGACAATAAGTAAACGAGAATGTGTAACCTCAGTGCAAGCAGATGTCAAGCTTTTGCTGGGTGCAGGGATGAGAAGAGCCTTCCTCTCGATGGCGTCGGCTGCATCTTTGTCAGAGCTGCAGGATCCGTTCCCCGGTACGTCGGCGACGACATTGTCCTCGACCGAGGCGAGGGGAATGCAAATGTGTTTACGTCCGCAGTCCGCCAGGCAGTGATTCTTTTTAATTCGTGTTCAAATCCTTCGAACGCATTGCCGCTAACCTGTATCACTTTCCCGACCCCAGGATTTGCAATACTGGGGATCCAAAGTTCCCAATGGGCAGGAAATAGAGGAGAGCTGTAGACCAGGAGGTAAACGGGACGTGTCATGGTGTGAAGTACGAAATACTACGCATTGTCATCCGCAACACTTCAGCGCTTCAGCTCGGAAAATCAGCAGTAACATCCCCGCGAACATAGAGCAACGCCGAGCACGATAATCCACCGACAGACTAGTGATCTCAGCTTTTTTCACAGTAGGACGCCGAAAGTTCGTATCCTGCGAAAACCAAAAAATATATTATTGATTGAGACAAGAGGAAATTCTACAGGATACAAGAAAGGTCGAGGGTGAGCAGAGTAAAATAACCATGCCGGGCACCTAGTACAAAATTTTAAGATACAGTGTGAGAGGGAGGGAGGGGAGAGAATGCAAGACAGCCCCAAGACAAACAATACGAAATCATCAACCATTTGACCTGGATTGATCGTCTATCACATAAACAACTCCACATTAGCCAGTTATCCGGGCAGACAAAAGATGGCCGCTCACTGTAAATATTATATTGCTCGGAAAGATACATCGAAGAAAGGTTAACCGGGGCTTGCATCGGTTGCTGCTGGACATGGACCTGGTCATGCAGGGAAGGCATGCTGCCATATGCGGTTCCTAACTGCGGGAACGTCGAATAGTCATTCCAATATTGCGGGTAACGACCATTTTGCGCGTGGCTGCCGCCGCGCTCGCGTGCACTTGAATGGACACGGACCCCGGGAACGGTACGTTCATCGACAAGTCCAGTGCTGTACAATTGGGGGAGAACGGATGTCGATATGGTCCCTGAGAACGGATGAGAAGCAGTGCCGTCCGATGGCCACCGCTCGTACGAGGGGAAATATGAGACACCATTCACAGGCACCACGCCGGGCTGCGGGTTCACATTTGGTGCAAACAGGTCTTGCCCATTAGTATACTGGGCGGCATCGAAAGGCTGTGACTGTGTGACGAGATAGTCCACAGCTTCGGTAGGCAAATAGCCTCGCTGATAGGCGTCTTCGGCATCTAGGGATTGTTCCGCCAAACGTTTGCGGTCCGGATGACTGGCCAAATTGGAGAGCTCCCCTCCCTCTGTATCGACTTTGGACCCAGCGAGTAGTTCCAGAGCACGACCGGCACTGGGCCACACGATTTCCATCCTTCTGAGGGCTTCCATACATTTTTTTAAGCCTACACGGGCCTGTGGGTCGGCCGGGTAGGTTGTGACTAGAAATGTGGGTGGTTAGCCATTATTATGGGATTGTGGCATAAGAATACACACGAGTCGTAACGTGCATTATGCTGGCAGTGAAAATGTAATAGCAAAGAAATACAGTAGAGCGATCCAGACAATAATTTTCGATGTAAACAGATACTGAAAGAACCCAAATTAGGCTGACTAAATCGATCGAAATCGCCCATACCGATGGAAGTAATGTGGTTGGCAGCTCCAGCACACAACTCATAGCTCTTCTCGGATAGAATACGACCCTCACCGTCCTCAGAGTTATCGGAACTACCAAGGACAAAAAAGTTATCTAACAATATGATGAGGCAAGTAGACCAAAATAACTCACGACTTGCTTTTAGTACTACTTGAATGTCGGATACTTGATCAAAACCCAAAAAAGTTAGCACAAGACAAATCATTGAGGTCAAATGGATCAACGAACAACGGGCGGTGCAACAACAGCACTGTGCACCAATACTGCATGTGAAGCGTGAGGATATGAGGTAATGGTACAGGATGCTTGGAGGGGCCCGGCTCGTGACGCAAATGTTCTGGCAAGTCAATGTACCATCTATCCAAAAGGCTTTCGAGATGAATCGATTCGGTGTGGCGACTAGTGACAGGACGGACAACATAAATTGCTTGAACTATCTTGCTAAGGAGGCCGGCTGATGAACATGTCAATGGTTGGTAGATGAGATGATAACAATAACGATCCTCACACAGTGTCGCCGACGCATTGAAACAAGAAATAATGCGACCCGGGATGGGGACGTGGGGTTTTGGGTCCCAGTGACTACCTTCAATGGTTTGTGATATATGAGTTTTCCCTTCTTCAAATTCTTCAGGCTAGATACAAAAGAGGTTAGAATTGACAGACTAACAATCAAGTGTATTTCAAACCTCATTTTCACTGGGCAACGGGGTATCAAAGTCCCCCTCAAATATTGCCAATGGACGACCTAAACAAGTCTTGAGAACAAGGGGAAGAGAAGGCAAAAGGAGGACATACCAATATATGTCGAAACATATTTGTCCATAATGACGCACCCGTACCAAATCCGCTTCCTCTCATGCAATTCCCACTCACTGAACAGCCTTCCCCCAAGGCCCACTCTAGCCCACCCATCAGCGCTACGATGCATGCCGAGGTCCTGTGCCATCCGTATCGCCATCCCAATATAGGTCCACGCCTGCGCCATCGCCCCGATCCCAACCTCGCGGTACCCCATAAGCAGTAGTGCTTGACACGTCGAAGACCTGGAGCTCGCGTAAGAGCCGTCTAGAATCACCTTTGCTCTGTCGAGGTAGTCGTCTCCAGCAACCCACATCATCGAGCCGTCCGGTGGGGGTGGAGGGACATCACCTCTTGTAGAATAGCGGGCGGCAATGGCATACATGGCGAGAAGGAGAAGTGTGGGTATGCGACGCCGACGACGGTTGAACGGAGAGGATGAGGAAGTTGAAAGCGCGTCTGAGGAGGTAGGCGAATGGGGAGAGTCCCCTTCCGTGAACCTACAAAAAGGTGAGCCAAACTATTGATAAACAAAATCACGATCTTACCCAGCCTTGAAAACCTCGAAAAACGCCCTCTTGTGCACGACTGGAAATGAGGGGTGCACAAAAGTAAAGTATAGCTCTACTAGGTGCTCCTGTACAGCGGGCTCTGGTAATTGTGACACAAACTCATCGTCATATGTTGTCGTCATTGTTGGACCGCTACGACTTGAAGGTAGTGGGGGCCATACTCGAGCCTTTGGAAAACGCCTGGAATGATATTTGTCACCGCAATTTCCCCATAAGCACAAGGTACTCACCAGATGCCTCCTTCATTTCTCCCATCAATTCGATCCTTATTTCCTAACAGATGCAACCCGCTCGCCTTCCCATGATATCTCACCTGCTCGTCCTCGTTTAAACTCAACTGTCCAGCAGCACCAACAAGGTCCTCATCAGAATCTGTGCTGATAGAATCAACCGGACTGGCGTCTCGTCGCCGCCCCTGTTCATTTTTGACAAGCTCGGTGACACCAACCCCACCTGCCCAGAGATACTCGCTCAAGGGACTCGACGAACGCAACCTACTGTTAGGCGGCATTTTCACCACCGGACCCCGCCCTAGTATCGCGGGCGACGGCGATTGCGATGGATACATTACGCCGTCGTGCAGAAATGCGAAATCCTCCGAACCGATCCTTCGTCGTTGCCTCCTGCTAGGCGACAGCAGGTTTCCACCTGTTTCTTCCAAAATGGGTGTGACTACCTGTAGCAACGGTCGATTTTCAGGTTGATTCATTCGAGGCGGTAAGGGGGTTTGCGACTGGGCGTGATCGAGGGAGGAATAATGGGAGTCTTGTTCCCCACTGACAAAACGAGATGTAGCCTCCAGCATCGCGATTACTTGGTCTTGCCATTCATTCGAAGGGCTGTAGACATTTTAATTTACCACGGTGAACAAGATAGAGAAGAAGAAAAGCACGTGCTGGGTGGAATGTAGCTCAAGTTGATCACCTTCATGTTTTGTACGGACGGAATCGCCCTCGGGGACGGAGTGGATGGATCGGGTTTTGCTGGTACCACTGCTCTCGGCACGTTTGTGACCTTGTGACCCGTACGGCGATTTATCGACACGGTTAATTATCGCTCTAGCCAGAGGGTCCTGCAATCAATTGAAGTAAACACGGCGATACACGAAAATCCGCCGACAGAAAAGTGAAAAAGGTGAAAAGAACACGCGGTCAAGTCGGAACGATCATTGTCGGAACACGGACATCTGGAATATCGGAGATCAAAGAGTCATAAAATATATGGAGGCGCTTCAGCGCTTCAAGGTACAATTCCGGTAACATTCCCATGACTTACATAAGCGACATTAAAGAAGTCGAAGGCTCACCTGTGATATGTCTCGAAGGATGGACTGGGCACGCTCGTCTTTGGAAGCAATGATGATGCCAAGGAGGGCCTCGGTCTGGTGTAATCGCGCCTCGATGGCGTCAATGTAACCTTTTGGGGGACCACGTTTGCGCGAGGGACCAAGAAAGGTGCATGCTGCGGATCGAGTTCACGCGATACATAAAGTGGTGAGAATTTCCAAGATTAGCAAACGGTCAGTCATCGTGGTAAATTTGAAAGTAAAAAACGGCGAAGGACTTGCTTCGCCGTCAAGATAAAATAAATACTCACGAGTGCCAAGCATAACGCAACTCCTGCATGGTTCGCCCTGAGCGGTACGTTCACATTTACATTTAGATTTTCGGCACTGGTCACACGCTGAGTTCGAAGAAGGCCGTCTTGGTTGCCACGATCATCGGCATATGGATGAAGGACGGACCTTTACTGCTCCTCCGCCTGACAGTTTTTTCGATCGAGAGTGGTGACCCGGGTAAAGAAGAAAATGCGGGGCCAGCGCCGGGTAATTCGACCAACTCGGACAGATCGTCATATTCATCTCCATAAACCATAGTGTGCTGCATAGAACCTATGTCAAAATTGCGGTTATCCTGTAGGGCACTGGTTGATTGTACGAGATTCGGGGTAGGCCACGACATGGTGTTGGGATCGGAGGAGTCAAGAGTATACAACGGTTGCAAGTAGGTGTTTCGTAGCTCTGAATGACTGCGAGACCGATAATTTGGAGGACGAAAAGTGAACTGGAATGGGGAAGACGGTAAGCCGGGAGAAGGAGAAGACTCAGTTTTGATTGCGTGAAGCCGGCTTTGACTGTGGGGGTCCCTTGAGTGGTCTGGGATAAGATGATGACCGTCAGCGTTCGCGCAGGCGTTCATGGTGGTAAAGAACGAAAAAGCAATGATGACCAGGGACATACCCAGCCGAAGTGGATCCAAAAATTTTTGTGATAGTCGGCCGACGGAGGAGAGCCACAGGTCGCCGAGTACTTTGAGCTCCGCTGCATGTCAAATGTAACCTTGTTTTACACAAATCCTGGCGTTTTCGCGTGCCTATGCCTCCACAACCCTCAAACGCTGCACCGCCAAGCTAATGAATATGAATATGGACTCACACAGAATGTTTCAGCGACATACGCGGACTCGGATATGACTATGATGACATTCGTTACGGAGTCCTCAGGCCTCAGACGTGCCTGGTTATGCTCCACGGAGCGCTCATTGACAGCGCACCCTCAGCTTATAAGGGTGTATGTACCTGTAACACCAATAATAATGCTTCCGTGCACTGCTGCCGAACGTCATTCGTAGCGGAGAAACTCGCGGAGAAAATTTCGGAGTTTATCAATAAATGTCATGCCGAGCAATGAAGACGTCCAAACCTGTGCTCGCTTGCTCCAACGGAGAGCTCCACATGCTGGTCAAATCATTTCGACCTTCAAGTTATCCATAGCTAGTCAGCGTAAGGCGTTCATTCCATAAAATGAATAGCATGCGCATGAGCAATCAACTCTAAACCTATATACAAATGGTGCCCTAAACCAACTCACTACAACAGTCATCGGCCATCAACCATTTGAGCAACATTCATCTTGGGCGGAGGCATGGGTTGCAAGTGAGGAGAATGTCTATCCGAATGTGCGACCCCGTTAGTGTTTATCATGGTTCGTGGAGGTACCTGGCTCGGATGCGGCGCAGGAGAAAGGAACGTCATGAGCGGGGACCCCGTCCTGCTGCCAATACCGAAAGGCCCCGTAGTCGTACCGATTGTACCACTACTTTTAAGGTCCACGGCAGGGCCCAGAGTCGCTGGCGTGGTCGTTCGCACAGGACCGGTGGGCCGTGGCGAATAGACAGAACCCGATGGTGAGATGCCCATCTTTGCAGGAAGCGCTGGGGGACTTGGTCGACGGTTCATCAGGTTAGGGCTCGTTGATTGGGATGTCGCGTGTGAATGTGGCGGTGAAGGGCCAGAACTGTGCAGTGGCTGTCCAAATCGGGTCGGCGATCGTGTAGGGCCGGCGTAAACAGACGAGGAAGGACTGGGTGGGAATGGTCTAGGACGGGGAGGGGAGAGACCTATTGAGCTTTGCCGTGAACGTGGAGGTGGGCCACGTCCCAAGTGGCTGGCGGAGCCCGCATATCGATGATTTGGCGAATTCCCATGACTATCAGCAGTGCCTAGATAGCCAAGAGGGGCAGACGACGATGGTGGGGGTATTCGGAAAGAAGAATCTTCGGAGTTGTTCCATGATCCTCGTGGCGGGGATAGTGAAGAAGCTCCATTTGGAAGTGCCGAGGTAGAAGCAGGATTTTCGGACATACTATGCGTCGAGTTCATTGCGAAAGGCATCGCCAGTGGTCGTTCACGGTCATCGAGCACCGGCGGACCCGAAGAAAGTCTACCGCCGTGCTTGCGTGGTTCACGACCATCTGATAATGGTGGGGCGTGGTCGTCCCCTTTCCAATTCGGATTTGCTAAGGAGAGGGTGATGATTTCGGTTTGGCGAGGGGGACCCGACTGAGAAGGCCCAGTCTCAAAGTCTCGCGCTGTGATACGGGGACTTGGACCGTGTCCAGGAGGAGCAGAAGGCGTATGTCCGCTTGAGCTCGGATGGTGGTGGTGAACAACGTGATGGTGGTGGTGGTGGTGGTGATGTGGTCCAATAATGTGGTGCGGCTGTCCTGGCGGGGCATGTAGATGTTGATGTGGTCCGGGAAGCGGATGACGATGTTGCTGCTGAATATGATAGAGCCGTTCCCTCTCCTCAAACTCGTCACGATCACGATCGCTCCGCTCCCTCATCCGCTCCTTCTCCCTGCGGTCCCCTCGCATCCTCATACCATCTCGGCCTTCGTCTTCTCCATCATTCATGGACATCTCCTGTCTCCGCACTTCTCCCATCCACTCTTTAGGCCCAGAGTGCTGTGGAGCAGTGTGCGTCACTCCTATCCATCCCCCATTTTGCTTCCCAGCCTGCGCACCGAGACCGTTGGATAGGATGGGTACAGGTGACATCGATCGCCTCAGCCCTAGATGCCCGCCTGGGTTCGAGAACCCGTGCCCACCTTGTCCTGACCCAATCCCTGCCTGTGCTGACCCAAAGTAGGAGTGATGTTGGGGGAAATGTGCGTGTGTGGGGCCTGAACCGGAAGCTACTGAAGGAATCTCATGTTCTGGAGGAAACTGTGGTTGCGGGTTTTGATTATGCAAATTCGCTGTAGATGACGCGGGTGTGTAATGGTTATGTCGGTTTGTCCCCGATCCTCCGAAAGACGAGAATCCAGAGACAGACGGTTGCAGCAGTGGTATAGGCTGGTGCTGATTTTGGAAAGGAGCAGGTGGGGGTAACATTCTACTTCCATGACCACTTCCACTAAACGAAGAAATGCCTAAACCGTCAACACTCGGTCCACCATTGTATTGGTCATAAACGTGAGAGGGTGGCGGCCCCATCTGCGCATTTAAGCCATTGATACTTATATTCCCCATCCTTTGTGCGTCGAATGATGTTCGTCGGTGCTGACGGAGGTAGTTAAGGTCGGCGGAGATATCGGGTGGAGAAAGTTCTGACAGCGCAGGGTATACAGTGCTTGTAGTAGGAGGATAGCGGTTTCGTTTGTCGTGAACTGTGTGGTGATTTCCTTGGAAAGGAGATGCTTTAACAATTTTGCGCAATGTCGGCGGGATGGGGGCATCCTGAAGAGGTTTGGGAAGTCGCCGTGCTGTGATAATAAGGCTATTGAGACTGTCTGCCGCACTACGTAATGAACAGGTATACCTGGTTGTGGTCGTTCGATCGCTCGCCTTTCTCTCTCCAGCCTGCGGCGCTTCCGATTAGTCTCCGATATTAGATTGATCTGAAGTTCATCTCGTGCAGCCTGCATGAATCATCGTTAACACTAGTTCCCTTGAAAGATAGCCAGCTTGCCTTCCACCAACTCCACGTTGCCTCTTCTTCCAGTGCCCGCTTCTTCGTGACGCTCGCGACTTGATAAGCACGTTTACGTGTCGCAAGTTCGAGGCGCTTGTCCCGCCGTTTGGAGAGTTCCGCGTGAAGATGTATCAGTTCCGGATGGGTACCTGTGCGATCAAAAACAGTTTGCAATATGAAGTGCAGTTAGGAAAACAACTTTTGAGATATTGAATGTACATCGACATACCCTCTCCAACCAATGCTTCCTCCCATGCCAAGCCCGCCATCTTTTCTACGTAAACTCGTTCTCTCAGGAGCGCGAATTTGAGCTCGATCGTAGCCAACACGTCCAGAGCTTCTGCCCTATGCGCAGGCTGCAGATCAGATTCCTCCATCTCTACATCTTGATCGGGCATAGGCTCGTCGACCTCAATGTCCCCTACTGATCCATCGAGCTCTGGAATTTCGAGGTCTGCGTTTGCAGCGGTGGATTTCATGCCTTTGTCAGATGTGGTAGAAGGCATGTCAGCGTGTTTATCAGTAGAGTTCTGTTTCCTCAGGGTTTTTGGCAGCATGCCGACTTCGTGCAGTTTGGATGCTTTTCCGGATGCACCAAATACGGGCGATGGAGATCGTGACGAGGCCGCCGAGCCAGAAGCCGAAGACGAAGAAGAAGAGGGAGGGTCGAGTACGGTCGACCCGGCCATAATGGAGGATGCCGCCGCTGCCAGCGCCAAGGCTTGCGGAAACGGAGCAGTTGGGTCGATATTGATATCTGCGAGTGTAGAAGAAGGGATAGCTTTCATGGGTTTGGACGTGACGGCGACGTGAGTTGGTGTAGGGTGTTGATCTTTGGAGTCCTCGTCCTCCGTTTCTGTTTCATTGTCATTGTCATTGTCAGATTCGACAACATCGTCAGGTTGACCAGTTGGAGGATCCGAGAGGTCGTCATCGTCATCTTCAGAGTAGAACGCATTCGCTTCTGATGTAAATGGGACCTGTCGGGTTCGGAGAGGTGGCTCATCGTCACCAGATACGGAATCTCCCTCGTCGCCAACGTCAGCGAGAGGTCCCGCCTCAACATCTTCGTCGTTGCTGCCCTCTTCATCGTCCTCATCATCGTCCTCGAGATCGTTTTCGTTAGGCTTGGAGTGAAGGAGTGAAGGGCCTGAGTCGTCTTCCTCGTCGTCTTCCTCCTCTTCCTCCTCCTCCATGGCTTTTGGTGGACCGGGCATCTCCTCCTCTTCTTCCTCCTCGACCACTGTGGCGGTCTTCTCGTCGTCGACCCTTCTCCGCTTTCCCAACTCTGACCTAGATGTTGCTGCGATACCGCCACGACGCGAAGAACGACGCGGCCTGCCATCCTCGTCATCCTGGTCACGGCCTTGATGATGGTGCTGGTTCTCAGCTTCCTGCTCTTCCTCAGTCAATTCAGACAACTCGGAGTCGCTGTCGAGGCCAACTCTGGATGGCTCCGCGCATGCTTGTAACGCTTCAGGGCCCGGTGATGGTGATGGCGATGGTGAGCTCAAGGAGTCTAACGACATAGCCGAGCTCATCGTTGGACTCACGACAGCGAAAATCGAGAGTATATGTCGAAGGATAGGTAGGTGGTTGGCTCGTGCGCCTGAGAAACAGAGTTTGTGCTTCCGATTACGTTCGGGGTTAGGGCTTTGTTATCTTATCTTATCAAAGTGCATATTTGTATTATTCTAAATCAATCAAGAAATATGCGGAGAAAGCAAGATTAATCCCCTAAAAATCACCCAAATCGACTTCTATCGAATCTATTACAACGGATTCCAACGTCTTTGACCTGTCTGACCCAGAAAGCGCCGATGGCGGTAGTGGGGGTACGGGGATAGCACCCGGCTGAGCTTGCAACAGAGGTGTGCCGCCACCTGGATTAGGAGTTCCTGGCCTGCTGCAATGGAAGACAAGATGGGCCAAGGACAATGCCAGGACATTGAAAAGAGAGAGCTAGGATAGACAAACCTGGATGGTGTAGCAGAATTGAACAATCGGGGTACCGTCTTAAGCCGTGCGCTAGGATCCTGAAGCAGCTGTGCACCAGATGCCGCAAGCCTTCTGTCGCGGCGTTTCCGCTCCGATTCTATCAGCTCTGCTTTGCGGACAGCCTCCATGTTGGCTTTCCGATTCCGTTCATTGACTTTCATCAGCATGTCTGCCACGTCCTCCACATGGTCATCAGGCTGTGCCGGCGTTGTGGCCAAGTTCTCCAACTCGGCATTAAGCTTGTCGGCTTCTTTGTAATCGCCCCGTCGAAATGCCAAAGTCCGGGCTTGTGTTAGGCGCGACTTTTCCATAGTCACCTGGCCTTGAGTATGTTTAGTAGACTGCAAATGACTTTTTCGAGCAAGCATAGCGGTGACATCGCTCTAAATAACACTGTGTGAGCGTAACGGATAATAATCCATTGGAGAGCGGACTTCAGTCATTGGCTGCGTGGACAATTTCGACAGCTGAGCGATTTTCACTTCCAAACGTCGTTTAGATGGCAGCTTTATACTTTCTGCTTCATAGACTTTGGTCAGGCGTTCAAACTCTTTCTGAAGAGTTACTCAGATATCTATCATAGGTACATCGAGCGAAACACCAACCGGTTGGAATGGAGCATTTGACACCTTGTCCATCAGGAATGACCGGACGGACCGCCCATGTTTGAGCTCCAAAGTCTGATCCACGGTTTGGTTATTCACCTTGTAAGGTTTGACCAAGTTGGCACCGAGGTCTTCCAACACCTTAACGAAGTATCATAAGCAGCTGTCGAATGCTACGCACTTGATATTTCGCAAATCCGGTAGATCGGTTGGCCTTGCTCATCTCCGATAAGATAACGCACCCATGCGCCTTGTCGAAACAGTAAATGAGGAGGACCCTGCTCTCACATAGTACAACATGCCTTTGACGTAGTCCTCAAACCATGGCGTCATGGAGAACTTGGCCAACATGTCTCGACTGAGCCTGCATTTGTTCAGATCCTCACGGGTAATCGGTTCATCGTCAGGATTGTTCTTGCTGAACAGTTTTCTTTCCTTTTCTTCTTCTTCTTCGAGCTTAGTGATCTGACCGTCTTCCTCCTCTTCAGACGCTGTCTCCATCTCCATAGGTGACGAAGAACGATCACGTTTCGGAGAGCTCGTCTTTGTCTGGTATTATAGATGATAAGACAAAGGAGTTGGGCTCAGATAAATTTACTTACGCGTTTCTTCTCGTCTTTGGCTTTCCGTTTAGCCTTGAGTTCGTCAAGCTTTCGGCTCTTCTCCTTTGTGGCACCACGAACAGTATGCTGACCTGAGGGAATAACGCGTCAAAATGACAATACAATTAGAAACGCGAAAGGCACCAACGTTTCGCAGCCTTCGAGACGCCATCAACTTCCACCGCCCGATTGCTCTGGTCTTTCAACATCTGGTCCAGGTTGCGTTTGTCTTGGATCCGCTGCATCTCCTCGAGGCGCTCGGCAAGAATGTCCTCGCGTTCAATCTCAGACATCTGCATGAGTCTGAGCCACGCGCCGTCAGCCTAATACGTGATCACCTGCAAGCGAAACGATTCACTGTTGCTTGTCATGTTCGTCGGTATATCGGCCCTCGAGGGGGTAGGGGTTGGATTGGTCTTCCTCGCTTTCTGGTCCGTCCTCCGAGTCGGTCTCCATCGTGACACTACACGCAAATGAAAAAATATCTATTGGGAAAATAAAATACTCACTCCTTACGCCGTTTGGGGGCAGAAGACTTGGTGGAGGATGAAGGGCGCTTCTTTCGCTTCTTCTCCGGTGCACCCGTTGCACCAGCGAGTTCCAACAGCTCAGCGTCAATATCACCCTCAGAGTCAGACATGGTGCACGATTGAACGGACACAATCCAGGAGCTGGAGCTCAGTGAAGTGACAAGTAGATTTGGGCTTGTTTGTGTTAGTAGTGCTTTATTATAAACCTTATGTTTGTTCTGTAATAACAACCTTCTTCCTCTCCGCCTTGGGCTTGCTCTCCCCAGCCCGAGTGTGTTTGCGTCTGCGCTCCTCCTTGACCCTCCGCGCTTCCAACATTGTTGTCCTGAGTTTTGATGCCTGATACACTGGTTTGGGGAGATGTCGAGTTCTACCACAATAAAAATAAGTAGACTTATTCAGCACTCGCACAAAAATAAAATAAACACACCGAGAGACTTTCCCGACCTCGGCGTCCATCTTCCAGCGTTCCTTGAGGCTCTCGCGGTACTCCATAGCGGCCCGCTCTCTTGCAGTGACAATGCCCAGTTTTTCGGATGCCCGAGCTTTCCATATCCGTACATTCCCATCGTCCGACCCAGTGAGCACGAACCGTGCATCTGCGGAAAATATTGACGACGTCACCCTGAAATGCATCGTCGTCAACGACTGTTGCCGTCAATAATGATATTCCGAAGACCAAACCTCTGCATCCGTTTTGTATGATATACCTCCGGCCGTGTTCCTTGACCCTCCTTCCATATGCGCACCGTGCGGTCCCAGCCTCCACTGACAAACTCCAGCCCTGTGGGGCTCCAGTCACAGCTCATCACAGCAGCGACGTGAGCTTTGTAGATCTGACTTGGGGTGGAGAGATGTCGGATGTCGAAGGTGTACAAATTATGATCTTCCGACGCGAGCAAGACGGAAGTCGGGAACGTAGGGGACCACGATAATGCGTTACTTCGCATCTGGGTATTCTTGAATCAAGCAGGGGACGGTGAGATAGGAAGGCAGACGAACCTGCATGATTACTCTTCGCTCGGCTTTCCCTGTTCGAATATCGTACAGTGTGAAGGTGCGGTCCGAACCTATGCTAGCCAGGACAGATGATTCGCTGAGATTGAAGCGTACAGCCGTTATCAATTCAGTGGATGTAGGGAAGGTAAGGTTTGATATGGGTGCGCTCCTGTAATGCCCAGACTTAACAAAGAGCAAAGAGGATGGCTGTGAATGCCTTTTTTTTACACGAACTTTGTCTCGTCCCACAATTGAACCATATTTGAGGCCGTGGCAAATAGAGGATCAGAACGGTGGTGATCTATTGAACTAGCTAAGATTTGAGAGTCGTGGAACGATACGAAACATTCAGACCACTCACTTGATTGCTGATTTTCCAGGAAAAACAGCTGAAGGTTGTTGAGCCTAATTAATGAGATGAGATTTGGCCGAGGAAATGTCACAGACTCCGCACTTCGGAGGTTCCATCGCCTGCAGAAGATTTGGTGTCCCAGAGCTTAATATTGCGGTCCACCCCACAGCTGAGTAACCTATCCTCGGCAGCAAAGCACAAACCCGAGACCTTGCCTTTGTGCGCTCCTTGTAATTGAAGCAAACGTGTTCGTTGCGATAGGTTATGCAGAATAATCCCTAAATATAACAACAATAGCATCCCGAGTCCAACACCTTGGTACAAAGCAAATACACACGCACCTCCATCCCAGCTTCCGCTGGCTATCGTTGTCAGTGAGCCTGGCTTCCTCGACAACACCTCAACTGCATCAATATGTCCTTCCAGACTGTCGACAAACGGCTTTGCGAATATCCTTTCTATCTTGGCAGCATTCAGTGCACGGGTACGTTCCCGAGCTCGGGCAAAGGGGTGAGCCAATGGATCGAGGTTGCGAGATGTGGGTTTCGGATCGCCTGGTCGACTAGGCAGGTGAATTGAGGGCGCATGTTGCAATACAGAGATTTTCTAGAGGTAGTATCAACTTTTTTTGAAGGGAAACCGGGCGCGGCGACTCGGACACTCACAACCATGTAAGTAGAGAAGTGAAAAATCGGGCGAGTCACGTGTTACCGTGTTCTCCAGCAACCAGACACTGGCAGGTGGTTCTCCTCAAGCTAGTACTCACGCGTACTCACGGCTCATGGACTACTTGTGGAAAGTGGAACGGCGTGAACTTATTGAGTCGGTGCAGTGTCCTGTTTGCCCAAACTTAACAAATGCACATTCTTGATCAGTTGACACGTACACGCAGTGTCTGTTCACGATTCAAACCGTTTGTAAAACACCCAGGCATCTACATATTCTTCCCCCTTCCCATCTCTACGCTTCAGTTTGCCAGCGCGAGGAATCAAGCCTGCCTTTTTGAAATCAAGGCTCTCCCAGAGTCTACCGCCCATCACTGGTCAAATTCAAGTGCATTCAATGATGATGAGCGGGACGCACCGAATACTGGCGGCGTTATTCGCATACACCAGATTGAAGACGCTGGCCTCGTACTCTAATTTTGGCGCGTAATGCAAGAAGGACCGGGCGAGTAGGGTCCCGTACCCGCGCGAGCGCTGTAATGGCGGAACGACGAATCCTGCGTTGCAGATCTGTTTTTGCAATACTGATAAGCGTATCACTGGAGACAAGAACGCATTGGTGCAGTGCAACGCATGAAGTACATCCACAGATTCGCAGCACGGACACTTACATGCGATGATCTTCCAGGATAATTCGGTTTAACCTGCCAAAACCACACCCAAGTGACCACAGGTCCCGACATGATTTATAATAAATTCAGTGACGCTCACATAGTAAAAGCCAACGATGCATTCTTCCCACGTCCTCCCGCATCTAGTCTGCTCGATCCCCATCTCAACTATTTTCACATCGTTCATCTCTCCTCCACTTATCAATATCCCATCAAGTTCGCATCCGACAATAGCAACAAAAACATCTGCCGCAAAAAAATAACCTTCAAAGGCATCCCGTCGCACTTCACCGTCCTGCGGGTATGTCATCCCATCTTCCACTTCCTGCGAAAACCAGACATGGAGGCAGGATATGAGACCCGACAGTGGGGTGGCTATAGCCAAGGTGAGGTGGTGGATTGTCAAGTGCGTGGCTGTATTGCTGAGTGTCAATGATTTTTGTTGGTGAACATTAGTACGGACTGGGATAGGCCAGATGGTAGATTTGAGAGGCGGACTGCTGTTAGCCTTTGAAATAGCACCATAAGCCGACATACAGTGTTACAAGTGAAAGTGACTGATTGTTATCTTATGCAAAGCAAATCTTTCCCCCACAGGTATATTTCACCTGGACTCACTGGCAGGCCCTGATGCGCTAGGCCTGAAGTGGATTGCTTGTTGCTGGACGACACGACTTATAATTAAATGATACTGCATCCGCTTTGGAGACCCAACCAACGGTCCGTTGGAATCCCTTTTTTGGAGACGCCACAGCTTTGATTCTACTCTTCTAGGTTTATGATTTACTTGGAACATATCGCATCAATGAGGCCTATGTCTTGGACTTGAACAATCACCGACTTTTTCAGCAATACTAGTACTTCGCTTGTACATTCCTACAAACTGCTAGTCTATAAATGACTTGGGCTTGTTACGAGTATGGAAACCGTCACCCGAGATCTCCTTCAAGTTCGTTCGCCCGATGCGGACATCAGAGGCTTTCTCCATCTAGTAAGAAAGAACCACAAAAACTCGTCCGCGGAGAAATTCATCTAGAGCTACGTTAATGTTCAGATTCAGACCCGATCAGACCGACACCAGTGTGCCTCGTTGCTTGTCCTAACATTCTCCTTCGGGTTACACGCTACATTTCATTGTGTTGGATGGTCAAAAACCGTTTCACTATAGACGGAGGCACCCACAGTCCTCGAGGCGAATTCTCACTGGGTACGGTGAGAGCAAATTTATTGCCCCTGGGAATATCATGATCACCACGACACCCTTGATATGATATGGGGTACGGCTGTGAGCATCGTAAGTGCCATTCTGGCCTCAATAGTTGTTATCTACTCATGCAGTTGTTTGCCCAATCCACATTGGACACACCTGGACAGCAGATTTAAAGCATGTAAGAGGATATCAACAGGTTTGGATTTAAACTGGCCAACCAATTGACATTTTGCTCATCTCAGCGAGTTCCAACTCTTCCAAGGGTTGATGTTGGTGAGCTGCGGTGTGTTGATTCTCTCTTTTCGAAATCAGCCGGGTACATGATCTTGGATCGAGCCATGTGATTGCAGATGCCTGGGAGGCAGATAACCCGACTAGTTTCCCTGTACAGACCCTGTACAGAGGAACGCCTCGGAGCCGGTTAACTTGACTTGATATCCGAGTCCAACACGCGTCCGAGTTCGCGTGTGCCTCCGAGGGGCGCACCCACATGGCATTTATGAGCCTGAGTTCTCAGTATCCCGACACAGCAACGTCCGCATCACCCGAACCCCCTTTCTCGGGCTTCCAGGAAATTCACGGACTTGATAACACCGACATGGCTTCATGAGTTCCCTCAGTATATCGCCGCCACGAAGACACCAGCACCAATCGACGGCATCCCCGACCATTGGGAATACACAGAAACGTCCGAATTACCCCCAATCCTTCTTCCTTGGGCCTCCATACTCTACCGTGATTCTAGTCGAAACTGCAGCGGCTCCTCGCGATCCCGGCCGGTCCAGCAGAGGTCAATCATTGATTCAAATGACATTCAAAATGGCCAGGGATGAAGGATGTATCGTATGGATTGGTCGGTTTCTGCAGGGCTCAGGCCATCAGAGACGACATCACTGTATAGTTATCGCTGATCGACCTCAAATGCTATACAACTTGACATTTCCAATCGTGAGATCGATGCAGTTTCCCAGATTTTGTCGTTTCAAGTTGGTTACGAACACAAGGACCCCGGCTTGTCCCCAAAAATGTTAGATCCGATTTCCACCAATTTCTGAAAAATATGTCCGGACAAAATTTTCGCTCTGGGGTCGTGTGATGTCCGGATGATGGATCTGGCCTACATATACACCCAAAATATGTCCGGATGACGGATCTAGCATACTAAAAATGTCCCTAAAATTACCAAAAAATCTCAAAAAAATCCTCTACTTCACCTAAGGGTATCTACGCTATATCAGTCTATTTCCTCATCTTCCTTGCTTTGGCTGTGCTTCTGGGACTCCTTGACATCCTTGGCCAACATTTTTTGGTATTTCTGTAATGTCCTGAAGAGAATGGCTTCTTTTTCTCCAAGTTCAATGTTGATGACTTGGTTGACAAGGGACATGTCTGAGATAAGTGGTAGAGGGTGAAACTGAGCTGTATTAGCCTGTATGAAGAGCAGTTGACATTGAACAAATTTTTCTGTTACATGATGCTATATATGGTAGTATAAATATGGTCCGCCGGGGTCATTACCTGGTTAGGATGTCCGGACGCGGATCTGGCATTTCTGCAAGTCGGATGGCCATGTCCGGACAATGGATCTGGCTGTACCACCATTTCTGGCCCTCCATGTCCGGATTGGCATCTGACATTTTGACCAAAACCTCAAAATTTTGTCCGGATTGGGGATCTATCCTAGGTTCAGACAAGCCGGGGTCCTCGAACACAGCACATTTGAATGTCGAATTTCGGGTTACTGGCACCAAGCAACTCCGGATCCATATATGTCTGCGCTAATCCTGATCAACATTTGTTATATTGGAGAACTATGGCAACAGAAGCAAATTCCTTTGAACACTACCACTGCCTCCTCACTTCAGCAGTATCACCGGTTTCAAGTTCTTACTTGTTTACAGGTTGGTTCGGCCGCAGCAAGCTCTGCATTCTACATTCTTTTTTTCGCTTGGGAAAGTTTCGATTCTGGCGCATTAAGTCTCTGGCACAGACCCATTGAAATGCTCCTTTTCTCTTTCTAAACCAACCATTTATCTTGTTCAATGGCGACCTATTGTTTCTCTTCGGCGCCGATCCTTCGCTGCGAATCGCAATCCAGGCTTGAGTCCGGGCTTCTCATCATACCCACGGCTCTTGAATTTATACTCTCGAATTCCTTGGTGATCATATTCTGGGGCTCTGGCCGGTGAGATCTCTTCGGTTTTTCTTATGTGTTCAGCAGGGTGATTCCCAATATGCCCTTCCTTTCAAATTTTAGGAAACATTACTTCCTTGTGGCGGAAGGATGGATGTACTTGGCATTGGTTCTCCTTGACTCGCTCGCCGTTATTATCCCCGCTGCGCGGGACAATGTAGCGATATCTTTAATTATCGATACTGTCATTGGTGCGTATGCGTGGTTCCATCAGGACGCACCAGACTCATAAAATTATTCTCCAGCGGCCACGTCATTTCTTCCCATTCTCTTCTACCTAATTTTCCTCTTCGTCCTCATGCGGGCGGATTTCATTGTAGCTCTTCCCGTGAAGTTTCAGCGTCCTGTACGCAGGCTTCTCGTCTTCTGTATTCCTCTGATATCCGCTTTCAATGAAATTGCCTCTTTCGTTGGCGTCACCCGAAGTACGTCACTTTTTGTATATATCTAGCGGTGCAATTATTTCTAATTACTCCATTTCCGCAGCTGCGCAACCGAACGGACAGGGAGAAATGCTTGTTTTGAACTTCGCTACGGACGTCGACAAGCGGCTTTGGACTTTTTTTACCAGCTTCACACTTGCAACACTCTCAGCCTTTCAGGCTATCACCTTCTGTATCGCGTTCTTCAGGCTCGTCAAGGTCTTCGTTGATCAGCGCAATATCGAAACCTCGTCGATTGATGCAGTGCATTTGGTGAAAGGAACTGGCTGGATTACTGCTGGTTTAAAGCTTGGCGCAATTGAAACCGTTATTGGGTTTGCTCAGTGTGGTGGGTTGGGGGGAATCTTGACTCGTCGTACACTCCGCCTTTTCAGTCGCGCCTGTATCGTCATTGGCATGATCAAAGGGTGAGTAATTTATGCGACTCAAAATATCGAGACACCCATCAATCTCCTGTATGCTAGAGTCGATGCAATAGAGGATTTCAAGTGGTTAAAGAATGGAAAGCAAAACTTGATCCAGAAAGGCCGGCCATCTTCCAGTCTTCGTGAAATAATCGCCGATCCTCGTTTCAACGCATTCAAGCGAGTGTCCCAAGTCCGGGCTGACTTACGTTCGCTGATTCCGATCAAGTTTGCACCGAATAACATAGATGAGAAACCTAGGGAACGAGTCACAGTTCATTATGAAAACGGTCAAGCTCCTACTCTTCGGATGCGTTTCTCGTTTCTCGATCTGCCCACACCCTCCGTCATGGAGGAGAGCGTCTATTCACGATCTGTCTTCGAACGATCACTTCCATCGGCCGGCATGGTTTTACCCGCCCCGCAGACGAAACGGGCTTCGGTTGGGCTTCTGAGGCGTGACTCGTCGTCCAAACGTGAACGTATCACGTCGGCAAAGAGCTTCGATGACTCCCTCAGCGCTATCAATGAATTGACACCTCAGTTCCCAAATCTTCCGCCACACGCGAAGGTTCGGGATTCGTACACGTACCCGTGGATCAAGCGCAGACCAGGCCCAATAAATGCCGCAATCGCCAAATTTTCTCCGTCCCATGTGTCCCCCGTCCCGTCCATGGCCTCCGTGCCCTTCGTGTCCCCAGTTCCCTCCGTCTTCCCAATGTCCCCAGTGTCCGCCATGTCCGAAGACTCAGGAGCTTCAATCGTCTCTCGCGGAAGGAGGATTTCGGTGTCGAAGGAGCCAGTATTCGTCATGCTAACGAATGGGAGGGAGGCCACCTACCCCGATATCCAGCAGTCATTTATGTCTCTTACTAGGACAAACACTGAGGTCACAGGGCCACCCTTTTCGCCTATGCATGATCATACTTCCAAGCACCTATCATCCAATAACGAATTCACTGGCACCGGTCCTGCTAGAATCTCAAACTCCCCTTCCGATCTGTGGACGCCGCAAAGATCCCGTTTTCGGGTACAAGGTGACATCGAAAGTCAGTCTCAAACAAACGATTTTCCACAACGGTCACTCGAAAACGATGCTCTCAGTCCACAAGTTCGAGGGCAGGCAGGAACTGGGCCGACTGCTATGCAGAGGCCGAACGACAAGTCAGACCGCGATCGTACACCTTCGGGGAACCTTGTTATCAGGAAAGCCGATTGGGTGAGGTTCAAGACTGTGGGGAATGTGCCGAGGATGTACACGCCCATCCCGATACCTGTTCGCAGCACCAGGGCAAGCGTTATTGTTGAGCCGGTTTCACCTCTCGCGATAAAGGTCGACACCACACAAGTCAAGTACAGCCAACCCATAGTGTTCTGATAAGGGCAAGCGTGACGAGGACAGGATTCGGTTAGCAGGTGTTAATGTAATGGGCTTCTCATTTCAACAATTTCATGTGTTCCTAGTAGAATTTATTTTGGTTGTACGTTGACCTTTATCCTCGTCGTCACTTTGGGACGTTCGTAGTAACGCGGGAGCTTGTCTTGCCAATTGAATTATGTAAATGGTGTATGCGGACCACAAGCATACAGGCCTGAGGCTCGAAACCAATTGTCTAGCATCCTACAACGAATATGCACACCTTCTATTACCTTAAGAATTCGGCGATGGCATGATAATTGAGACGAGAATGGTATGTTCATCGCTCAACCATGGTTGACAAGATGCTCTTCAATACCCTGGGGATATCGGCCGTATTCGCAACATGGAAAGCTCGACCTGGGAAACTCTTGCTGATCCTTTGTCCATCATTTATCAGAACCACGACGGAAAATTTATATAGCAATGTCATACCATGGGGCCTCGGTACCATCGCCGATGCAAATCAGTGCCGCGTATACCTTAGGATCTCGGTTCATGGCTCTTTTCAAATCTTCCGCAGTTATTTGATACCTTCCAAAGTTGGCGTCTGTTATGGCGATGACACCCCAATCATCTACCAGGGAAAGAATTTGAAATTCGATGTTTTTTTGACAGCGAAGGGTTGGTGGACATAACGAACCAGCGTCATACTTCCCTACTTCTTTCACGCCTTTTTCTATAGCTTCGACTAGAAGGAGCAGCCAGTCAGATGCAAAATATCGGAGAAAAGATGGCAGCAAACTTGTATAATCGCCAGCAAAGGTATATTGCGTAATCATGATCATTTTCTCTATAACCTTCCAACGATCCCGAACTTCAGTTGGAAGGTTGTTGGCTTCGACCAGTGGGATGAGGGGGCTATCTCCAGACTTTACTATAGTGGTGAGTCCAGTAGCAAAGTCGATCTATGAGGAACTTACATGGCCGTACATCTACATGTAAGAAACGAATTCTGGTGAACAGAGGGTGCATGTGAAAAGTCAAAACTACTCACATCCCATACATATTTGTCCTTTCGTGACAAACGATCGAATGTTTCCATCAACATCACCGCTACCTCTAGTATTAGAACCAAACGGTTTGATACATTGCAGGTGGCACCTACCGGTCTCCAAGCTCCTTTGCAAGCGACCGTCATACTGGAAGCGATACCTAGTCGACATGGAAAAAAAATGATCCGAACGAAAAAAATATAAAAAGGGAGGGAGAAAGCCTACATTGACGCACTGACGTCAAAAATAAATCTGATTCGCTTTGGCCTACACAAGAATGCATGATTAAGTGTAAACGGTTGTATGAAGGTCAATCTTACTTGATCTGGGGTCTGCCCAACTCAGGCTTTTCCATACCACGGCGTTTGTACACAGTCATTTCGCCAGTCAATCCTTCAGTCAAACGGCTATCATCCAGCTCGCCATCAGTCTGACGCTTGACCCAAACACGTTCTTCTTCTTTCGCGGAGAGGTCTGGGAAGCAAGGTTCCTAACAAATAATGGAGCGGGTATAGGAACGCACGTTCAAGAAGATCATGTAGCGACAGTATATGTGACTGTACTTCTTTCAGAAGTTCCCCGTAGCCCTTTGCTTCTGCAGTATTCATATCTAGCTCTTCGAGTCGACGTTGAAGTTCTTGACGAGCCATTTCGCGACCTTGTTCCTTGATATGCGCTGGAACTTGGTTCTTGAGTTCGTCCGAAACCTTTAGTTACGGAGGCTATTACAAATATAAAAATCGACATCAAGAATTTGCTTGCCTGCTGAATGTTATGGCCTTTGTACAAACGTTTATATCCACCTCTTCCACCAAGGCCTGCGGTATCGCGTCCACCTGACTATGATTCGGAGGTGAATGGCTAGAAATACACCTCGAGGTGAAAGTGTTTACCCCACCAGCCCAAGTATTTCCACCCTCGTGGGGTTCATTGTCAGGATCGTGTTTTCCTTCTTTAGGTTTATCAAGGTCGGTCATTGATGGATTGAACTGAAGATCGAGAACATTGTTCTTGGAAGTCTCTCGCATGGCATCCAAACCCAGAGAAACTACTCGCAGTCTAGACATCACATTCTCATGAAAACGAGACCAACGTGGCTGACTCTAGAATAATCATACCCATGGTGCTCCAGAATTTCTGCTAGCTTTTCGATGGTCTCTGGCTTGTAAATGTCAAAGTCGAAGACATTTCGCAGAGATGTTCCGAGAGAATCATTTGGGTAGGCACGCATATGGCGAACCAGATTGATCAGCTCTGAATATGCACCAAGATATCAGCCGTCGACACAAGTGACAACAAATAATATGCAAAAAACCTCGTAAACTATAAGGATACAAAAGAGTTCCATCGTCGTAGCCTTTCCTCAGGTCCTGAAAGACAGCCACCAGTCTACGGAGGGTGTCTTCCTCCATTTCCGGTGCGAGTTGTGAGAGGAGTTTGCGTTCCGAGTCTTGATCAGGGTTGGATATCGAATGACTAAAATTTGATGAATTTGGTATTCAGTTATCATCTGGAAGCCGAGGGAGAGCTTACCAACTAAAGTTGTCTCCTAGAACTTGTAAAAACTGGTTACCCAAAAAAGCTGGGGAAGCCATCAGATATTCTCTGGGAAATACGAGAATGTTACTGCGTTATTACTTACGGTAACCCGGCCTGTTGGCAAGTAAAACCAGTCGAAAGTTTGGGTGGACACAAATATCTCCTTCGCGCTCTCGTGTAGCGCATACCCTGCGGCCGTCCGCAAGCGTCATTTCATTTTGACCAGCAAGGCTACGGAATACAGCGCAAACGTGTTCCGCCGCTTTATCGGCCTCGTCGATGATGATAATTCGGCCATACATAATAGCCCGCAAAAGGGGTGAATCGGTTTGTTTGATGACACCACCTTCCAGAGACGTTGTGAACATGAGTTGGTTGACAGTGGTGTCGCGATGAAGCTGGATATACTCCCTTGGCCGACCAAGGAGCTGAAACGAATAGAAATGTTGAGTTGTAAAACATGCAACAGTCGAGGTGGAATCACTTGACATAATCTGAGAAAATTGTCAGCACCTGTTGAATCTACTTAGATATCTGCCTACCTATCAACAATCTTGTTCTTTCCGACTCCCTGCCCAAAGTACATCAATCACGCTCAAGAGGCCACAGATACCGAATTTTCTCGTACCTGATTTCCTAGCAGGACGAGATGTTCACACAACAGTTCAAGATCGATTGCAAGATCACGCATCAAGCCAGTTTGCAAACTGTTATCATAGAAACTATCCATCTGGGGCACGAGGGATTGTCCCGTCAGGTCGTCAGATGAATTGAAGCGAGGGATGGAAATCAACCCGGACATCCAAGTGGTACCGGTGGCCTCAGGAAAAATAACGCTGTCTTTTGCCACAATTGGCGGCGGATTGAACTAGATTTAGTTCATAATAACTGTGAGAACGTACTAACTTTAATGTAATGTAGTGGATGCAACATACCAGGGAGACCCTTTTCTTAATGCCCGATTCTTCCAATAGATGATCAAGGTTCATCTTCTCCACGGTTGGCAAGAACGTGGCAAGGAGTGAGCGGCTGATAACTGCATTCAAATCCAAGTCGCCAGGAAACTTAGCTAGTCTCCTCGCGATCCTCACCAGTGATCGGGTTCCAAGTTTGCGATTCTTCTGCACGCTGTCCATAGAGATGCCTCGTCTGTAAATTTCCGCAAATGACAAGAGCCTGTCAACCAGTTCTCGTGGACATCCAGTCGCCAGTAGGACCGTAGCCTCTTCTACCATATCCATTGGTTGGCTGGGGATAGGCAAAAACATGTTGGCGTGCTCATCTGACAACCAATCTTTCAAAGGAAGATAGTTAGAAGCAGTGCAAATGATGCGAAATGACGGATTGGTTATGGATAATTCGCTGGAAGAGAGCTATTAATATTTTCAGTCGAAACGTCTCGAATTCATTCCAATGATGGTCACCTCGTCTTGAGAGGCCTCTGATACAATACGCTTCCCCTCCCAGAGTTCAATCTCTCTATCTTGCACGAATCTCGACAGAGAACCCGCTGTTGATCCAATGACATCGATACCCGCAAGATGAAGGAGCCTCCCGGTCCAAGCGGCTTCTATCAGAGGACTAAAACGATGCTGTAAATGGAAGGCTCATCATGACTGCATTGAAAATAGTCCAACCTAGGCTCCCAAGTGGTCCCACTTCCTTCTTCAATCTTTCGTCGCATTACCAGCTCTCTTCCTCCGATTTCCTTGTAGAGATGAATGACTTCCGTCTCGTATCCGAGAAGTTGTCCGAAAACCTTGATCAAAGTTGAGGTCGAAGACGACGCTGTTGAAGGCAAAGCTGGAGGTAGGAACGAGATGTCCCAACCCAAAGCATGAGCTTGTAGGAAACAAGTGAGGAGACCGATGAACCGCTTCGTCAGATTGAACTCCAAATTTCGGCTGAATGGAAAACATCGAAATGGCTTTGGTCCCGCAGGAACGGCTATAGTCACGGCGGGAACACCGGCGATGTTTTCAAAGGATATCAGAGCGGTGCACCGATCCTTCCGTTTGATGCCCACAACTCGATATCCAAGGAGCCCAAGCGATTCGTTTGGGTGAGACATAGAAGGACTCCCAAGCTCTCCAAGACCCGCATCCTCTGTCTGCCTACTCAGCATCGCCCAAGCCTGGAATGAAGCATGGATCAACCCAGGGTGCAGGGTAAGGAACAAGCGAGCTAATTGTCCTGGAGAAAGCTGTGGAGGTGGAGGAAACTTTGAGACGATCTGAGTCAATTTTAATAGAGCGGTCTGGGGAAAGGGGGGTAAAGCAGATCGGGAGACTGCCTCAAGCGCATGACGTGATTCACTAGCGTACTGAGTTGAAAGAATAATATCGCGGATCTTGTCGATGAAGGACGAGGCGGAGGGGACTGACGGCGGTATAACTGAGTTTCCAAGGGCTATCAAAGACGAGATGGGGTCAATGAAGCGAGCTTGAAAACGACTCCTAAATGGTGGATCAAGAGGATATCCTGGATACGGCGGCACGGGAGCTGCAATAGCTATCACCCTGAAGTTCTTGTGTGCTGGGATTAAAATCTTCCCAGGATCTATTTCGTTGGATTCTTCTAATTGAGCATGACGATAGGGATGTATGATATGCGTTCCATCTTCCAGATTCCTATCGCAACCATATTTCAGTCGCGTTGAGCTCGAGTGATTAGTAGCAACATGCCATTACATTTCACGATTTTCTAACAAGTTGTTCAGGACCTACACCAAATAGTTCAGCGTTGCTTCAGGGGGGAATAATCAATCTGATTGCTTACAGGCATGATACCCCTCTCCGCTTTCTCTATACCCTCCAAAATGAGCAGACGACCATGTTTTACTGCGCGTACCGCTGCGCTATCAACATAAATCAGGTTTCCACCAGATCTAATTTCCCTTCCCTGCTTCAACTCGGTTTCACCGACATCGCGATGCAACGCAATGTATTCATATTCCGCATTAATGATACTAATTCGCGCGCGCGCGTTTAGAGCAGGGAATGGAGAAGGGGAAAGTTATAAACATACCTAGCGAAAGTCAGGGCCAGACGACGAGCATATGGACCAGGTTGGGAAACAAGAAAAATGTCTTGTCCAAGAAGATACTTTTGCAGAAGAAAATGGAGGTTGTCTAAGTTAATTGGGTTCCGAGTGTCCAGCCAATCGCCGAAATGTGGTAGCCTTGAAGGCGAGAGAGAAGTAGGGACGTCGTAAGTGATAGTTCCAAGTTTCAAAGTGCCGACTGGTGGCAGGCCAGGCGATAAGGTCTTCAATATATGACTAAGACGACGTTGAGGTGCCATCGTGTTTCCAAAGACAGCCTGAGGTCGTCTGGGTCGAGGCTGACAAGTGACACCTGGGAAGAAGGAAGGTAGGAAATTAAGAGGTATTCCTTGACATTGGATGTTTCTCAGCCATGATGCCAGCATACATACAGCTCAAGGCTGAAGAGACCGGTAATAAGTGTGGTCGACTCGGTGATCCGGCTCAAGCAATATTGTGCATGTGTTTTTTGCCAATGTTTCCAGTATATATTTTCGATTCAAGTAGACTAGCGCTCACTGAGCTCGCTACAGAATGTTTGGGGACTCGGGGCAATGTTGCAATTGGAGGCGAATCCACAGCAGCATGTAATCATATTTCTAAACATAAAATCAAAACATAAACCTATCAGTCGACGTGCCGAGCCAATGTGCCGGGGCATCGGTCGGCACCAAATTCTTAAAATCAATATGAACACGTGACTTTATCTCGTCCTTGCCTCCAACGTTATTTTACGCCAGGAACTACTAGCTTGAACTCGCGACGCTGAGCCGTGAAGGGGATCTTAACAAGGAAGCTGAGTATTGCAGATTATCCGGTCTCCAACTATGCGAAGCCCCAACAAAAACACATCGACCGGTGGCATTGCCAGTGGGAAATTTTTCAGGCTGTTGCGATTCCACTTCCTTAACGAGTGTGGTTTTCGATAGATTTTCCTTAACGAGCGCGGTATCGGGAGAAATCGGGAGAAATCGGGTCAATGACTGAACATCATGTTCATCGCGACGCCTACTCAACCGTGACTCCATACCCCTTCCCTCCTCCCCGCCTGATCCTAACATTTCTTTCAACTTCAGGACTGCTTCACCGAGTGGGTTGGTACTAGGTGGAATCCTCGCATTGAATCATATCTTGGAAACATACTTTCGCTTCAAATTTTGCATTGAATCATCATCTGTGCGGACAACAGAACGATGCCTAAATGGTGGTCGAAGATAACCAAGAAAGGTCCTACTATCACAGATGCACCCTCACCGACTGAAACGCCGCCAAAGGATCTCTTTGCTTCTCGAGGCGACGATCACGTACAAAATGGCGACTATAATACAGCTGTCCTCATGTACACCGAGGCCCTAAGATACGCACCAACTGACATAACTCTACTTACAAGTCGATCTCTCGCTTACATGATGTCAACGCCCCAAAAGTTGGACCTCGCACTGCAGGATGCTGACGCCGCCATTCAGCGCAACCCAGCGAATGGGCAGGCATGGTCACAAAAGGGAGAGACGCTTCTGAGGAAAGGAGATTTCCGGGGAGCAGAAGAGGCTTTGGTGAACGCCGTCGGATTTGCCAAAGGACTAGACAAGGTTACCGCGCAAAGGTCCCTTGCAGATGCGCGGGCTCGACGTGATCAATCCTACACAGCTCCAGCGGCCGAGCCTTCGCATATATCGGAACAATCTACACCCCCAACGCCGTCATCTGGACCCCCTCTTACCACGCCCCTCTCTCATTCCCCATCCGTCACGAGGGCCTCTTCCACGAAAAATCCTCCAGCTGTTATTTCAGACTCTGCGCCACCAGCTCTTTCAATCACTCAATCGTCTCCAGGAGCTGGACCATCACGTACATCTGTACAATCTATGCCCCCAACGCCTTCATCTAGGACTCCGCTTGCCCCTACATCAATTACACAGACGCCTTTCACAAAGAATTTTACAGTGCCTACCTCAACCTTTGTGCCACAGACTCCTTCCAATACTCGACCCTCAGCTGGCGGTCAAACATCTCCAACAGCCGGGCCTTCACATATTTCTGTCCAATCTACACCCTCAACGCCGTCATCTAGGCCCTCTCTTCCAACAACATCTCTCCCTCATTCGCCATTTGTTACACTGAATTCTTCCACGAACAATACTACTACATTGCCTATCTCAGGCTCAGCTCCTTCCAACACTCAACCATCAGGTAAGCCGACTTCCTTCAGCTACTCTGGACCAACTTGTCCTGACTAGAGTCCATTCAAGGGGGGACTTCTCGGAACACCACTAATCAGCCAGAACGGTCCGCTCCCGTCACACGTACTGATTCTTCCGAAGCACCAGTCTCCAGCCTACCACTCAGACCCGAAGATCTCATCGATCTGACGTCAGAAGCTCCACCTGGCTACACTCCAAACCTCACCAATCCTGATCCCACAGTTAGGGCTCTGTCACAGCAGGCGTTGACAACACGCTTAACACAGTTACAGACCACTCTTACGACCCAGAACAAAGGAAGCGTTTTGATTAGGGCATACACTAGCACTGGATTTATCGATGCCGTAAAGTTGGTGTATATTGGAATGACCCAATTGGAGTTGACGGCTAGAGAACTTGGCACTCCGACCTATCTACATCCTAGCTTTCGTATGTTAGATTTTGTTTCTCTTAGTAACGCCACATCTGATTGAATGATATGGCAGGTACCATGGCCGTTGATGTGCTTGGTTACCCCGGCAATACCTTTCTCAACATGGATTGTGAGAGCTCGGGGTACTATGATGGCAAAATACCAGGAACTGTTAGTATCAGCGGATATTCTGAGGAGTACCGAGAACATCAGCTTTTGAAATCTCCTCTCTTGAACATTGCTCTCGAAAGCACCGACAGTCTTCCGACAATGGCGCTGGAGAGGATCGTCGACCGAATACGATTACTGCGACGACAGCCCACCCTTGAAGACAATGTAGCTCTCCGAGACATTCTTGGCCTGTCTCAGTATGTAGATGAGAGTTCCAGGTCCATGTCTCTACGTTTGCTAACTGGCGACACAGGTTGACCACATTGCAGAGCGGGTGGTATTCCCCTAGTGGCAGACAGAGGCAAATCGAGGCCATCTGCATGAGACTGACTCGCAGCCTATACGATGCCCCGACCCGCTTTATTGACTTTTCGAAGGCGAGAAACATTAGTAACAATACTCTCGGTACCGCCGCTCAAGGCATAGGCCTTCAAAACTTCCTCTTCCAGATTCTGCTTGGAGCTGAGTTACTTATTCGGCTTCGAAAAGAATCATTCACTACCAGCTATGCCGGCCTGATAACCGACGCTACATCGTCACTCATTGTCTTGAGCTCTTTATGGATGCATAACGTGACCATCCAGGGCCCAAGAACAACAGCCGCGACAACGCCTCTCGTGACAGATACAGCCATTCCGCCAAATCCTAGATATGTACTGGTTGCCGCAGAGCACCAGATGCAAGCTGAAGGACTGATTCGCTTCGGAGAAGCGCTATCTTGGCCATACATGGATGAAGCTAGAAACTATATCGAGAACGCGTATCAGCTCCTTACCTCTAGCGGAGGGGTTGTGGGCCTGGATATTTGCGATTGGCTCTTCGGACTGATCCTTCCTGGCAAGATTTTCCGACACCGTATCATGTGTTGCCTCGTCTACGCATCACCATCTATTCGCTCTTTCAACCCGGCACCATTCTGGGACAACGGCTTGGTGGTGAAAAATAAAAGCTACTGGCCCAAGCGATCAGCCTTGGGGAAGGTGCTTGGCGGTCTCAAGAATCCAAAAAGCGTCTGTGGCTGGATTGGACCTGTTCCAGCACCCCTAGGCAATTTCTCTGGTTGGATCCTATTGAACGCTCGTCGCGTTGACATTCCTGTACCAGTGAGCACGGCTCAGACGTCTCTTCAGAGCCTTGGCTTCGGCCAGCCTGACGGGACAGAAAGCACCGAAACGATGCTCCAAAACATCACAGATCCGAACGAATGGATCCAGGCGAGCCCTCCATACAGACCAACAAACGACCCGAGCAGCTCAGTGTTCAAGGGAGTTCACCTCGATGAGATACCTAGCGCCAACTTAACAACAACGCTGCTGCCAGTGACCAAAGAATACCGCGCCAGCCTGGAATTCGAAATCAACGGCACCCCTACACGCTACACCATCTACGCGAACCCACTCTTTGTCTACGCGCCTGCGTGCGTAGGGACGCACACACTGCACAGGCGTCAGGCGCAGACTTACCTCGGCAGCGCGATCAAGGCTGCGGACCTGAAGGAGGCGTATCCGCCCAGTGATTCGCTGGTGATCATTGATGCGTTGGGGCAGGGAGAAGAGGTGGTGGCTAGGGCATGGTGTGCGGAGCGGGGGAGGCATGCGGTTGTTAGGAGGGATGGGGAATGTTGTTTTGCTTGTGCGGTAGGGGTGACCGCGGGGAGGACGGGATTGGGATTCAATGTACTTATTTGGAGTAGATAAAGTATTTCTGCTAGTACTTTGGAGGGTTGGTGCAAGAGGTCCAATGTTCATAATAATGAAATGCGCGTTTTGTTACTTCCGAGGGATCCCAATTCTGATATCACGCAATTTGTTATTTCTATGTCGTAGAACACTAAATAAACATAATTATTATGTCCATCTACAGTTAGTCCACACTTAAATATATTTTACGGCTGTCTACAACTGCAATGTTAATTTGGCCTTTCTTCCCAAGGGAACTTCACGTTACTTGTAAGTGTACACAAGGGGTACGTATCTGAAGCCGAAGCAACGTTTGCCGAATTAGATGTAAGCAACATCCATTATGTACAACAACCAAATGAAAAAAAAGGAAAAAAAAGGTCATGAATGGCCAAAGCAAAAAGTTGAAAAAGCAGCCACGAAATTCAACCGTGGTGATCCGACGATAGCGAGCTGTCGTAGCCGTTCGTTAAAAGTTCTCTGCCAAAAGCAGTCCAGTGTCAGCGGAGCAACGAGGGGAGGAAGGAACCAAAAAAAAAAAGGGATGCGGAACACCCACCCTTTCCAAAGAAGAATCTGGTTCCTTTCGGGTGTGAATACTTGTTCGACATTTGATGTAGCTGCCTGGAAAGCGCCGGAGGGCCGCAGAAGAACTATGAATAAAATAGAATGGCTATTATTAGTAACACGCATACGGCAAAAAGAGCAATGGCAATGGCAATGCAAATGCTTACCACACCGACATCGGTCTCTGGGTGTTTCTCGGCGATGGACGGGAAGACGCGGTCCCAGTTTGGCCTTCCAAAGTGGGTTGGCGCGCGGAGGGCTGTGATGGCGTCTTTTTCCGCTCCAACATCATGGACCTAAACAAAGGTGGCCGTATAAACAATAAAGTAACGCTGGAAAAAAGGGGGTCGAACAATGATGTTGTTCATATCATCTTCCTTGAGATTGGCGGTGAGGTAGATGCTGATTTCAATCCTGTTTTGCGTATCCTGTTCTTCGATGGCATGCAAGAGGGAATGGAACCATTCGGCGGTACCGAAATCACGAATAACCCAGGTGAAGTAGACCTGAACCAAAATTTCAAAACACGACAAGAAAAACAAACAACAAGCAAACATACCTTGGATAGCCTTGTAGGTTTCGAGTTATTGAAGTTGTTCATGCGGTACCAAATGGACTTGAGGATGCTGCACGATTATGAAAAACATCAAGCATGGTGTGTCAAATCGAAACAATATCACTCACGAAGCAAATGGCGTAACACCAATGCCGCCACCAACGAGCAACACAGTCTCAAAGTTCAAAAAGTCCTCACTAGCACTCCCAAATGGCCCATCGACCATGACACGAGGGAGGACACGGTTGAGAGGAGGGTTGGAAGCAGTTCCAAGGACCTTGCCACCAGCTTGGGCGGCGGCTTTTGCTTCATTGGATTCAAAGTCACAGCCGACCGACTTGGCGAACGCGTTCGTGAAATCACCAGTGACACGAATATGGACGGAAAGGTAATCTTCTTCGGGAGCACTGGCGTGCCGTTTAGTCCCATCACATCATAGTAGAAGGAATGATTACCTCGTGAGCGTGAACGGGTGCCATTGGAAGTAGGAAACCTCAGGGCAACAGAGGAAAATGTATTGTCCAGCTCTGGTAGTTGTCCTCTCTTTCTTGATTTGGATCTCCATGACCTTGGAGGGATGTTGGATGACCTTGGAGATGTACGTCCTGTGGCGAGATCGAATTTCCCGAAGGATACGCTCATATATCCATATGACACCACCGACGATCCAATAGCGCTATAACACACGGTTAATGAGAAGATCCGGGAGAGGGATAAAATAGCGAGGCAGCGATGAACTAACCCAAAAGACACCGACAGTGTTGAAGGAGCAGTAGGGCGCCCTGTCGGTGGGGATCATGCAGAACATTCCATGCAATTGCCAGTTGATAAAAAAGACGATAAATAGATGATGGGAATACCAGAACCATTCGAAGTGAGCGCGACGGGTTTTCTCGAAGCCGAACCACACCATGGCAAACAATGAGGCAGACATTATCCAGCCCGTGACGCCAGGACCGGTTGTGAAATTAATTGCCAAGAATGCGACAACGCGCTGCCCAGTGTTTTTCGCATCGGGGTCCGCCATGGCGAGTCTGTAAAAGTTGACCATGTGCGCAGCAACGTGGACGACTGTCGCAAAAACGATGGACCACGCGGTAGCTTTGTGAAAGGTGATGTTTTTATCGAATGGTATGATGTTATTGAGAGGCGTGCGGCGAAGAAGCGAGATGAAGTTTCGGCATACAGGGATGAGGATGAAGGCGACATCGACGTGGAGGATAAGCGCGGCTGTGCGGGCAATGGCTAGGTAGGGAGAATGGGATGATGAGTTTGTGGCAGAGGTGTTTGAAAAGATAACGAGGAAACTGACGAAAGGTGACGCCAAAAGTACTGCGGGCTGCTTCCGAATTATCTTTCAATTCATAGTTGAGGAAGCCGAAGGCGGCGACCAATAGATGAAGAAAGATCCAGGAGAAAAAGAAGACTCGCTTTCCACCCTCATTTATCATCCAGATGTTGAACTTCTGGTGAAAGGTGTTGGGTTTGAAGGGCTCTGAAGTAATAGCGGCTTTTGAAGGCATTTCCAGGCCTTGCAACCTCCTTCTCTCTGTCTTGTTCCGTAGCAAACGATCAGTGGAACCATTGGGCAAGTCGGGGTGCTGTTCCAAAGCTGAGTCACGATCAGAAAAGTCGAGTGCAGAAGAGGGTCTTCTTGGATCGGAAGCCATGGAAATAAAGAGTCGGGTAACGTCCTGCGAGATGAGTCAAAGGATTGAATGAATAGAAGACGAGGGCCTGCCTGCTAGTCGGAGTGTTGGGTAAAGAAGAAGAAGAGGAGAGGAGGAGGAGGACGTGGGAGATAGTTGCGGACGAAGCTTAGCCAGTGACCGGTGTCAAGATGGATGAGGATGAGAATGATGAAGAGTGGAACGGCCTCGTTACCATAGCTGCGAGTCACGCATCACGTGTCATCTCACTGCTTTTGTGTTGGTCACCCGTTGATCATCCCGATTCGGACAGTTCTGATTGTTCCGTCCTCCGTCTCGACTCCATATTTACACCGTATCGCTGCAACGTCCAACCCTCAGCATAAATATTAATACCGAGTCTAGTGCTCCGTTTACGACATATGGAAACAGTTCATCATCATTCATTATCATACAACTGGTCATGTTACACATGAGATAACAAATGCGGCAACGTTGGTAGAAGCAGAGTTGGTAGTTCTGGCTACCAGTACTGGAGTGCAGCACGAAGAAGCAGAGTTGGTAGTTGTGGCTACTGGAGTGCAGCACGACGACCATCCAACTCGTCCCCAAGCTTATGCGCTGTCAGGACCAGGACCAGGACGCAATCTATGCTGGCAGAACGATATCTATGGCAGTGCTTCGGGACCTTCAAGTTGTGTTTCACAGCGGGATTCACCACTTCTGGAGTTCTCAGTGTCGCTTGAACTTGTTGAAGGACCTTCGAATCACGCCGTATCATCCTGAACCAGTCCGATAAACCCGAGCCCAATCTTTTACGTTACACTTCCCCTCACAACATTCTGATTACATACACTACACTACTGTGCCGTACCGTTTATCGCAGCCGCCTTTGGACAAATGAAGGCATCAGCATTCCAATAGCGCTGCACATCGCCAAAACGCACCTCAAGGCGGTGTATAAAGTCATCTAGGGGAACTTCATTTCACTTCCGAACATCGGCAGGGTTCTGAACCCGCTGTCGTTGGTACCATTCTTGAACTTCAAACTGACAATGGTTTCACCGTCAGCCGGCGATCGTCGGAGCTCTTCACGAGGGTCGCTTGCGCGAAAAAACGAATAGTTTGTAGCTGATCTCGTTCAAGGCAAGCTTAAGAGGATGTAGCGATGTGAACATTGATGGGAGGATGGTGCGTATAGCAACTGGTAATATAGTCTGTGAAAATGAAGTCAATGAGTCGTCATGTTCAGCACATACTATTGCCGATGCCGTCAATCGCTCCGTCACTGAACACTCCAAAAATTTCATGGAAGTTCGCCAGGTCATAAGCCTGGGCTGCAAAAGTAGCGGACAGCTCGTCGAGGAATGTCTTATTGTGAACCGATTGGACATTAACGAAGTCAAAAATCTACAACAAACATGAGCATAATCATGCGAAACATACCGGACACGACGTAAAACTGTTCAGTTATATGTCTTCGTTCGGTTCGACGGATTCCACTGAAAAAGTGGTGTACCATGTGATATTCATATGTGCTGCAAGAAGGTTCTGAAATTTGTAGACGGAACAGACCTGGAACGAATTGGTATCACCGAGAGGCCCAGTAACGGTAGTTCCATTGGCCAAATGTTGTTGGCAGCAGGAGGGCCTCAGCCGATTGGATTATGACACTCCCTCCACCCCCAGCATCCGCGCGGACGATCACCTGGTTAACGTCTACCACGTCGGCGCTGATATCTGTGATAAAACTTGGCGAATCTGGATTCAAATATATCGTCCGCAAAAACATGCCAAGCTGACACTCATGCACCTAGCGTGTAGTAAAACAGGGCACGGTGAAACGATCAGGGCGGTAGCGGGGGCGGATAAAATAACATTCACGAACGGTACCAAGGGGTGAGGAGGGCTTGCGTGGGGTTGTACGTCAGGGGGTCCTGGAAGAACTCAATGCGGTCGCCATGGCGGGCGAGGAGGAGGACGCCAAGAAGGCCTGAAGGGTTGACCATGATGTTGGTGTGCCAAAAGAAAAAGAGAAATGATTTCATTATAAGTAAGAATGGGAAGGATCAAGCTTCCAACACGGCGCAAGTTTCTGTGCTGCCATTCTCATCCTGATGCACCTGTGAGCGTCCCGCTCAATGTCCTTGAATCTCAGTAGTATGGCATGCTGTGATCCCAAATGCCTGTATATATATTCAAATTATCCCTCCGGCGTCTGGTTACCAGCAAGCAGTATTCTCCTTACCACAAAGAGGAATCGTGCTCCACGCGATTCTGTCTTCGCAATATGACCCTAGGGGGGGGGGGGAGAAATACCGGAAGACCATCAACGCCGTCACTATGAGCCTGTCACGCCGCGAACCGCGGACAATGCGTTGAAGTTGATTTGTAGCAAGGCTCTCGGGCGATGCTCGTTCCATAAACCTGATATAAACCTGATATAAACCTGATATTCCGGACGAGAATACGTGGACTGAATCAGCATTTGCCAGTGGGCTAGTAAGTACCAGTATTCACCAGTTCATTTCCGAATCCCATCTTCACGTCCATCCCGTTCCTGTCCCCTTACCTATATTACTGAGGTAAGGTGCTGGTGTTGACGTTGGTGCTCATGCTGGCGCTCGTTGGAAATGGGGCGGGTCTTGGCGTCGATGTTGGTGTTGGGTTTACGTGGGCGGTATCATGTTGTCGACGGTGAACTTTAGATGGTGTTGACTTCAAGCGAGCATCCAGTGATGTTTATACTCCAAGTTTATTTCTGAGCGAGTGGCCTGGGTGAGTGAAAGCGTTGCGAAGCTTTGAAGTTACGGTTAGCGACGACGATGATAACAATTGAAGAGAACTTACATGTATACATTTGCATCATTGTTAGTATCAAACACCGAGGGAGAAAATGAATATTTATTTTTCATCTTGGATAATATTATTTTTTTGTCCAAAGACCCCTATTATCAGGGGTCATATGGGAGACCGCGTCGCGACTTCGCTGTAGTATCTTTCTCTCTCCCGCTCGTACAATGTTGTGTCATTCATGCTTCATAGGATCGCCGACCCCTCAGGCTCTGGCATACCCAATATCTCACACTCCGCCCATTCAAGTTAGATCCAGCTTGCTGGAAGCTACGCAGCGGAATTGCAGTTCACGGTCGGGCTGACGCAGCGGTATGGGCACGAATGCCCCTCAGCTGTGCTCACATTCCACCCGGGCCTGATGGGCAAACCTTTTTTTATCCATACCAGCATTTTGGAGCATCAATTCACCTCAGCTCGCTCGAAAGTCGTGGGCGCCAAGAGATCACCAGCAAGCCGCGAGTACGTACGTTCCTACTTACCCGCTCCGCAGTGATTCACATTAACCTCCTAATGCTCTCGCCGTCAGCTTGCATCCATGCTCAACCTAGTATCTTGTCACACACGAGAATATTGTCGAATCAATTGTACCCTGCTGTGTACCTATTGAAAGATGAGAATGTGCGGCCTGACAAGTCGATGTTTTCTAATAAGCATGAGTATTATTGTCTAAAAATTGGAAGTTGGTGTGAATGATCACGAAGGTCACGATTCAATATCGTCTCAACTGGGGGTGGTATAAGAATTCACCCATGGCAACTTCGTACTCAATTGCAAAGAGATCCGAGTCACTGTCCACTGGCCGCGTCCACATGTCCCAGTCGACCACTTCCACTAATCCCTTCATACGATTCACGTCCTCCTCCCTGACATCGTCGCATTCCCGAATATGCACCATTTTTAATCTCGTCTCCACATCCCTCTTGACCAGGAACTCCGCGAGATGTACGTCTCTGTTCCAGGGCTCGTAATAGTGTTGCAAACAAGTTCTATCCAACTCCATTGTGTGTAGGTTGGGAAGTAGAGTCAATGCAATGTTTCCTGGTCGGTTTCCGGTTTCCGTGTTGTGGGATATCAAAGTTGATAACAGGGGGCCGATGTTGTCCAACACGCGTAAAGTTTGCACGCCTTGGAAGGCCATTAGAATCTCCAGCAAGCATGCCTCCGAGACCGTGAAAGAGTCCAGGATCAGAACACGGACCTGACCGACAGGCCGAAGCGAACAGAGCCGTTTCGTTAGCTCCCCAGGCTCATGCCTGCAACGTGCGATAATATTAAGCGCGGCCACCTCCTCTTCGAGACCTTTACCGCCACGATCGATTGTCCAAGCCTGGAAACGAAAATGTGTATCAGGACCAAGACATATATGCACCGCAAGCCATGGATTGTCATCGTTGTGAGGACGATATTGTTTTGCAAGGGCTGACATGAAACTGGCGGTAGGATTTCCGGCCATGGGAGAAAGATCCGTAACTTGAAATCTCAGCACGGCGGTGCTGGGGAAAGAGAGGTGGCTAAGTAACAGAGCACAATGGTTGGTTTCGCCGACAAGCGACAACTGGCGTAAATGATGTAGTGGAACTACGTCACCCAGCGAGGCAAAGTCCTGGTGAGGTTGAGATGTCCAAAAGTGTGCCATGGCAAGGTTCTCCAGCCTTGGCATCATGGAGATTTTCACAAGGAATTCTTTAGGGGAGAGTGACATGTGGCGGTCTGGTGGGAAGTCAATGGTGAGGCTTGTTAAATTATGTAGTGGGAGATGCCAAAAGCCATCACAGGACTCTACCACGAGATCATGCAGTCGTGGCGCATTACAGTTGAAAATCGATTGCGGGATAGTTGCCTGGTTATTTTCTGCTAGGAAGCTTCGGAGAACCAAAGATTCCAAAATCGGGGCGGAAGAAGTTATGCTGCTGAGTGTTGGATCGAGTGTGTGGGTTGGCGCCAAGATACGGAAATTCTTGATACGATGAATAATTCGATCTATGGGGAGAGGAAAGATGGGACCCCCATGACTTATCACGACGACATCAAGGGGTACCGCTTTTGAGCGTTCTAACATCTCCAGGATCCACAGTGGCTCCGCAACGTCAATATCGTCCCAGAGAAGGGGGGTGTTGAGTGCCACCTCGCGCCACCGCTGACAGACGTACGTGAGCGGTATCCAGTGAAGCGATATCTGCGCCCAATCCCGGGGCGAAGCTCGAACAATAAGGAATATTTTGGACAGCAATTCGGGTAGTAATCGTGAAACGGGCGCGAGCATGTTACGACGACTTCTGAGCTCTCGCATAGCGGCAGCACCGACTGCTAGCTCTTCGTCAATTTGGGATCGAGTGTCCTCTATCAGTTCGGCATTTGTCAACATCTTTATAGGCATCGAAGGCTTCCAATACTGCATGAATGGACGGAATGAGTGTTTTAGGATTAGCTTTGATACTGTTCAACACGATATAGACATGTACCTCGAAAGATTTGGTACGCAAAGACTGTAAGGCTGGCTGCTTAACGTCTGTAGACCTGAAGTTGGGGGGGTTAAATATGAACCAAGGCCACACAAATGTGGACGCGAATGGCCCCAAGTTGTATTGTTTGAGGCTGTCTCCAATGGGCTCGCCTCTCAGATCTCAGTACGTCGCCAGATAACACACTTTGTGGACTAACGTACTAACTCGCCATGGCTGAACCTAGCCCTGGGCTCACTGCTTCATTTGGTGCGTTGTTTCTGTCCACTCTACTTTGTTTGAAATTTGCCACTAGCAGTATTGTTGGCCGCCTCCGTATGTCGGCCACCGAAGTCATCCAGCATACTACACCTTTTCTGAAACCGTATTTTCCCATGGGAAGAAACTTGTTGGAGTCGGCAGGTTCAAGGCAAACCATCTTCGAAGCTGACGTCAGAAGGAGCAGTCAGGGAGCAGGGCATCATGTGAGACTTACGCTTGATTGACAATCAGTGGAACCGCAACGAGTGCGGAACGTGTGTAGGCCCTCCGCCCCCATTGGACTACGAAACTGACCATAGTTTTGTGTGCCAAATATGCGGGGAAACCACTCTGCACCCTAAACCCATGGCAGTGTCGCTCGCGTCACATCTGCTTGCATTCTTCAAGAGTATCACCATCAATGGCGTAACCTATGTTAATGAGGGAGCTTCGATTACAACAACCCCACCTTGGAACTCAATCACAGAAGCAAGAGCAGCTTTTCCCAACCAGTGTGTCGTTGGGTGGTTTCTGGGATGTAACGAAATTCCTTTCTGTCAAACGCCGCTTCCACAGGCATCTGCGATCAGCTCATGGACGATATTGATTTGAATCCATAAATGCAATCACAGCCCAACCCTTCTGAGGGACGGAAACGATGTACTTCTGGTTCAACATTCCGCTAGGTCTTTTGACGTAGGTCGGATATATAGAGAGAATCAGGTTTGCATACTTGAATGACCAAAACGAGAAGATGGATCAACGTTGACACAAGCTCTCCAATTTGTTTGCACCGTCCTGCGCAGGGGGTCCCCAGCACTTGACTCTTTTCTCCTGTGATAAACCGTAAATAATCCCTCGCGAAATAAGAGCAGGAGGAACACAATAACTACAACACAATGTCTTCTGACAAAATATAGAAACCACCGCGGAATAAAGCACGAAAACAACAAAGCTCTATTCCTCTACTAAGTGGCTGTGAGCAGACCCATCCACTAGCCGTGAACCAACCGGATCTCTGAAGAGCAAGACGCACACATTAGCATTAGCAGCCGTGCCGGGGGGAGGGGGGGGGGAGGGGCACGATAAAGCCAGTTGTGGAGGAAAACTCACTCTACTGCCGATGTCAATTTTTGTTCGAGGCTAGCATAGCTTTGGTATGGGGGTAAATATATTCGGTTGAAACACGTCTGGCCTTTTGGGAGTTGTGATGGGTTACCAAACTTCTTGATGTTGAAACGCTTGGGTCCAGTCGTTCCTGGCAGATTTTCAAAGCCATCGAAGGGAAGTCGCGGCGTGCCCGTGGCAAACTGTAACAAGCGGGACTTGCGCTCCGGTGGCCAGCTGCGAACACATTTCCAGAACCATTGGATGACCTTGTCGTTCATCTCGTAACCCTGATAATCCGTGAATTTGATCCAGTCGTCTCTGCGTCGAAGAAATGGGTCGGTCGGTGAACAATAACGAAAGTTGTAGAAGGCAAACTTACACATCAATGTCGGATAGCCCTCCGATCAACAACTCGAGCTCTCGTTCATCAAAAACGTTGATGAGATCTTGGGGGATGATCTCGCTAAAGCCAGCCATCAATGCCTCGAACTGACCATTTACCCGTTTCGTGATACAATACTCGACAACGTCCTCGACATATTTTTTCTTATTTGCCTCCGTGACCGATACGTTGGCGCCTCCAGGTATGAGTTCAATGGTCACTAACTCGCCAAGACGCTCCTCAGTCACGGTGAAATATTCAGTAATGACGCCCGATATATCATTTTGGCTGTAGGTGAGATATCAGAGCGAGTAGAAACGCGGGAACAGGGGTGCGCACAGCATCCATGACAGTCCACGGTACAACGCAGCATCCACGCTCTCCAAGTCCAGCAACTTCGCTTTCTTCCCCAGGATCCTCTTGTAGAAGCTGACGACGAAGTTCGCAATTAAGAAGCGACGGTGGAAAATGCAAAGCCCCAGGCAACGACCAATGAACTTGAAATAATCCAAATGCTCCAGATTGACGCCAGATGCGGGATTGATCTGCAGCGTGTAGTTGTCTGCGGAATACTGGAAAAGGCAGTAGAACGGATTGAACATTTCGAGCGAGAGGAGGGCAAAGAATTCTCTAAAAATTTGTCCTTAGCAATAGACGACTGCTGGATAATAATATTACCGAACCTCAATGGACCACCGTAATCCAAGTGATCCTCCTGATCGAATTCAATCATTAGCCGCTTCTTCAAATCACCCTGCGACAGTTTCATGATCTCGGCGTAACTGTCCTCGAAAATGTGATTTCGTCTGATGTTGATTTTGCAGACACCGGGCAGAGGGCGCATCATTGGTTGGCTCCTGAAGTAGATCGTCTTCCTTCTTAAGTCACGCTGGTACTGCGGAATATCGGGAGGGTACGAACGAGGTTCGTCCCAAGTCGTGATCTTTGTATTATGGTCTACGTAGTAGACACGCCCTGTGGGTGTGAGACGCATCTCCCATCCCGTCGGCAGAGGACTCAGCGAACGGGAGGTCCCTTGCACACCGAGACTTTGAGCATGTGTGAGAGCATGTGTGAGACGGCGTGGATCCTCCCACGTCGCCGTCCGGGTGTCGTGGTCAGTATAGTAGGGACGTCCTTCCGGCGTACGGCGTTCTTCCCAACCAGGAGGCAGGGAGAGGTTCTCAAAACTGGGCGTGGATCCGTTATTCCTGGACACAGGATCGTTGACAACCTGAGTGGTCGGCGACGCCGTAGAGGCAGATCCATAAACGACGTTCATGTTGTCTGGTGGTACCGGGAGATCGTCTATAAGGACGCCCCAGGCATGGTCACGCCCGGCATTGGTCTCTTTGTGCCGCGTGTCAGTGTTCACTGCTGCACTTGCTGGAGGTCGGTTCCACGTGGTACTACCCGTGTTGTGGTCAACGTAATAAGTCCTCCCAATTGGATGGGTAAAGCGTTCCCAGCCCATCGGAAGAGGACCGAACGGATCAGAGTCGGGATCAGAGTTGTCGTTCGGGGAATTCGCGGTTAAATGGCTAGGCATCGTGGTGGTAAGAGTTGTGGGGATTACATGCGCAGGCGTGATCCTTGCACTGGTAGATGCAACAGGATGGGAGGCTGGGGGATGCCGTGCCTGAGGTGTTGCAGGCCGCAATGGTTCGAGAAGGGTAGACTCATTAGCTGGACGAACACTTGTGAGTTGTGGATGTTTGTGAGCCGCGGGCTGCTCATGGGCAGGTAAAATGGTAGGCAAGTTAGGTAGACCTGGTTGTAGGCCCTCACGGGCAAGGAGCACAGGTGCGTTCGCCGGACGAGCAGTTGTAGGCTCAACGTACACAGTGGCAGGCTGAACAGCAGACACGTTGGCTGGTCGAGCATTCATGGGCGGTATGTGTGCATCGTCGGTAGACAGAACAGCCGATACATCGGCAGGAATTGCAGGCTGCATGCGTTCATCATGAGCGGGAGGCACAACGGCGTTGTTGATGATATTTGACAACAAGTCACACAAGTCACCACTTTTGTGTCTCTGCGCCGGATCTTTAGCCCAGCAAGCTTCTGCCAGACGCCACAGTCCATCGGACAGACCCGGAGCTTCGTCGTCATCGGGGCGATCTGGCCTCAAATCTTGCTGAACAACGAGGGTGATAAAACCACTGTAGTCAAGATGAGCAAAGGGAATGTCATCTGTATATATCTTTGAATGTCATCCACATGAGTGTATTATTTTTGTTTCGTTCCAAAAAAAAAAAAAAGAAATCTCAACGACGAAATGGGGGCTCACTTCGAATATTGTCATCCCGAACGCATAAATGTCGCTGGGCTTTCTAGGGGACCCACCACGGAGTCGCTCCGGGGACATCCAATTGCGGCTGCCAGCTATCACCTCACCACCTCCGCTGACCCTTGCCGTACGACTGGTAGCTTCTGCTTTGATGCGTGACAGCCCAAAATCACACAACACCGCCCTCTTGTCGTCTTTGATGAGGATATTCACCTGAGTCCCCAAGTCAAGTTACCCGAATCAGGCTTGGCGAATGACATGCCACGAATGAATGTACTGTACAGCTTTGAGGTCGCCGTGCACGATGTTTTTGGAATGAAGGAAATATAAACCAAGCGCGACATCATGAAGCTGGGAGGATATTTTGTCAAGATCACAACAATGGTCAGAGTATATATATATGGAGTTGGTAATACTTACCATCTTCAATCGATCGTATTCTGGATGAGTCCGGACATAATCCCGAGCATTTCCATTTTGGCAATGAGGCATGACGATGAATGGTGAGTCGTCCATCACATTGGCACCGAGGAACTCTGGAATGCGATATGACGGCGTCAGAAACCGGCAGACGACAAAACCTTTCAACACCCGAAAGGGAATATGCGTACGGAGGATGTGGGGATGTCGAAGCGTGTTCCAGATCTACATGTACGTTAGTCCATTTGTCCACATGGAACAAAAAATCAACTTTACTCGCATTGACTTCACGCCGGATCAACTGCCAAAAGGTAGGCATTTCAATTCGCGTAAAGAGGGGGTTCATGACATGGAGGGAACGCACTTCCATACTTGGCAAAACACCAAGATCCGACTTGAGAACCTTGATAGCGACCTCTATCTTGCCCCACGTACCCTTGAATACCCGACCACTGGTATCACCGGTCGTGGTGAGCCAACAAGCAAAACATGACAGTGAAAGAAGAAGAAAAAAAACACTAACAAACCACCCGAACCAATTTCATTCAAAAAGTCAACTTCCAACGACGTAATCATCCAATCTTCCGACTGTACTTGACATCCACTGGACGACGACAAGTACATCAAACTGTGCGAAAAGAACTGTTGCTCGCATTCGCCGCCTGACTGCCGCTTTATCTCCCGTTGAAGTGAGATCATCATTGCCATTTGATTGCTTTGCTGGATATCTAATGAATAAGTGTAAAAAGAGAAAATCAAAGTTAGTGAGCCGAGACAACGAAAAAAAAAAAAAAGACCCAAAAGCAAAACTTGGAAGACATACTAAGAGCCTGGATAAGTTCGTGATTGTTTGCCTGGAGATCGAGCAGATGCTTGTTGGATACCGCTTGATCTTCCTGTCGTGCCTTTTCGTTCTGTGCGAGCAATGCTTGGATGTTGACCAGCGCTGAAATCTGTTGTAAAAGAAAACGATCATCATCATCATCATCATCATCATCATCATTCGGTTTCGTTGTAGGGTACAAAGGATGAGTTATTTACTTACGTGAAAAGCAGAAACCAGATTCTCAATTCGCAGATGGTAACCTTTAATCTGGGCAATCCTTCGGTCCTTTGTGAAGAGCAGCTTCAGAAAGCCGACTGCCAATTCTCGTTGGACGAACGTCGATATCTCAAACAATAATCTGTGTACGGTGTGTGCGTGCGTGCGTGCGTGCGTGCATGCGTTTGTGAAATCAGTACATAACAGCAATAATAAATGGGTAATACGCACTGTTGCAGATTATCAAGCGACTGCACGGTCTGTTCCTCCAGCAATTTCTGTTGGCGGTACTGTCCATCAAGGGCTCGCAGCAGATGCGAGATGGCGCCAATGAGAACGTGCAGCTGCTCTTGGCTCGCCTGGGCTTGCTGCACGGATGACCAGATGAACCGCAGAGTCTTGAATGCGGCGCCTAGGCAGGGAACTGGTATAAAGTGCCCACAGAATGCGGCGATGTCCAGGACGGTGTCCATATGGCCATGGGCTCGCCTCTCGGGTTTCAGGTACTGAGTGTTGTTTTGCAAGTTGGGACTGCCTTTCCGCCTGGGGGGGCAGCGGCCACAGGCACACACAGCCTACGATAACCTTGACGCAAACAGCAATTTATTGACTCAGTTCCAGAACAAACTTGGAGCCACCGACTTGCTCTATCCAACCCCCCAAGTTGGCAGAAGGACGTGGAGGAACATACGTCTCCCCGGCCCCTTGGCAGAGTTATATAAAAAAATCCAACTTCGATAATTACATATAAAGCGATAAAGCGATTTTGTTTTCTTTTACATTGCGAAACGCTAATAATTCTAATGAATGATACGACTCGAGTGTATAGCTCATCCATCGATCATTATTTTATTACCCATTTGACAAACTAGCAGGGGATACACAAACCATGAACATAGCGGTGCGCATACCGAGCCAAGAAAAGGGGACGCAAACGTAATAAAAAAAATACAACGATGAGCGAGTAGACTATCCGATAATTCGCGAGCACCCACCCAGGCGAAGACCCGCATCGGATAAAAAAATGGATACACGTGGGAACGAATACGAGGTTATATATATGAGACAAGGATGATATAATTGGTGCAAAAGGAAACATTTTTTAACAATGCAAGTTTTGGGTCATGTCCGTTATTCGTTTTCGGAAATATGCTATGGGAAAGACAACAAGATGCGACGAGTGTATGAGTGGTGGTGGTGGTGGCTACAGTGATTAATGAGATCGATTAGCGGGTTGTACGCCGTGGGAAGGTGGGGCGGGAGAAGGGAGGGAGGGTATATATATGTTAGCGAGAAGTCCGGAGGGGGAATACAGTGATTTTTTCCGTGATGAATGGGCATGTAGACGTCCGAATTTCGAGTCCGAGTCCGAGTCTGGGTTTCTCAGTGATCCCCGTTCGCGTAAAGTAGGGGAGGGGAAGAGTGGAGCTCCGATCCAGCAAAGCAAGAAAGAATGCCTACGCAAGGCAGGCATGTTTGGCGGCGAAGACGAATGTTGGGGGGTATGCTGTAGTTTGGGGGCGAAACTGCCTAGATGTGGCTTGGATGCCGTGGTTGTTGCGTTAAAGGGCTGCTGCGAGGTTGAGTGCACCGAGGACGACCTCCCAAGCGAGGTCCATGGCGTCCCAGAGTTCGGGCTCGTAGACGCCGAGTGCGGCTGCGTTGCGCCAGAGGGCAGTGACGTGGCCTGCGTGGGCGGTGAGAGTTTGTAGGGAGCCCTTTGCGTGAGTGCAGAGGAATACGGAGAGCTGATGAAGCTTTGGGCCGGAAGCGAGAGTCTCGTTGAGTGTGGCGTGGGCGTGAGGGGAAGCGAGGGACTGAGTGAAGGTGGGTGGGAAGGGGAGGAGACCCGAGAGGAGGGCGGGGAGGGCGTGGGAGTAAATGTAGGCAAGGAGGAGAGGGAAGGCTGCTGGGCTGGGGAGGGTGAGGGGGAGGACGGGGAGAACGAGAGATGTGGCGGCGGATTGGGGGGAAGAGGGAGGGAGGCGGGGGAGATTTGCGCAGTGGGAAGCGAGGACGAGGGAGTGTACTGGGAAGAGAGGGAGAGAGTCTGAGGGGGAGGAAGATTTTGAGGAGGAGAGGGCGAGGATGTGGGATGGGTAAGAGGGAGCGGCGGGGGAGGATGCAGGGACGCGAATTGGGATTGTGAGGTAAGGAGGGAGATGAGATTTTTGAAGGGAAGAGGGCATGTGGGATGGGGAGAGGGCGGATATGCCAGACTGCATTCTGAAGGGGATTTGTGTGTGAGGAGGAGAGCTAGAGAGGATGGGTTGGAGAAGGGACATACTGGGTCGCCTTTACGCGAAGACCGCGACGGATGTACTCTGGAGGGACGTCGGAGAGATCAGGAGCGACTGCGAGGATTGCATCGGTTGCGATGTCTTGGAAGGGGGGACGAGAGAGGGTTCTGGGAAGGTGGAGGGTGGGGTTTGGGATGCGAGAGTGGGGTTGGCGGTGGTGGTGGTGGTGGTGGTGGTGGTAGGATTGTTGGGGTTGGGGGAACGAGTTTTGGACGTGGAACATTTAGAAAGGAGTGGATGGGTGGATTGGAATGGTTGTGGAAGAGAAAGGAAATATATATATATTTTGGAAAAGAAAGCGATGCGAATCGGGGCAATCGTTTGTGATCGACTCGAATTGGGCGTCGTTGTGCGGTAGCGTTGTTCCATTTTCGGTCGTTCCTTTCTCGTACCAATGCCTGCCACTGCCGCCAGACGTCTATCAGCCGAAGAGGAAGACGAGGTAAAGCCGTACATCATCGTCGCTGACATCGGAAAAGGATCCTTCGCCACCGTATTCAAAGGCTACCACCAGCACTCAAGCGCTCAGGTCGCCGTAAAAACTATAAGACGCGACATCCTCACCGCTAAACTATTCGACAACCTCCAGTCCGAAATCGACATCCTCAAGTCTCTCTCCCACCGTCACATAACAAAACTCATAGACATCGTCGTATGTCCCTCGCTCTTCATCCACTTCTCAACTACACTCATCCCCCCCACAGCGCGCAGAACGCAACATTTACCTCATCATGGAATACTGCGCAGGCGGCGACCTCACAAACTACATCAAGAAACGCGGCAGAGTCGACGGTCTCGAGTACTCGCCTTCCCCTGCTGCAGCCCTCCAATACTACCCACATCCACAGTCCGGCGGTCTCGACGAGATAGTCGTCCGCAGCTTCTTGCGACAACTCGGTCAGCCCTCTCACTCCCTATTTCCTCTCTTCTCATCTCTTCTCCACAGCCCGCGCTCTCAAGTTCATGCGACAGCGCAACCTCATCCACAGGGACATAAAACCACAGGTTCAGCCCCTTCCCACCCAACCTTTGCTTACTCCTGACACTATCCTTAGAACCTCCTTCTAAATCCGGCATCTCCAGAAGAACTAGCCAAAGGCCATCCACTAGGCGTGCCCATCCTCAAAGTCGCCGATTTCGGCTTTGCCCGTTCTCTCCCAAACGCAATGTTGGCCGAAACTCTCTGTGGCTCTCCGTACGTCTACCACAACCGCAATTACCTCACTCACTCACTAACTCACTCACTCACTAACTCACTCACTCACTCACTCACTCACTCCTAGACTATACATGGCACCAGAAATCCTGCGCTACGAGAAATACGACGCCAAAGCAGACCTCTGGTCAGTGGGCGCAGTCCTATACGAAATGGCAGTCGGAAAAGCACCCTTTCGCGCTCAAAACCACATGGAGCTCCTCAAAAAGATTGAAAACTCCAAAGGTGTCAAATTCCCAGACGAGGACCCTCAATCTCACTCTCACTCCCAACGCAATCCTACTTCCGCCGACACCCATCCTCAAACCCAAACCCAAACCCAAACACAAACACAAACGGTCCCGAGCGACATCAAGAAGCTCATTCGCAGTCTTCTCAAAAGGAACCCTGCTGAACGGTCCAGCTTCGACGACTTCTTTGGAAGCACTGCGTTGGCGAGATCAAAGTTCCCGAGACCATCCATATCTTCGTCATCCCCCCGTGATTATTCTCCGCCCCCTGCTTCCCCTTCTGCATCTGCATCGACGCCTTCTGCCAACGCAACCACCACCGATCGCGGAAAACGCCAACACGACAACCTCCTCGTCGCGGACAACAACAACAACAGCAACAAACCCTGGTCGGCAGGACATGCACCCGCCATCCCCGAAAACCACCGCGTCATCCCACCAGAGGTCCTAGACCCAAACGCTATGATCCCTCCCAGCAAGTTCAACTTTAGGAATAGAAGAGACGGTTTGCTTGGTGGGACTTCACCACCACACAACAACAACAACAACAACACCATCACCACTGACGACGATATCAGGCATGTTCTCTTTATTCTCTTCTATATATATAACAACGCATTCTCAGATATCCGTCCCACAACAACAACAAAAACAACACATCGTCATCCCCACGCCGCCGTCCCCCCAAACCATTATCCACAGAAGGCTCAATCATCCCTGGCGAAACCGAAGAAGACGGCTTACTCCGGCGCTCATACGTCTTGGTCGGAGACACCCGTGCAGTCGAGTTTAACCAAGCTGTCGATGGTGAGTTTTTTTTTTTTTTTTTTTTGGGTTTTGTTTGTTCGTTAGTTTCTCCTTGATACTACTCCCATTTTATTAACCAAAAAAAAATTTGTCCCCCCCTCCACCGAAATAACCAGAAATAAGCGCAGCCCGCCGTCTCCCGCTCCACCCATTCCCGTCATCGTCATCATCAACACCGGCTTCTCCTCCTCATCACAAAAATGGCACAACATACCCCATTTCACCCACACATCGTCAGCACGTGGCCACTGCCACTGCCACTGCCACTGCCACTGCTGTCACTGCTCCAACAACTACGAATACGAATACGAATACGCATACGACATTCCCCCCACCACCCCACCCAAACGCCCCACCCCTCTCGTCCTCCCCATCGAGCGTAGCATCCCGCGCAGCCTCCAATGCGCTCAACCGTGCGCTAAGTCTCGCGTCTAAGAAGCTCTTTGGTGCATCTGCGGCTACGACGACCGCTGCTGCTGCTGCTAATACTACTGTCGGTACTGCAAATGCAAATGCTACTGCTGCTAATGCTAATATCACTGTCGGTACTGTCGGTACTGCTGGGGCTGCTGGGAGCACCCATCGTGCCACCAATGTGAGCCATCCTGGATCGTTACGCCCGTACCCGCATCAACGGACCTCGTCGTCGTCGTCGTCACCGAGACTGAGACCGCTGCAAATCGGTGGTGGTGGTGGTGGGCCCGAGCGTGATCCGGTGGAAGACGCGTTGCTGGCGGCGCTTGAAGAGCTCGCGCAGAAGACGGAGGTGCTTACCAATTGGGCGGATGAGATGTATGAATATGTCAAGGCTGTACCACAAAGTGAGTTTTTTTTTTGTTGTTGTTGGAATGAATGAATGAATGAATGGATATAATTCCTCGACACACCCACTTACACCTATTTACACACCTACACCTACCGCTTACACTTACACACCGCTTACACCTACACCCACACCAACACCTACACAAACACAACAGAACCACTCCCGGACCCGACCAAATTCACGAAACGCGAAGGCGAGGCCGAGAAACACGCGATGCGGCGACGGAACGCGGACATCGAGGCCGAGTATAACGCCGTGACGTGCGTTGCGGTGTACATGCTCTTGATGTCGTTTTCGCAGAAGGGGATAGATAGGTTGAGGGGGTATCAGGAGCATGTTAGGATGAGGAGGTCGCCGTCTCCGGTGGTGGGTGGTGGTGGTAGGGGGAAGGAGGGGCAGCAGGCGGAGGATGAGGATGAGGATGAGGATGAGGGTTTTTTCGTGGTTAGTGAGGGGTTTGATGTTGGTGCGTTTTTTATTTTTTACTGATGTTTTTTTGTGTTCTTCGTTTTTTAGTGCCTTTATTTTTATTTTTTTTGGTGTCATGTCTTTTTATGTTTTTTTTCTTTTTTTAGCGCTGACGTGGTTCAAGGAGCATTTCATAAAATGCAATGACCGGGCGGCGTTGGTCAAGACGTGGTTGCCAGCTCAGTATGACGGGCCGAAGAGCTGGCTAGACCAGTTGGTGTATGACCGTGCACTCATGCTGGTGAGTGTCCGTTTGTGTTTGTGTGTTTTTGGCGTATACATACATACATACCAACCTTTGCTTCGTTGGTGGATGAACGATAGAGTCGGACTGCGGCACGAAAAGAACTGTTAGACCAGGCGGCAGCCCCGGATGAATGCGAGAAGTTGTATGAAGAGTCGTTGTGGTGTTTGTACGCTCTACAAGAAGATCTGTTGCAGACGGGGAACCCGTTCATGGAGGAAGACCGTGCGACGATCGCTACGTGTAAGTGAAAAGTTTCCCCTTTCCTCCCCCCCCCCACACTTTCCTAATTTTCCAGTATTTATATTTATATTTATATATATTTTGGTATCAGGGATCAAGAGGACAAAGCTACGACTTGTACGGTGTCGTGCACGGATGGCGATGAATGATCGGGATAGGCTCAGTGATGCTCGCGCGGACCAGAATCTCGTGGATGTTGCTCGGTACCCGCCGCCGTGGGAAGTGCAGCAGCAGCAGCAGCAGCAGCATCCGTCGCAGCATCCGTCGCACCCTTTGACGGCGTAAGGGGTGACTAGTTAATCTCAAGCTTGCGGTCGTTCTTTTTTTGATCAGGGTCCAGGGAGGAGGGAGGAAATGTTTGCTTTGTTTCTGCTTTGTTGCTGTTGTTGTTGTTGTATGTTGCGGGGAGATATAATCACGTCAAAATGAACTCATGAACTCATACCGGTACTCTCATAGTTTTGTTTTCCACACTTCTTTTTTTGTTTTTTGGCATTCCAAGTCTTTCTTTTTTTTTTTCCCCTTAATTGCATGGTTACACAAGTGAATTAACCTTGGTGTCGAGGTCAAGCTGCCTCAGGGAGATGGCTTGCAAGATGGAAACAAGTGCTTCGTGGGTTAAAAGGAGAGAATAACATGGCTCAAATTGCAATGCAACTAATATGATGTCTGTAGAAGGATTGTAAAGTGTAATGGATCAAATGAGAGTCAAAGGAAGAGGGGAAGGATATAGAAGAGAACTAAGGATGTCACGTTTCAATTGGAGTTTTTGTGTGGAAAGCCTCTCTATATGTAGCTTGCTTAAAACTCGAAGCTCTTGTTGAGGTCATCGTACATCAATTCGCGCATCCCGGGTGGCAGGAGTGGTTTGTCTGCGACGGCGATGTATCCTATAATAATAATGATAACAATAATAATAACAATAATCGTCCCAACAAGTGTTTCATCAGAAATGGATAGGTGAGGTTAAAACGAGGTAAAACTCACTAAATGGCATTTCTATGCTTTCCCTTGGGTTGAACGTGATTGTCGGGTAGTCCTGAGTTTAGTAATACATATATAAAAAACTGCCCATGCCATGTTGATGGTTTACGCACGATGTATGGGATCTCTGTGAGGGGGACTAGCCCCATAGCAGAAAGATAAGTTTAGAATGGGGGGTATTATCATCTGACGCGATGATATTGGTGAGAAGAAAGAAAGAAAAACCTTTGTCCTGAACGACCCGATTGGTGACGCCGACAGCGGTATCCGTGGTCATCTGGATAGGCCCCAGATGGCGTGTGGGAAACCCGAGAGCACGGAGCTCTGCAGTCCGGTCGCGAGGAGGATCATCACCTGTTGTAACTTGTTAGATTTTTCCAATGGTCAAAGAAAAGGGGAAACCGTACCAAGGATGCCCTGTTTGTCGCCGGGAGATGGCCGTCGTCGTCGTCGTCGTCGTCAGTAATAATAGCGACGTCAAACCAACAAGAGATGGGGGTTGAACGGTGATCTTTGAAAGATAAAAAGTATCGCACTGACCCCAAATAGAAACCACCCGAATCGCCCGTCTCCGTCTTCCGGTGAAAGCGCCGTTTCAGCTTTAGGGTCCAGGAGGCAGACGGTCTCTATAGACGCGCCCCGGGTCGATTCCTTGATCAATCCCAGCATTCCGGCTGTATGGCAAAACACGTTATTCGCCAAATCGACCCCTTGAGCTCCTCTCTCCAACGCCGCAGCGAGAGTCTCCCGGGACGAGTGCGAGAGATGGGCAAAATGAATTTGCGAATCAGGCCCTATCAGAGAACGCATATGCTATTTCCAAAAAAAAAAAAGAGGTGAAAGGGCAGAAACGCTGGTAGGTTCCGTATATCACAACCGACCGCGTACTCTAGCTCGACCCATGGTGGAATAGACGCCGGTGTGTCTTCATCTTCCTCCATGTGTTCTAGTTGCAAACCGTTCATCAATACCTCTTGTCAATAGGCCTTATTTACACCTACCGATGATATAAGAAAAGCCCATATTCTAACTCACGGATGGCCGGGCCGATGCATAAGCAATATTATTTGTCTTGTTTAGTGTAGTTTGGATTAGATGGCAATGCCAAACAAGAATCAGCAACGCGACCCCTGGCAAATCTTACCTCCGCTTCCCCAAGACCTTCACAAGCGCCGCCTTGACAACCCCAACAGCCTTCTCCGTTTCCTTCCTTGTGAATGCACTCGTCATAGCCAGCCGAATGCTCGGTCTCGGCTCCATGGCCTCCTGGCTCCTCAAAAACTTGGCTCGCGTGATCATCACCCCTTGCGCCAGAGCCTCGTCCACAACATCTTGCAGCAACTTCTCCTCCAGTTCCGCGTCAAACTGCGGTGCATCTGGCGAGATTATCGGGGTCGAATTCAAGAGCTTGCGCGACATGGACGGCGGGGACGATGGCGAGAAGGGAGGCGGGTGGAGAGTGGCTGGAGAAAGCGGACGCGCGTGAATGTGAATGATGGGGCTGGCGGGATGCGAAGAGATGGTGATGCAGTCGACCTTGTCGAGGATGGCACGGGCGGCCTGAATGTTGTCCTGAAGCGCAGAGAGGATTGAGGGCGTGCTTCGGAGTATGTTGATCCCCTCAGAGGCGCTGACTGCGAGCAGGGAAGGCATGGACGCGGAGAATACAAAGGCTGATCCGTTGATGCGCTGTTAGAATTGAGGTGAGCCATTTTTGTGGTCAGGTGAGATTAGAAATTCGGACCTGATGTTCGACGACGTTTCTAGAGCCAGCGCAGAACCCACCGGAAGAGCAAAGACCATTCGCAATGGAGCCGAGAAGCATGTCTACTTTGGAGGCCTAGAAATTTCACAAGTCAATGATCACACGCAGACAGTCCACCGATGGATGCGCACGGGAACATTATATAGTTCAGTCAAACCACGACCAGTCCTACCCACTGTACCGAAAGAAATTCCCTCGTCAAGCATGAGTCGGAATTTGTGTTTGAATTTTAGTTCAACCTAAAAAAAAATCGATCAGTTCGCGCTGAGTCAAGAATCATGAGCAAAGATTACAACGAACGAGTTTTGGGAGATCAACCATCGCCCCATCTTTTGCAAATATGCCCTCTGTGACAATGAACCGGCGGGTTAACGGAGCCCTCTTCTTTCTTGCATCCTTCGCCACGCTCTCCAGCACCTCTTCAAGGCTCTTCAGATCATTGTGATTATACCACCTTATAGTTGAACGCGAGATCTGGATACCCTTTTGAATGGCAAAATTGACACCACTGTCAGCCACAATAATGTCACCTCGTTTGCAAAATGCAGGTATGACTGAGGAAATCGTGGAGAACCCTTGGGAGTATATGATAGCCGCCTCTGTCCCAATGAAGTCAGCGATATCACGCTCGAGGTCCATGTGCACATCTATCGATAACTCGTTATTTCACGTTCTCTGGAACGTCCAGACGCATACGTACCAACGGTGCCGTAAAAGCCTGGGGGACCACAGCTTCCCAAACCGTATTTTCGAAGTGTGTCGATTGCCCGCTCCTTGATATGCTCGTTGCCAGAAAGACCGGTGAAATTGAAGCTCGCGAGGTTAGCAACGGGTTTTCCCGTGCTCAGCAGTTTTGGCTTGGGGCCATTGGGACCTGCAACAACAGGAACGGCGGCTAATTCTGCCTGCTCGTCCGCATCTAGAGGTTGGGCGAGTGGTTCCGGACTCCATTCGTCCACAAGTTCGTCAATCTCCTGATACGCGTGTTGAGAGAAATGATGGATGTTGGATAATCGTCAAGCCAATAGATACCTTGTCGGTGAACAAAATAAAATGTTTAGGGTCTGCTCGTGTACGAGACTGCAACAAAGTGCGAATAGCAAATATTATCAGTATGAGTTCGAGAACGGTCCTGCCCGGATCATTTTGGTGCGAAGACTTGACGTAACGTGCAACGACTGCAGAACCTGGTATTTTGTAGAACGCAGTCTCTAGTGTTGCCCAAGAATATGATAAAAGAATGAAAAGTGGTTCCAAAGTGGACGTTGGGCTGGCCATCAGAGGCGGGTGAAGTTCGTGGCCCTTAGTAATTAGTACAAATAAATAATTCGAAACTACAGCTCCCCACTTGAAGTCTTGCTCATAGATAATTTACATATCAAGAACATGCTGCCTCAGGCATCGTTTCCGAGCCACTCTCGTGGTAACATATGACTAGTACCGGTTCAGTGGATTATCACCGTAGTCTTGAAGTTGCTGCTCGCCAGTCTTCATCAGTCTTGGGATTGTTTCACCCATGTCATACTTAGACCAGAACCTGGATCAAGGATCCTTGGTAGGGCCTCGCGGTGTTCGAGTGAAGGGAGTAGAATTGCTGAATACCTTTCGTGGCTGAACTGGGAGCCCAGGGCCCATTTAATGAATTGGGTATTGCGCAAGTTTGAAATTTGTCTCTCGACAATTGTACTGGCACGTGATGACATAACCAGACTGGGACTGTTCCCAACTTCCAGCAAGCGCTCAGCGCTCAGCCGCGATGGCTTCCTCATCGTCAGAAACGTCGTCCTTGTATCTATCCATGTCCGGTTCCTCAAACGACCCGTCAGGAACACCGGGACTCAAGCAACCAAAACGCAAACCCTCCCCTGCTATACCCACACAGCCTTCGCTCAGTCCTGTATGCGTTTCCTCTTCATCCACTTGGGATGGGACTAATGCACGCGTTTTCGCTTTGTTTTTAGCCCTCACCAGCACTTGCATCTCAGAGACCAGGGCGTCCGCCCTCCCCTCTTCGGAATGGGTTCATCCCCAATACTTTTACGGGCATCGAAGATGATGATGGTGATGGAGAGGAGGACGATAACGATGTGACATGGCGTTCGCCCTCACCAACATCCTCTGTATCTCAGTTTGCAGCCAATATCGCTCAGCGTGTGGGTTCGTTTGTCGGTAACATGACCCCACGATCGCTTCCCACGCAAGCCGAAATTGAGGCTGAAGCAGAGCGCGAGCGTGATAGGAGTAGAAGAGAGGCAGAACGCATACTAACACAAGAGGCGGAGGAGAGGAGGCTCGTGGAAGAAAGAGTGTTCGCCATGATGCAGACAAGCCGCGGCAATTCTCCAAAGTCACTTCCTCCTCCGCCTGGGCGGTCCCAAACCTTGCCCGACCCTCCCTCTCCTGCAACCTCACAAAAAGAGACAGCTCCCAGTTGGTGGATTGCCGCCAAAAACAGGTTAACTCCAACCAAAGAACCACTCACGCCTGCCCAACAAATCATTCAGGAAACGAAGGCTCGAGAAAAGGAGAAGAAGAACAGCAAGGGAAAAGAGAAGGAGAAGGAGTGGCCTGCCGCTCCACAGGTGAAGTACCAGGATCCCGCGTATCTTAATCTCGCATTACCTGTCGCTCCACCACAACGACGCCCTGTTCCAGCGCCTCCCACTTCCCCTACTCCATCTCGTCCGGACCAGTCAAGTATGCCCCCCAATCTCACGCCTTCTCCCATGCGGTCGAGCAACGCGTCTTCATCCTCGCCCACGAGTGAACCTTCCCTTCTTTATGCGCAATTTAATGCGCAGGGTACTCTCGATATTCCTGGAACGTTGCTTATCATTGCTAAACGGTTTGAAAAGCTTGAGAAATGGACAGTCGGCCACGTGCGTGCTCTAGAAGAACGAATGGGCGATGTGGAAAAATGGCTGGTAGACAAGGAAAAAGAGAAGGAAATGGCGTCGAATTCCGAACAGCGTCAAGATGCGGGTCTTTCCCAAAGTGCAGTCGCCGAAGAAATCCATGAAATTCGAGAAGATGTTTCCGAGCTCCAGGGTCGTGTCGGAGAGCTGGGACGTGAGTTGGCGAGGCTTGCAACGGCCCCTGCGAACCTCTCATCAGGACCATCCCGTCAGTCTACTCAAGTTTCATCGGCTCCGCAGACAACTTCTTTCCACGCTGTCCGCTCTTTACCACCCGTTACTCCACAGACGCCTCGACTTGCTTCCGCCACTGCGCGAGAATCCACCAGTCCACCCATGACATCGTCTAGGGCGTCACGCGCGCGTCTTCCATATCCGACCGGAGACTATGCGAACTCACATGAGACGGTTTTATCTTCTTCTGCCGGTTCGCCTTCATCTGTCACTTCGGCCACCCGACGAGTTTCGATATCTGGCCTTCCCTCGGCTGGCCTCGGCGCATCTCAGTCCCCCTCGTCCATTTTTCCCCGTTCGTCCTCACCAAGTGCGCCCGCTGTGGGGCCCGTGGCCCCAAAATCTTCTCCTGTTCACGCTCAAAGTATCAGTCCCACACCAAGGAAGCGATATACCGTTGCGCTAGGTGGGCCAATCACCGCGCCTTCTGAACCCTTAGGACGAGAACAGCACGCGAATACACCTGTTTTCCTCTCACGATCACCAGCCCCAATTGGGACGGCGGTCTTCTCAGCGTCGCCGGCTGAGGCGAGCGATGACGGTACAGACAGTGCGGACGACACCAGCTCAGACTGTCAGCATAAAGACATGTTCCAGGATGACACAATTGGCAAGAGTGCTGCCGCTAGGCTTTCCCAAGCTGCCAACAAGAACAACAAGAACAACGACAATGAGAAGATCGCCAAATTCTCTCCTTCTCCTTCATTGTCACCTCGGTCATCCCCTCCTGCTCCCCGAATTCGTGCTCAGTCGGTCTACGGTCTCTCCTCCCTTCACAGCCAGAGCTTCAAGGCCCCGGCCATAAAGACGGCACGTATGCGTCCGCGCTCGACAGACCGCTTGGGTTTAGGAATTATGGATGGCGATGGAGGCAATCTGATGTCGCCGACTGGAAACAACTTCATAGATCCTTTGGTGCTGAGGAAGCAGGAGAGACCGAAGATCGCTATGCCAGTACCTGGGAGGGGGAAGGTAGCAGTCGGGCAGCTCGTTGCTTTTTTTGACGGGGAAAAGCGGGAAAAGGATTGAAAGGTTCGAGATTGTTTGGATAGCTGAGGGGTCAGGGTGCTTTGTTGATCTAACTTGCTTGTGTCTATACCAAGTTGTTGTAATGCTTTTTGGTTTCAAGTTCGTGTCACTCCTGTTTATATTGTATATATTGTTGTACAACGTCGGATTTGCTGTTTCTTGGAGGTTTATGGTCTAAAAGCATTATTAAGATGATATATTCTAGACATATGTAGGGCACATGGTGTAGTTGGTTTATCATGCCCGCTTCGCAAACTTTCGTTTCTTTGCGGGTGGTCCCCGGTTCAACTCCGGGTGTGTCCACTTTCTTTTTTGTGTTCTCCGGGCTCGAATTCGTAGTTCAAGGAGGACGTGTAGCGATGCCTACATTGACTTGTAGGCTGCGGCTGTCTATCAACTGTGTCCTGAATTCTTAGACATGGCGACGACGACTGGATCACGTTCAGGTGCAACAGTGCGGTCGTTAGCTGGCCGTATTATTATCAGTGTATCAGTGAGTCTTTCCACAAGCTGATTCTGTGGCTTGTTTCTCTGGCCAGAGAAAAGGTCGCTTTACGGTCGAAAGGGAATGAGCGATATGGTTTTGTGTCTTCTTGTGTTTCTGGCCATAGAATTTCCTGATGTTTGCTTATCCCAAGACATAGGGAGTTGTGGGGGCCTTCAAGTTGACACTTAAGTTCCGTCATATTGCTGACGCTAATAAGGTCGTATCCTGTCGTTTACGCGATTACCACTAACAGCCCTTCGTAGCATTGCAAGTGCATTTGCATTTTTGTCTTGGACCCTCGAGATTGCCATCTCACGTGTCGGGTGTCCTGCACCTATTTCAGCGAACAATATATGGAACCCCGAGCAAAAAATCGATGTCCGGTGCAAGTCTTGGATTTGTTCGTAAACGGGGTGCAAATTCGGTGCAATTCAGAGGGACACGGATCCGACACGGTACCTGCGGAAGGGTCATAACTAAAACTCACGGGTAGTGCAAGACAAAGTCGGGGCACTCAAGAAATTTCGCAAGTCCAACTAGCTCACGCAAAATTGCAACAAAAGACCGCCACAGTGAGGCTGACGACTTTGGGATCACGCGTCTACAGTGTGGCTTCCCCACTTCAAGTGCTATATAACCTGCAGACGTCAGACACCTTGCCTTACCATCATCGAATTCCAGATCTGCCCAGGTATGTCATGTACACTTCGTGTTTGACATCAAGGCTAACTACTACTACTCATATTGCATCATTGGAAGCCATCGATGCCTATAAACACGTTTCCAAACGCCGAACCTACCGAAGACCTTCGGGCCCAAATCGACGAGGAGCTGGCGACCGGTGCTGCTGCTATGCGAGAGCTCAGCAGTCGTCGTAACACGCTCACGTCCGATGCACGATTTTCACCCGTGTTGCTGTCCAAAATATTCCTTTTGGTTCGAGCTTTGTCCGGGACTTGGCGGGACAATCACGTATCGTTGGACTGGATTGCACTCACACATGTCTGTCAACGCTGGCGCGAGGTGGCACTCAACACCCCCTTGTGCTGGGACAATGTTGATCTTGCCAAGCCACAGTGGGCGCTGGAGATGTTAGAACGTTCCAAAGCGGTGCCCATCGATGTCCAAGCGGTATCTGAGATTGATATACCTATCCCCCCTCATATGGATCAAATGGTTTCTCGCACCAGGAATCTCCACATCGTCGCAGCATACAGCACAGTCAATGAACTTCTCAGCAGCATGACTGTCGCTGCCCCATCGTTGGAATCCTTGATTCTCCGAAACGTGACTCCAAAGCGTGGCCAATCATTTGTCCCGGAGCGGATTTTCAATTGTAAGGCGCCACGCTTGCATCAGCTCTATGTAGAGTCCTGTGATGGCTTTTGGCATTTCCCGCTGCAGAATTTAACCACCCTGGTCGTTTTCTTTTCGGCACGCTGGCCAATGTCGCTCTCCCCTGAGGAATTGCTCGCGAAGATCTCCATGATGCCCCTGCTGGAGAACCTTGCTGTCTCGAATTTTTGGACTCCTCAGGAGTTTACCATCTCCCTAGATCACGTAGTTCCACTACATCATTTACGCCGCTTGACTCTTGTCAGCGAAATCAATCATTGTGCCCTGTTACTTAACCACCTCTCTTTCGCCAGCACGGCCACGCTAAGGCTCCAATTTCACTCGCAGGACAATCATACCGCCACCCTCATGTCAGCCGTGGCAAAGCAATACGGTCCCGACGACGGTCGCGATCCATGGCTTTCAGTATACATAAGCCTGGGTGGTCATTTTGCTGTGGACTTTCGTTTCCATGCTTGGACAAACTGTCCTGCCGAGAATGAAATTACCCACCCGTTGGCTGCGTTCGATATTACCACGCTTGGGAAGAATGAGCAGTACAAGCCTGAGGGGCTATTGAAGCAGCTCGTTTCATTGGGGCTTGTGGGACAGGTTGGATTTCTGATGTTGGATCATTTTACGCTCTCGGAGGCGTACTCGCTGGAGATTCTGACGGCCTTCCAAGGCGTGCACACGTTACATGTAACGGGTCGGACTGATGTCCTATTATCAACTTTGATATCTCACAACCCGGAAACCGGAAACCAACCAGGAGAGATTCCGTCGGTTCTATTTCCAAACCTACACCGAATGCAGTTCCAGGGATGTTCTTTGCGAAGCTTCTACGAGCCCTGGAACAGAGAGGTGCATCTCATTGAGTTCCTAGCCAAAAGGTATTCCGGGAAGACAAGACTAAACCTGCTGTATATTCGAAACTGCAATAATATCAGCGGCGAGGACCTGGACCGTATGAAGGAATTCGTGGATGTGGTTGACTACATCCCCACGTGGCCGCTCAACCAGATGCCAGGTTGGAGGCAGGACTTTTACGTCCAAGACTTTTTTTCAAATCGTGATTATCGTCTCACAAGGCAACCGTGACATGGTCCACTTTCTAAGTTTAGAATATGGCTAGAGAGAGAGCTAGAACGAGCACGGAATGACAAACTTTATTCACAACTGATCGTCCGAAAATTATCAGCTTAATCTTTATTCACCAATGAGTCAGTTGCCACTGTCTGTACTCCACGTCAGATGGCCAGATTGGATGATAGTCTGAAGCGAATGACCCAAGCCTCGCTTACGAGGGTTATGGGAATTGACAAAACTTGGATCTCGCTCCAGGACGGTATCAGGTGTTCCTTCAAGAAGACGAGTTCACAGATGCCATGGCCCCAACGGTTTCGGAGGAGTCTTCGGGATCGTCTCGAGGAACATGAGTATTGGACAAACCATAGATTTGACGTTTGATATCTTGCACGAATAGGTGCGAAGTAGACGAGCGAATCAATCCACACACTCTCCTTATCTCGAATCTGAGGAGCCATTAAAGGAGTATTCTCAAGCTTGATGGGAACGATCAGAATAATCCACCCACTAGATGCCGGTTCTGGATGCCTTGAACGGTGAGCAGGTGGAATTCGCCGGGTACAAGCAAGATGCCCAGAGATCCAGCAGCGATGAGGGTACGGATCGCATATATATGGTTGAAAATTCTATCCTCTCGGAAAGCCCTGAAATATTCATTGCAAATAACGGCCTAGTGTAGCACAATTCGTTGAGGAGAACGTTTTCGAATCACAAGGCCTACTCGGAAAGATTCGAAACAATCGTTCTGAGACGATAATGGTGCGGATAAGATTCCCGGGGATTTCGTAAGGCTTATAGCGGTAGCCCTACGTCAAATGAAATGCTTATGGAATGAAAAGTCGTGATAGGCGCTAGCGATGTGAAGTTCATCTCGTGAGACGTTCGCCTCCACAGCGGCACAGCCCAAGCAACCGCGTCGCAGGTTCGAACACCGGAGCAGCGCAAGTTGGAGGTCGATAAAGCATTGATTCAGGATCCAAGCAAGCGGAAAGAAAACTACGAGACAGAGACATCAGTTCGTTCGATTTGGCGGAGTAAGGTCGAGGTCGAAAGGAAACTATTGGAGCGCAACTACGTGATGTGAACACGAAGAGGCAATTGCAAGAGAATACGTACGTACCTCGCTGTCGTTGTTGTCGAATGCGCTCGGGCTGTTAGGCGACGAATCGATCGTGATGAATTACCTTCCTGTACCAGTTGTCAGAATTGTAGCGGGATGAAACCAATGGAGAGGACAATACGGCCTTGAGACGACGGCATACAACGTGAAGCAAAGCAAGACATGAGACAGAAAAGCATTCACCGTTTTATGGATTCAGAAAGTACTCATTTACTCCTAGAAACTTGCTTGGAGGGATCATCGTCCCGCCATCGTACGCGGACACCACTGATGATCCAGCGCAAGCCTTGGCCATAACTTGAAGCTGCAACTAGTCTTGGACGACAATCCTCTTTCGAAGGATCTGGAATTCTGGAATTCTGAACATCAATCCCCTCTGCTCTGTTGCTGTCGGTGGAGGCTAAGCCTATGTCGTAGGGCACCTCCCTTTATATTTCGCCTATTGTGCGTACAACTTACAGGTAGGTTGTTGAAAAGAGTTCAATAATCAATGACAGTATCATTACTGACAAGCCCCATGACTGGTCTAGTTGTAGGGTAATTATTAAATGAAGCCATCGGCCAACACACGTCCAAAATGGCAGTCATATCGACAGGCTCCTATCATGTTTGACAACCACTGCATCGGCCCTGGTAGACTTGTTCGGCATCCGTTCCCAAATAGGATCAACATCCGGTCCTTCGAGATCCCCAGCCCCATCCCAGCCCCAACACCACACTATCCGATAAAATGAGTTTTATTTTATTTTCGAAGAACAAACTAGAAGGGGACAACACAAGAAGGATCAGCGCACCATGTTCTGGTCCAGGAACAAATTCCACAGGCTCATGCTCCTCGTCTGTAAACAGCCGATCGTGTGGGCCAAACCACGACCTATCCTGCGGATCTGTCCGTGGGTCGTCCGGGAGTCCACCGAGACGAACATACCCTCGAATAGCTGTGAGGTTTCGACGGACTGGATGGATGATATCAAAAACTCGCTAGTGATTCGCTCGTGAGCACTTGAGGAGGAGAGTCACGGAAGAATTCGACCCACTCGATCATAAGCGAGTTTCACTCGCGGCACCATCAAAATACGCCCGTAACCAGCTTCCCAATAATCATTGCAGATCAGACTACACTCGCTTGCGCTACACTCTCCCTCAGTGATCTTGGCCATCCTGAATCGGACATGTGGCGGTGAGTAGAAGGGGGCGGGATCAAGTACGGCTACGCCGTTCCAACAGGATTGAACCTGGACTGGGAGGTGCTTCAGGAAGCGAGCATTAGAGGACTTGTGATGGAAGATTTTTTCAAAGGGTGCATTCTCGAGCGCAGTGCCGTTATTGTCTTTGTCACGTGACTTGTCACAGGTGACTTTCACGCTTTATTTGGAGTCCCACAATGCAACTGCGATATCTCATCCAATTCTACTCGAATGTCTAAGCCATTTGAAATCCTGACTCTCGCGACCTAAATCTCAGTGCATGCCACTCCTTTTGTCCTAATTCCCTCATTTCAAATTTTGGATTTTATGGGTGGTGTCCCAATCTGCACACATACTCTGGGACGAAGAAGCACTCGCGGGAACCAAAGTAAAGTATACATCTTCTCTTTATGTTGTTCTCTTGGTGCTCAGACCCTTTCTGAGTCATTCAGGATGCTGCAACATTCCGTTTTCCATGCAAGCTCCGGCCAACACGTATTTCAGTCCATAGATATAGTTTCAGGTGGCCGGCACACCTTCTAGCACAAAAAAGCGGTCAATATATCATGTTCATATTCTTATCTGAGTGTTCAATTACTTCTGACTTATTCAGACCCCTTGAGCCCTCCAAATTTTGGTCAAGATGCGCAAGATGGTATACTAGTGCTACCGAAGTTCAGTTCAGTCCAGTTCAGACCCATTTTGGCTGAACTCTGAACTGAACTCTGGGTTCAGTTCAGGATTTCACGTGAACTGAACGTGAACTGCCCTGAACCATTCAGATATTTTTTTCAGGGCCCGAACCGGGTTCATGAACGGTTTGGACACTCAATTTTACGGTTATCACGTATTCTACATGCAAAATTTCACAATTTATTATTAGATGTTCTAACTAACTACAAAACTCAATATATTATTATTAAAAATTCAATCTGGCGCTGGTGAGGCACCCATCTCCCTGTAACCTCGCAAACATAGCCGCAACGTCAATTGACGCCGGGCTGCATGTTCGCGAGGTGATAGCTGGGGTGGGGACCGGGTCTCCCTGCCTTGGTGCTGCTGGTGGTGCCTGTGACCTTGCGAACGGCACACCAGCACCCTGTAACCTCACAAACATAGCCCCGACGTCAATTGACGCCAGGCTGTGTGTTCGTGAGGTGTTAGATGGGGATGGGGGCCTGGTTAGATGGCGTGGGCATTGGCGTGGTTGGGGCACTGGTGTTGGCGTGGTTGGGGCATTGGCATTGGCGTGGGTGTTGGTGCTGGTGCCGGTGCTGCTTCTCCTGTGCGTTGGCGTGGGTGTTGGTGCTGGTGCTGGTGCTGCTTCTCCTGCGCATTGGTGTGGTTGGGGCATTGGCGTTGGCGTGGGCATTGGTGCTGGTGCCGGTGCTGCTTCTCCTGCTGCTGCTGTTGTTGTCGCCGGGCTGGTGTTGGTGCCACTGCTTCTCCTACTGGTGGTGTTGTGCTGTTGCCAGCCCTGGTGCCGTTGCTGCTGGCTCACATAGTTAGTAACATAGAAATGAATAAAAATACTTACCAGTATCCGCAAACCCTTCGTCACTGCCGCTGATGGTGGTGGTGCTGGTGGTGCTGGTCAGTACCGGTGTTGGTGTTGATGCTGCGATGCTGGTGCTGGTGCTTGCATTGTGCGTCGTTGTCGTTGTCATTGTCATCATTGTCATTGTCGTCGTTGTCCATCTGGTAGCTGCCGATTTGGTGGTGGTTGGTAGAAGAGCCTACAAAACTATTAGTCAATGAGTTACAAATGATAATAAAAGTATAACTTACCTATTTGCCTCGAACGCTTGCGTTCGAGGCTTTTCAGAGTGGTGGTTGTTGGTGGCTGAGAATAAAGTTTGACTAAAATGGAAATTTGCCGGATTGGCATGTGAGTAAAAACTTTCGTTTGGAGCGCAAAATAACATACCTGTGAATATCGGTTTGGCGGTTCTGAACCGCTCGTGAACCGTTTAGACAACCCGGGGGTTGCCTGAACCCCAAACTGGACCCGGGGTTCAGTTCAGCCCAAGGTGCTGGACTGAACCGAACTTCTGGTTCGGTTTGGAGTTCAAACCGGGTTCGGTTCGGTTCTGAACCGAACTTTGGCAGCACTATGGTATACACCAGTTGCAGATACAATGTCAGCTGCAGAATCGATACCGGATCGAAAACCATGGTTCAAATTCTGTCTATATCTCATTATATTAGTGCTAACATTGTTTACAACCCATCCAGAATGTTCTACATGAGCTGGTGGTGTCACATATGGTACCAGACAGCAACAGGTATTATTCTGTCACCAAAATGAAAGATATCTCACTTCTGTTTCTCGGAAAGGTTTCCATTGGTTCCTGGAATCGCGAGAAGAGAATGCCAGCAGTAGGACAGGGTCTGACAGAGGAACACGGACGGATTGGACAATGACATAGTTTGTACCATGAGTGGACTGTTTGGGAACGCTCCGGCGCTTGTTGACGACTCAACATTGTCCAGAACATCCACGAGCTAGTACTAATGTGGAAGAAATGCAGAGGAAGGGTGGGAGATTGATGGGAAATGGAATATGCGCTTGGGAGAGATGATAGAGAGGCCCTCTGGTCATGCACATACAGGTTGCACTGGCCAGTTGCCAGAATGTTTGTCTTCCAATAATGTGATCTATCATGACCTTTCTGTTCATCAATACCACATGTACATATATATTTGTATCTGGCGTAATATTGCAGTGAAAAAGACTTTTAATCAATTGCCCAGAACACGTTCATTGAATTCAACTGAGTACAAAAAAATTGTCTATAAATCCATGTCTGAATCTACAGCATGATAGTCCACAAAGTCCACCAAGATGAGTACAGCTTATTCAAACATACCCACATTGCTGAAACTAACCAAAGATGTCCGCCGTCGTGTTTTGATACAATGCTTCAAGCAGTGTACAGGTAACCTCTATTGGCGATAATTCTGTCATGGCAAGGTGGACATAGGCACCGTTGCGGCAAAGGTGGTACTTCATGGCTGAGAATGCAAGTTCAATCAGATTATAATCTGGCGAGTAAGGAGGCAAAAATTCATAGCACATGCCGCTGATACATACTGTATCAACCCGTCAATCATTCGCACCTGAATCAAGTGGCCTCACTTCATGTACGCATTTCTTTCTATGTCACAAGTTACTGTTCTAACCATTTTCCAGATAAAAGATCCCAAAGCATTTCCACTCGACAAGAAACCGGCTGAAATCAATATCCTGGGTAATACTGCCCAAGGACAAGTTATGACAAAGGCACTGGAAAATGACATGGGCCAAGCATTTCCGTATGGATGTTACCTGACTCCGTTGATGTCACTGACAATGTATTACACAATGCCACAAATGGTGGTGCCTGGGTTATCTCAACCTGCAACTCAAGTCATGCCACCGGGCAACCTGCCTACAAGCAATCCACCCGCTGCTGCGCCACTTGCTGCCATGCCCCCTGCTGCTGCACCACCAGTGAAGTATCCTTGCATCACTGAGTGGATTCCCTATTGTGATCAACATCCCAACCGCAGTGGTCTAGATCTCACCAGCCTAATTCCAAAATTCCAACAGCAAGGATTCATCTATCTTAATCAACTCACAAGCAATCGGATGACCATTGAGAAGCTCTCGGCATGGCTTGCCATTCCTCCTGGGATGGCTGATCTAATTATTGGGTATGCTGAGGAAGATTGCAAAGGTATTGTTGCTGGGACATTTACAATGGAATTGCAGATGGACTTCGGTGGCCCAGCAGGAGATATTTGATGTGGTCCAGAAATAGTCGTAGATTTTTTGCTTGTACTGACTACATTTTCAACAAGTAGCCATTGTCCCTTGTCTGGCTTGTAGAGCAGTTTTGATCCCAGGAACTAACAGACATGCATAAGTGAAGGTCATTGTTCAGCGCAAAACGGCATGTAGGACATCGACTTGTCGACAGAGAGTATAAAGGTGTTGGGATTCTTGGGAACAGACTGAAATGATGGTGAACAACACGCACAGCCACATCGGCTTCTCGTCACATCGATGTCCTCCAGTACCCCAGACCTTGTTCTATCAGACAAAAGAGTGATGTGGTTTTTCAAATGCAACGACTTGCTCATATACATCAATGGTGAACTGTTCTTCGGTGAGAATGGTGGCTTATTGAATGGAACTCGGAATCTAACCGACTGTTAGTGTTTAGAACCAGGACCGATGTCTGTTGGGGCAATCTCTGCAGTTGTATGAGCACTCTCATCAGTCTCATTACAGGTTACAACTATGTCTTTCGAGCAAGAGATTCTTCCACAGATGAGTTGATTCTCTGGAACATGCAGTCACGGGAACCCTTTGGAGATTGTAAAGCATACGATTTCTTAGGTCCATCCATTCTGCCTCAATATCAACTCCTTTTTTTCATTCTTGTCATCTAGTTTCGTTCCAGGGCGAGTCTCCACATAATCCTCGACCAAGAGACCTCCTTTTCCAAGATATCCAGCCACGTCCATGGAACAGGAGCAGGAGAGGCACACCTTTAAGGACAGCAACTTCCAATTCCTCGTTGTCGGTTACACCCTCTCGTAGTCTCAGGCTCATCTATGCCAGTTGAGGGACTGCCACAGCAGGTCCACAGTAGTCTGCTAACTCTCCTTTTGACACTTGGTGAATGTAAATCATCCCGTAGACACTGCACGGCAGACCAAGGACAGGGACCGTTCAGCCAGTTGGGCCAGGTACCTCGGTATCTGTCGTTATTCGCATTACTCGATGCAAAGCTGAACACTTTCTTAGGGATCAGGATCCTTGGAAACCAAGATGCGCGATGAGCGTGCTGCCCATCGTTCTGCCTTGATTCCTTCCCCAATACAGAACAAGGAACAAGTGAGAAGCTCCCCAATTGAACTGATTACTTGTTGACTTCTTTTCAGGCAAGCAAGGCTCCTCAGAGGTGTTGGGACATTTACATGCAATGCTCTATCACCGGAACGACAAACCTCATTGAAGGAGACATCCGCAAGCCTGCAGACATCGAGGCTGCTCACATTTTCCCTCACGCATACCAGGACCAAGTAAGCTGACCTCTTGAACAAAGATTCATTGCTCTGATTGATTTATTTTGAGTGGGTATCAAATGGATGGCCAGCAACTTGCACGGATCGCGGACCGGATGAAGACTGTCGTCACGATTTCACCGGCTATCATCAAATATGCTGTCTCAATAACATGATCCCTCTGCGCTGATATGCACTCAGCCATCCTGAGCTCCGATTTCATATATTTGCAATCCCTTGCGATTTGATGCGACTTACCACTCTTCGACCTTCTGATCACATAGTGACTATTGCGATCTTCTGCAACTTCAGAGATATTTAGTTATCGCACTTCGAAGTATTTCCTTTGTTCTCTTTGTTCTCTATATTCATTTACCGTTCTCTCTACCTATCCTTTCTTCTATATGCCCTTTATATCACATATCTCCTTTTAGTATCATCCTTTCATCTCTCTTCCTTTGTCCTTACAGCTTATATACCTGCTTGTATGAGCCACTAGACAGAGAACCCCCAGAGAATCAAGACAGACCGTCATTCCCCCTTCATCTCAGAGCTTCCCCTTCATCCTAGTTCCATTCTCTTCACATTCTATCATGTTCTCTCACTGTCCGACCCTTCGATCTCACTGCGACTTTTGATTTTATTGCAACTCTTCGATTTTGATCGCACCACTCCAGTTTTGATCACAGCACTTCTCTTGAGTTTCTAATCCACTTCTATTCATTCTCCTTCATTTCCTGTACTAGTGTAGGCTTTCCGAAGCTTCCTTGCACCTTTTCACCTTTTGTAGTTGTAGGATTTCCCTTCTTATAGCTACATATAGCGTATCAGCGCGCTGATATTCATCGCCTCTGGGATGCGTACGATGTAAAGGCGAGGTCGGGGTGGCTGCGGAATAATAATCCTAAGCCTGTGGGATCAGCGTAGAAGTGACTAGGAATAGTCTAACAAGCTTCAGTAAGATAATAGGATATAAAAGGTAAGAAGCCGCCGAGTAAACTACTGAAATCTATCGAGACTGGTCGAAGCCGACGAAGCCGACGATGTCGGGTACGGCGGGTCGGGTGTCGGGTGACGATGGATGTAGAGATAAAGGCGGTAGAACGACGGGGAGAGCGTCGAGGAATCCGACGAGTAATGTGTGCGATGGATTTTACTGAGAGACTAATTCTCAGAGAGAGGAAACGGGGGAACTGGTTTCTTATTTTGAGATGGCGCTTGGGCACTGTTTTTATACTACAAATTTCTGTACCTAGATTCGGACGAGAGTCCTCGGCCGATGAGAGGAAACAAAGGAGAATAAAAATGGGGAAGTAGGAAGAGCGTTGCGAGGCGACGATGACAGGGAAAATGGGTGGAAGATATAAAAACCGTAAAAGATGCCATATACTTTACTATATCCCCATAAGGGAGACGCTAGGCATGAATAAGGCAAGTCCGATGTCGGGATCCCAGTCCGATGAGATCTATCTTTGATATTTGAAGTTCCGTGAGTTTAGGAGATAGACCGACCAGGTACGTGAGTGGCCGTGCTAGTCGGTATGCATTGGGTTGCGTCAGGTTGCGTCGGGTTCGAGCGTAGATTGCTAGAGACGTCGGGTTCGAGCGGATTCGCTAGATATCGATGTTACGGCCTCAGAGGGTCGAGGACCCTCTACATCTCCTTGGGTCTTCTAATAGAGACCATCCGTGGTCGAGAATATGGGGTCTCCAAATGCGGGTCGCGAATGTGGCCAATCACGTGAGCGGCCAAACAACGGCAAAGTAAAAAAAAATAAAAAAAAATCTTGTTGTTGATCCGACCTTTCCTCTACACCATCACACGTTCACAATGTCCCAAGTCTACGACAATTTCCTCGCCTTCGTCAAAAGCATCGAACCCGATGTCCGGGTGGACTACGAAGAGGCCGTCAACGCGGTCACCGTGTTTCATAGCGACGATCTCGTAACGATGGTGGACGGCGGCCCAACAATGGTTGAGCGGCCGCAAGAAAGCGCTGGTGAGTTTTCTCGATTGACTACGCGTGTCCTAAGATAGCTCATGTCGTCCCGCCAGCGTGCTTATAATGGAATCGTCGTGGAACTCCGAGCTGGTGGTACAAGGCCAGTAACGCCACCATTATGGGCCGACCGCCAATCATACGCCAACGATGTCGAAGAGTGGCTGAAAGAAGCGGCGGACCGAGAGAGGCAGGAAAAGGAAGAAGCCAGACGGTGGGCGGATGAAGAAGTGGCTTCACGGGAAGAGGAGGCCAGACGGATGGCAGAGGCAAATGCACGAGCAAAGGCGGAGAAAAGGCGAAAGGCGGCAGAGGAAAGGCGGGAGTGGCTTAGAATAGAACAACACGAGCAGCACTGGAATCAAGAAGTGGACCGGGTTGAAAGGGATGGAGCCGCGTATCAGCGGCGGCTCAGCGAAGAACGGCGAGCTGAAGCAAACGCATCGGTCGCGGGTGAACCAAGGACTGAGTCGATTCCGGAAGGTGAAGCCGCAGTTGAGCCAGAGGAAGGCCCCGTCGACCTGGCACCAGAGACACCGGCCGATGTAGAAGACGTAGATACGCCGGGCATAGAGACCGGAGACCTGGCTGGTACGACGGTGAGTTCTTGTGTCGGTTCATTTGTTCTTTAGTCACTGATCCTGGTAACAGTTCACCGGGCCGTTTCCCCTACAACCCTGCACCAACTGCGTCAAGGCGCAAGAGGCGTGTCGAGGTGTCACGGGCTACGTGTGCGAACGATGCCGGAGGCTGAAGAAAAGATGTACTAACGCTACACACCGGACGGGCGGGGGTCGGCGTAAGGTGGATACCGGAAAGGGCAAAGAGGTCGCGGTCGGCACGAGGAAGCCGTTGTCGTTCACGACAAAGCCCATCCGCAGTAGGCCTGCCCGGGCCTCAATGAGCAAACCGCGGGTCGAGGACGTGGAGTCGGTCGAGGACGATGACGAAGATGAGGAGGAGTCGGAGGAAGAGCGGCCGACGAAAAGGCTTAGGGCGGCCTCGGCAGCAAACCCGTTCGTTTTGACGATGGAGAATTACGAGCAAGTGTCGGCACGGCTAGCGGTCCTTACAGAGGAGCTGGGAGCCCTGGGCACCAACGTCAACCGTCACCTCGTCCACTTCAGTCAAGAGTTCCAGCGGCTTCGCGTCGATCTCGAACGGTCGACCTCAAGGTTGGCGATGTTGAAGCGGGATTACGAGACCGGCCGCCTCTAAGATAGACAAAAATAACGAGCCCGTTGTGTATATATATAAAAAATATCGTGTACATAAAAGACGTGTCAGCTTGTTCACCCAGCTAAGGAAAGCCGATCGGCTCCCGAAGACATAGGACTATTCGCATCATTCGTCATATCGTTAGAAAACTAAGAGGAACTAAATAAAATGGGGGTATAACGTGGACAGAATATAAATGAAATGCTTAATCGTCATCGGGTGAGGAGTCTATAGAGGGCGGGTATGTTGGATCATCAAGATCGTTTGAATCGGTATCGTCGGCATTGGGGTATTGTAAGAAGTCGTCCAACGGTATCGATATTTTTGAGCGGGCGTGGTAGGGTACAACTCGGAAAGCGGCAAATCAAGATTTAGAAACCGCACCGTTGAGTTTGGCGAGTATGTAGGATCCGCCTTCTGTTTTCCTGACGACAACCATGGGTCCAAAGTACCGCGGTTTTGCTTTATGATCGAGAGACATTTCGATACGTGAATTTCGGACGAGAATGAGGTTACCGGGTTCAAAGTCGTAAACTTTGATCGTGTTGGCGTATTTCTGCTCGAATTGCTGGGCGGACGTGAGCTGAAATTTGGTAAGCTTTTCTTTGACCTGATCGAGGTCGGCTTCTCGTTTATGAAGTTGTCGGGCGCGGATGACTATGAGGTCGGTCGTAGACATCGTATCTTGCGTCGGAACCATGTACGTAGCTTCAGCAAAATTGAATGGAAAAAGCGGTTCTACTCCGTGTGTGATGTAGTAGGACGAGTATCCGAGGCTTTTGTGTGTCGTGACCCGTTCGGCCCAAAATATGGAGTGGGTTACGGTGTGCCATTTCTTTTCATCTCCGTCACAACTTTTCATAATGGCCTCCCAGACATCTAGGTGGCGACGCTCAACGGGTCCGTTCGCTTGTGAGTTATAGGGCAAAATGCGGATGTGCCGGGTACCGTAGCAGGAGGCGAGATAGTCGAGCGCTTCTACGAACGGCTTGCCGTTGTCGGTGACGATTTCTTCGAGAGCGCCCCAACGGCATAAGATGTCTTCGAACAAGAACGTGCCGATGGTGGAGCCGGTCTCGCGGCGTAACATGCGGAACTCAGGGTAGGCGGACAGGGAGCAACGGGCTTGGACGATGTATCGATAGCCGCCGGATCGTGGCATAAACATTGTGTCGACATACGCTTTATGAAATAGTGAGGCCGGTGTAGCGACGGTGGGTGGAATGTGATGATAACGCATTTGCCGTACTTGGCACTGATGGCAAGACTGGATGTACCACTTAACGTCGTGGCCGAGGTGCGGCCACCAGAAACGATCGAGTAGCCGAGCGCGGACGGAGAATATACCTTTGTGGCCGAGAGAGTCGTGAGCGTCTTTGAGTAACTGAAGCCGGCGGTCGGGCGGTATGACAAGTTTGTGTTTTCCGTGACGGTCTTTGCGCCAAAGCTTGTTATCGGTGACGAAGAATTCAAGGGCGTATCGTAAGAACAGACGGTATTCTTCGTCCGTGAAGTTCGCGGGTCGGGTTAGATCTCGTAACCAGATCTCGACGAGGGCAAGACGAGGGTCGGCCGCGCGGGCTTTATCGGATCGCGGTATGTCAGAAACGGCTTCCTGATTTGTGTAGACGAGGACGGCGGGTAACTCGTGGAGTCGGTCGGCTGTGGCACTAGTGTTGCCGAAGTTCAGTTCGGTCCGGTTCCGACCCTTTTTGGCGGAACCACGAACTGAACTTCAGGTCCGGTTTGGCGCATGGCCAAACCTGGACCCAGACGGCATTGAACCGTCTCACCGTGTTCGGTCTGGGTTCAGACGCGGTCTGAACCCCAAACCGAGGTGGGCTCACCCCATGAGCTCTATTCTCCTCGCGAATGGCAGGCACGTATCAATCGATACGGCGCTGCACTTCGCGAGGTAGTTGGGCTGTGGGGGAGCCGTCCGGCGCTGCTGCTGCTGCTGCTGCTGCTGCCATTGCCGTTGCCACTGTCGCTGTTGCTGCCGCTACCGGCGCTGCTGCCATTGCTGCTGCAACTGCTGCTGCTGCTGCTGCTGCGCCGTTGCTGTTGTTGCTGCTGATGCTGCCGGCATTGGATGAGCCGCCGTGGAGATGGGAGCATACACCCATGCTCCCGTTATCCTTCTTGGTGCCGAATACCTCGCGAGGTTCCTTGGTGTTGGATGGCTTGATGCAGCACCTGCTGCTGCTGCTGTTGCCACCGTTGCTGCTGCTGCTGCTGCTGCTGGCCGTGGCCGTCGTCGTTGTTGCCATCGTTGTTGTTGTCGTTGTTGTTGCCGTTGCTGTTGCTGGTGGTGGTGGTGGTGGTGGTGGTGTAACGGCTGTCCCGCGTCCGTTGGCGTTGGCGTTGGGATCCATGTTGTGCCGTGGTGGTGTGCTCGCGATGTGGTCGCGGTCAAGTTGCCTGTGGCAGATAATATTAGTAAAGTTAAGAGTATTTACAAGACTTACCCGTATTCATGAACATGACATTGTGTCGCGTTCATTGGCCTTGCGTTGTTGCGTGAAGAAACCTGTAATGGTCACATGATATCGTTTAACGCGAAAAAGTAAGTAAAGAAATCTGAAAAACAAATGAAATAAATACCTTAAAAATATCCGCGTTCGCGGTTTGGACGCGGTTTGGAGCCGTTCAGGAAATCCGGCCAGCCTCGAAACCCTGAACCGAACCCGCGGTCCGGTTCAGCATTTGGCTGAACTTAGACTGAACCCCAGGTTTGGTTCGGGGTTTGAACCGGGTTCGGCTAGGTTCGGAACCGAACTACGGCAACACTATGTGGCACGGCATCGGCCGCATATGGCAATCGGTATAGACGGTATGGGGACGGGTCGGTAGTTGACGACTTCCATAAAGAAACCGTAGGAGTGGTCGAGCCAATCGTCGGAGTCGTTGATCTCCTCGGGGTCTTCTGCAGCGCAGGGGTGTCGGGAGAGTCCATCGGGTGCACCGTGTGCGGAAGCGGGTACGTGAACCAGTCTAAAGTCAAATAAGAGCATGCCGGCTATCCATCGGTTGATCGTTGCATTGGGCTGAATGTCGGGGTTGTTGAGCATCCCTTTTATGTACTTCGCGTCGACTTCAACAGTGAGGTTGCGGACGCCGATGATGAAGATTTGGTAGGCGCGGAGGGCCCTGAAGAGGCCGTAGAGTTCGAGCTTGGACTGGGAGTATCGGGCTTCGCATTCGTTCCATGATATTGAACCAAAGCGATTCGGATAACGTTTTCCGTCAGCGCGGATTTGCATGAGAATGAAGCCGACTCCAAGGACGGATGAATCAACAGCGAGAATCACTTCCCATTCACGCATGTAGTCGATAGCGCGCAGCGCTGGTGATGTAATGACGGCGTTTTTGAGGTAGTCAACGGCGGTCTCTTCTTCTTCACCAAATTCGAAGGGTATACCTTTGTGGGTAAGACGGACGAGGGGTCGGGAGTGGAGCGAGAAGTCCTTGATAAAAATACGCAAGACACCGCAGATACCGAGAAAGGCGCGAACCTCGGTGAGGTTGGTCGGCAGTGGCCAATCGCGAATCTTCTGTATTTTGGAGTCGTCGGCTACTCTTCCTTCGTATGTGCATCGGTGGCCAACAACGATGACTGAGGGTCAACACAACTCGAGTTTTTTGCCGTTGAAGGTACCGCCGACATAGCGGAAACGCTGAATGACGCGGTTGACACCTTGGAAGTGCTCCCAAATGAAACGTCAGATTGCCGGGTTCTCGGGTATAGTCTCGTAGGTACCGTCGGGTTGCTCGTAACGGGTTGGAGGCCCTTTGACGGGAATATCGTCCATATACAGAACGGCAAGATGAGGGATTTCGTCACGGAGGATGTACATGGAGTCACCGTGTAGGATCTGCGGGGAATTTGTGTATCCCATAGCAATCCGCGTAAGTCGAAGCGTTCCAAGTGGAGACTGAAAGGTCATATAGTCCCGAGATGAGGGGTGGACGAGGCGTTGGTTGAAAGAGACGAAGAGGTCGAAGGAAGCGTAGCAAGAGTGGCCGCCAAAGGCCTCGGCCAAGTGCTCGGTCATGGGCGGTACGGTGGGATTGCGGATAGTGACGGCGTTAAGCGGCTGTAGATCGTGGACGATTCGAAGAGACTTCCCATCCTTTTTCAAAACGCAGAACCAGCGGGAGCGGTATGACGAATTCGAGGGTTCATAGGTACTGGTGTTAATTTTGTCTTTGATGATGCCGATGACTTCGTTAAGGATGCCGGGTGGGATTGGGATATTGCGATGGACCCACGGGTCGTGCGGTATGGTGGGAATGTGGATCGGCGGGAAGTAGTCCATATTGAACTGGCCTTTCTCGGATTCGTTCCAGGCGAACGCGGCTTCTTGCGTTTTGATGATATGGTGGCCGAGTTTTTCTTCCTCAGGCCAAAGGAATCCATCCGGGTTCATCGGCATCGCGTCGTGTCATTCCTGGGTATAGCGGGTGCCGGGTGTAAAGTCGGGCAGGTGAGTCGGGAGCGTGGGTAAATCGGCTAGCGGGTCGCCGGTGATCTCGCGTATGATACGGTATTCGTCGGGGAGAGTGGTAGAAATTGGGCGGATACGATCGGCTACCTTCTTATACTTTTTCTTGGTAACGACTCCTTTTAGGTCCCTGGTAGGGGGGGTGGTATACAAGATATAAGTAGCGTGTTCAGTAGAGGCTTTGTTACAAATATTCGAAGAAGAAATATGTGACGCAGGAGCGGAGACGGAACAAGACGAAGGAAGGGTATCGGTAGTACGTAGCTGATTTTGTACATCGGTCAACAATGAAATGTACTGGGCGGCAGTCTGAGGCTGAGACGAAGAGAAATCTAAATCGATAGAAAAACATAAGTCCTCTTCTAGGGGAAACGGCAAAAGGGAAGCATAGTTCGTGGTATAGGCGTGGTCGCTTTCGAGTGGCGGCTTCTCATCTCCCGGTGCGTCCTTCCCGAGAGGTATCTCCGGGTCCTCGACTTCTAAAAATCCGGCTTTCCGGTGTCGGACCGCTCTCGTCGGTTCTTTTGGTTGTGCTCGATGGTGGGCAAGGTGACGACGGCGCCGGTGTTTGGATCCGTGATCGTGATTTGTTGTTCTCCGTTTTTATAATCCTTCGTAAGGGCTTCGGAAAGCGTGAAGAACGGGCGGCCGATGAGGATCTCATAGGGGGCGTCGTCGACGACTTGGACTTGGAGGAAAAGATCGACGTCGCCAAAAGTGAATTTTAGGTTGGCGATCCGGCCGAGGGTGTCGTTGTCGCTTTTATTTGCCAACTGCATCCGCATCTTCATATTTTGGAGGCCGTAACCGAGTTTCTCCCAAATATCGCGTCGCATGCCGATGATCATGGAACCGTTGTCGAGGACGCACTCGAATACGAATTTTCCGTTGATGAGCGGGTAGACCGCACGGAGAGGGACTGAGTTGCGGCCGACGACGAGCGGGACGTTTTCCTGACAGTGTTGACAGGCGTGAGTGGGGATTTCGGGTGCGTGAAAATGGAAGACCTCGACGTTGTTACTCTCGGCGGTGACCTTTTTCGACGTAGTGAGGTCCTTCATGTGACAGCGGGCGTCGGACGACATGGCTAAAAGTTCTCGTTGCGAAATGCAGACTTGAGAATCGAGCGCGCGGTCGATGACGGATTTGGCGATACCGGGATCTTCGATGGGGGCTTGGTAGCGGTATTGGGGGTGCGATGCGGGAAGGTTCTGGGGAGTGCGTGGCACGAAGGCGGTCGGCTCGGTCGGCCACGTGTTCGAAGGTGGAACGATGGTGATCGGGTGCTCGTTGACAGGTCTGGTAGACGTTTTCTCGGCGGGTTTCGCGGCGGGGACGGACGTGGAAGTGGCGGGCGGATTGGGATACGTCTCTCTAGACTTGCCTTTCGCCTTCAATGGGATTTCTACACTGTCGAATCTAACCCGTTTACGAAGCCGCTGCACTTCGGCTTCCAGAACCTTAATTTGTTCGTTGTCGTTGTCGATGTCGGACGTCGTGGACTGAAAGATGTCGGCGTACTCGGTGGTGACCTCTGGTTCATAGGTGGGTACTTCGACGGCGGAGACGAAGTTAGCTTTGACATGAGGCGGCGGGTCGCGTTGGAACGGTTCTGTGGGGTTGCGGGCAGGGGGAGCGCGGTTGCCGGGGTTCTGTGCGTGCCACGCGTCGAAGTGTTCCCTCATATTTTTGCCGACGATAGCCTTTGGAAGATACATTCCATTAGGCAACACGATGCGGCCGTGCTCGTTCTTGCGGCATATTCCGTTTCGAGTGTACTGCTCGCAGATGGGACAATCGCGTATACGATGGAACGGGTCGTCGCAAAAGAGGCAGTTGAAGTTGGTGAAACCCTGTCCCGTGGTGGTCGGCTCGGCCCTATTTGCACACGGCTTTGGGGGGTTGTTGCGTTCGGTGAGGGCTTGCGTGAGGACAGCGAGTTGTTGCGAAACGAGACGAAATAGGTTGGATACGTTAGGTTCGACCGGTTCCGCTTTAGGAATGACCGGGTCATAGCGAGCGGGTGGCGGGTAGCGGGTGGCGGGTTCTATTGGAGTCGAGTACCGGATGGCGGCAGGCGACGTTGACGATAGACGAGAGACGGTGGACGGTTCGGCCGCGGTTCCGGCCAGCAGGAAGTGGGCGCAATTGTGGAAGTCCTGGAAGTCGTAAGGGTCGCTATGGAAATGGTTCGGTTTTTGGTACTGCAGACGGGTTTTGATGTCCTTTTTAAGCTCGACATGGAAGCCGTTCTCGTACGCGATGTTGCGTTCTCGGGGAGAGATCCGACCCTTGTCTAGAAGAAACCCTGAGATCCAGATGAACTCGCGGTAATATTCGCCAAGTTCAGCGTGGGTACGGATACCGTAAGCGGTTTGGGTGTGCGTAAGACGGTCGAGATCCGCCATAGTGTACCGGTGATCGTCTTCCATGCCCGGGTATAGCACGAGTACGCTCCTTTTGAATGCGGCATAATCGACGCCGGTCGCGCTAGGTAAACTTGCCCGAAGCTCGTAGTCGCTAAGCAATGCGTAGCACAGACTATGCTTGATGCATCCTGCGTCGTCGAGAGCAGCATCGGCAGCAAGTATCTCGACTTCTTCGAAGAAGCGGTTTAAATTGAGCGGGTTCCCGTCGAAGGTCGGGGCCGTGGAGTGACCGCGAGCGGGCATTTGTCGTGGAGTAACATGGGGAGCGGTAACGTGGGGAGCGGTCGAAGATCCAGAGGTCGAAGTCATTGTGGGTGGAAGGAGCTGAGATGTCGATGAAGCGGTTGTCGGGTGTACGATGAGCGGGTCGGGTAACGTGGGCGATGACGGCGTGGACGAAGACGAAGATGGGGACGATGACGATGACAGAGTTTTCGATGTCGAGAGCGAAGACGTGGACGGGGTTCTAACGAGGTCGAAGTCGGGGACGTAGGCGATGCGGGTGTCGAACTGAGATCGGATGAGTCGGGTGTAATGGTAATTATCGGTGTATCAACCGATTCGAGACTGTCGGATGAAAGATATAGGGGGGTGTTTGACCCTGAGACGAGCGGGAGGTTGTTATGTCGAGCGAGGTGGTCGGGTACTAGCTGGAAGAAGTCGTCGTCGATTGTCGGGTCGAAGGCGGCTAAAGAGAGTTCTTGTTGAAGAGTTCTTCGAGGAAGATCTCGAAGACGACGGTCAGAGGGAGGGATACGGGAAGAGGAAGCTATGGTGGTGCTAGACTATTCCTCGCGGTGGGCTCCAGATGTAAAGGCGAGGTCGGGGTGGCTGCGGAATAATAATCCTAAGCCTGTGGGGTCAGCGTAGAAGTGACTAGGAATAGTCTAACAAGCTTCAGTAAGATAATAGGATATAAAAGGTAAGAAGCCGCCGAGTAAACTACTGAAATCTATCGAGACCAGTCGAAGCCGATGAAGCCGATGATGTTGGGTACGGCGGGTCGGGTGTCGGGTGACGATGGACGTAGAGATAAAGGCGGTAGAACGACGGGGAGAGCGTCGAGGAATCTGACGAGTAATGTGTGCGATGGATTTTACTGAGAGACTAATTCTCAGAGAGAGGAAACGGGGGAACTGGTTTCTTATTTTGAGACGGCGCTTGGGCACTGTTTTTATACTACAAATTTCTGTACCTAGATTCGGACGAGAGTCCTTGGCCGATGAGAGGAAACAAAGGAGAATAAAAATGGGGAAGTAGGAAGAGCGTTGCGAGGCGACGATGACAGGGAAAATGGGTGGAAGATATAAAAACCATAAAAGATGCAATATACTTTACTATATCCCCATAAGGGAGACGCTAGGCATGAATAAGGCAAGTCCGATGTTGGGATCCCAGTCCGATGAGATCTATCTTTGATATTTGAAGTTCCGTGAGTTTAGGAGATAGACCGACCAGGTACGTGAGCGGCCGTGCTAGTCGGTATGCATCAGGTTGCGTCGGGTTCGAGCGTAGATTGCTAGAGACGTCGGGTTCGAGCGGATTCGCTAGATATCGATGTTACGGCCTCAGAGGGTCGAGGACCCTCTACAACGAAATTGGAATTGATATCTATGTTCGTCCTAGTGTTCCTGTCTTTGGAATCTCTCTCATATATCAGTCCAACAGGACGACTATCGTGTTATCAGCTTTTCCATGGGGCACACATATCTCTCATTGCATCACCTTAAGATAACTCATCTGGAAGCCAAACACTGCCCTCTCTTTGAACTCATTATAGACCATCTTGCACAAGGTGTCTATTTGTGCTGTCTTTTCCCTGAGTCAAGGCATGCCAATTGCCAATGAAGGAGCAGTCTTGATTCCATCGCAGAAGCCATAGAGGCTCGGCTTTCTGAAGAAGACTCTGAGGATGAGGCCGCTGGCTATCTATCCACTCACATGGAACACCTGAGTCTCCATCGAAAATGACAAGGGCACGAGCAGAGGTCAACCAATACAAGCCAAAGGACAGGGAGCATGGCAAGGGTAAGGCCTCCTTTGAAAATTATCTCGATGTCACCTTATCAATGTGCATTTGTACGCCCTGGGAATGGTGAAGAACTCTCTTGTCAAATTGAAGTCCCTTTTGTTTTCTTTTTGTTATGAACAGTGTAAGAAACTTGCCCAATGGTAATATAGTCAAATCACTCTCTTATGCACAGCTCTTTGCCAAGCCGCAAGAGTGTGCAGCTCGTCTCATCTCAGCTGGATCAGTTTCAAGCCAGGGCCCTTGCTCATACCTACACAGGATCAACCATTTCCTGAAAATGCGGCACCTGCCATGTGCCACGTTTGTACATGAAATGTGGCCAAAACATGGTATAATGCATGATCATTGGTATGGTTATAACAACCTATGTGAGTGATCGGAGTGCCTGTATTGCCTCTTCCAAGTGCATATTCCATTTCCCATCAATCTCCCACCCTTCCTCTGCATTTCTTCCACATTAGTACTAGCTCATGGATGTTCTGGACAATGTTGAGTTGTCAACAAACGCCGGAGCATTCCCAAATGGTCCACTCACGGTACAAACTATGTCATTGTCCAATCCGTCCGTGTTCCTCTGTCAGACCCTGTCCTACTGCCGGCATTCTCTTCTCGCGATTCCAGGAACCAATGGAAACCTTTCCGAGAAACAGAAGTGAGATATCTTTCATTTTGGTGACAGAATCATACCTGTCGCTGTCTGGTACCATATGTGACACCACCAGCTCACGTAGAACATTCTGGATGGGTTGTAAACAATGTTAGCACTAATATAATGAGATATAGACAGAATTTGAACCATGGTTTTCAATCCGGTATCGATTCTGCGGCTGACATTGTATCTGCAACTGGTGTATACCATCTTGCGCGTCTTGACCGAAATTTGGAGGGCTCGAGGGGTCTGAATAAGTCAGAAGTAATTGAACACTCAGATAAGAATACGAACATGATATATTGACCGCTTTTTTGTGCTAGAAGGTGTGCCGGCCACCTGAAACTATATCTATGGACCGAAATACGTGTTGGCCAGACCTTGCATGGAAAACGGAATGTTGCAGCATCCTGAATGACTCAGAAAGGGTCTGAGCACCAAGAGAACAACATAAAGAGAAGACGTATACTTTACTTTGGTTCCCGCGAGTGCTTCTTCATCCCGGAGTATGTGTGCAGATTGGGGCACCACCCATAAAATCCAAAATTTGAAACGAGGGAATTGGGACGAAAGGAGTGGCATGCACTGAGATTTAGGTCGCGAGAGTCAGGATTTCAAATGGCTTAGACATTCGAGTAGAATTGGATGAGATATTGCAGTTGCATTGTGGGACTCCAAATAAAGCGTGAAAGTCACCTGTGACAAGTCACGTGACAAAGACAATAATGTCCCGCAATTGTCGTAAATTTACGGTCGAAAGTGAATGAGCGATATGGTTTTGTGTCTTCTTGTGTTTCTGGCCATAGAATTTCCTGATGTTTGCTTATCCCCAGGACATAGGGAGTTGTGGGGGCCTTCAAGTTCCGTCATATTGCTGACGCTAATAAGGTCGTATCCTGCTGTCGTTTACGCGATTACCACTAACAGCCCTTCGTAGCATTGCAAGTGCATTTGCATTTTTGTCTTGGACCCTCGAGATTGCCATCTCACGTGTCGGGTGTCCTGCACCTATTTCAGCGAACAATATATGGAACCCCGAGCAAAAAATCGATGTCCGGTGCAAGTCTTGGATTTGTTCGTAAACGGGGTGCAAATTCGGTGCAATTCAGAGGGACACGGATCCGACACGGTACCTGCGGAAGGGTCATAACTAAAACTCACGGGTAGTGCAAGACAAAGTCGGGGCACTCAAGAAATTTCGCAAGTCCAACTAGCTCACGCAAAATTGCAACAAAAGACCGCCACAGTGAGGCTGACGACTTTGGGATCACGCGTCTACAGTGTGGCTTCCCCACTTCAAGTGCTATATAACCTGCAGACGTCAGACACCTTGCCTTACCATCATCGAATTCCAGATCTGCCCAGGTATGTCATGTACACTTCGTGTTTGACATCAAGGCTAACTACTACTACTCATATTGCATCATTGGAAGCCATCGATGCCTATAAACACGTTTCCAAACGCCGAACCTACCGAAGACCTTCGGGCCCAAATCGACGAGGAGCTGGCGACCGGTGCTGCTGCTATGCGAGAGCTCAGCAGTCGTCGTAACACGCTCACGTCCGATGCACGATTTTCACCCGTGTTGCTGTCCAAAATATTCCTTTTGGTTCGAGCTTTGTCCGGGACTTGGCGGGACAATCACGTATCGTTGGACTGGATTGCACTCACACATGTCTGTCAACGCTGGCGCGAGGTGGCACTCAACACCCCCTTGTGCTGGGACAATGTTGATCTTGCCAAGCCACAGTGGGCGCTGGAGATGTTAGAACGTTCCAAAGCGGTGCCCATCGATGTCCAAGCGGTATCTGAGATTGATATACCTATCCCCCCTCATATGGATCAAATGGTTTCTCGCACCAGGAATCTCCACATCGTCGCAGCATACAGCACAGTCAATGAACTTCTCAGCAGCATGACTGTCGCTGCCCCATCGTTGGAATCCTTGATTCTCCGAAACGTGACTCCAAAGCGTGGCAAATCATTTGTCCCGGAGCGGATTTTCAATTGTAAGGCGCCACGCTTGCATCAGCTCTATGTAGATTCCTGTGATGGCTTTTGGCATTTCCCGCTGCAGAATTTAACCACCCTGGTCGTTTTCTTTTCGGCACGCTGGCCAATGTCGCTCTCCCCTGAGGAATTGCTCGCGAAGATCTCCATGATGCCCCTGCTGGAGAACCTTGCCGTCTCGAATTTTTGGACTCCTCAGGAGTTTACCATCTCCCTAGATCACGTAGTTCCACTACATCATTTACGCCGCTTGACTCTTGTCAGCGAAATCAATCATTGTGCCCTGTTACTTAACCACCTCTCTTTCGCCAGCACGGCCACGCTAAGGCTCCAATTTCCCTCGCAGGACAATCATACCGCCACCCTCATGTCAGCCGTGGCAAAGCAATACGGTCCCGACGACGGTCGCGATCCATGGCTTTCAGTATACATAAGCCTGGGTGGTCATTTTGCTGTGGACTTTCGTTTCCATGCTTGGACAGACTGTCCTGCCGAGAATGAAATTATCGATCGGTTGGCTGCGTTCGATATTACCACGCTTGGGAAGAATGAGCAGTACAAGCCTGTGGGGCTATTGAAGCAGCTCGTTTCATTGGGGCTTGTGGGACAGGTTGGATTTCTGATGTTGGAGCATTTTACGCTCTCGGAGGCGTACTCGCTGGAGATTCTGACGGCCTTCCAAGGCGTGCACACGTTACATGTAACGGGTCGGGCTGATGTCCTATTATCAACTTTGATATCTCACAACCCGGAAACCGGAAACCAACCAGGAGAGATTCCGTCGGTTCTATTTCCAAACCTACACCGAATGCAGTTCCATGGATGTTCTTTGCGAAGCTTCTACGAGCCCTGGAACAGAGAGGTGCATCTCATTGAGTTCCTAGCCAAAAGGCATTCCGGGAAGACAAGACTAAACCTGCTGCATATTCGAAACTGCAATAATATCAGCAGCGAGGACCTGGACCGTATGAAGGAATTAGTGGATGTGGTTGACTACATCCCCATGTGGCCGCTCAACCAGATGCCAGGTTGGAGGCAGGACTTTTACGTCCAAGACTATGCTTCAAATCGTGATTATCGTCTCACAAGGCAACCGTGACATGGTCCACTTTCTAAGTTGAGAATATGGCTAGAGAGAGAGAGCTAGAACTACCACGGAATGACAAACTTTATTCACAACTGATCGTCCGAAAATTATCAGCTTGATCTTTATTCACCAATAAGTCAGTTGCCACTGTCTGTACTCCACGTCAGATGGCCAGATTGGATGATAGTCTGAAGCGAATGACCCAAGCCTCGCTTACGAGGGTTATGGGAATTGACAAAACTTGGATCTCGCTCCAGGACGGTATCAGGTGTTCCTTCAAGAAGACGAGTTCACAGATGCCATGGCCCCAACGGTTTCGGAGGAGTCTTCGGGATCGTCTCGAGGAACATGAGTATTGGACAAACCATAGATTTGACGTTTGATATCTTGCACGAATAGGTGCGAAGTAGACGAGCGAATCAATCCACACACTCTCCTTATCTCGAATCTGAGGAGCCATTAAAGGAGTATTCTCAAGCTTGATGGGAACGATCAGAATAATCCACCCACTAGATGCCGGTTCTGGATGCCTTGAACGGTGAGCAGGTGGAATTCGCCGGGTACAAGCAAGATGCCCAGAGATCCAGCAGCGATGAGGGTACGGATCGCATATATATGGTTGAAAATTCTATCCTCTCGGAAAGCCCTGAAATATTCATTGCAAATAACGGCCTAGTGTAGCACAATTCGTTGAGGAGAACGTTTTCGAATCACAAGGCCTACTCGGAAAGATTCGAAACAATCGTTCTGAGACGATAATGGTGCGGATAAGATTCCCGGGGATTTCGTAAGGCTTATAGCGGTAGCCCTACGTCAAATGAAATGCTTATGGAATGAAAAGTCGTGATAGGCGCTAGCGATGTGAAGTTCATCTCGTGAGACGTTCGCCTCCACAGCGGCACAGCCCAAGCAACCGCGTCGCAGGTTCGAACACCGGAGCAGCGCAAGTTGGAGGTCGATAAAGCATTGATTCAGGATCCAAGCAAGCGGAAAGAAAACTACGAGACAGAGACATCAGTTCGTTCGATTTGGCGGAGTAAGGTCGAGGTCGAAAGGAAACTATTGGAGCGCAACTACGTGATGTGAACACGAAGAGGCAATTGCAAGAGAATACGTACGTACCTCGCTGTTGTTGTTGTCGAATGCGCTCGGGCTGTTAGGCGACGAATCGATCGTGATGAATTACCTTCCTGTACCAGTTGTCAGAATTGTAGCGGGACGAAACCAATGGAGAGGACAATACGGCCTTGAGACGACGGCATACAACGTGAAGCAAAGCAAGACATGAGACAGAAAAGCATTCACCGTTTTATGGATTCAGAAAGTACTCATTTACTCCTAGAAACTTGCTTGGAGGGATCATCGTCCCGCCATCGTACGCGGACACCACTGATGATCCAGCGCAAGCCTTGGCCATAACTTGAAGCTGCAACTGGTCTTGGACGACAATCCTCTTTCGAAGGATCTGGAATTCTGGAATTCTGAACATCAATCCCCTCTGCTCTGTTGCTGTCGGTGGAGGCTAAGCCTATATCGTAGGGCACCTCCCTTTATATTTCGCCTATTGTGCGTACAACTTACAGGTAGGTTGTTGAAAAGAGTTCAATAATCAATGACAGTATCATTACTGACAAGCCCCATGACTGGTCTAGTGGTAGGGTAATTATTAAATGAAGCCATCGGCCAACACACGTCCAAAATGGCAGTCATATCGACAGGCTCCTATCATGTTTGACAACCACTGCATCGGCCCTGGTAGACTTGTTCGGCATCCGTTCCCAAATAGGATCAACATCCGGTCCTTCGAGATCCCCAGCCCCATCCCAGCCCCAACACCACACTATCCGATAAAATGAGTTTTATTTTATTTTCGAAGAACAAACTAGAAGGGGACAACACAAGAAGGATCAGCGCACCATGTTCTGGTCCAGGAACAAATTCCACAGGCTCATGCTCCTCGTCTGTAAACAGCCGATCGTGTGGGCCAAACCACGACCTATCCTGCGGATCTGTCCGTGGGTCGTCCGGGAGTCCACCGAGACGAACATACCCTCGAATAGCTGTGAGGTTTCGACGGACTGGATGGATGATATCAAAAACTCGCTAGTGATTCGCTCGTGAGCACTTGAGGAGGAGAGTCACGGAAGAATTCGACCCACTCGATCATAAGCGAGTTTCACTCGCGGCACCATCAAAATACGCCCGTAACCAGCTTCCCAATAATCATTGCAGATCAGACTACACTCGCTTGCGCTACACTCTCCCTCAGTGATCTTGGCCATCCTGAATCGGACATGTGGCGGTGAGTAGAAGGGGGCGGGATCAAGTACGGCTACGCCGTTCCAACAGGATTGAACCTGGACTGGGAGGTGCTTCAGGAAGCGAGCATTAGAGGACTTGTGATGGAAGATTTTTTCAAAGGGTGCATTCTCGAGCGCAGTGCCGTTATTGTCTTTGTCACGTGACTTGTCACAGGTGACTTTCACGCTTTATTTGGAGTCCCACAATGCAACTGCGATATCTCATCCAATTCTACTCGAATGTCTAAGCCATTTGAAATCCTGACTCTCGTGACCTAAATCTCAGTGCATGCCACTCCTTTCGTCCCAATTCCCTTGTTTCAAATTTTGGATTTTATGGGTGGTGCCCCAATCTGCACACATACTCCGGGACGAAGAAGCACTCGTGGGAACCAAAGTAAAGTATACATATTCTCTTTATGTTGTTCTCTTGGTGCTCAGACCCTTTCTGAGTCATTCAGGATGCTGCAACATTCCGTTTTCCATGCAAGGTCCGGCCAACACGTATTTCGGTCCATAGATATAGTTTCAGGTGGCCGGCACACCTTCTAGCACAAAAAAGCGGTCAATATATCATGTTCGTATTCTTATCTGAGTGTTCAATTACTTCTGACTTATTCAGACCCCTCGAGCCCTCCAAATTTCGGTCAAGACGCGCAAGATGGTATACACCAGTTGCAGATACAATGTCAGCCGCAGAATCGATACCGGATTGAAAACCATGGTTCAAATTCTGTCTATATCTCATTATATTAGTGCTAACATTGTTTACAACCCATCCAGAATGTTCTACATGAGCTGGTGGTGTCACATATGGTACCAGACAGCAACAGGTATTATTCTGTCACCAAAATGAAAGATATCTCACTTCTGTTTCTCGGAAAGGCTTCCATTGGTTCCTGGAATCGCGAGAAGAGAATGCCGGCAGTAGGACAGGGTCTGACAGAGGAACACGGACGGATTGGACGATGACATAGTTTGTACCATGAGTGGACTGTTTGGGAACGCTCCGGCGCTTGTTGACGACTCAACATTGTCCAGAACATCCATGAGCTAGTACTAATGTGGAAGAAATGCAGAGGAAGGGTGGGAGATTGATGGGAAATGGAATATGCGCTTGGGAGAGATGATAGAGAGGCCCTCTGGTCATGCACATACAGGTTGCGCCGGCCAGTTGCCAGAATGTTTGTCTTCCAATAATGTGATCTATCATGACCTTTCTGTTCATCAATACCACATGTACATATATATTTGTATCTGGCGTAATATTGCAGTGAAAAAGACTTTTAATCAATTGCCCAGAACACGTTCATTGAATTCAACTGAGTACAAAAAAATTGTCTATAAATCCATGTCTGAATCTACAGCATGATAGTCCACAAAGTCCACCAAGATGAGTACAGCTTATTCAAACATACCCACATTGCTGAAACCAACCAAAGATGTCTGCCATCGTGTTTTGATACAATGCTTCAAGCAGTGTACAGGTAACCTCTATCGGCAATAATTCTGTCATGGCAAGGTGGACATAGGCGCCGTTGCGGCAAAGGTGGTACTTCATGGCTGAGAATGCGAGTTCAATCGGATTATAATCTGGCGAGTAAGGAGGCAAAAATTCATAGCACATGCCGCTGATACATACTGTATCAACCGTCAATCATTCGCACCTGAATCAAGTGGCCTCACTTCATGTACGCGTTTCTTTCTATGTCACAAGTTACTGTTCTAACCATTTTCCAGATAAAAGATCCCAAAGCATTTCCACTCGACAAGAAACCGGCTGAAATCAATATCCTGGGTAATACTGCCCGAGGACAAGTTATGGCAAAGGCACTGGAAAATGACATGGGCCAAGCATTTCTGTATGGATGTTACCTGACTCTGTTGATGTCACTGACAATGTATTACACGATGCCACAAATGGTGGTGCCTGGGTTATCTCAACCTGCAACTCAAGTCATGCTGCCGGGCAACCTGCCTACAAGCAATCCACCCACTGCTGTGCCACTTGCTGCCATGCCCCCTGCTGCTGCACCACCAGTGAAGTATCCTCGCATCACTGAGTGGATTCCCTATTGCGATCAACATCCCAACCGCAGTGGTGTTATGGATCGCTTCTGCAGTGGGCTCCGGCAACAATCAATTTAACAGGGGATCGGTTTCCAGAGGGGAGAACAGCAGCTTTCATTGTTGCTTACAGCTAAGACAACACTGCTAAGAAGGGGGGGGTCAAGGTCTAATGTCATTGCGATGTAAAGGCGAGGTCGGGGTGGCTGCGGAATAATAATCCTAAGCCTGTGGGGTCAGCGTAGAAGTGACTAGGAATAGTCTAACAAGCTTCAGTAAGATAATAGGATATAAAAGGTAAGAAGCCGCCGAGTAAACTACTGAAATCTATCGAGACCGGTCGAAGCCGACGAAGCCGACGATGTCGGGTACGACGGGTCGGGTGTCGGGTGACGATGGACGTAGAGATAAAGGCGGTAGAACGACGGGGAGAGCGTCGAGGAATCCGACGAGTAATGTGTGCGATGGATTTTACTGAGAGACTAATTCTCAGAGAGAGGAAACGGGGGAACTGGTTTCTTATTTTGAGACGGCGCTTGGGCACTGTTTTTATACTACAAATTTCTGTACCTAGATTCGGACGAGAGTCCTCGGCCGATGAGAGGAAACAAAGGAGAATAAAAATGGGGAAGTAGGAAGAGCGTTGCGAGGCGACGATGACAGGGAAAATGGGTGGAAGATATAAAAACCGTAAAAGATGCCATATACTTTACTATATCCCCATAAGGGAGACGCTAGGCGTGAATAAGGCAAGTCCGATGTCGGGATCCCAGTCCGATGAGATCTATCTTTGATATTTGAAGTTCCGTGAGTTTAGGAGATAGACCGACCAGGTACATGAGCGGCCATGCTAGTCGGTATGCATCGGGTTGCGTCGGGTTGCGTTGGGTTCGAGCGTAGATTGCTAGAGACGTCGGGTTCGAGCGGATTCGCTAGATATCGATGTTACGGCCTCAGAGGGTCGAGGACCCTCTACATCTCCTTGGGTCTTCTAATAGAGACCATCCGTGGTCGAGAATATGGGGTCTCCAAATGCGGGTCGCGAATGTGGCCAATCACGTGAGCGGCCAAACAACGGCAAAGTAAAAAAAATAAAAAAAATCTTGTTGTTGATCCGACCTTTCCTCTACACCATCACACGTTCACAATGTCCCAAGTCTACGACAATTTCCTCGCCTTCGTCGAAAGCATCAAACCCGATGTCCGGGCGGACTACGAAGAGGCCGTCAACGCGGTCACCGTGTTTCATAGCGACGATCTCGTAATGATGGTGGACGGCAACGAGGGGATGGCCCAACAATGGTTGAGCGGCCGCAAGAAAGCGCTGGTGAGTTTTCTTGATTGACTACGCGTGTCCTAAGATAGCTCATGTCGTCCCGCCAGCGTGCTTATAATGGAATCGTTGCGGAACTCCGAGCTGGTGGTACAAGGCCAGTAACGCCACCGTTATGGGCCGACCGCCAATCATACGCCAACGATGTCGAAGAGTGGCTGAAAGAAGCGGCGGAACGAGAGAGGCAGGAAAAGGAAGAAGCCAGACGGCGGGCGGATGAAGAAGCGGCTACACGGGAAGAGGAGGCCAGACGGATGGCAGAGGCAAATGCACGAGCAGAGGCGGAGAAAAGGCGAAAGGCGGCAGAGGAAAGGCGGGAGCGGCTTAGAATAGAACAACACGAGCAGCACTGGAATCAAGAAGTGGACCGGGTTGAAAGGGATGGAGCCGCATATCGGCGGCGGCTCAGCGAAGAACAGCGAGCTGAAGCAAACGCATCGGTCGCGGGTGAACCAAGGACTGAGTCGATTCCGGAAGGCGAAGCCGCAGTTGAGCCAGAGGAAGGCCCCGTCGACCCGGCACCAGAGACACCGGCCGATGTAGAAGACGTAGATATGCCGGGCATAGAGACCGGAGACCTGGCTGGTACGACGGTGAGTTCTTGTGTCGGTTCATTTGTTCTTTAGTCACTGATCCTGGTAACAGTTCACCAGGCCGTTTCCCCTACAACCCTGCACCAACTGCGTCAAGGCGCAAGAGGCGTGTCGAGGCGTCACGGGCTACGTGTGCGAACGATGCCGGAGGCTGAAGAAAAGATGTACTAACGCTACACACCGGACGGGCGGGGGTCGGCGTAAGGTGGATACCGGAAAGGGCAAAGAGGTCACGGTCGGCACGAGGAAGCCGTTGTCGTTCACGACAAAGCCCATCCGCAGTAGGCCTGCCCGGGCCTCAACGAGCAAACCGCGGGTCGAGGACGTGGAGTCGGTCGAGGACGATGACGAAGATGAGGAGGAGTCGGAGGAAGAGCGGCCGACGAAAAGGCTTAGGGCTAGTGTTGCCGTAGTTCGGTTCCGAACCTAGCCGAACCCGGTTCAAACCCCGAACCGAACCCGGGGTTCAGTCTAAGTTCAGCCAAATGCTGAACCGGACCGCGGGTTCGGTTCAGGGTTTCGAGGCTGGCCGGATTTCCTGAACGGCTCCAAACCGCGTCCAAACCGCGAACGCGGATATTTTTAAGGAATTTATTTCATTTGTTTTTCATATTTCTTTACTTACCATTTCGTGTTAAACGGTATCATGTGACCGGCCGTGACGAGGTAGCTTTCACGCGACACAGCAACATCAACGCGGATTGAACACAACACAATTTGTGTTGTGTTCCTCAAGGTAAGTTTCCTTTTTTTCTTAACTTTACTAATGTTATTTGCGACAGGAAAATCGACAACCACGGCAACGACAACCACGACGCCCAGCAGCAGCAGCAGCAGCAATGTCGGCAGCAGCAGCAACAGCGGCAGCGGCAACGGCAACAGCAGCAACAGCAGGAGCGCAGCAGCAACAGCAGCAACGGAAACGGCAACGGCAACGGCAACAGCAACAGCAGCAGCAGGAGCGCAGGAGCAACAGCAGCAACGGCGGCAGCAGCAACGGCGGCAACAGCAGCAGCAGCAGCAGCAACGCTGGCAGCAGCAACACCGGCAGCAGCAGCAGCTGCTGCTGGTGCATCAAGCCCCAACATCACCATCAGCGGCGGCAACAACAACGGCAACCACCACCACGACGGCCAGCAGCAGCAGCAGCAGCAATGCCGGCAGCAGCAGCAACAGCGGCAGCGGCAACGGCAACAGCAGCAGCAGGAGCGCAGCAGCGACGGCGACGGCAGCAGCAGCAGCAGCACCAGCAGTGGGAGCGGCAGCAGCAGCAGCAACAGCACCAGACGGCTCCCCCGTAGCCCAACTTCCTCGCGAAGCGTAGCGCCGTATCAATTGATACGTGCCTGCCATTCGCGAGGAGAACGGAGCTCAGGGGTGAGCCAACCTCGGTCTGGGGTTCAGACCGCGTCTGAACCCAGACCGAACGCTAAGAGACGGTTCAAAGCCGTTCGGGTCCAGGTTTGGCCATGCGCCAAACCGGACCCGAAGTTCAGTTCGCGGTTCCGCCAAAAAGGGTCGGAACCGGACCGAACTGAACTTCGGCAACACTACGATGGTGGAGCCGGTCTTGCGGCGTAACATGCAGAACTCAGGGTAGGCGGACAGGGAGCAACGGGCTTGGACAATGTATTGATAGCCACCGGATCATGGCATAAACATTGTGTCGACATACGCTTTACGAAATAGTGAGGCCAGTGTAGCGATGGTGGGCGGAATGTGATGATAACGCATTTGCCGTACTTGGCACTGATGGCAAGACTGGATGTACCACTTAACGTCGTGGCCGAGGTGCGGCCACCAGAAACGATCGAGTAGCCGAGCGCGGACGGAGAATATACCTTTGTGGCCGAGAGAGTCGTGAGCGTCTTTGAGTAACTGAAGCCGGCGGTCGGGCGGTATGACAAGTTTGTGTTTTCCGTGACGGTCTTTGCGCCAAAGCTTGTTATCGGTGACGAAGAATTCAAGGGCGTATCGTAAGAACAGACGGTATTCTTCGTCCGTGAAGTTCGCGGGTCGGGTTAGATCTCGTAACCAGATCTTGACGAGGGCAAGACGAGGGTCGGCCGCGCGGGCTTTATCGGATCGCGGTATGTCAGAAACGGCTTCCTGATTTGTGTAGACGAGGACGGCGGGTAACTCGTGGAGTCGGTCGGCTGTGGCACGGCATCGGCCGCATACGGCAATCGGTATAGACGGTATGGGGACGGGTCGGTAGTTGACGACTTCCATAAAGAAACTGTAGGAGTGGTCGAGCCAATCGTCAGAGTCGTTGATCTCCTCGGGGTCTTCTGCAGCGCGGGGGCGTCGGGAGAGTCCATCGGGTGCACCGTGTGCGGAAGCGGGTACGTGAACCAGTCTAAAGTCAAATAAGAGCACGCCGGCTATCCATCGGTTGATCGTTGCATTGGGCTGAATGTCGGGGTTGTTGAGCATCCCTTTTATGTACTTCGCGTCGACTTCAACAGTGAGGTTGCGGACGCCGATGATGAAGATTCGGTAGGTGCGGAGGGCCCTGAAGAGGCCATAGAGTTCGAGCTTGGACTGGGAGTATCGGGCTTCGCGTTCATTCCACGATATTGAACCAAAGCGATTCGGATAACGTTTTCCGTCAGCGCGGATTTGCATGAGAACGAAGCCGACTCCAAGGACGGATGAATCAACAGCGAGAATCACTTCCCATTCACGCATGTAGTCGATAGCGCGCAGCGCTGGTGATGTAATGACGGCGTTTTTGAGGTAGTCGACGGCGGTCTCTTCTTCTTCACCAAATTCGAAGGGTATACCTTTGCGGGTAAGACAGACGAGGGGTCGGGAGTGGAGCGAGAAGTCCTTGATAAAAATACGCAAGACGCCGCAGATACCGAGAAAGGCGCGAACCTCGGTGAGGTTGGTCGGCAGTGGCCAATCGCGAATCTTCTGTATTTTGGAGTCGTCGGCTACTCTTCCTTCGTATGTGCATCGGTGGCCAACAATGATGACTGAGGGTCGACACAACTCGAGTTTTTTGCCGTTGAAGGTACCGCCGACATAGCGGAAACGCTGAATGACGCGGTTGACACCTTGGAAGTGCTCCCAAATGAAACGTCGGATTGCCGGGTTCTCGGGTATAGTCTCGTAGGTACCGTCGGGTTGCTCGTAACGGGTTGGAGGCCCTTTGACGGGAATATCGTCCATATACGGAACGGCAAGATGAGGGATTTCGTCACGGAGGATGTACGTGGAGTCACCGTGTAGGATCTGCGGGGAATTTGTGTATCCCATAGCAATCTGCGTAAGTTGAAGCGTTCCAAGTGGAGACTGAAAGGTCATATAGTCCCGAGACGAGGGGTGGACGAGGCGTTGGTTGAAAGAGACGAAGAGGTCGAAGGAAGCGTAGCAAGAGTGGCCGCCAAAGGCCTCGGCCAAGTGCTCGGTCATGGGTGGTACGGCGGGATCGCGGATAGTGACGGCGTTAAGCGGCTGTAGATCGTGGATGATTCGAAGAGACTTCCCATCCTTTTTCAAAACGCAGAACCAGCGGGAGCGGTATGACGAATTCGAGGGTTCATAGGTACTGGTGTTAATTTTGTCTTTGATGATGCCGATGACTTCGTTAAGGATGCCGGGTGGGATTGGGATATTGCGATGGACCCACGGGTCGTGCGGTATGGTGGGAATGTGGATCGGCGGGAAGTAGTCCATATTGAACTGGCCTTTCTCGGATTCGTTCCAGGCGAACGCGGCTTCTTGCGTTTTGATGATATGGTGGCCGAGTTTTTCTTCCTCAGGCCAAAGGAATCCATCCGGGTTCATCGGCATCGCGTCGTGTCATTCCTGGGTATAGCGGGTGCCGGGTGTAAAGTCGGGCAGGTGAGTCGGGAGCGTGGGTAAATCGGCTAGCGGGTCGCCGGTGATCTCGCGTATGATACGGTATTCGTCGGGGAGAGTGGTAGAAATTGGGCGGATACGATCGGCTACCTTCTTATACTTTTTCTTGGTAACGACTCCTTTTAGGTCCCTGGTAGGGGGGGTGGTATACAAGATATAAGTAGCGTGTTCAGTAGAGGCTTTGTTACAAATATTCGAAGAAGAAATATGTGACGCAGGAGCGGAGACGGAACAAGACGAAGGAAGGGTATCGGTAGTACGTAGCTGATTTTGTACATCGGTCAACAATGAAATGTACTGGGCGGCAGTCTGAGGCTGAGACGAAGAGAAATCTAAATCGATAGAAAAACATAAGTCCTCTTCTAGGGGAAACGGCAAAAGGGAAGCATAGTTCGTGGTATAGGCGTGGTCGCTTTCGAGTGGCGGCTTCTCATCTCCCGGTGCGTCCTTCCCGAGAGGTATCTCCGGGTCCTCGACTTCTAAAAATCCGGCTTTCCGGTGTCGGACCGCTCTCGTCGGTTCTTTTGGTTGTGCTCGATGGTGGGCAAGGTGACGACGGCGCCGGTGTTTGGATCCGTGATCGTGATTTGTTGTTCTCCGTTTTTATAATCCTTCGTAAGGGCTTCGGAAAGCGTGAAGAACGGGCGGCCGATGAGGATCTCATAGGGGGCGTCGTCGACGACTTGGACTTGGAGGAAAAGATCGACGTCGCCAAAAGTGAATTTTAGGTTGGCGATCCGGCCGAGGGTGTCGTTGTCGCTTTTATTTGCCAACTGCATCCGCATCTTCATATTTTGGAGGCCGTAACCGAGTTTCTCCCAAATATCGCGTCGCATGCCGATGATCATGGAACCGTTGTCGAGGACGCACTCGAATACGAATTTTCCGTTGATGAGCGGGTAGACCGCACGGAGAGGGACTGAGTTGCGGCCGACGACGAGCGGGACGTTTTCCTGACAGTGTTGACAGGCGTGAGTGGGGATTTCGGGTGCGTGAAAATGGAAGACCTCGACGTTGTTACTCTCGGCGGTGACCTTTTTCGACGTAGTGAGGTCCTTCATGTGACAGCGGGCGTCGGACGACATGGCTAAAAGTTCTCGTTGCGAAATGCAGACTTGAGAATCGAGCGCGCGGTCGATGACGGATTTGGCGATACCGGGATCTTCGATGGGGGCTTGGTAGCGGTATTGGGGGTGCGATGCGGGAAGGTTCTGGGGAGTGCGTGGCACGAAGGCGGTCGGCTCGGTCGGCCACGTGTTCGAAGGTGGAACGATGGTGATCGGGTGCTCGTTGACAGGTCTGGTAGACGTTTTCTCGGCGGGTTTCGCGGCGGGGACGGACGTGGAAGTGGCGGGCGGATTGGGATACGTCTCTCTAGACTTGCCTTTCGCCTTCAATGGGATTTCTACACTGTCGAATCTAACCCGTTTACGAAGCCGCTGCACTTCGGCTTCCAGAACCTTAATTTGTTCGTTGTCGTTGTCGATGTCGGACGTCGTGGACTGAAAGATGTCGGCGTACTCGGTGGTGACCTCTGGTTCATAGGTGGGTACTTCGACGGCGGAGACGAAGTTAGCTTTGACATGAGGCGGCGGGTCGCGTTGGAACGGTTCTGTGGGGTTGCGGGCAGGGGGAGCGCGGTTGCCGGGGTTCTGTGCGTGCCACGCGTCGAAGTGTTCCCTCATATTTTTGCCGACGATAGCCTTTGGAAGATACATTCCATTAGGCAACACGATGCGGCCGTGCTCGTTCTTGCGGCATATTCCGTTTCGAGTGTACTGCTCGCAGATGGGACAATCGCGTATACGATGGAACGGGTCGTCGCAAAAGAGGCAGTTGAAGTTGGTGAAACCCTGTCCCGTGGTGGTCGGCTCGGCCCTATTTGCACACGGCTTTGGGGGGTTGTTGCGTTCGGTGAGGGCTTGCGTGAGGACAGCGAGTTGTTGCGAAACGAGACGAAATAGGTTGGATACGTTAGGTTCGACCGGTTCCGCTTTAGGAATGACCGGGTCATAGCGAGCGGGTGGCGGGTAGCGGGTGGCGGGTTCTATTGGAGTCGAGTACCGGATGGCGGCAGGCGACGTTGACGATAGACGAGAGACGGTGGACGGTTCGGCCGCGGTTCCGGCCAGCAGGAAGTGGGCGCAATTGTGGAAGTCCTGGAAGTCGTAAGGGTCGCTATGGAAATGGTTCGGTTTTTGGTACTGCAGACGGGTTTTGATGTCCTTTTTAAGCTCGACATGGAAGCCGTTCTCGTACGCGATGTTGCGTTCTCGGGGAGAGATCCGACCCTTGTCTAGAAGAAACCCTGAGATCCAGATGAACTCGCGGTAATATTCGCCAAGTTCAGTGCGGGTACGGATACCGTAAGCGGTTTGGGTGTGCATAAGACGGTTGAGATCCGCCATAGTGTACCGGTGATCGTCTTCCGTGCCCGGGTATAGCACGAGTACGCTCCTTTTGAATGCGGCATAATTGACGCCGGTCGCGCTAGGTAAACTTGCCCGAAGCTCGTAGTCGCTAAGCAATGCGTAGCGCAGACTATGCTTGATGCGTCCTGCATCATCGAGAGCGGCATCGGCAGCAAGTATCTCGACTTCTTCGAAGAAGCGGTTTAAATTGAGCGGGTTCCCGTCGAAGGTCGGGGCCGTGGAGTGACCGCGAGCGGGCATTTGTCGTGGAGTAACATGGGGAGCGGTAACGTGGGGAGCGGTCGAAGATCCAGAGGTCGAAGTCATTGTGGGTGGAAGGAGCTGAGATGTCAATGAAGCGGTTGTCGGGTGTACGATGAGCAGGTCGGGTAACGTGGGCGATGACAGCGTGGACGAAGACGAAGACGGGGACAATGACGATGACGGAGTTTTCGATGTCGAGAGCGAAGACGTGGACGGGGGTTCTAACGAGGTCGAAGTCGGGGACGTAGGCGATGCGGGTGTCGAACTGAGATCGGATGAGTCGGGTGTAATGGTAATTATCGGTATATCGACCGATTCGAGACTGTCGGATGAAAGATATAGGGGGGTGTTTGACCCTGAGACGAGCGGGAGGTTGTTATGTCGAGCGAGGTGGTCGGGTACTAGCTGGAAGAAGTCGTCATCGATTGTCGGGTCGAAGGCGGCTAAAGAGAGTTCTTGTTGAAGAGTTCTTCGAGGAAGATCTCGAACACGACGGTCAGAGGGAGGGATACGGGAAGAGGAAGCTATGGTGGTGCTAGACTATTCCTCGCGGTGGGCTCCAGATGTAAAGGCGAGGTCGGGGTGGCTGCGGAATAATAATCCTAAGCCTGTGGGGTCAGCGTAGAAGTGACTAGGAATAGTCTAACAAGCTTCAGTAAGATAATAGGATATAAAAGGTAAGAAGCCACCGAGTAAACTACTGAAATCTATCAAGACTGGTCGAAGCCGACGAAGCCGACGATGTCGGGTACGACGGGTCGGGTGTTGGGTGACGATGGACGTAGAGATAAAGGCGGTAGAACGACGGGGAGAGCGTTGAGGAATCTGACGAGTAATGTGTGCGATGGATTTTACTGAGAGACTAATTCTCAGAGAGAGGAAACGGGGGAACTGGTTTCTTATTTTGAGACGGCGCTTGGGCACTGTTTTTATACTACAAATTTCTGTACCTAGATTCGGACGAGAGTCCTCGGCCGATGAGAGGAAACAAAGGAGAATAAAAATGGGGAAGTAGGAAGAGCGTTGCGAGGCGACGATGACAGGGAAAATGGGTGGAAGATATAAAAACTGTAAAAGATGCAATATACTTTACTATATCCCCATAAGGGAGACGCTAGGCGTGAATAAGGCAAGTCTGATGTCGGGATCCCAGTCCGATGAGATCTATCTTTGATATTTGAAGTTCCGTGAGTTTAGGAGATAGACCGACCAGGTACGTGAGCGGCCGTGCTAGTCGGTATGCATCGGGTTGCGTCGGGTTGCGTCGGGTTCAAGCGTAGATTGCTAGAGACGTCGGGTTCGAGCAGATTCGCTAGATATCAATGTTACGGCCTCAGAGGGTCGAGGACCCTCTACAGCAAGCCGTGGGGGTTACCCAAAACAAGATGAGTCTGCCCCAAGAACCAGACTAAACGTAAGGAAAGGAAAAGAATAGTGTTGCCGTAGTTCGGTTCCGAACCTAGCCGAACCCGGTTCAAACCCCGAACCGAACCCGGGGTTCAGTCTAAGTTCAGCCAAATGCTGAACCGGACCGCGGGTTCAGTTCAGGGTTTCGAGGCTGGCCGGATTTCCTGAACGGCTCCAAACCGCGTCCAAACCGCGAACGCGGATATTTTTAAGAAATTTATTTCATTTGTTTTTCATATTTCTTTACTTACCATTTCGTGTTAAACGGTATCATGTGACCGGCCGTGACGAGGTAGCTTTCACGCGACACAGCAACATCAACGCGGATTGAACACAACACAAATTGTGTTGTGTTCCTCAAGGTAAGTTTCCTTTTTTTCTTAACTTTACTAATGTTATTTGCGACAGGAAAATCGACAACCACGGCAACGACAACCACGACGCCCAGCAGCAGCAGCAGCAATGTCGGCAGCAGCAGCAACAGCGGCAGCGGCAACGGCAACAGCAGCAACAGCAGGAGCGCAGCAGCAACAGCAGCAACGGAAACAGCAACGGCAACGGCCACGACAGCAGCAGCAGCGCCGGCAGCGGCAGCAGCAGCAGCAGCAGCAGCAGCAGCAGGAGCGCAGGAGCAACAGCAGCAACGGCGGCAGCAGCAACGGCGGCAACAGCAGCAGCAGCAGCAGCAACGCTGGCAGCAGCAACACCGGCAGCAGCAGCAGCTGCTGCTGGTGCATCAAGCCCCAACATCACCATCAGCGGCGGCAACAACAACGGCAACCACCACCACGACGGCCAGCAGCAGCAGCAGCAGCAATGCCGGCAGCAGCAGCAACAGCGGCAGCGGCAACGGCAACAGCAGCAGCAGGAGCGCAGCAGCGACGGCAACGGCAGCAGCAGCAGCAGCACCAGCAGTGGGAGCGGCAGCAGCAGCAGCAACAGCACCAGACAGCTCCCCCGTAGCCCAACTTCCTCGCGAAGCGTAGCGCCGTATCAATTGATACGTGCCTGCCATTCGTGAGGAGAACGGAGCTCAGGGGTGAGCCAACCTCGGTCTGGGGTTCAGACTGCGTCTGAACCCAGACCGAATGCTAAGAGACGGTTCAAAGCCGAAGTTCAGTTCGCGGTTCCGCCAAAAAGGGTCGGAACCGGACCGAACTGAACTTCGGCAACACTAGAAAAGAAGAAAAAGTCCGAACCAACAACAAGGACAGTAGATATAGTGAATGGACTTGAGGGGAGGTAAATGGGAATCCAACCATGAAGCTACAACATGTCCAACTACACCATGTTTTCACCATGAGGTGGACATGAGGCGTCCTCATGTCGATGTTCTCGCGATCCAACTGGAGGCCCGGGTGTCATTGAGGAATAGAGGGGGTCCGGATGACTCGGATGATTTGTCATCGGATCATGTGATGTGCAGAATTGACTATTCGGGGTCTACACTTGCTGTAATGGGCAAATGCACAGTCTGGCAAGTGCGGTGCACGGTTGGGTCGAAGAGGGGTATCGTCCAGTGTGGGATTGGTGAAGGGAGTGTCTTGAGGTCGTGTGGATATAGCGACAAGGTTGGTGGTATGAAAGAAAATAAAGGAATGTATGGAGGAAAAACCAACTAAGACAGTGGGCTAGTCGAGGTCAGACATGTGAACAGCATAAGCTGTACCGGATGACGATGTCTGTGTCAATGACGTATCGAGGGGTGATGTCTTGTCCTGTGTGTAGAACAACGTGGTCCACCTGATGTCGGTATTCGTCCAAGAAAGGATATCATTGTAAATGAGTGTGGGAGGTATCAAGATTATAGATGGAAAAGGATAAATGAACGTGGGTCCAGGTTTCGAGTCATGGGCACAGGTGACAAGCTGTGGGAACAAGTCATCGGGTACTGCAATGAAGCGATGTCGTGCGAACAATATGCGATAGGGGTTGGTTCACTGTTTGGGAAGTTGTATGGTCTGTGGTTGAAGTCCAAAAGAGTATGCTCTGGCAATGGTCAGATTAGAGAGAACAGTGAAATGTCTTGTGATCGGGGATTGTTCAGAGTTCGCATGCAGGTGAGGAATGTCGTTGGATCGTCAGGGAGGATAATGGTAGGCACAGGGTATGAATATGGAAACCAAATATCCGGGAATGGCAATTGTCAATTACGTGTTGGTATAATGAAGGAAGGTTGCCTTTTCCAGAGGCAAATCATGACGATGTAGAAACCGATCAGGAAGGTGATCGCTATGGCACCAATGATCATTACAGTTATGAACTGTTTGGTGAGGATAGCCATTGTGCGTTGGTTTGGGAAGACAGTATGTTGTACAGCGAAGACAATGAAAGTGACGTCCATTGGCAAGGCGACTATTCGGTTACAGCAAGGTAACGTGGGGATGTGTCCATGGTCGGTCTGGATTGTTCTAGAAGAAGAAAGGATAAAAAGAGAACAAGGACAAGAATAAACAATGATGTCCAAAAGAAGACAAAAGGTAAAAGGAAATGAAAAAGGAAGGTAAAGTGGAATCGTCATCGTGGGTAGCGGAGTCGGAATCGGAGTTGCGGAGTTGAAAAATGTAACAAGTGGTCTAGATCTCACCAGCCTAATTCCAAAATTCCAACAGCAAGGATTCATCTATATTAATCAACTCACAAGCAATCGGATGACCATTGAGAAGCTCTCGGCATGGCTTGCCATTCCTCCTGGGATGGCTGATCTAAATATTGGGTATGCTGAGGAAGATTGCAAAGGTATTGTTGCTGGGACATTTACAATGGAATTGCAGATGGACTTCGGTGGCCCAGCAGGAGATATTTGATGTGGTCCAGAAATAGTTGTAGATTTTTTGCTTGTACTGACTACATTTTCAACAAGTAGCCATTGTCCCTTGTCTGGCTTGTAGAGTGGTTTTGATCCCAGGAACTAACAGACATGCATAAGTGAAGGTCATTGTTCAGCGCAAAACGGCATGTAGGACGTCGACTTGTCGACAGAGAGTATAAAGGTGTTGGGATTCTTGGGAACAGACTGAAATGATGGTGAACAACATGCACAGCCACATCAGCTTCTCGTCACATCGATGTCCTCCAGTACCCCAGACCTTGTTCTATCGGACAAAAGAGTGATGTGGTTTTTCAAATGCAACGACTTGCTCATATACATCAATGGTGAACTGTTCTTCGGTGAGAATGGTGGCTTATTGAATGGAACTCGGAATCTAACCGACTGTTAGTGTTTAGAACCAGGACCGATGTCTGTTGGGGCAATCTCTGCAGTTGTATGAGCACTCTCATCAGTCTCATTACAGGTTACAACTATGTCTTTCGAGCAAGAGATTCTTCCACAGATGAGTTGATTCTCTGGAACATGCAGTCACGGGAACCCTTTGGAGATTGTAAAGCATACGATTTCTTAGGTCCATCCATTCTGCCTCAATATCAACTCCTTTTTTTCATTCTTGTCATCTAGTTTCGTTCCAGGGCGAGTCTCCACATAATCCTCGACCAAGAGACCTCCTTTTCCAAGATATCCAGCCATGTCCATGGAACAGGAGCAGGAGAGGCACACCTTTAAGGACAGCAACTTCCAATTCCTCGTTGTTGGTTACACCCTCTTGTAGTCTCAGGCTCGTCTACGCCAGTTGAGGGACTGCCACAGCAGGTCCGCAGTAGTCTGCTAACTCTCCTTTTGACACTTGGTGAATGTAAATAATCCCGTAGACACTGCGTGGCAGACCAAGGACATTGTCTCTGGAAAGGACAGGGACCGTTCAGCCAGTTTGGCCAGGTACCTCGGTATCTGTCGTTATTCGCATTACTCGATGCAAAGCTGAACACTTTCTTAGGGATCAGGATCCTTGGAAACAGAGATGCGTGATGAGCGTGCTGCCCATCGTTCTGCCTTGATTCCTTCCCCAATACAGAACAAGGAACAAGTGAGAAGCTCCCCAATCGAACTGATTACTTGTTGACTTCTTTTCAGGCAAGCAAGGCTCCTCAGAGGTGTTGGGACATTTACATGCAATGCTCTATCACCGGAACGACAAACCTCATTGAAGGAGACGTCCGCAAGCCTGCAGACATCGAGGCTGCTCACATTTTCCCTCACGCATACCAGGACCAAGTAAGCTGACCTCTTGAACAAAGATTCATTGCTCTGATTGATTTATTTTGAGTGGGTATCAAATGGATGGCCAGCAACTTGCACGGATCGCGGACCGGATGAAGACTGTCGTCACGATTTCACCAGCTATCATCAAATATGCTGTCTCAATAACATGATCCCTCTGCGCTGATATGCACTCAGCCATCCTGAGCTCCGATCTCATATATTTGCAATCCCTTGCGATTTGATGCGACTTACCACTCTTCGACCTTCCGATCACATAGTGACTATTGCGATCTTCTGCGACTTCGGAGATATTTAGTTATCGCACTTCGAAGTATTTCCTTTGTTCTCTTTGTTCTCTATATTCATTTACCGTTCTCTCTACCTATCCTTTCTTCTATATGCCCTTTATATCACATATCTCCTTTTAGTATCATCCTTTCATCTCTCTTCCTTTGTCCTTACAGCTTATATACCTGCTTGTATGAGCCACTAGACAGAGAACCCCCAGAGAATCAAGACAGACCATCATTCCCCCTTCATCTCAGAGCTTCCCCTTCATCCTAGTTCTATTCTCTTCACATTCCATCACGTTCTCTCATCGTCTGACCCTTCGATCTCACTGCGACTTTTGATTTTATTGCAACTCTTCGATTTTGATCGCACCACTCCAGTTTTGATCGCAGCACTTCTCTTGAGTTTCTAATCCACTTCTATTCATTCTCCTTCATTTCCTGTACTAGTGTAGGCTTTCTGAAGCTTCCTTGCACCTTTTCACCTTTTGTAGTTGTAGGATTTCCCTTCTTATAGCTACATATAGCGTATCAGCGCGCTGATATTCATCGCCTCTGGGATGCGTACGAAATTGGAATTGATATCTATGTTCGTCCTAGTGTTCCCGTCTTTGGAATCTCTCTCATATATCAGTCCAACAGGACGACTATCATGTTATCAGCTTTTCCATGGGGCACGCATATCTCTCATCGCTGATACGGTTTCCACGTCTATGACCCCGGATAAAGAGGTAATAAATGATGAAAAACGTCGCAAAGGTGTGAACGAGACTTGGGGACACTCCCGACAATAACGCGATAGTGTGCGATAATATGCACTAGTGTTGCCGTAGTTCGGTTCCGAACCTAGCCGAACCCGGTTCAAACCCCGAACCGAACCCGGGGTTCAGTCTAAGTTCAGCCAAATGCTGAACCGGACCGCGGGTTCGGTTCAGGGTTTCGAGGCTGGCCGGATTTCCTGAACGGCTCCAAACCGCGTCCAAACCGCGAACGCGGATATTTTTAAGGAATTTATTTCATTTGTTTTTCATATTTCTTTACTTACCATTTCGTGTTAAACGGTATCATGTGACCGGCCGTGACGAGGTAGCTTTCACGCGACACAGCAACATCAACGCGGATTGAACACAACACAAATTGTGTTGTGTTCCTCAAGGTAAGTTTCCTTTTTTTCTTAACTTTACTAATGTTATTTGCGACAGGAAAATCGACAACCACGGCAACGACAACCACGACGCCCAGCAGCAGCAGCAGCAATGTCGGCAGCAGCAGCAACAGCGGCAGCGGCAACGGCAACAGCAGCAACAGCAGGAGCGCAGCAGCAACAGCAGCAACGGAAACGGCAACGGCAACGGCAATGGCAACAGCAGCAGCAGCAGCAGCAGCAGCAACGGCCACGACAGCAGCAGCAGCGCCGGCAGTGGCAGCAGCAGCAGCAGCAGCAGCAGCAGCAGCAGCAGCAGCAGCAGCAGCAGGAGCGCAGGAGCAACAGCAGCAACGGCGGCAGCAGCAACGGCGGCAACAGCAGCAGCAGCAGCAGCAGCAGCAGCAGCAGGAGCGCAGGAGCAACAGCAGCAACGGTGGCAGCAGCAACGGCGGCAACAGCAGCAGCAGCAGCAGCAACGCTGGCAGCAGCAACACCGGCAGCAGCAGCAGCTGCTGCTGGTGCATCAAGCCCCAACATCACCATCAGCGGCGGCAACAACAACAGCAACCACCACCACGACGGCCAGCAGCAGCAGCAGCAGCAATGCCGGCAGCAGCAGCAACAGCGGCAGCGGCAACGGCAACAGCAGCAGCAGGAGCGCAGCAGCGACGGCGACGGCAGCAGCAGCAGCAGCACCAGCAGTGGGAGCGGCAGCAGCAGCAGCAACAGCACCAGACGGCTCCCCCGTAGCCCAACTTCCTCGCGAAGCGTAGCGCCGTATCAATTGATACGTGCCTGCCATTCGCGAGGAGAACGGAGCTCAGGGGTGAGCCAACCTCGGTCTGGGGTTCAGACCGCGTCTGAACCCAGACCGAACGCTAAGAGACGGTTCAAAGCCGTTCGGGTCCAGGTTTGGCCATGCGCCAAACCGGACCCGAAGTTCAGTTCGCGGTTCCGCCAAAAAGGGTCGGAACCGGACCGAACTGAACTTCGGCAACACTAATATGCGCGATAAAATAAACAAACACGAAGAGTCGCAAGACAACGCGATGTCGCAACGCAGTGATAAACAAGGATCGGAAGGCTTAGCTGGGTGTCCTAGATGACAGCGTGATATGCGGTGATGACGCGATGAGACGGAGGTTCTGTGCTATGACTTAGGTCACGATAGCGGAGAGTACGTGATGAGGAGAGATGCAGATTCGAGTGAGAATGACTAGATCTTTTTAAAACTTAAGCCGCAAACTAGTGGAGAGGGGAGAACTGGGTTCTTCTTCGCATATTTTCTACTACAGGACACTTTTTATATTCTAAAGGGATAGGGGGAAAGGGTGGATGAGTGAAATAGAAATGCAGCGAAATATCGCATGAAAGCGACGAAACGGGAATGGAATAGTGAAGGATTTGAAATAACGGCGAATATCACATGAAAGTCGGCGAAAAGACAAAGATAAACCGGATGAATTACATTTCTGGTATCGGACTCGGTGTCCGAACGTGTAGGACGTGTTTAACAGTCGTGTGTCAGCATATTAAGACCGGGTCGCACAGTTAAGATACAGCGAAGATGTCGCGGTCACGCGCGAGTCGATTGGCGTAAGTCGCGCAAGTCGCGGGCGGCGCGCTGATGTTTCGCATGTACGCGGGACTGCGGAAGAGTCATAGGGAAAGTAGAATTGACCATATGAGAGATTCCGTGCCCAAAGGGAGAGACTGCGTATCATCACATCACCTTAAGATAACTCATCTGGAAGCCAAACACCGCCCTCTCTTTGAACTCATTATGGACCATCTTGCACAAGGTGTCTATTTTTGCTGTCTTTTCCCTGAGTCAAGGCATGCCAATTGCCAATGAAGGAGCAGTCTTGATTCCATCGCAGAAGCCATAGAGGCTCGGCTTTCCGAAGAAGACTCTGAGGATGAGGCCACTGGCTATCTATCCACTCACATGGAACACCTGAGTCTCCATCAAAAATCGGAGGTATTGACAAGGGCACGAGCAGAGGTCAACCAATACAAGCCAAAGGACAGGGAGCATGGCAAGGGTAAGGCCTCCTTTGAAAATTATCTCGATGTCACCTTATCAATGTGCATTTGTACGCCCTGGGAATGGTGAAGAACTCTCTTGTCAAATTGAAGTCCCTTTTGTTTTCTTTTTGTTATGAACAGTGTAAGAAACTTGCCCAATGGTAATATAGTCAAATCACTCTCTTATGCACAGCTCTTTGCCAAGCCGCAAGAGTGTGCAGCTCGTCTCGTCTCAGCTGGATCAGTTTCAAGCCAGGGCCCTTGCTCATACCTACACAGGATCAACCATTTCCTGAAAATGCGGCACCTGCCATGTGCCGCGTTTGTACACGAAATGCGGCCAAAACACGGTATGATGCATGATCATTGGTATGGTTATAACAACCTATGTGAGTGATCGGAGTGCCTGTATTGCCTCTTCCGAGTGCATATTCCATTTCCCATCAATCTCCCACCCTTCCTCTGCATTTCTTCCACATTAGTACTAGCTCGTGGATGTTCTGGACAATGTTGAGTCGTTGTAAGGGTGCACTGCAGTAATGTGAACGGAATCAAATACCAACTCTACCACAGTGCTGTACGAATTCTGAGGGGTTCAATCTCAATCCAAAAGGTTAATAAAAATACTCAGAGGTGCTCTGGATAGTGGCGATGATGTTTCCAATGTGCGTGATGTGCGCGATGCGCGCGGCGTGTGCGAAACAGTCGGTGATGTTTTCGGCGTATACGTAGCACTTCGTGGAAGGAACGCAAAGTTTTAATAGAGCAGCGCGGAGCTATTGCATGGACAGCGCAGTAAAGAGGTGATATGATAGACTGGAATCGGGGGTATACAAGACGTCTCTCTAGTATGTAAACTATAGGGGGTATTTATGCGAAGTTGGTTGTTAGGACAATACAGGGTGAAGAAGGCAAGACAAATAGACGGTGCACGATGGAACTATGGTGCAATAGGGATGAAATGGAACTGAAATGAAGGGTATAGCACCATGCGAAGCAATTTCCAAAATATCTAGAGGATAGGAGCTATAATGTTTGAAATAAGTGAAACATGTCGCATAAAGACTTCCCTGGAACCAGAATGGAATCGGAATGGAATAGGGTGAATGGTACAAGCGTGGGTGATGTCGGAGAGGCTCGAAATATGTTTCCGAAGGGGGCAGAAGCACTCCGAAGAAAATCGCCATAATGTCAAATTATCGCCCGTATCGCGCGCATATCGCAGTTGCATCGCAATGGAGATACATATAAATGGGGATGTTTCGCAATGAATCACAGCGAATCGCAGTATGTCGAAGCTAGAATAGGTCCAATAGAATGTTTCCATGCTTAGGGACGTGCGCTGCATATCATCGTCAACAAACGCCGGAGTGTTCCCAAACGGTCCACTCACGGTACAAACTATGTCATTGTCCAATCCGTCCGTGTTCCTCTGTCAGACCCTGTCCTACTGCCGGCATTCTCTTCTCGCGATTCCAGGAACCAATGGAAGCCTTTCCGAGAAACAGAAGTGAGATATCTTTCATTTTGGTGACAGAATAATACCTGTTGCTGTCTGGTACCATATGTGACACCACCAGCTCATGTAGAACATTCTGGATGGGTTGTAAACAATGTTAGCACTAATATAATGAGATATAGACAGAATTTGAACCATGGTTTTCGATCCGGTATCGATTCTGCGGCTGACATTGTATCTGCAACTGGTGTATACCATCTTGCATGTCTTGACCGAAATTTGGAGGGCTCGAGGGGTCTGAATAAGTCAGAAGTAATTGAACACTCAGATAAGAATACGAACATGATATATTGACCGCTTTTTTGTGCTAGAAGGTGTGCCGGCCACCTGAAACTATATCTATGGACCGAAATACGTGTTGGCTGGACCTTGCATGGAAAATGGAATGTTGCAGCATCCTGAATGACTCAGAAAGGGTCTGAGCACCAAGAGAACAACATAAAGAGAAGATGTATACTTTACTTTGGTTCCCACGAGTGCTTCTTCATCCCGGAGTATGTGTGCAGATTGGGGCACCACCCATAAAATCCAAAATTTGAAATGAGGGAATTGGGACGAAAGGAGTGGCATGCACTGAGATTTAGGTCGCGAGAGTCAGGATTTCAAATGGCTTAGACATTTGAGTAGAATTGGATGAGATACAGGCTCCTGCAAAGCCTTGCTGAGGGGGTGACGAATTCCTAGTTGTATGGAAAGTACCGTAGATTTAATGTCCGATATGAGGTAATATCAGTCTCCGACCAATTATCATTTTAAAGTCCGTACTCTTAATCCCTCGACCCCCTCAGCAGCGGCTTGAAGAAAACATTTGTAAACAAACGTGCGACAAATTTCAGTAAGCCCTAATCTGGCAATTTTTAATATACATTTTCGCGTCTCTCTACAGAATGTCTCAAACATCACCAGCTGACACTGTACCACCCAACAATCTTGGGGCAAAAACCAAGAAATATTTCGGCCACCTCCCTTGCCAGTGGCAGGTCACTGTGGTGGAGGCCATTCTGAAGAAAGACAAGGATATTATTCTTATAGCAGCAACGGGATCCGGCAAAACACTCACCTTCTGGATGCCTTTGCTAGCTTCAGCAGATGGCATCATGATTGTCTGCACACCACTCAATATTCTGGGTACACTGAATGTCGCCAGTCTTGCTAAACATGGCATTCCAGCCATCTGCATTATGGCTGAGACTGCAACACCTGCAAACTTCAGAGTGAGCACTCTTATAATATAGCTGTGATTATGCATACAGATATTACATACCAGGACATTGCCAACCTCAAATACCGTGCCATTGTGACAAACATTGAGAGCTTGATGAAGCCTGGTGGTGGATTTGAACGCCTATGGAAGAACAGTATATTTACAAGCAAGCTGATTGCACTCACATTCGACGAGGGTCATTGTATTGCTAACTGGGGCATGTTCCGCCCCGAGTATAAACAGGCAGAACGACTCCGATACTTTCTTCCGGGCCATGTCCAGATTTTCATCACATCTGCGGCTCTTGCAGGATGTCACAGACACACTACAAATCATCTTACAAGTTCCGCACCGATTGCAACGCCTCGGGTTTGCATCTTGGAGAGGCTGCGTTCAAGACTGTAGCGGCGTGGAAATGGTCAGCGGAGCGGTGGGCGGTGAATGTGTTTTCATGAGGGCCAGTATCTCCTCCACAAACTCGGTTGCCCAAATCCACCATGTCTCTCGCGACAGAGTCTCCACCGTGTTGATTTTCCCACAGTGCGCGCAGTCGACCAGGCGTTGAAGGACCTCATCCGACATAACCAGACTGGGTCCCATCATGTCGAGCGCCGCCGGTCTGAACTTTCTAACCGTTTCGTTGGTGCGAAATCGACGAAGCGCCGTGGTCAGTGCTAGATCGTGTTGGTTGGGGTCGTAGGGTTTCAGACGAGACTGGGGTAGAGGTTTGTTGGCACGAAGGCTTGGGTCAACAGGTGCAAAATCCATAAAGGCGCTTGGCAGGCAGCCCTCGCAGCAGATGACTGGTTTGAGGTAGACACAACGCGGACAGCCAGCAGGCAAGTCAGGGTGACACACCTTGTAGTTGGACTCTGTATTGGTGTATGTAAACATTACCCAACTCACCAAACATGGACCCACCCAAACGACTGTTCCCGAAGTATATCAGCAATGGCTTTCGAATACACCGCAAGTGTGGTCTTGTTTTTGCATTGATAAGGTCATCCATTACAGGTTCTACCTCCGTCGCTTTACTCTTCCGCATTCGCAACTGTGCAGGTGATTGATTGTACACCATCTCCAGCCTGGTCTCATCATTGAGCCCATCTTCTGCGGAGTTGGCTGGGATAGAGAGAGTAGCTGCAGCTGCAGGCACCTCTGGGGTGGGCCCGGTATGCCTTTTCTTTTTGGTCACTCGCAATGTTTCGAGGTTCTCACTTGCCTTCCTTTTTTTCTGCTCTAGCTGAGCCGCCTTCTGCTTAATGTTTGCATCGAAATACTTCGGCTCAGCAATGAGCATGGCAGTCCTGGTCAACACCCTGTTTCGTACAGCTCGACCGAAACGCTGCCACAAGGTGCAGATATCACAAGTCACTTTCCACTGGATCACCAATTCTATGTCCCGTAAGTCTAAGCCCTGAAAATAAGTCAGATAACACAAATTAGATGGTGACTACAGTCAACTTACCATGCCGAAGGAGTCTGTAGCCAGACAACCCCATGTACGTCCTTCCTTCAGGTCTTCACAGGATTCTTCATGAAATGCTGCTGACATCTCCGAATTGAACCACCTAATTAGACCGCACCTTGTAGGTGGCAAACGACTTTGCAAAAAATTTGATGCCCGTACTGATTCAGCGATGTTGTTGAAGAAGATCAGAAACTTAGGAGGACACCATTCGGGAGGGGGGTTTTCCGGAATAAGGAATGCAAGGTCCAGGAAGCTATTGGTGGGATGGACCATTTCGCGGACAGTGAGTCGAATATTTGGCCTGTCATTTGAGCGATGTACAGTGACTGAACTCTGTTTTCTGATTTGTAGTGTGTCTGTGACATCCTGCAAGAGCCGCAGATGTGATGAAAATCTGGACATGGCCCGGAAGAAAGTATCGGAGTCGTTCTGCCTGTTTATACTCGGGGCGGAACATGCCCCAGTTAGCAATACAATGACCCTCGTCGAATGTGAGTGCAATCAGCTTGCTTGTAAATATACTGTTCTTCCATAGGCGTTCAAATCCACCACCAGGCTTCATCAAGCTCTCAATGTTTGTCACAATGGCACGGTATTTGAGGTTGGCAATGTCCTGGTATGTAATATCTGTATGCATAATCACAGCTATATTATAAGAGTGCTCACTCTGAAGTTTGCAGGTGTTGCAGTCTCAGCCATAATGCAGATGGCTGGAATGCCATGTTTAGCAAGACTGGCGACATTCAGTGTACCCAGAATATTGAGTGGTGTGCAGACAATCATGATGCCATCTGCTGAAGCTAGCAAAGGCATCCAGAAGGTGAGTGTTTTGCCGGATCCCGTTGCTGCTATAAGAATAATATCCTTGTCTTTCTTCAGAATGGCCTCCACCACAGTGACCTGCCACTGGCAAGGGAGGTGGCCGAAATATTTCTTGGTTTTTGCCCCAAGATTGTTGGGTGGTACAGTGTCAGCTGGTGATGTTTGAGACATTCTGTAGAGAGACGCGAAAATGTATATTAAAAATTGCCAGATTAGGGCTTACTGAAATTTGTCGCACGTTTGTTTACAAATGTTTTCTTCAAGCCGCTGCTGAGGGGGTCGAGGGATTAAGAGTACGGACTTTAAAATGATAATTGGTCGGAGACTGATATTACCTCATATCGGACATTAAATCTACGGTACTTTCCATACAACTAGGAATTCGTCACCCCCTCAGCAAGGCTTGGCAGGAGCCTGGATGAGATATCGCAGTTGCATTGTGGGACTCCAAATAAAGCGTGAAAGTCACCTGTGACAAGTCACGTGACAAAGACAATAATGTCCCGTGCGACCCAATTGTCGTAAATTGACGGTCGAAAGTGAATGAGCGATATGGTTTTGTGTCTTCTTGTGTTTCTGGCCATAGAATTTCCTGATGTTTGCTTATCCCCAGGACATAGGGAGTTGTGGGGGCCTTCAAGTTCCGTCATATTGCTGACGCTAATAAGGTCGTATCCTGCTGTCGTTTACGCGATTACCACTAACAGCCCTTCGTAGCATTGCAAGTGCATTTGCATTTTTGTCTTGGACCCTCGAGATCGCCATTTCTCACGTGTCGGGTGTCCTGCACCTATTTCAGCGAACAATATACGGAACCCACGAGCAAAAAAATCGATGTCCGGTGCAAGTCTTGGATTTGTTCGTAAACGGGGTGCAAATTCGGTGCAATTCAGAGGGACACGGATCCGACACGGTACCTGCGGAAGGGTCATAACTAAAACTCACGGGTAGTGCAAGACAAAGTCGGGGCACTCAAGAAATTTCGCAAGTCCAACTAGCTCACGCAAAATTGCAACAAAAGACCGCCACAGTGAGGCTGACGACTTTGGGATCACGCGTCTACAGTGTGGCTTCCCCACTTCAAGTGCTATATAACCTGCAGACGTCATACACCTTGCCTTACCATCATCGAATTCCAGATCTGCCCAGGTATGTCATGTACACTTCGTGTTTGACATCAAGGCTAACTACTACTACTCATATTGCATCATTGGAAGCCATCGATGCCTATAAACACGTTTCCAAACGCCGAACCTACCGAAGACCTTCGGGCCCAAATCGACGAGGAGCTGGCGACCGGTGCTGCTGCTATGCGAGAGCTCAGCAGTCGTCGTAACACGCTCACGTCCGATGCACGATTTTCACCCGTGTTGCTGTCCAAAATATTCCTTTTGGTTCGAGCTTTGTCCGGGACTTGGCGGGACAATCACGTATCGTTGGACTGGATTGCACTCACACATGTCTGTCAACGCTGGCGCGAGGTGGCACTCAACACCCCCTTGTGCTGGGACAATGTTGATCTTGCCAAGCCACAGTGGGCGCTGGAGATGTTAGAACGTTCCAAAGCGGTGCCCATCGATGTCCAAGCGGTATCTGAGATTGATATACCTATCCCCCCTCATATGGATCAAATGGTTTCTCGCACCAGGAATCTCCACATCGTCGCAGCATACAGCACAGTCAATGAACTTCTCAGCAGCATGACTGTCGCTGCCCCATCGTTGGAATCCTTGATTCTCCGAAACGTGACTCCAAAGCGTGGCAAATCATTTGTCCCGGAGCGGATTTTCAATTGTAAGGCGCCACGCTTGCATCAGCTCTATGTAGATTCCTGTGATGGCTTTTGGCATTTCCCGCTGCAGAATTTAACCACCCTGGTCGTTTTCTTTTCGGCACGCTGGCCAATGTCGCTCTCCCCTGAGGAATTGCTCGCGAAGATCTCCATGATGCCCCTGCTGGAGAACCTTGCCGTCTCGAATTTTTGGACTCCTCAGGAGTTTACCATCTCCCTAGATCACGTAGTTCCACTACATCATTTACGCCGCTTGACTCTTGTCAGCGAAATCAATCATTGTGCCCTGTTACTTAACCACCTCTCTTTCGCCAGCACGGCCATGCTAAGGCTCCAATTTCCCTCGCAGGACAATCATACCGCCACCCTCATGTCAGCCGTGGCAAAGCAATACGGTCCCGACGACGGTCGCGATCCATGGCTTTCAGTATACATAAGCCTGGGTGGTCATTTTGCTGTGGACTTTCGTTTCCATGCTTGGACAGACTGTCCTGCCGAGAATGAAATTATCGATCGGTTGGCTGCGTTCGATATTACCACGCTTGGGAAGAATGAGCAGTACAAGCCTGTGGGGCTATTGAAGCAGCTCGTTTCATTGGGGCTTGTGGGACAGGTTGGATTTCTGATGTTGGAGCATTTTACGCTCTCGGAGGCGTACTCGCTGGAGATTCTGACGGCCTTCCAAGGCGTGCACACGTTACATGTAACGGGTCGGGCTGATGTCCTATTATCAACTTTGATATCTCACAACCCGGAAACCGGAAACCAACCAGGAGAGATTCCGTCGGTTCTATTTCCAAACCTACACCGAATGCAGTTCCATGGATGTTCTTTGCGAAGCTTCTACGAGCCCTGGAACAGAGAGGTGCATCTCATTGAGTTCCTAGCCAAAAGGCATTCCGGGAAGACAAGACTAAACCTGCTGCATATTCGAAACTGCAATAATATCAGCAGCGAGGACCTGGACCGTATGAAGGAATTAGTGGATGTGGTTGACTACATCCCCATGTGGCCGCTCAACCAGATGCCAGGTTGGAGGCAGGACTTTTACGTCCAAGACTATGCTTCAAATCGTGATTATCGTCTCACAAGGCAACCGTGACATGGTCCACTTTCTAAGTTGAGAATATGGCTAGAGAGAGAGAGCTAGAACTACCACGGAATGACAAACTTTATTCACAACTGATCGTCCGAAAATTATCAGCTTGATCTTTATTCACCAATAAGTCAGTTGCCACTGTCTGTACTCCACGTCAGATGGCCAGATTGGATGATAGTCTGAAGCGAATGACCCAAGCCTCGCTTACGAGGGTTATGGGAATTGACAAAACTTGGATCTCGCTCCAGGACGGTATCAGGTGTTCCTTCAAGAAGACGAGTTCACAGATGCCATGGCCCCAACGGTTTCGGAGGAGTCTTCGGGATCGTCTCGAGGAACATGAGTATTGGACAAACCATAGATTTGACGTTTGATATCTTGCACGAATAGGTGCGAAGTAGACGAGCGAATCAATCCACACACTCTCCTTATCTCGAATCTGAGGAGCCATTAAAGGAGTATTCTCAAGCTTGATGGGAACGATCAGAATAATCCACCCACTAGATGCCGGTTCTGGATGCCTTGAACGGTGAGCAGGTGGAATTCGCCGGGTACAAGCAAGATGCCCAGAGATCCAGCAGCGATGAGGGTACGGATCGCATATATATGGTTGAAAATTCTATCCTCTCGGAAAGCCCTGAAATATTCATTGCAAATAACGGCCTAGTGTAGCACAATTCGTTGAGGAGAACGTTTTCGAATCACAAGGCCTACTCGGAAAGATTCGAAACAATCGTTCTGAGACGATAATGGTGCGGATAAGATTCCCGGGGATTTCGTAAGGCTTATAGCGGTAGCCCTACGTCAAATGAAATGCTTATGGAATGAAAAGTCGTGATAGGCGCTAGCGATGTGAAGTTCATCTCGTGAGACGTTCGCCTCCACAGCGGCACAGCCCAAGCAACCGCGTCGCAGGTTCGAACACCGGAGCAGCGCAAGTTGGAGGTCGATAAAGCATTGATTCAGGATCCAAGCAAGCGGAAAGAAAACTACGAGACAGAGACATCAGTTCGTTCGATTTGGCGGAGTAAGGTCGAGGTCGAAAGGAAACTATTGGAGCGCAACTACGTGATGTGAACACGAAGAGGTAATTGCGAGAGAATACGTACGTACCTCGCTGTTGTTGTTGTCGAATGCGCTCGGGCTGTTAGGCGACGAATCGATCGTGATGAATTACCTTCCTGTACCAGTTGTCAGAATTGTAGCGGGACGAAACCAATGGAGAGGACAATACGGCCTTGAGACGACGGCATACAATGTGAAGCAAAGCAAGACATGAGACAGAAAAGCATTCACCGTTTTATGGATTCAGAAAGTACTCATTTACTCCTAGAAACTTGCTTGGAGGGATCATCGTCCCGCCATCGTACGCGGACACCACTGATGATCCAGCGCAAGCCTTGGCCATAACTTGAAGCTGCAACTGGTCTTGGACGACAATCCTCTTTCGAAGGATCTGGAATTCTGGAATTCTGAACATCAATCCCCTCTGCTCTGTTGCTGTCGGTGGAGGCTAAGCCTATATCGTAGGGCACCTCCCTTTATATTTCGCCTATTGTGCGTACAACTTACAGGTAGGTTGTTGAAAAGAGTTCAATAATCAATGACAGTATCATTACTGACAAGCCCCATGACTGGTCTAGTGGTAGGGTAATTATTAAATGAAGCCATCGGCCAACACACGTCCAAAATGGCAGTCATATCGACAGGCTCCTATCATGTTTGACAACCACTGCATCGGCCCTGGTAGACTTGTTCGGCATCCGTTCCCAAATAGGATCAACATCCGGTCCTTCGAGATCCCCAGCCCCATCCCAGCCCCAACACCACACTATCCGATAAAATGAGTTTTTTTTAAATTTCGAAGAACAAACTAGAAGGGGACAACACAAGAAGGATCAGCGCACCATGTTCTGGTCCAGGAACAAATTCCACAGGCTCATGCTCCTCGTCTGTAAACAGCCGATCGTGTGGGCCAAACCACGACCTATCCTGCGGATCTGTCCGTGGGTCGTCCGGGAGTCCACCGAGACGAACATACCCTCGAATAGCTGTGAGGTTTCGACGGACTGGATGGATGATATCAAAAACTCGCTAGTGATTCGCTCGTGAGCACTTGAAGAGGAGAGTCACGGAAGAATTCGACCCACTCGATCATAAGCGAGTTTCACTCGCGGCACCATCAAAATACGCCCGTAACCAGCTTCCCAATAATCATTGCAGATCAGACTACACTCGCTTGCGCTACACTCTCCCTCAGTGATCTTGGCCATCCTGAATCGGACATGTGGCGGTGAGTAGAAGGGGGCGGGATCAAGTACGGCTACGCCGTTCCAACAGGATTGAACCTGGACTGGGAGGTGCTTCAGGAAGCGAGCATTAGAGGACTTGTGATGGAAGATTTTTTCAAAGGGTGCATTCTCGAGCGCAGTGCCGTTAATGTCCCGTGCGACCCAATTATCGTAAAATACAGGAGAGCCCTGAGCAAATGAGTCTATAGATGCTTTGCCAACATAAAAGAGGAACAAGACCTACGATTTCCTCGTGAAACATATAATCAGCAGCACAGGTGATACCGGCGTTGTTATTACGACTCTGCCAGATGAGCTCGAGGAGATCATCGATGCAGGGGAGAATATCGTTCATAAATATAATGGTATCGAAGTACTCGTTCTCTGCATCCCGCAGTTCGTGGAGAGGGACGAATGCCGCATTACGCACCTCTGCGAGGTACTCGATACGATGGTTAAAGGCGCCCCTCTGACGAGGCGAGGTGCGGATGGTGACGCGCAGGCCAACGCTACGCGTCAGTGCGTCAAAGATGCGCAAAAGGGCTTTTGTCTGGTCTGTCGATCCGTTCTCGTAGATGGAAACGAAGACGTTGTGGTATCCGAGGATGGCCGCAACTCGGAAGAGTGTGGCGAAGAGGTCTGGGATGACATCGAACGAGTTGTACAAGTTTATGGCGAAGAAGTACTTGTGCTCGCTGTATACGAGTTCCCGGCGTATGTGTTCGGATTCCTCCTCGCGCCGACCGAGACCCAGGGCGTTAAGCCAGTATGAACCCGGGGGAGTTCGGTGGCCAATCAAGGGGGCATATCGTTCAGTGGCTTGCTGTGCGTAAAGAGGTTGGGCACTTCGTGTGCATTCTTTGGTGTGGTGGGGTGATAGGGAAGTCAAGAGTTCGAGCACGCGTTGCCGTTGATGGATGGTCGGGATAGGAATTGGTTGTCGGCCCTGCGGCCGCGAGGACTGGGCCAACGGTAATTGTGATCTGGCTCCCCGCCAGAATGTGGCAGACTGCTAAGGGGATCAAGGAGAAGAAAGGCTGAGAAAAAGAGGAAGAGTGAGAATTCTCACCGTCGACCAGGGTATAAGACGGGCAACGAGAAACCCAATGAATACGCCGATTGCGAGTGCCAACGGCGTTGGTATTCGTTTCAGCGGGTTCAGGACCGCATGCTTGTCGCGATGGCTCATAGCGAGACAGCGAGCAAGAAGCTTGAGAAAATGCAAGGCGGGATGTGATCAAGGCACAAGTTTCGAAGTCGTGTAATCGGCCTTGTCTCGCCTTGGTACCTTTCCTATTTTATGCACCCTAGGCTCCAGTAGCCCATGCAGCGAAGAGCTGGAAAGGGACACGCTCACATCACAATCTCGTCCGCAGTCCACAATATCGCGCCCAGCATGGGTTCAGACAACGAAAAGATATCGCACTTGAACCGCAGGGTTCTTGGTGTCACCCACAAAATCTGGATCATAATCGCACTTTTTCTCGTCCTGGTCGCTTTAACCCAGTTTATTCTTCCGACATATCACAATCACCCTCCAGTCGCATACCCTACCGCTCACTTGAAGTCCAAGAACTACATCAACTCTTCCCAGGCCGAGCCTAATCCATTCAATTTCTGTCCCCTCTTTGGCCCTGGAGACGATCTCGGTGCGAAATATGGATCGACTTTGTCAAAGAGTCGGTTGCATCTTGGTAGTGGGGCTAGGATCCAGCGTTTCATCCATAAAGCTCTCTTGGGTATGCCTGTCACCATCAGTATCATCGGAGGATCTGGTGAGTCAACTGCTTTCGTGGCTGCTGAATGCTGTTTGGAACCTCATCCCCCCCAGTATCTGCCTGTCATGGTGCCGGTGATGACCCAATATCGCCCAATTGCTACCCATCGCGTTTCTTCCAATGGTGGAACACAGTCTTCCCACACCCTGTGTCTGAGCTCACAAACGGGGCTATGCGCCGAACGAACTCTGCATACTTTGGCTACTGCAACTCACACCACATCCCCGACCTTACCGACCTTGTCATCCTTGAGTTGGATGCAGACGATTCAGCGTTTGTCCCCGCCCCTCCTCTGCCTAGATGCTGACTGATTCGTCTTGGGAAGTGATCAAGAAATCATGGATAGTTTCGAAATACTCGTACGCTCTCTCCTCCGCCGTCATGACCAACCTGCTGTTCTCGTACTGGGCCACTTCAGCCCACAGATGCACGAAACATATGGGTTCGCAGGCCCTGATCAATGGCACAGCGTGGTCGCCCATTTCTACGATGTACCCTACATCAGGTTAATATTCCATGCCTAGGATTCTTACTTGACTGCTCACATACGGATCTAGCACCAGATCCGTCGTGTATCCGATATATATGAACGACCCTAATGCCATAAAGCACTACTACGCCGATGCCGTTCTCGCTAATCCTGCTGGTCACGGTCTTATCGCCGATATTTTGATCTCCTATCTGCAGTCACAGATCTGTACGGCCTGGAGTGCCGCTACCGGCCAGTCGCACGACACCGTCCCTCTCCTGGCAGTCGACGCTGCCGTTGCCGAAGCCCACGGCCTGTACGGTGGTGTAGGTCAAAAGAAAGGCGTTGCGCCGCCGGATAAACCGCTCAACATTTTCGACGGGGAAGGGAACAAGAAAATCCCACTTGTTAATGCCAACCATCACCCGAAATTGGCCATCCCTCCCGGGCGTATCAACACACGTCCAGGCTCTAACCGACCGTACCAAGAAATAGCACCGTACTGTGTCTCTGCCAATGACCTCATCAACCCGCTGCCGCCATCCCTTTTCTATGGTTCTGGGTGGCTCGCATTCCATCCGCCTGCAGGCTCCCTCCTTCAGCTGACATCGCATTATTGGCACTCGTCGATGCCAACAAGCAAGCTGAGGATCCCACTACAGATTGGTGCAGGAGATGTGGGGATCTATTATATGAAGGAGCCCATTAACCAGGTAGGGGAGGGCAGTGCCGTTGAATGTTGGGTGGATGATAATTACGGGGGGGCGAGGACCCTTGAAAATGCAGGGGATGTGGCGGAGGCCTTGCCAGTGTATGTCATCTTTTGACTTGCGGGTGACTTGTACTGATCTCGTTTTTCTTTAGACTGGAGATTATTGATCGTTTGGTGTCGCGGGGCTCACACTATATTGAGTGCCAACTGTTGGGTGAGGAAGGTTCTCAGGTGCCGGACTTTAGAATAATTGGTGTTTTTGCAACATGATTAATATTCCCTTTTGCTTTTCGATTATTTTCCCCTTGCGATTTTGGTACATGTCCTCATCATCCTCGCGTACATCCAGATTTTCCTTGTGCTTATGTTATATATGCATAGTTGTCCCGGTATGGCTACTCTCAGCACGCGCCTGCTCCTCCATACGCTCACGCACCAACATGCGTATTCGCATGCCCTCCCAGCCAAGCAGCGTCGCTTTAGTTTTCAGCACATACTGATCCAGACCCCCATGCTGGCAGCAGAAAAACTTCAGTCAGTCCATGAGCCTCCCAAGCGGACAACGCCAATGACCTGCGCACCTTGGAGATCGTGCGGAGCGCGCGGGCGGTTACCTTCACAGTGAGATCCCGCCCAAGGGTCTCCGATGGCAGGCGCTTATTCTGCACGTTGGGGAGCCACGCCCGTCGGGTTTTCTTCTTTGAGAAGGGGACGTTGTTGCCGTACTGCTTTGTTTTGCCATGAAAGAGCCCGAATTGGGCGCGTTTGAAGGGAGAAGAGAGGGCTTCCAGGAGAGTGGTGCTAGGGAACATATTGGGCGCACTCTTCTGCTACGTGGGAATTTGTAAAATAACAACAAAATTCAAAATTCATAGTTGTGTCTTCGTCTCATGACAAGGGAATGGTCACCAGTAGATGAAATTGAACCGCGTCCATTCGTACGTAAGAATTATCTACGATGCTCCCAGGTCCTCCCCTCCAAAGTGCGCGCCGCGGTGGCTATTATTGATGGCGCCTCAATTGTCAACCTTCCGCTGCGCATAAGCCATTGCTCGCACTAGTAAGAAAGAGTTCGGAAACTTACCGTAGAACTATTTCAATCCATAGCCTATTGAGTGTGGAACGTCTGTTTTCACCTGAGCTAGTTCTTCGCTTGTCTGTGGGAATGTGTTTGGGAGATATTTTTGGGGCCGATTTTCTGTTGGCTTCTTGTTTGTTCGAGTTTGCTTCTTGTTCTTCTTGTTTGACTTTGTTTCGGTTTCGACCTTAGGAGTACTAGTGTCAACAGAAGTGTAGCGATTCCCAACAGTGTTGAATTGGCCACGAGGTCCGAGAGCCTCTTCATTGGGCTGAATTTGGCGGGTGGCCAAATCAGAAGGCGACGGATAGGGCAAGGCGAGAGAAAGAGCGGGGAGCAACGCCAACGAAAGTAATAAATGAAGGTGCATCTGTTGGCGGTTAAATAACCAAAATCTATATATCATCAAAAAGTTGCGTACCGTCCACAAAGACCTGCTTGGTGAGTGGGGGAGGAAGGGGATTGGAAGTAAAATGTAAAGTGTGGAGTGTGAAGACCAGCTTGAGTTGAACGGTCGACGGTGCTGACTTCATATACTCATTGAATAATCCCAAATTGATAGGGGGCAAGATGGCTATGCAATGATATCACATACACAGCCAGACCTTTTTGTAGATGGGATGATCATTGATCAAGAAGTGTATGGTCTTCCCTGTAATACAGTTGCGCGTCCGAGGCAACGGAGGCAACGGAGGGTGCAACATGCAGTGCGCGGGACAAACAGCAATATTAATGATTTGGTCAATTTGCCAAGCGATACATCATTTGTAGCGGGCCTGATTTGCAAAGCTTAAGCTTCAAATTTGAGGCAGTTCGTACGAGACGCAAATAGAGCCTCGCTTCCAGGTGATGGTGGTGAAGCAGGTGAAGCGGTCACCATGCAAGTATTGTCATGATAGGGGAAATCCTTCGATTTCCATTAGTCCCGAAACTAATATTCTCTGCTGTGCTCATTGGTAATAATCGTTTTGAACAACAGTAATCAACTGGCACACGCAACTCAACGGGACGAGGAGATGAAGGGTTGGTTTGCTCGAAATGGTATGCATGACAACAAGAAACACTACTCTGCATCTAGGGTCGTTGTTTGCAGACCCTGTAAGGTGTGGCTCAGCTAAGGATCGAGAGGCAGTGGGTGAACGTTACCTTGAATGAGGTCACTGGTACGTGGCTAGCGTACGTGTAAAGTTTTTCCTTCGCGTTTTCCTCATCATTGCGTTTCCCTGTGTATCAAAGGAATATTTTTCAACCTATCCGAAATGGCAGACAGGATAACTAAACGCACGCTCGAGTTTCACCCGCAACCGGTGCGGCACAGTCTTGATGCCCTGCGCCCACAGCGCCTGGTTTAGTCTCGGGTCAATCCGGACGTCTGATGTGCCCATGGACTTTTGGGCGAAAGCGACGACGGCCTTGATGGCGCAGGGTGCGCGCTTCTTGAAGGAGCGACCGTGCACACGCTTGTGCAGATGGATAGTGTATTCGCGAGTGACGACATCCTTGAGGGCGGAGCGTGTCTTGCCTCCAGACTAAGGAAACATTAGCGTCGGCAAGTGTGTGTGTGGGGAAACCGTGCCTTTTTTGCTTTGGTAGTGGGAGCCTTGTTATCAAAGAATCAGCAGCGTTCGAGGACGGTCAGGGAAAGGACAAACCATATCGTTGTGGACGTCGAGGTCAATGATCAGTGGAATTTACAGTTCTGTGGCTGATTGCAGTTGCTTAGTCATGCGTTCGTGGGAATATACATATAAATATGGGAAATTTAGGATTTCCCATTGTTTTCCGAAAAGATAAAAACCATTCCATCGCAAATCAAATCCCAACTCCTTCGAGAGTCTTCCCCACTGTCCTTCCTCTTATCCGCAATGCGCTTCATTCTTGCTCTCCTTGCTCTTGCCAGCGCCTTGGCTTCTACCTGCGCTCAAAATTACCCACGTATGTGCTATCGTCGTTTTCCACATTCTGGCCTTTCCTCATCTAGCGCGGTTCCCTAGCTTGTGCCCAAACGTGTCTAGTTAAAGCTGACCTGGGCGGTTGCGTTTCGACTGACACGCATTGCCTCTGCGAGAATGCAGCCTTTGTTCAGAGCACCGCCGAGTGCATCGTCACCTCCTGCTCTCCCCAGGATGCTGCCACTGCAGAGCAGATCGCTAAGGACAACTGTGCCTCTGTTGTACGTCCCTTGCTAACGCCCTTTCTGTTTACGCGCATCGTTAATCTTACTCTGAAGGGTGTCACTTTCTCCTCCTCACCCCCCGCCGCCACCACAACCGGTGGTCCTTCGTCGGCTCCAGCATCAGGTGCTAACACCACCAGCACCAGCACCGGCGCCAGCGCTAGCGCCACCAAACCCGTACCATCCTCTTCGGGTACTGCGGCTCCTTCGTGCGTTTTGTCGTTCTTCCATCTCTTCCTGCCATCACGCGCTCATGTATTCTCAGCTCCACTTCTACCGGTGGTGCCCTTTCTCACGGTGCCAATGCCGTAGTGGCGGCCTTTGCTTTCGGTCTCGCTGCTTTGGCTCTGTAGGAGTCGCTCATGCATTATACCCCCGGTGGAGTTGCAATCAAAGACAGGAACAGGAACAGGAACACATATACCCTTGCTTAGCACATAATAAAGCTGATTGTGACTTTGTTACGCCGCAACCATGACCCGCACCACCACAAGAAAGATTCCTGCCAGCCGACCAGACCTCCCACGGCCACAAACCCGCACCTCGACTTCCGGTGCACCTCCTCTTGAGAATCATCATGGTACAGCACCTTAGTGGCGATGCCCCAACCCACACCTTACACAGGCCTATTTACCACGACAACTACATATTTATCTTTGTCAATGAACCATCCTGTAGTTTACATCGCTTGGACCTGCGGGCCTTTCAGTGGACCAATCTAATGGCAAGTCCATGTTACTCTCCTTTGTTCTTGCTCCTCACTCCCATATTAGGATCGGCTTGCCTTCAGCAGACAACTTGGAAATCCATTCACGGTTGAGGTGGGATCGCCATTACCAGTTTTGCGTGGACCAGTCACAACTCACCTCACCTCAAAAAGCGGTCGGGCTTACCTCCTCATCTTTGGTGGATTTCACGCCGATAATCTAGGGTGACCCACCGTGTTCAACACTTATCTGTGTTGACCTGGAGACATGTATATGGTGGAATGTTGAACTTGACGGTGGCGATGTGAAGGGCCGAGCATGTGCTTGCATGTGTGTCGTGAACAATCGTGTCTATATTTTTGGAGGCGCTCGAGACCAGGCAATCACAATCCGAGCACCCTCATTCTGTGTTGCCGAATTTAACTTGGATCAGAATAAGTGGCGATGGCTTGTTCGTGACCAGGATTATCCTCCACATGTCTCGCGAAGTGTGTGTGTATTGATGGTGATGCCGCCTCAGTTTATGCTGGCAGGAAAATTCTCTTGATGCCTGGCTGTGCTCTGAACAAACATGTGAGTGTTATTGTTCTCACTTGGTCAATATTTACTTTTGCCATATTGACAAATTTATGTGTGTAGTTTATCAAGTTTTCAGCTGACTTGGTTGTACCATTCGACGTTGAACACCACACATTCCTCGTCCAAACTGGCACTCCTGGGGATTCATGTTTGCCCAGAGTTTCCGGAATGTACCAAACATTTTCGCTTACCCCCTACTCTGCGCTTTTATGTGCCTGGGTAAAAGGTTTCATCTGGGGCTGGGGGTGATACCCCCGAAGTCTGGACCTATTCGCTCCCTCCTGCTGAGAATTTCCGGTGCCTTCACTTGAAACAAAAGTTGGGGGGCCATCCGGTATGTGAGCGTCATGGCACTGGAAAATCGACTTCTTTTTTTGGGTTTCGACGATTCGAAAATGTCGGGAGGAGTTGGATGGAATGCCCTTGTTGAGGTCTACTTGAATCCGAATGACCAGTAGGTTAAACGACCTTTTCCCTGCTCACCTTGGCTCGGCCTCATCTTACTCGTCACTGTCACTATGTACTTCCACCACTTCTTTTCGAGGACACCGACCCCTTTATGGTAAATACCAATGCTGTTAACCAATTCCGGGAGTTCATAGTAACTGTGAGTGATTGTCGACAGTCCTACTCGGGGGATGTAACATTTTAAGCAGGCCATACTGTACGCTCTTGACGATAGTACTCAGTGCGACATGATCGAGACTTTCTTTCATCACAGGAACTCCGAGGATTTGACCGCGATGTCGGTGCAATTGCTTGTGCTTTACTCCAAAGCCCACTCCAAAGCACACAAGCCCGTTTGAAACCTTCCGAGTTGAAAAACGAACAAGAGACCAAATCCCTTCGTCGTAGGTAGGCCCATAGGGGTGAGGAGGCGGTGGTCGTTTTTCTGATGACCATGCCATGGCTACAGCTCGCGCCGTACACATGAGTAACAACCAGGAGTTGACAACGCGCATGGCATTTTTGCGTGATCAAAAAATAAAAAGTTGTTGTCAATAAAATAAATAAGATATACAATTGCGAATGACCAGCCAAATATGCAGACTAAACAGTCTTACTCTAATAAACTCTCTCCCATCCCCCATTCACACAAACTCACCGCGCTCCGAGCCCGCGCTGTACCCTGGCGGCCCCTGACTATACATCGGATAACCACCGTCGCCCGACGCCCTGAAGCTCGGCGGGCCTGGCGTATACAGTGACGACGCCCCTGCCGCATTGTACCCGTGCAGAGTCACCGACACCGGAGCGCTGTGCACCGGCGGCTGCAACAGTGCATTGCGGTGCGCGGATGCTGCGCTGTTGTACAGCGGGCTGTAATGTGCTTCGGGGTATGCGCCCATGGGGATAGCGCTTGGTGCTCCGTGGGGATGCATAGGATTTGACAGCTGGCGGTAGTAGATGTAAGGGACGAGGAATACAAGGATGCTTGGGATGAGGTGCAGGATGACGAAGGAGATTGGCTTATAGGTGGCGCCGGCGTTCCAAGCCGAGAGGCAAGCTAAGTTTTCCCGGTTAGGGTGTCAGTACTGAGGCTGTGTTTTTTGTTGGAGGACTGGGAGGCATTACCTGAGTAAGCCTTGACCTTGCTCTCTGGTATGTCAGAAGGCCAGTTGTCGTTTAGCTGTATGGTGGGGAGTGATTGGTTCTCGCAGCAACAACTAGTGCATATGCACGCACGAATGTGGACTTGTGGAATAATTTTCCCTCCATTGCCAGAGATGCGCATTCCTCCATCAAGTCATCCTAAAACGTGATATACAAGACTGTAGTCAAATTCCCGATACTTGGCTTTCTGAGAAAACGAAAATGGCCGTTACCACGAAATTGAAGTATACAATCACGTCTATTAGACTCGCTGCCCCTACCAAGAGCGCAGCAACAAATGAGAGAAACGTATATGCTCGAACGAGAGGCAGACGTTGCTGTGGGAAGATGATAGGAAAGCAATTTAGGGTGAACGGCAAGTAGAACATCAAGAGAGAATGATACGAACCATTACGGCACTGAAGATTCCAAATATTTGAATACCAGTTGCGATAGAATACATTACTGCCAGTGCGAGTGAGATGGATGCCAGGTTGCCGAGATTGTCTACACAAGTATGGAGTCGGGAAGTAAAGCAAGAAGGCAATAAAACAGGGCGATGACGCACGGGAGGCATCGATATTTTTATCGTTGAAGGATAGATTCTTCAGATAGATTTAGTGGTTAGACGATGAATAGATATAATCATTTGACACACAGCACTGTACGTGTTTGAGTAAACAAGCAATCATCGGCCAAACTTCTGAATACGTACTGAACGACAAATCGTATAGAATGGATGATTGCAACTGAGATCCAAGTAAATAGTTGAAGGTGTGATATTTCTGGTGGAATGCGTACCAGCTATCACGGCACGTCTCCAATTCTTTTTGAAGAGGGCCTTGATAAATCGTCCGAGCCTTGATTTGGGCTCGTCTGTAGAGCGTTCAGGTTCAACCACACAGCGAAGTATGCAGACGTGGTGGTCAACCTACTGGCAATGGGATACGTAGATGCCACTATGCGTTAAGAGTGAATACGGTCAAGCAGGATTGAGGTGGAGATGTGACACGCACTTGAGGGAAGCTGAAGCGGGGTTGGTCTCGAGGTCGTGATGGTCATTGCGCAAATTGTAGCGTTGTCAATAATAAAGAAAGCAGAAGGAAAATGCTAGGCGACCTGCGCAGGAAGTGGAACGAAAGCAAAGCTGGCAGTCGGAAACGTCCGTGATGCTGTGCTAACTTGTATCACTGATGGATAAGAACTCCTATTCGGACACTCTGCAGACATGTACGCCAATGAAAATGGTAAAACCTGTCGTTCTAGCGTAGCGTATTTCTGCCAATTATTCAGACCGGGAGCACAGGAGGGGGTTGAAGCTGACCATGCACAATAGTCAAATACCCACCACCGCCTCCTCCGACAATCCCGTGACATGATATTATTATTATGCTGTGCTAAACCAAACAACCGACTTCACCAACTCGCCTCTTCCGCACTCTTTCCTTCGACTTTCAGCTTGCTCAACGAATCTGCTCCGAACATTCCTCAATGAACTCAACGCGAGCTCCCCCGCCGGCAGGTGGGTATTAGTCCTTATCTGAGACATCATTATCGTTGCTGTGGTTGCAACACAGTGGCTCACGATACTTATATACGTCCATTCCTTGCTACATAGGCGCTCCTCCTTCCTATGCCTTTGTTTCTCGTATGTATCGCAAAAATTTACGACCGCTGGTGTTGCTTGGTGAGCAATGCTCATTCACCACAAACTCGAAAGAACCCCTCTGAAAGCGCCTTCTTTCAAACAGTCGCCACAATGGGTGCAATCTGGACACTCTTCTCGTATGTACCCGAATTTACGTTGTGATGTCGTTGGTCCTCAGTTATCCTTTCACAGAGCGGTCAGCAAGTCTTGCCCATCTATTTGACCGGAACATGACGTCGTGGCTCCTCTAGATAAATTCATTCCAGGATCTTCACATTGCTCGTCTAGGTTTGTGGCGGTTTTTATCCTATCTTCTTTCTCTCACCTGTTCTGTTTCTTCACAGAGCATCTGCCCAAACTTGCGCCTATTTCAATCGCACTGGGTGCGATGTATCTAACAGTCTGTGCCACCGAATTGTATGGCATCTTCAGTACTTTCACCGTCAGCGATTCTTCTCGTCCCCCCTTTTCCCATCTGATTCAACTTCTCCGTTGCTTTAGCAACGACTGGCTCTTGTTCGCCTATACGCTTATGGTTCCGTCTTGGCTGCCCTGCTCGTAGTTACTGCATCTTTACTCCGCACAGTTATCCATTTTACCTTCAAGGTATCATTTTAGTGCTTCGATTCAACCTTTCGAACTCACAAGGTGGCTTAGAACGATTTAATCAATGAATGTACGAGTGTGGCCACCAACGAAACCATCACTTTCGTCAGTTCTCCGTGATAGCATTCGGTAGTCACCCACACTCATCTTTGTTCTGTAGAGTTACGGTATCTGGGGTCCAACTACGGACCAGAAACTTAGTCCAGATGATGCGGCACAATGTCTGCGCTCGTTTGTTGTAGCTCTAGGATTGCGCTGACCTCTCTGCAGGGTGCCGGAGTGCCTGGTCACACGACTCCTTTTCTGAAATCGTCACCCTTCTCATCATATCCTGTAAGCCTCCGCCAAAAAATTTCCCCTCCATCGCCCGCTGAAATTTCCCCTCCTTGTAATCGCCACACTCCTACTTCTAGTCCTCGCCGTCGTCTTCTCCTCTGTTGCATTCGCCTACTATCGCCAGCTTTTGGACCCTACCAGTCCCGCCAATTTCCTCCGCGCTCCTTCTAATCAAGTCCGTATGGCCGCGTACCCATCGCACTACAACGCACCTTACGATGGCCCAGACTCTGTACCTAGCCTGGGGTACAGTTACCCCGGCACATACGCGCCGCCTTCAGGCGCGCCACCTCCCCGTGACGAGGCATTCGCCCCGCCGTACGAGAGTGAAAGCAAGTTGCCTGGGTATGGCGTCGGCGTTGGCATGGACGACAATAAGATGTCGTTCGATGCGAAGGACGACGATCCGTTCTCCGATTCTGACGGTCCCAGTGGGCGGAACGGGCGTCGTGGCGAAGAGAGAGATGTGACCAGTCCGCCTGGTCTTGGTCGTGATCGATTTGGGGTGTGAATGACAGTTGACGGTTGAGCGGCAGTTCCTCTATATATATTTTCGTCATGTTGGACGTCAGATTGATGGACCGCTTGTGTAGGTTATGTTGAGTGTACCGCTGGTATCCGAAATCTATGCTCCTATTGTTTCGACATACTGAAAAGTTGACAATTATTTATAATCCCCCGTGTAGTCTCATCCACATCGATATACCAATATTTCTTTGAGACGTGGAGCAGTAGCCTGTGGAAGCCTGCCTGATGACGCTATATTGTACAGTGCATTCAAGCTGAAGTGATATCTTCATTTACCTCCAAGTTCAACTCAACAAGGTCGCAAATTCTCTAATGCAAATCATGCTTCTGCTATCTGGTTGCCCGCTTGCTAAGATCGCGGATGGAATTTGAGAAGAATAACGCGTTAATCAAGTTGCTCCAAGACTAACCTCGTTTCTCGTGAGATGCGAATGAGGTGGTCGTTGCGAGAACAGCCCGGGTTAGCCGCAAGAGCAGGCTGCAAGGTGACTTCAAGCTTCAGATATGTACAGCGCCAGATGTACGGTACTGATGTCGGTCGGAATCAGGAACTCTGAATCGGCCAATTTGTTGGATAGAGCAGGTCCGAAGTTCAAGTTTGACTGTTCCATGCTGCGGGCCTTGACGAGACCAAATCACCATGAAAGGACTGCACTTTGTGAAGTGAAGTTGAAGATCGTTGGCTTGGCCTGCAAAATCAGTGTTGACTGTACTCCTGCTTCCGGAAAGGCATACCACCTCTTTGTCTTTCTGTTTCAATGTCTCCTCCAGTTGTTGAGTTTCTTTCACAAAACCTTGCTGGGATGCCCCTTGATTTGCGCATTTCTGTTCAACATGGCCATCCACGGTTGACTTGACTTCCTCGCCTCGGAATCGTCTCCTTTGGACGCTTGAGTGTATGGAGTTCGCTTCTTCCTGACAGTTCCGCCTCCGCCGCAGAGACTCGCTTCCTTCCACTACCTGGGTCTCGGAAATGCTATCCCCTCTTTGCGACAAGCGTGATTTGCATGTTGTATCTCCTCCATGGGGATATTTTTGACGTTCATCACCATATGGATCCATGGAGAGGTCGTCTGTTTATATTTAGTCTAATCGCTCGACCTCAGCTGGGCTCGGGTGCAAATTAGACCCTGATGAACCTAATATTGCCCCATACAGTACATGTCCAGGCACGTCTGCCATTGGCCGGGACCTTGGGCGCTTGATAGCATCGGCTGTTCTACAATTACACATGCCACCCAATAACAGGAAACCATTTCGTGGTCGCAAGCGAAAACTGGTGCTAGCATACGATATTGGCACTACGTACAGCGGTGTTTCCTACGCCATCCTCGATCCCGGAAAGGTTCCCGAAATTTCAAGTGTAACTCGGTATGTTACCGTCTTTGATTAGAATTCTGCCGTTGCCTCCTGAAACAAATCCGTAGGTTTCCGGGACATGATAGTGCGGGCGGGGACTTGAAGATTCCCTCTATCATCTACTATGATGCAAAAGGCCGAGTCCGGGCTGCCGGTGCTGAGGCTACCCTTCCAAGGACCTTGATAAGGGCTGATGAGGAGCAATGGATCAAAGCTGAATGGTATTGTGCCATATTTGCCTATTCCACCACATTCCGCGTCTTATCGCCTCGTCGTATCACAGGTTTAAGCTGCACTTTCGTCCGAAAGACCTATCGCTTTCCAATCTTGGTGACCAATCTATAGCCCCCTTACCGCCGCTTAAGACAGCCGTGGATGTCTTCGCAGATTTTCTGCGGTATCTCCACCGATGCACATGCCAATATATTCAAGAGACACATCACGATGGCGATGCTCTATGGAACTCTGTCAAGGATGAAATCCACTACGTCTTGAGTCATCCAAATGGCTGGGGGGGTATTCAGCAGGAAAGCCTTCGTGCCGCCGCCCTGCTCGCGTCACTAGTTCCAAATCCTGAAGCTGGTCAAGAACGCATCGAATTTGTCACGGAAGGAGAGGCTTGCCTGCATTTTTGCGTATCGAAAGGTTTAGCAACCAACTCCTTAGAGGCATGTCCAGCTTAACCATTCTAGCTTGTGATCACGACGCACTGACGAGATGCAAACAGAGGGGTGATGGCGTTGTGATTATTGATGCTGGTGGAGGGACCGTTGACATCAGCACCTACCGCCAGGTATCTGGGTCACCGTTATATGCAGAGATTGCAACTCCAGATTGTGAGCAAAGCCGCACTGTAATCAACGAACGACACCTCAGCCGTGATACCGGACAGGTCTTTTGGAGGGGTCTGCGTTTGTGACCCGTCGTGCCGAGATTTACTTGCAATGTTAGTGTGTAGAACATCCCGATCCTTCCTAGGAGTTGAAAGTAGGGTTTACAGCTAAATTGGTTGGATCTCGGTTTGGCTATCCGGATGTTGTCCGTGAAATTGCGGAAGCATTCGATAAGACAACTAAACATACCTTCCGGAAACTGGAGGAGCCCGCATATGTCCAGGTTGGGACAGCTCGAGACAGAGATCCCGGATTTCATATCCGAGCTGGGCAACTCAGGTTGTCAGGGTGAGTCTAGTCAAAATGTCATAGGATGATATCACTTTTCTATATTCTTGTTGTTTCCAGCGACGAAGTTGCATCTTTTTTCCAGCACTCTGTGCAGACAATTGTAGATGCCGTGAAATCTCAACTAAAAGCTGCGGATGTTCCAATGACGGTAAAGTTCCTGTTGTCTTTTTGGCTGCAACCATCCACTCATGGTTCCGTGTTGAAGACCATACTTCTAGTTGGCGGATTTGCAGCTAGTGATTGGTTATTTGGGGAGCTCAAGCGGCAGCTGAAAGGTTCCAATGCAGACTTCTCCAGGCCAGATCGGCATGTGTGCGTTTGCCATTACCATTTCTTTGTGGCGTATTGCTGAGCTGCGTTCAGCAATAAAGCGGTTGCAGATGGGGCACTCTCATTTTATTTGGATCACTTTGTGACAAGACGTGTAGCAAGAGCAACTTATGGCACGCCGGCTAATCCACTTTTGAATGAGGCGGATCCTGAGCACCGCCTGCGAGCTCCTACGGCAATTATGATGCCATGCGGTGAAAAGTATCTGCCCAAAGGCTTTGGTGTCATCCTTCTCAAAGTAGGTCGTCGGTCAACCCTGCCGGGCCAATTAGTTCACGACACCTGGCCACAGGGAACCACTGTGTCCGAAGAACAGGAGTTTCGCTATGAATCTACTTGGCAGTCGAAATCTATTTCCGGCCAGCTTGCTGTAACCTCAGAGATTCTCCAATACTCCGGGGCCTCCACAAATCCCCGGTGGCTTGACGAGGAACCTGGTACAGAGACAGTACTTCTGCACAGCAGTGCTCTCATTCCAATGGTATTTTAGATGAGTACAAAACGTTGTGCAAAGTGAAGGCGGACACCTCTCGTGCGGCAAAGAAGCTCAAACCTCAGATTAGTGGGAATGGCCAAGTATACTATTGCCTGAAATTTCATATTGTCTTAATGTTTGGCTTTACGGAACTGAAGGCCGAGCTAGCATGGATAGAAGACGTACGTGAGATTACCATCTTCACAATAACCATCGTTAACAAACACACTAGGGTAGAGAGAGGAGGTAAGAGGGTAATTTGATGTCTTATCAAATTGGGCTAATGCACTAATAGAAGCCCAGCAACCATCGTGTATCAATGACAAGGTCGAGACTAATGGTGGCATTATTGGTACTATGATACGGCCAGGGGATGGTTGGTTGGTAATCGAGCGATGGACAAGACAAAGGATTTGATCCGTCAGCAGCGCCGACATTCATTCTGCGAGTGGGAGAACTTAAGCGCCGTAAGTAGGTAGAGAAGACTATATGGTTGCGATCACCCATCCCAAAATATTATCACTTCCGGGTTGTCTGTTGCGACTTGATCACCTTCTTCACAATCTTCGCCTCCTCCACCAAAAATGCCCGCAAGATGCTGGGTTGGTTTGTGAAACCTCGTGCTGAAATCCAATGAGAGAAGACTTACCGAGACTTCACACACACTCCACACCTCGAACCACCATACGCTCGACGGACGGTCTTTTGGCGCTTGGAGATTGTAGCGTATTGGCGTGGTCGGAGAGCTGGAACCTACAAGAAATTAAAGTTGGTGAATAAAAGAACCAAAGCCGGGAATTAGGGTATGGTTAAAACGTACGCCTGGCAGTGCAATACCACAATCACCGCACTTGGGAGATGTCCCAAGTTTTTTTAGGTGGTGATAAACGAGTTTGCCACCAGGAGTCTTCACTACTCGTCTGCGATTTGAGGTAGTGTTGTAGGGCTGGCGCTTGCGAAGTGTAACACGTTGGGCCATGATTGGGCTGCATGCAACAGAGCTTCAACTTCATCTTCTTAACCCGTCGAACGAACAAAATAAGTGGCCCGTCTGCACTTATCTACCACCCGCCCTCCAGCTTCAAATAACTGGTCTCCGGTCCACACAAATATCCATACTAATTTAGCACCACTCACAAGGTTGGAGAAAATAGAGGTTAAACTGTAGGGTAAGGTCAGTCGATACCACAGTCCAAAACGCAATGGCTTACCTGTTCTCGAAGTCGATTCACAGTGACCACCAATAATATTTGTTCTGACAGACTTTTGCGGCTTGAGAACTGGACAGCACCTCCGGGAGATGCCGGTAGATCACCTGATTTCTTAAATGCCTGCCATATTATGTGCTGCTCACTGGTATGGAAAACTCTTCGGGTAATCAACCGCAGCACCCGTTCCTCGTGCCCTTTACGACCAACCCTCTTTTAACTGTGACATATATTTGTGGAGGTGCCGTAGTCTTGCAAGGATGGTGGGGTGGACGGTTGAAGAAGTGGCGAACTGAGTTTGCACTACAGGGAAATGACCGTGAGCTGCGTTTAAAGAGGGTTAAATCTGACTGGTGGAATTTCAGGGTATGTCATGTCTCAGGTATATTTCGAACATTGATGAAGACATTAATGAAGACTTTGTCAAGGCACTGAGAAATGCCTGGATGGCAACTTTTTTGGCTTCCTTTATGGCGCACATCATCTTAGTCCTGTTCGGAGCTCCTATCGCAAGGTGCATTTCACCTCACCTATCTACTCGCTGTCATTGGAACACAACCCACGTCACAGCCATTGCCTGCAAACATATTCTTTGGCCTGTCTAATTTCCATTTTGACCGTGTTTACACCGACCTACACATTAGGTATACCTTCGACCGGGCCACATACGCAATCTCTGGTGAATAGGCTGACCTGGATTCGGTTATTTGCGGAATTATCGTGAGTCTTTTGTTTCCTGCCCCTTGATAACCCTTGCCTACCTGTGAAAAGTGCGAGAAACCCGGTGGAAAGGGCCATCGTTTATCCTGTCATTGGCACTGCTCTTGGATGTTGGTTTGGGACTTTCCCCATTGCACTCGACTGGGGTCGCCCATGGCAGGTCGGTTAATTTCATCTTGCATCAAATTAATGAGGCGTCACCCATCCGTGATCTATATATATAGGCGTGGCCATTACCTGCAGCCTTCGGCGCAGTCTTCGGATATATATTGGGCTTGATGTACGCTGTCATACTCAGCAGCCTAGCCGTAAAGCACCCAGCAGAATTTAAAAGTGCATAGCAAATCTAGGACGGTGAAAAATCCTGCAAGTCTCTAATACATTCAAGTTTACAATTTGCAAATTCTACGTTTACTTCTACATCATGGCTCAGTTTTGAATCTTTCGAAGGTCACCGACCGATTGGGTAACATAATCTGGAACGATCTCTGAGACGCAAGGTCCAGAAATATCCTTCTCTGTCGTGACACCTTTCGGGTAAAATTGAGATGGTCTGAAAAGATAGACGACAAGAAGATGTGGATTCACCAGTCATGACAAGCAAGGTGGCGAGTCCCCCATTTCTACCGAAAAGGATATCAGTATCTAAACGATCACCAATCATGATGGTTCGGGCTGGATCAAATTTGACTCTGATATATATTATCAGTTAGACAGCACATCAAGAATGCGGCACACCTACTTCGCTTTGATGCAGTCCAACATGGTGCTGGCCGGCTTCCCGATACCGAGTGGGGCCCTGTTCAGGGCAAATCGCAACGGAGCACTTACCGCTCCAGCTCCCGGCAACACACCATCCGCGACAGGGAACGTGCTATCTTCATTGGTTGCAAGAAAAAGGCAGCCAGGGTTACGCGTGAGGTACTGGAATGCCTTGGACAGCTTCGTGTAGGTGATGCTCATATCAAGTCCACACAACACTGCTGCAACATCAGGGTCGTGAGTGTAGTCGGCGAACGAGAAGGGTTCAAGTGTGCAGTCAGCTGGATCCTGTGACGCACATTTGAGAATTCATTAAATTCCGAGGGATGGTAAGATCACTGACTGTACCACCGATGAAGGAAACACCTTCCTCCCGCAGCTCCTCCTCGATGCCAGACATGCCCACAACATAGACTTTCTTATCTTTCGGTAATTTGATTACTGAAGAAAGGTAAACGGCGGACGCATACGCAGATCCATAGATCTCATCCTTCCAGACGTTGAAAAGGCCCTGTTAGTAACGTCTTGTTCGACTGTAGTTGGATGAATATCTTACCACATGAGCCTCCACACCTAACCGATCAAACTTCCCCTTGTAGGTCTTCCGAGAGTTGGTCGCATTGTTAGTGACAAAGACGATCTTCTTGTCTTAGCAGATGGTTTTGATGTTGCAAAACTTTTTGGTGAATGAACATCCTCACTTCGACGTCGCAGGATCTGCAAGACTTCGACCACCCCATCAACTGGTCGATCTCCGTGCCAGAGTACGCCATCACAGTCGAACATCCAGGTATCATATTTATCCAACAAAAAGGAATAGTCGTCTTGGGGCGAAAGACGGACGCTCATCGTGGTCGTTGAGGCAGAGTAATAATACTAGGCTTATCAAAGCTCTGCCGCATTTCCCCGTGAGGCAACACAAAGAACTGACTTTTTTTCAGTGTGTACTTCCGAGCCCCAACAGGTATCCACATCCTCTGGTTACTCAAGCAAAAGAGAACACTGTTTTGGACGGGTTCCGGGTTGCGCGGATTTGTCGTTATATTGTTGTCAAGACACGGCGTCCTTGAAGTTCCTGGATCTAAATTACTTTAGACCGAAGGGCGTTCATATCCGAAGAGACATCGTCGGAATGTTCCACCAAGGACCAGCCCATCCCCTCCATAGAATAAGTGCCACTGTCGCGGATGTTGGTGTCGGACCGATATCTCTGAGCTCGAGAGCTAAGCGCTAAGCCCATTGTTTATTACCCCTTGTCTATCCCTTGTCCCTTGTTGATTTCCTTTTTCTTCCGACGGTGATTAATTTAAGGTCCTATACGCTGTCTGTCCCACTGAATGATAAGTGGCGGCTCAGGATGGCATCATGAATCATGTCAATACCCTTGATCTTCTTCTGGTTCCGAGTTGTACCTCTCAAACTCACATGTAGGTACCTTCATGTGCTTCAACATGTCGATTTCTTGTGCATGTGAGTTTCATTTCGTCTTGTTCTTGCGGCCCTGGAGGTCATGACGATATGGCTGTCGTATTTCACTGGGGGCATTTGCAGCTCTCTCACGAATCATGGGAAAACTACAGGTGCATCATATTGAAATCCACCATTAAAAATAGTCGATGTCCTCGATTAGCTCGCGGTTAGCGTCGTTATGCGTGGCTGCCTTATCATCAACTTCCCAAACTTCCCAAACTTTATTCCCTTTGCGTCTCCAGAGGGAGCCAGCTCGTAGTCTTGGGTCGCTTTTCCCAACTTCATCGATACAGGGACGATTGTTTACCTCCGGTGGAGGTGTTCGATGGTAAAGTGTCCTCAGATCCATGGTCTCTAAAGCTACCTGCCGCTCGACTTCCTTTTCGATCACCCTTTCTAACATCTCCATTTCAACTTTCAACTGGCCTAGGCCAAAGTACAAAATCGCCGAGACCATACTTCGTGTTTCGGTGGACATAGCTGCCATGAATCCCTTGTCGCCACTCACGGGATACTGTGCCTGCCCTGCACGGAGAGATACAAGCGAAGAATCTAGTGGTGATGGGGAGAGGGGAAGCAAGCTCCATCGACAGTCTTCAATCTGTACCTTGGAAAGCGAGACAGCATCTATCCCACCCAACGGCGAGAGTTCTGCCAACTGTATTGACTTCCTTAGCATCGACCTCTGTATCAATATTTTCACGTACGTGTCGAAAGTTGCTGCCGATTAACCTTGTCTTAATCTTGTGAAGGTCGAAGTACGCAAGAGTGGATTGTATAGTCTCCATTCCTGGATGAGGATTCAAATACTGAAACGCTGTTTCTCGTTTCTTCTCGTGCCACTCCAGTATCTGGCATAGGCGGTCGGTCAACAAGTTTTCAACCGTACAGTTGATTGACATACCGGGCCGACCGCAATCGTAGCCGTGGTAGCTCCTGCCCCCGCGCAAGCGGCCGCATGCATGAGGCCAGAAACGAGAGTTAGGTTAGTCAAAATATGGTGCGAGTTCTCCAGTTCTCGTGCGGCGTTTATGCCGTCTTCTGTTGCTGGAATCTGAAATTTTTGAATTCAATCTGTAGGAAGGGGACCACGACTACGATGCTGACGCTGACGACAATCCTATCTTTTCGCCACCCCAGTTTCTCAAAGCGGGCGGTGAGTCGTCTGGCCTTCGCGATTATTTTGGAGGAATCATTGTGCGAACGGGGATCGATAAACGTCAAATGGGGCCCGGGCACACGATCCAGGATCACGCTCCCAAGTTCAACAAGCTAACAGGGGGTGAGTTCAGCAGTGATGCCTATTTTAAATTGGGCACAAACCAATTGCTCTATTGCCGCTTCCGTGAGTTTGTCTTTGCTACGTCTGTCGAGTCCTCAACTTGAGATTGAGGGTTATCGCGGGTGAAAGGAAACACTCACAGTCCTTCACCGATGACTCGCTTCACAGCTACCCAGACGTGATAAAAAATATCTGCATGATCGAGGCCCTCGACAATATCGAATGGGGTTATCGTGGTTCCATGGAGTGGGTTGATCGAAAGAGCTTCAACCCGCGGTCAAAGGGTGCCCTCAAAACCGAATAACAACGTACTCTCAAAATCAATCGTTGCGGCGATGACAGCGATGTTGTATTCCTCAAACCGATCCCGCAATCGTAAAGGAGATGATTCCGTTTTTTCCGCTGGGAGCCTATCGGTTCTCGCATCCTGAGCGGGTCCATTCTCGACCGTTCGAACGTCTTCCAGTCCAGGAAAAGGTATGGTGGAAACCGCAGCAAGATGAGGGCTTCGGAGCCGAGCGACGCCAGGCGAGCAACGTATTGATGATCTACGACGTTTCTGGGCTTTGGTTTTTGTACTAGGATTCTCTTTGGAGAGGCGTTTTGAAGACATGTTGGCTCGGAGTCCTTGGTACCAGTGGCATTCGTTGACATGTACTTCGCTTTGTCCTCGTCTTGGTGGACACCCGTGGCTTAGTATGGCGATGGGCCACAGAGGAGGCCATGCGACACACACAACTGGCTCACAAGAGATTGACTGAGTAAATTTCAGGAGAATTCTGTGTATATGGGTGCAGTTGGCAATTGGGCACAAATGGTTGGGAAATATTATTTGTTTTTGGTCGATTATTTACATGGGGAAAGGTGGAGATTAGAGCGCCATCTCAGCTAGAGCAAGTGGACTTTTGAAATTTATCTCGATCAGAATTCGGTGCTTAAGAAATCTGCTGCAGCTGGGAAGCAGAGCTTGATGGAAACCACGAAGTGTCAGCCCGATCTGGATCTAACATCCATGATTTGAGCTGATCACAATGTAAATAAGGAATCATTACTCTTATCGGAGGAAAAGAAACGCGTTCACCGGTCACAGTTGACATGCGCGACGACGACCGTTTTATCTTGCGGTGCACTTGTATACAGGCCCAAACGGCGATATCGGATACAGCGCGCATCATGTTTAGAGTTTTCCTGGAACCTTCCAAGGTTTTTATACTTAAAATGTCTGACGTAATACAATAAGCTTCATATCTATCTGCGTTCTTATCCTGATTGGGTATATATAACACGAGGTAACACCGGGGAAAGGTCTATGAAAAACAATGACAGCAAAACGTGGGATAGCCAAACATCAAAAATGTCCACTGGGTATCGGGTATCATCTACTAAAGCAAATGCGGAGGTAGTTTCAGATATCTAGCGATGTAATTGTGCACGTTCCGACGAATAGGTATGCCAGCTGTCTATCTCGTGTTGGGAGGTCGGAGCAAAAGATGGAAGAGAATAATGACCTGAATGAGATGTATGGTGACTTGATGGCTATCCCAGTGTGATGAGTGAGAGAACAGATTTAGTCCAACTCATGACTTACTGCAAAGTTCTCATCTTCTACCTTTACGCCATAATGATTTGTAGGGTGTGGGTAATTTGATAGGGGGTGGTGCTGGTGTTGGTGGTGGTGTTGGGTTGACATTGATGACGGGCGATGGTTTACTGGCGACTGTGATGAGTGGTGCATTTGTGAAGGCTGCTGGGGGGTGGAAACAGAGACAGAACGTCACTAGGATCCACAAATGCTCTTGGAAATGGTTTTGCGTATCGTTTGATTATGATAGAAAAACACTCGCCGAAAATGGGGGACTCGAGGTCGAACTTGAGCCCGAGGGGGTATTTGGCATCTGAAACGCAGGAGCGTGCAAACTGAACAGAGAAGAGGACCCTGTCCCACCCTGATTTATGGAATGTTGAGAAGGAACGTTGCCATAATGATGCACAGGCTGGGGTATTGTAAGAGGCGGTGGCCTGGAGAGAACATCGCTGGCATGTGGTGGGGTATCACTGGGACTCTATGTTCACGGTGGAAAAATTCGATTGTGAAAGAAACTAATAAATAAGTGACTGATTCCATCGAGATGAGACTTGCCATGTACACTTCGTCGATGTTCCCGTTCATTTTCCTTCGCTTGAAATCGCGGTCGCAAGCGCGAGCGTCATGAAAATTGGAGAGAGGGTCTCGGCGAGACAACTCGAACGAATGATGTCCTCTCCCTCCCGAATCAGTAAGGACTCTCCGTAGCTCCTCATTTTCACGCTGAAGTCTCGAATTTTCCTGCTCGAGGTCGCGGATTTTGGCGAGCGGTGGAGGCAAAGCAGCGACTTGCTCTGGTGAGAAGCCCAGCGCAGTTTGCAGCTTGGTCACTGTCTGCTCCAACTAAATGTTCGGTGAGTGGACGAGCGGTAATTCTTCGCGGAGCTATTGGACGGCGAGCGCACTCCGCGACACTAACCTGCTCAATGTAAGCTTTTCGTTTTGCGCGATGTCTTGCCTGAGCCTTCGCGTTACGGCTGCGCTCAGGGCGCTCAGAGTGTGCCCGTTGACCGTTTGAACCGTGGGCCATGGACGACATAGAGTAGTAACGTTATAACGTAAGGGGAGAGAGAGAGTAATCGGGGATTCGAATAAAGCCCAACAGCCCACCTTATAAACCCTCAAACTTTGCCGCCAGTCGCCCAGTTGCCAATCCGGACCTGATTTCATTTTGGTTCAGCTCTATTCGCTTTCTTCAGTCAGCGGACCGTACCTCAGGACGACCCTGCAAACCAGTCTGGACCTCTTGAATCTGGAACGCAGACCCGATATCTTGTACAGCCAATTGCAACTTATAGGACCTTCTGCGATCATTTCCGTGTGTGTTCTCTTTGTTCATACCTGTACATCGGGTCGCTGTTCATTAACCTTAGCTCGTTCTACAGGAAGCCTGCTGGGATTATCTGGTCGTGGTCGTTGGCAATCTTGTACTTGTTTCGGCCAGGCATTTCAACCCACAGCACAGCAGATGTGCCTGGGGGTGATGTTTTTTTGCTGATCGGGCATCAACAAAACAATGCCTCCGCACACCCGATTGGGTATGTTATATCAAAAACCCGGTTTATACTCCGAACTCCGCGATAATATCATTTCCCACCTCTCCTTGCCAGTCGGCATTGCCCGTTTTGGTCCCTTTCGCGAATTCGCATGCATGCCACGCCCATGCCAACGCTCCATCCTGGAACAATACCTTCCGTTGGCTCTATTCTACAGCGCTCATGTTTCATGCACCTCGGATATCCACGGTTACAATACATTCCCCGTCTCGCAATTTGCCGGTTCTCTCGCCCGGAGATCTCCTTTCCCTCAATCCGGCAAGTCCCTCTCCATAGTGAACTTTCCCTCACTGGCACTGAAATTTCTGTCACCACTACCCCCGAAGTGTGTTGGTTATGACCTGCCTCTGGAAATACCTCTTCGAGAAGAACCACATTATTCTCTGCTTCCGATAACTCGCAAGGATATCGAAATTTATGTATCTTTTACCTTCATGTTGATCGATCGAACCTAACTCTGCGTAGTACACTACACTTCCTTCGGAGATCGACTCAAACGCTCCAATATGACGCCCCAGGAAAGCTTGGGCGTGCTCTTCTTGATAGAAGTTCCAAACGCTCCATTGCGCAGAGAACGACGCCATTTTGTCAATGATGGAATCTCAACTGGTTTCCACCGGCGGTAGATTAAAACTAAACATTACAACCCACCCTGCAGGGTGTTTGGTTATTCCCTCCCCAGATATCCCGGCAAAAGGCCGTTGGCGGAGATCTCTACCAAGTTTTGCGTCGCTTTTGCCAAGCGCATACCCGCCACTGGACCATGCTCGAGGCTACAGAGAATCCTGGCCTAAAATCTCTCGATCATGGGGCCAGCAGTTTATTGATTCCAAAGTGTCATTGCGAATCATCACCCCCGATTTCTTCGGTGGCTTTGAGGTTGTCGCCAGTTAACTTTGATCATCATTCGTGGTACCACATACGGCTCATCGACGCATACAATACCGTTGAATTCACATTCGGAATTCGCCTCAGCACCGTGTTTGGTGTTCCAACGCGCAACAGAAGCTTCCAGGACTCGGTCATATTTACACACCGATTTGTATTCGTCATTTTATTTTATTTTATTGCCAGTAAGGCTGACTTTGTTTTTATATTTTCTTGATAAAGTCTTTTCGCACCAGTGGCCCAGCTTGACCGAGGTGAAACGGAGGCAACGAGAAAGTCCGCCCTTCCAATACCCATGACTCGTCGTTGCAAACCACATGATCCCGGATGACCACCGCAAATGTTTCGATTTTTCAACCGCTTGCTGGTCACGCACCCTCCTCAATTGGGCAAATGTCAATGGCTGTTGTTCCGCAAGGTCAAAACAGACCTGTAAGCTCGAGTGAGAAGTTCCTTCATCACTTCTGCTATCGGCACAGTCGGAGGCCCTAGCAGTATGTGATAATTATTGCTTTGCCTCCAAGCTTTGGACGAGTGAAGCCTAAATTCAGGTACACAAATTGCAAAGTACTCTATTTAAAATAACCATCCGCCCTTCCTTTCCGTTTTTTGTTTGCAAAATTCACGATACTCCACAAAAGGTACCGTCGTCACGGGACGGAGATAATCATTTGACATGGTACTATAGAAGTGGAAAGACAAGCATTGGAAATGAAACGAAGTTCGGGGGCATCCACGGGGTTTCAGCCAGAATTTCGGTGGGTGGATTCTTATCTTGGACTGCACGTTGCTTCCGACCGACTCAATGGCCCAACAACAGTATCACAACAGTATCAAGGTAAAAAGAACGAATGTCTCGCTTGCTAATTTGCGGGAAGGGACTCCGAGGTCAAGGCACACAATCAAAATAGAATCGGCCAGGTCCCCTCGTCATGAAATACGGTCTCAAGGGCGAGTGACATGGGAAGATTGATAACATCCCATTCGTTGGTGCACCACGGGTGTGAGATCAGGTTGCAGTCGGACTATGTAGTCAGGTCAACAGAGCCAACCGTGATGGAAGGCACAGCGGAAACACTCTTCGGTGATCGTGTATTGTTGATCCAGAGTCGAACAATCAACGGTTGATGAAGCGATGTAGTCTGAGTCCGAAAGTATCTGCTATGCATGAGCATTATACAGCAAAAAAAAAAGTAAAGGCATGAGGGTCCAAATTCGAAGGTACCCCACTTGTCCTCGATCCCCGCCAGAGAGGCTCTAGGTCGGTCGAATCCACTTGAGAAGGATCAACCCGACAATGAGATCAATTCTCTCGCAACACTTGAAAGAACGCCCACACGTGCGGTGGCTGGATGTCAATCACAGTTCGGGCGGAAGTACAGTTGGAGATAGTACCCGTATCTCAGAATTGTGGAAAGCTGGTCGTGTGCTCAGAGAACGCGGGTTTCGACTCAATGTCAAATGTGTTCAGTCCGAGTCTGGCGGCGAATGTACAGAAGTGGAACAAGGACCACTTAATTGTTGTCACGTACGGTTATCCAACATTTCGCCGTTGTGAAAGTTTGGTCGTAACGCAACTTAGTTTTTATCGCACTTCGTCCGTGCTTTTTCTGACTAGAAGTGTTCGACGGTCTCAGCACGTCTTGAAACGAGGGGGGAACAAGTTCCGAACAAGAGCGGGCGTCATTCGTCATCTGAAATAACTAATCGACCTTTCTTTTTCGTCACTCCTGGTAACGGTGAACTGTGCTGACTTTGATCCTCGGGAGATGCTTTGAACCCGGACTCGGAGTCGACTTGGGCTGCAGAACTGCCATCGATGTCGGAGGTGGGGTTCAAAGTCTGGGGGGAAATGGAACTAGGCAGTCGGGGTTTTGGTCGCGGTCGCGGTCGTGGTTTTGCCTTCGCAGGCGTATCTGTAGTTGGGCTAGACCGTTGCGAGCCAGAATCATTAATATCGCTCTCTTCAACGTTGATGTCGTGATTTTCTTCTCCGTCAGACCGCAAAAAGACCGAGTCGTCGTTACCTTTCCGCTTCTTTCCAGTTCCCCTGTCCGCCTTTTTGCGTCGTTTCTTTGTGCCCGTGGGTTTCATGGTTCCAATCCTGCCGCTTGCAGTCGCAGCTCGGGACATTCTTTCCCGGAGAATTTTCTCCTTGGCCAAAAATGCTTCGATGTCTCCATATTCTGCATCGCTGTCCTCGATAAGGGTGGCCGATTTGTATTGTTCTTTTTCCTTCTTCTTCTTTGCGTGTTTCTTCCTCCTCGGCTCATCGTCGTCCGTAGCTGGCGAGAGAGGGCGCCGGCGCCGGCGCTTGATCAACAATTGGGAAATCTTTTTGCCTCGGAGGTCATATGGGGTTTCGAGGAATTGTTCAATGACGACGAGAACCCTTTTCAAGTCGGATGGCGCGATACCTGCGGGAACATACCACTCTGGTTGTTCGTCATCATCTTTTGCGGGAGTTTCAATATTTGTTGTCTATGCAAAAATACCTCTACTCACTTTCATTCCTTGGCAAGAATTTTACTAGCCGGAGAAGAAGTTTCATTTGTGGGTCCCGAACAGTTTCCGCTTTCTTGTTGTCGGCGTAGAGTATTGCTAGGTGCCAGGCGATTAGGGAAAATGAAATATCTTTATTTCATTGACGTACGATGGTCAGTGAATTTTGCAAGGGCTTCACTAGACGGGCCAGGGAGTCTTGGGGTTTCGTCGGCATCGTCAAAAGTATCATCCTTGTCATTCCCATCGGTCTCATCTATGATTCCTTGCCGCTTTTGGATAACGAGCTTCAGAATCTACAACAAGTCAGTCAGACTTGCATATTTATCACAATGCTGAAACTGACATCCTTGACCCAGTTCACCAACCCTGACTTCTCCTGCTTCACCAGAAGAGCGATGACAATTCCAAGTTGGTCACTCCATGAATATCCCTTCTTGATCTGCACATCCCTCGTGTCGATCTGCCTGTCTCTTTTCGCCTTCTCCTCCGGTTCCCAGCTAGAGAACTGCTTCCACTGGCCTCGGTTTTTCGGGAAGAAGGCCTAGCAGATAAAGTTGGATCCGGATGATCTGCATTAGACTTTTGGGGGGCAGAGCATTTATTCGCACCTCGACGGCGAGGAACGATTCATCGGCTAGCGCCTTAAAGAACTTGCGCAAAATAAAGTTGATCAAATTGACGACGTCTTTATAAGGCTGTTCCCTCGGGAATGAGTTCTGATCAGCCAGGATGGACTTGAATAGTTCCAAAGTTGAGACCTACGTAACGGGGGGAAAGTCAGTTCGAGGCATGAGCCGTCCAATCTTGACTGAACCTTGAAGAAAAGACCTTCGGCTTTCGCTTTCACCGCCTGGCGATACAACAAATCGACAACCCGCCTCATACTCTCCGAAGTCGTGAAATCCTTGTAGCGAGCTAGGTATGTTAGGAGCGTGTGGGTTATCTCGGGATGAGCGAATTTCTGGTTGTTTCACGGTCAAATTAGGTCACGGTGCAAGTAACTTCTTCTGGTGGACGACACTCGCCATTTCAAATGCCTCAAAACTGAACATGGCCTCGTGTATCACCCTATCTGGTCCGTCTGATGCCTCCTCCTCAGCATCTGGCACACCATCTTCCTGGCTGCCTGGACCTGTCATTAATGTGTTCAGATCATACCTTAAGAGTGACTAAGGAGAGCATAAACGGCTCACCGTTTGTGTTCTTCCTTCTCCTCGTCTTCTTTTTCCTGACGTACATATCCCCCCCTCTAGTCTTGTCCCACCGCTCAAGCATGCGGAGTAGCGAATACGCCAGAAAAACCCCAGAGTCGAGGTAGGTTAGTGACTGCGCGCCTTCTTTGTAAGAACGCAAGCTCTCTAAAGCAATGTCCAGGACTTCTCCATTATAGACAAGTTGTTCTTTGAGCACGTCCGCTGCCTCCCTGAGAGTCGGATCTGCTATGTGAGAGGACGACATGCTATCGATCAATAATAGTAACTGGGTTAGACATTCAATACCCGCTTGGATTTCTGTCCAGAGCTTTGGCTGGTGAACATGTGTATCAGGAGAGTTCTCAACAGTAAGTTTGAGTTAAGGCAAACCTTCTCTTCGACAGCCTCTCGCATACGTTTCAATACCCAAATTATCCACCCTCGTTCCGTGACCTCTCCTATCAAACCGAAGGGCCACTTACTCTCACCGTCTTGTGACGTTTCCTGAGAATGAAGGCAAAGGAAGAATTCGAGGAACCATTTTGTGACATACAAAAGACGCAGGTGGTCCTTTTCAGTGATCTTCAGTCTTTCCGACTTGATGTCCTTGAGTAAAGTCGAAAGGAATGCTGGGGTTACGGACAGTCTACCCGACTCACACCAAATGGATGAGATCTGGACTTACAGTTGAAACAGGACCCGAGAAATTCTTTAGCCAAATCCTGTAGCACAACTTTTGCATCGATCGACAAGTTGTCTTCACGCGCAAGTTCGTCAAATGTATTTGCTTTCTTTGTCTTTTGCCGTTTGGTCATATCCATGATGCTCCCGGCTTCACGGTTGAGAGCTCTCTGACGATGGAAAATGAGAGCCTGAGGAGCGGCTGGGTCCAATTCTGCTTGGTTTGGGCGGTCATCGTCATGTCGGCGAAGTTTATTTGGGTTCAAACTAATCGCAATAGTGGTTCCAAAGCGAGAATGGCGAGAGGGGGCTGTGCGCGCAAGGCCTCTCCGTAACCTCTCCTCCTTTTCGAGAAGCCGGTGCAAACTCTCCGTTGATTGCTAATGTTTTTATTGTGAGGAAAAAGAAGACGGGACAACAATTATAAGTGTACCTTGGCTGGTTCCGTAGCCAGACAAGAAGGTCTTACTCCTCGAAACAGGAGGTAAAATATTTCGAGGATAAGTGTATTCCACGAGTCGAACAGAGGATCGTTCGAGGCGTTTGCAGAAAGAGTCAGTAATAACTCAAGCGTGCGTGTTTCAGACAGGACGTTGACGAGCCTGGTCTGCAACGAAGAGTACTCTGCTTGATCAGCGCTGAGATGCATATTTGGGGGCAGATCCTTGATGAACGCCAAATTGCGTACGAGATGTAGGACGACATGAACAACCTGTCCATCCCGCGCCACTCTTTTTTTCGGGTGTTTTGATAGAGGTGGCAATACTATCCCAAAGAGGGCCTGCATGACGCCTGGTTTCAGTAGAGCAGCCTTGTAGCTCAGGTGACTGAGCAATAGTTGAGTGTAGTCCGTGCCCTTGTCCAACTCCTCGTCCAGCTCCTTCAGCTCCTCCGCAAGATCAATAGGCCACGTCATCGCAGCCATCAAGTCGGCGCAAGCAATTGCCCGTTTATCTTCCACCAGGCCTTTTCCGGCTGTCATGAGCAAGATCGGGACAAGGTCGTTCATGAGGACCCGGGTCTCCCAAAATATGCGGGCCACGGTACGTTCGTCATCGGTGTCATCCTTGCGCCATAATTTCTTAAGGTCCTGCAAACACCGGTTCGCTTCGTCACCCAATCTATACGTCCCTTGCTCATATCCTCCGAGAGCGTCCACCACTCCACGGATAACAGGTTCCAAAATTGAGCGACGGTCAATGTAAGTGTCATGGTCAGACTCGGCCGAAGATATTGTAATGGCTTCGTCTTGGTTCATTGCGAAAATCGTCCAATGGAGCGGAAGAGACGTTGACGATGATTGCGCGACAGGTCACACACGTGATCGCGTGACACAAGTAGATAACGTCACGGTAGCGCCAATCAAATATACTTGAAATTACATCGGCATGGTGCAATAGCTGTCGGACTACCGTACTAGATCTGTAGTGCCCTAGCCAGGATATAATACAACCCGAGTCCTGTTCATGCAAAGACAATACTGTCTATTAATAATAAATTCCATTCTGTGGCGACAATTCTCAAATGTTCAAGATGCGATGGTCGAAATGGAAATAATGATAGGGAGGACGATAGCCCCAAGAACCGTGAGCGACGTCGTTGTCGAATGTAGTGCGCCACTTGTACCCCCAGCCGCCGGAGTCGTGCCTGTCTTTGATGTCCCACTGTGTTTTTTTTTTTTTTTTTCAAAATCAATTATCTGTGAGATTAGCACAATCAAGAGACTGACTTTGTAAAGACGTGGAGATAGCTGATCTCGAAGTAGGCATCATTATAATGTGAAGGTGTCTGGACCAGGTCGGTACAATTGCCAGGGCAGGAAGGATTATAAATCGATGGCGAGCCCGCAAAGTTGCCGCAGACCGTAATGTCCTGCCCTCCTATGTTCAGCTACTGGGTGTCGTCAAACAAGCGAGCAGTAACGACGCACGAAAATGATGGTCTGAGGGGCGAAGAACTTGGAGGTGTCACATAGTGAGCTCGGATATGCCGCTGACGGGAGGGGCCACCCATCAGGATTTGGATTACTGGTCGGCACGTCTGCTGGGATCGATGAGCGTTCGAAAAACCATATTTTGATGCCGGAGTCGTCCCAGAGCATGGCAAAGACGCCGCCACCATTTTGAGCAAATCCAGCGCCGTAGGAATTAGGTGACGAATCTTTGACAAGGCACCCCTCATTATTGTTCGTCTGGTTAAAACAATCAGCCTGAGCGAGAATGCCTGTTTCGATGGCAGCCGAGTCCCCAGCAGAGGGATGCATGCATCCCTGGACCGTATGAAGGGCGTACTGGTTGTTGGTGGCCAGATTCACGTTCTCCACGATGTCGATCTCGCCATCATAAGGCCAATTCGTACCCTGCATCCAGTAGGCAGGCCACACGGAGCACTGCACAATGCATGATATCATTAAGTAAACTCGCTCCTCTGTCAAGGGGGAACATTGCGCACCCCAAATGGCATGTGGTACGCGTCTAAGATGGTAAGACTTCCTTGAGGGACGGTGTTGTTACTAAGGAGCTTGACACTCGGTCGGCCAAAAGTCGGATCCTTCGTCCCGTCGGTGGTGTTGTCAACCTTGATGATCGCATGGCCAGCAGAGTTTACAAATGTAAGTTGTTCCTGCATTGCTTGCTCGCGGCTCTGAAAGAGTACGTTCCCAGTCGTATTCGTGTCGATACCATTCTGATAGGTCCAGTTGTCGAAACTGCAGGAAGTCATCAGCAAACACGCAATTTTTGATTGATTGCGGAATTGACTTGCAATGTTGGGCCAGAGTAGTTTTGTGCAATGTGCCAGGTTACTGCGTGCACTGAGGACGAGAGAGCTAGCGCTGCTAGGCCAGTTATTATAGCATGCATGAGCTGACAGTAGTGTAGTGTTACGAGTGCAGGCTCGAGGTGACGTGCAATCCGGACGATGAAATAGCTCCACAGCTGCACAGGCGTGACTGGTTTATAATTAACCGCAGCGCAGGCTGGGCAGCTGCCATCAATTTATGATTCTGCCACATTGAAACGAGCATTGAGCGCTGGGCATGGGCCTGAGAAGTATACAGCAGGCCAAGGTTGCCCTCTGTTCAGTTTCCGCATCCCACGAATATAGGACTGTGGGCGGGGTTGCCGGTTTCGGATGATGGAATTCACCGATAGTACACCGCTTGCGTCACTATCCCAACCAGCCATGTGACCCGCACCACTTGCAGTATACTATAGGGTCTACACCGAAGATGGAGCTATTCCATCTAAGCAACCTATAGATCCTGACAATCCATATATTGGACGTATTGACGCCAACCACATCACACCTCCGCACACTGTAATTTCCATTCGACGGTGCCTCTCTAAAATAGAAAGAATTCCGGACCACAAACGTACTTGCTTCTATCGAGAGTGTATATCCATTGAAAGAAGATGAGCACCTCAATATTCTCCCCGTCAATGCACCTGGGGCAGGAGGAAGGCCTCTCGCCCTTGTTCAAATGAAGCCCTTACTGAAAGTTAAAGCCAAGTATCATCTACCATGTAAGCTGTTCTAACAGTATCAGTTTGCTGAGGTCTTACCTTCCTCTCTATGTATTACCTTAGGCCACAACACTTCTGTACATCCTATATTGTTATCCTACGTCCCACTCCTCCAAATTATGGCTGGTTATCCGCTGTAGAAGGTGAAGTGCTCTATACTGATGGATTGAGTCATTGCGTACTTTACGATGGCGAGACGCAGTTACACAGCGATCTTCAATATTGTTCATACCCTTATTAACAGACTTTCTATACGAAGCCTACGAAGCCTCGAACGCCTCCAGCAGAACCGGATGTGAGCATGTTTCCTGATGAATTCTTAGCAGAACTGACCTATAAATATTGCTTTTGAAAGTTGTCGCAAAGTAAGCAATCAGATTCATTTGTCTGTATTCAATTGACATGTCTTGTTCGATTCTGCAGAGCTAACGTCACCGAAACTTGAGATTCCATTAGTATGCTTCAACCTCTGCCACTACCCTCTGGAGCAATGTATCTACGTAATTCAGGAGATGCAACGGTTTCCGAAGTGCTTGCATGTCATTCATCGCAGTGTTCTTCGGCATGATGACTTGCAAATTAGGTGTTTTTCTCCTTTGTCCTGGCCTCACTCTCCTTCGCTTTCTGGTTTGACATTTGCTGTTTTTATAGTCACTCGATCCCCCCCCCTTCTGTCTACCTATTTTTTCCATATGCGATATTTTCGGTGAGCAGACTTCTCTGAAGGTTCCTTTTCACATTTCTTGTCCCATTTCCATTGAAAGATCTCCACAATATGCTACCCAACTAGCTGTATGATATGTATAAAGAAGATGGTCCGGGCCTGCTCCCTCACTTCTGTTGCCCAGATCAAGCATGGATATTGATATATTGAGTATACGCTGCGGTATATTGCTAAGAGTGAGTGTTATTTGGCAAAGATCGCGTACGGCAAGTATTTCAGACGGAAAGCTTTTGCTGGATTGAGGCACACGGGCTGCCTCACGGGCTGCCTCACCAGCGAATGTCCCCTCCCTCATAGTTCTGTGGCTGACTACTTGTGCTGACACTTTCGAGTTTAGATTTGTCATATCATTCGATTGCTCTCATCATTGCGTCATCCTCTGGCTAGGATGATTAATCAGATGACTAGGACGAGCTCGATGGGTAAGCTACGAGGGGCATATATAAGGGCATTAATGTTTGCTTGGGGGGTCCAAGCACACCCGGCATGGTACCTGTTCGCGTCGGACTGATTGGACTCTCCGCCAGCCCAACAGCGTGGGCCAACAACGCCCATCTTCCGTATCTCAAATCCTCACCGCACTACAAGATCATCGCGCTGCTTAACTCGAGCGTCGAATCAGCACAAGCAGCGATCCAATTCCACCAGCTCGACCCAAACACGACCATGGCGTATGGCACGCCGGAGGACCTCGCCAAGGATGCCGAGGTCGATCTGGTAGTGTGCAGCGTACGAGTGGACAAACACTACGCGGCTGTGAAACCCGCGTTGGAAGCTGGCAAGGACGTTTACGTCGAGTGGCCGCTCGCGTCGGATCTGGTGCACGCAGAGGAGTTGGCAACTTTGGCACGCGAGAAGGGGGTGAAGACGATAATAGGGTTGCAGGGGCGGATGGATCCTTTCTTCCACAAACTCAGAGAGGTCATCGCGAGTGGTAAGATTGGGAAAGTGTTGAGCACAACGGTGGTTGGCGCGACGTGGGCACCGGGGGCTACGGTTTCCGATCAATACAAGTTTATAGCTGATCGCAGCTATGGAGGGAACATGGTATCAATTCACTTTGCACACTGTGAGTACCATACGGCGGGAAACAACAAACTTTTTGAAAAAAAAAACGACAACAGTTATCGACGCATTCAATCTCGCTCTCGGGGAATTTACCACGTTCAATTCTCTACTCGCAAACCAGCGACCAGTCATCGACGTCGTTAACGACGCTACGGGAAACGTGGTGGAACACACCGTGCCAAAAACTGCACACGACGAGATCTTGATCCAAGGCACGCTCACCAGCGGCGCGGTCGCGTTTGTGCACTTCCGCGGAGGGAAGCCTTTCCCGGCCGAGCCGGGCCTGCGATGGTGGATCTACGGAAGTGAAGGCGAGATTGCGATCACATCGCCCAGAATGTCGTTGCAGGTGGGGCATCCTGATCTGGTAGCCAAGATCTATGATGGGAAGACGGGGGAGGTGGAGGAGATGCAGACGGTGTTTGAGGATGAGGAGTCGGGTGAGTTCCCGGAGGGACCGGCGAGGAATGTGGCGAGGGTGTATGAGGCGTTTAGGAAAGGGGAGAAGAAGTGGTACGGGGATTTCGAGTGGGCGATTGTAAGGCATCGGATGATTGAAGAGGTGTATAAGAGTTCGGAGGAGAAAAGGGAAGGGAGGTACGTGTAGTGATCTCGATATATGGTAACCTGTGTGTTTGGTATTCAGTCCATAGCTTTGTTGTGTCTCAGGCGGTCAGTGGTGGTCGTTTTGTGGTCTTTCTGCCACTTGATAATTTGGGAGGCCTTTCTTTCTACCCTCGGATTCTGCGCGCAAAGGAGATTTCCAGGATATCCAAAGCGACCCACGGTCTCCCTAGTAGTCAGAATTCATGTACAATAATCTCAACATAGCCATTCGCGCTCTCACGGGCGAACCCGCCGCAGCCCTTCCATCGTCGAAAAAGCCGTCGATCCCGCTCGTCTCTACCCATAGAGCCTGGTACCTAGCAACAGAGAGGGTAGCAGGAAAGCGTACTCGATCTTTCGAGACCGTCATCGCGAACTTTGATCAGGACGAGCTGGCTGGGAACCCGTATTCGGAGAGTGGGCGGATAGCCGTGATCGGGGACGATGAGAACCTGATCTCGGTCAAGGAGTGGTTCAACTCGGTCTCTGGAGAGTTCTCGGTGAGTTTTTTTTAGTAGGCTTTTGTCCTACGTAGGGCGACTGATTTACAGCCGATTCGGAAATGGATGATCAAATCAACTTTTTTTTGTAACTCACACTGGAAAATAAACAATTTCAGCTGTACTGCAAACTGGACCGAAACTAATAGTTTCAATAAACTAGCTAGCCAACCTCAAATGAGGGTGAAAATAATTAGTTTAGGAAGTCCTGGAACTAAGAAGTAAACTAATGAAATCAGTATTGTTTTCGGAGGCACAAAAATCAATACCTAAACTAAACAATTCAGGTAACCTGAAATGGTAACTGAAATATTTGTTTTTGGGACTATTGTCAGGATATCCAAAACTATTGTTTTCAGTAGTGTCCTGAAACTCAATAGGAAACCTCAGATTTCAGAAGCCCTGAAGGCATTATTTTTATGAGATTGGGCACCCTGAAATCTAAGGTTTCCTATTGAGTTTCGGGACACTACTGAAAACAATAGTTTTGGATATCCTGACAATAGTCCCAAAAACAAATATTTCAGTTACCATTTCAGGTTATCTGAATTGTTTAGTTTAGGTATTGATTTTAGTACCTCCAAAAACAATACTGATTTCATTAGTTTACATATTAGTTCCAGGACTTCCTAAACTAATTATTTTCACCCTCATTTGAGGTTGGCTAGCTAGTTTATTGAAACTATTAGTTTCGGTTCAGTTTTCAGTACAGCTGAAATTGTTTATTTTCCAGTGTGACTTTTTTTTTTGAGACCGGCAACCACCGGGCCAGCTGTATTACCATAACCGTTCATGTCATGTGACACCAAGAGAATTGCTGAAATCACATAGAAATTCAAGTTATAAATTCATTGAGGGACATATGAGAAATGTGAAGCCTATGAAAATTGGAATGTGGCTAGGTGAAGGGCTGAATAAGTTTAAATTATTTTTTGGTGGTGTATTCAAGGATGACATGGATTTTTGGTGTCCAAAACATGACTTGTGGCCTGAAATTGGCACCAAAAATATTTATTACACCACCAAAAAATAATTTAGCTCTTCACCCCCAGTGAAAAGTCCATGGATTTAGATAACGTTAGATAGAAGAAAATAAAATTTAATTGAGCAATCTGATTTTAATCCAAAACTGGCACTATATCAGATGCGTTTTGTTTTACATCGGTTTGCGTCAATCAGATATTCAAAACGAATCATTGCATCATGTACTGTAGTTCCTAGTCGTCTGGCTGATCTCGGCCTCCCCACTCCCCTCCACCACTCAGCTCCCCTGCCCGCCCCTTTGCTTACTCAGTGCCCTCTACACTGTGCCGCCCATCACTGTGATTGCCTTCACCTTGGCATCCTTGATCTGCTCCTTCATCTTCTTGCTGAGGTCTTCGTAGTGCTGTAAATAGAGCTAGTTAGTCATGTATATAATCTGCAACAGAGCTACCAACCTTCTTCATTGCGCTATCCAGCCCTTTCCACACAAGATCAAAGTCCGCATGAGAAACAGTCTTGTTCTTGCAGTATTCGATTGTGTAGAGGTTCCTAAAAGAAACCTATAAGACTTGGAGCAAGGTATTATTAGACATACCAACTTACCTTGGAGTGGTGGCCTTGGTTGGTATCATTTTCCCCTTCAATTTAGTTGACGAGTTGGATAACGTGGTTGGTTCCAGAATGGCTAGAAGTCAACAAATGCGTGTTAGAATGGTACATCCATTGACCTGAACGGAACATACCTGTTGATACCTCTTCACTTGCTGATGCACTGTGATGATGTCAGAGATATACGAAGGAAAAGACCCATTGACTCACGGAGGGTCCACAAGCACAATGGTCGGCGGAGATGGCACGATCATTGGAGTGGGAGCATTCTCTAAGGGTATGTCTGGAATTGCTGTTCCTGTGGGAGAAGTTTCGAGTTCTTTGGCCAGAAGCGGAACTAGGTTGTCTGGGTTTGTGAAGTGATTGATAATATCTTCCATTGTGTGAGGGAGTACCGGCATGACACTACTGGGCATTTTGGCTTGTGGAAATAGTGCAAGGGAATCAGCATCAGTGGCAGTGAGAGGCTTGGATGTGGATGTGGCTGCCAATGGTTCAAGGAGGTAGGATTCTGCTGCAGGAGAGATGGCAAGATGATTGGATTTGGATGTCGACGGATCAGCCGTGAAGGGGACAGACAAGCTCTCAAGGCTGGAATCTGCAATAACAGGGGACAATGGGGGTGAGGTTACAGGGGAAACAGGTGGTAGTGAAGTTGACGAATCTGTGGGAGAACTTAGCATAGAGACTGATATGTCAGACTGTTCGCCTGAAGACGTTGAGATGGTCTGTGAGTCAAGATGTGGTATCGGAATGGCAGGTATCTTGAATTTTTTGGATTTTTGATCAGGCAGTGATTGTGTCGGCAACCGTTTCTGTGGGAGGTGCATGTATTTGCCCTCCTTCTTCGCTGGCTTCGCTGATCTGACATCTTTCTTGACAGGCTTTGTGGATGCAGGAAGCTTCTCACCGCCCCAACCGGAATAGGTATGAGTCGCAATGAAGTCGATCTTCTAATGGCCTTCACATAGTTGCAGATCCGGGAACTGCTGATACACTGTAACACATGAAGTTGTTGAGTGTCATGGGTACCCCATTTCGGTGGTGCGCGATTCCTGTGCTCAAATTCCCACCATACCTCCCTCATCAAGCTGGTGATCTGGCCTATCTTCCAACCATCGTACACATTGCTGTTTTCATCCTCTACAAACCAATACTGAATGTTTATACCATTTGATATAAGACTTTTGCCATGCGTGGCAACATCGTTATTGAGCTGTGTGACTTAGGACTTGGGCTTCCAATCTTTTCTATGCCAGAACTGTACAAGCAAGTAGTCTGCCTCCAGCAGCTGCTGGAGCAGTGGATGCCCAAATGGGATATAGAAAGGGTCTGAGTCGTGCATAGATCCTGAACCAGCACCTCCACTACTCAAGGCTCAGCTTAATGCACCCATTGGAGGTCCAGTGTTAATTGAGTTGGTGAGCGTCTTGAAGGTATCTCTGTGCATCTGTCAGCAGCCATTGTAATCATTTGATCACTTAAGATACTCACCGAGAAGCATCTAACTTAGCTTCAGCGCCCAAACACCTATGGTAAAGTTCATGATATACTACATTGCGGAGAAGCATTTCATGATCAAGAGTTTCAATGAAAATAGGTTGGGAGAGTTGAGAAAATTGTGGCTGCATAGTTTGAGACACAGGAAACTGAGGGCTTTGCTGTAACGACTGTAATAAGATGAGTAACGTGAGTAGTTGGATATATGTGCACCAAAGTGAAAGAAGATCTGGAATTCCAATGAACAGGCGATTCTGAGAGGTATCTGGGAGTGTGAGGAGTACTCCTCTGGTCGCATTCGTAATTTCTAGTGAACTTGTCTTGACATTGCGAGAAGATTGCAGAAGACAATTCAGGAGAATCATCAATCAACATCATGGTAGGAGGAGTGGGTCAGGCCTGACCCACTTCTTCAGGGGGGCCTGCAGGGACGTGGTACAGAAACTGATCCTGGGGGAGGCAGGATGGTCGGTGATTGAGGAGAAGAGTGTCCTGCGTGATGTCACAAACTTAGACTCTACACGAACTCCAGCTTACCCAGTATCTTCCCATGTCTCAAGTGATTTCATACCCTGCCGACCGTGTCGTGAAGCTGTACATCGAAAACCTCGGTGCGCAGAGTGGATATTACATGGTCCCATTTGAATCCAAAGAAGGTGGACCTATGGTAGGCACACTAGACGCTACAATGGCCTTTACTTGACTGAATCAGTGCCAGGTTCTTTGTATATTAATCGGAAAGGATACTCGAGCCTCAAGTGAAATATCTGAAGCTGCCGAGACCTCCAATCAGAACTGGTGTGTCAGCTACATGATACTTGTCAGTAAATCCTATCTGACTTATGTGCTGGAGCACTGGCAGTGAGGCAGTTTCGCCTCTTGTCAAAATGGGAGATTCAGATTGCATTATCACCCAGCACACTCATGCCCACCCTTCTCACATTCTTGCCTGTTGCTCTTGTCCAAACAAGAATGCCAAGTTTGGGATTGCACTGCACATGTACAGAATCAGGCACCTAACCGAGGAGGAGTTAGATGAGGAACACAAGGAAAACCAGCGTGCGGTCAAATGCCTGAGGATGTAGTGTAGATTCATCAGTTATCACATTGTTATTGTCTTTATGTTCCCACCGTCGTCGCATGTCTGAAATTTGAAATGAATTGCCAGCATATGTAAATAATACATGAGATATATGACTACTCATTGTATGCATCAGCCAGTGCGGGGAGTTCAAGTCCAAGTTTCTCTGCAACAAAGAAGTAGCTATTGCGCGAGGGAAGGGGGCACATGGCAACAACAGAATGGATATTTTTCACATTGATCACCTCCAGTCCAGCAGCACCCTGATATGTTGCTGCCCAGATAGTCTTGTGTGATTCTTCGAGGAGGGCAAGGTCTGGTGGGGAGTAGGTTGATACGAGAGCAAGGGTTTGCGTCTGATCATGGATAAGCGCTTGAAAGAAAAACTGCACCTCTCCGAAGTGGAGGGTATCATTGGTAGTGAACTGGAAGGTTGCAATCAGCAAATAGAATACAATACAAAGAATGTACGACATACCTTAATATTACGAGACATCCACACCTTTTGCAGTGCTTTGAGCTTTTCCTTTCATGCAGAATGTGCAATCTGGCCTGTAGGTACTCGAAGACGTGCCCATTGATGTACTCGTGGCTTCCAGTTATGCACAACTTGTCCAGTCACACGTTGCATGTAGACTTGGATTGCCTCCCCAGCTGGACTATCAATTTTCTTCATATTCTCATCCCTCATGCAGAGAAGCAGGTAGCCATCACCAATGTCTTCAGATCCATGTGGATCATTCACCTGAGGGTTGAGTTCAGGGATCATGGCCTTGAGCGCATTTACTTGAGTATGACATATAGCTCGCTGAGTAATGTTTGCATAGGGCTTAGATGGCTGCTTCATTTCTTTGGTAATATTACCAACTGTGCGTCCCATAGTCCACTGTGTATAGTAACAGCCAGGCCCCATACAAATGACTTCGCGTGCAAGATGGAGGAGGGTGTGGACGCTAGGCTGACAGAAGTGTAATTGTGAAACCTTGCATTTGTAGTAAAGTTGTTGTTGTCATTGTTGATTGTGTCACGCAATCGTGACGACTGTGAAAAAAGTAAGAAAAAAAGAAATAACATAAGAAAAAATACCTTGTATATGCCCACAAGAAACCTGTCCACCCGCAGCGTGGGTATGTTGTGGGTCCAAATTTGGTGACCCATACCCATACCCATGTCTACCCACACCCGTGACCCGCATGGATCAAGCTACCCATGACGTTCACTAAACATAGGGATTCAAACATGTCTTTACTTTGCTGAGTTCAGTTGATGAGGATGAACCAAAAGCTGCACGATCGGGAAATGCACGCATCCATGGCATGACTTGTGTCACAAAGGCATCGCTGGCATACATCAGTACTCAGGTAGTCTTGCTGATCTTCAATAACGCTGTCACTGATGACCTCATAGGTTTGCTTCACCTTGTGTTCTTCAAGCACCTTCTCGCATACAGATCTTGTCACCGATTCTGAGATGTTCTATAACAGTGTTCTTGACCTACTCAATGATCCAGAGGAGAAGGATGAAGTGCAAGACCTTCTAAATTGGTGGAATAGGTGAACCTTCATTCTGCCTTTGAATGTGGTTCTGCACATCATTCTGACAAAGGCTTTTTATAGGAAAATCTTCCCCCATGCATGCTCTGACGCCAAAGTACCAATTGAAGGAAGCACTCTCTCTCGCATCAAGGAGAAGAGGCACACAGATAATATGTTCACATTAGGCGACGTGAATCCCGAGTAAAGTATTAATTGGTCGGGAATAGTTCATGTGTGACACTGCTTTGTATTTTCTCATTTTTCGCACGTTCACCAAATATATGTTTTGCCTTCTATTTCGGATATTCCTGGAGTCCAATATGAGAATATTGCTGACTTCCTACCAACATGAAGTCATTGCTACATCCCCTATCATCAGTATATCAGCCATGACAATATGATGCATTAGTTGCTACATGAGCAGAACAGTATTTCTGTGTGGTAAGGAGCTATGGTACCATACTGTTGTTGTGGTAGCAAATGGACAATAACTCTATGGTTTTGGCTATTATGACTTTTATTCAAGCAAAGTTCAGATTCTACCACTCTGCTATATATGGTGGGATTCCTTCAACCCCACCATGACCTTCCTTTTCTTGGAGGAATGATATTCAAGGACACGCCTTGTTGATCCATGGCACAGTTATGACTTTCATTCAAGCAAAGTTCAGATTCTACCACTCTGCTATATATGGTGGGATTCAACCCCACCATGACCTCCCTTTTCTTGGAGGAATGATGTTCAAAGACATGTGTTGTTGATCTATGGCACATCAAATATCATTCTACTAATTTGATTGACTTCTACCATCACAATCATGTCATCCCTACCTAAATCTAAGTATAAACATAATATCAAACAATATTAATAATTATAAATCAACTCAAGGCATATATAACCATCTCATATCTAAATTAATTTCCTAATGTTAACTAGAACTATAAAAGACTAATAACAAAATATACATAACATCCTCAAATTAGCTGCTAACAATATATAATAGGATTATTCTATTTGGCTCCCCAGGGTGCACCAAACTTCCCATGCACCCCTTGCCTTATAAGGTGATAGCTATGTAAAATAATTTTGACTAATCAATTTTAAATCAAGTTCTACTGGTCATAAAATGACTGAAAAATTATCTCTATGCAGTGTGAAGACTAAGACATGCAAAAACTAATTCTTACCAAATTCTGTTTAGTTGGTGTTTAGATATAGGCATCAATTCCAGATAAGTTCTTTATTTCTAAGCAACTATTCCTTCACTTTTCACTCCTCCACAGGTCCTACTGGACTCCTAGTGGAATCCTGGTTGTCCTGGTGGATTCCTAGGATTCCTCAAGGAATCAACCAGGAATGACATTCCTGGTCGAATTGGATTCTTATTCCTGGTAAATTCCTGCCAGACTCCTGGTGGAATTTACCAGGAATGCAGACTTAGAATGATTTATTCCGTGAGGATGCATTCCTGGTGATTCCTGGTGGATTCCTGATAAAGTCCGGCACTCATTCCTGGTGGATTCCTGGTAAATTCCGGCAATCAACTTGCAAAAGTGTTTCTGCCAGGGATTGAACCCTGTTACGGATCGCTTCTGCAGCGGGCTCCGGCAACAATCAACTTAACAGGGGATCGGCTTCCAGAGGGGAGAACAGCAGCTTTCATTGTTGCTTACAGCTAAGACAACACTGCTAAGAAGGGGGGGGTCAAGGTCTAATGTCATTGCGAGCCGTGGGGGTTACCCAAAACAAGATGAGTCTGCCCCAAGAACCAGACTAAACGTAAGGAAAGGAAAAGAAAAAAAAGTCTGAACCAACAACAAGGACAGTAGATATAGTGAATGGACTTGAGGGGAGGTAAATGGGAATTCAACCATGAAGCTACAACATGTCCAACTACACCATGTTTTCACCATGAGGCGGACATGAGGCGTCCTCATGTCGATGTTCTCGCGATCCAACTGGAGGCCCGGGTGTCATTGAGGATAGAAGAGGTCCAGATGACTCGGATGATTTGTCATCGGATCATGTGACATGCAGAATTGCCAATTCGGGGTCTACACTTGCTGTAATGGGCAAGTGCGCAGTTTGGCAAGTGCATTGCACGGTCGGGTCGAAGATGGGTATCGTCCAGTGTAGGATTGGTGATGAGAGTGTCTTGAGGTAGCAGGGACATAGTGACAAGGTCGGTATAAGGGAAAACAAAGGAATGTATGGAGGGAAAACCAACTAGGATGGTGGGATAGTCGAGGTCAGACATGTGAACAGCATAAGCTGTACTGGATGATGATGTCTGTGTCAATGACGTATCGAGGGGTGATGTCTTGTCCTGTCTGTGGAACAATGCAGTCCACCTGATGTCGGTATTCATCCAAGAAAGGGTATTGTTGTAAACGAGTGTGGGAGGTATCAAGGTTATAGATGGAAAAGGGTAAATGAATGTGGGTCCAGGTTTCGAGTCATGGCATGAGTGACAAGCTGTGGGAACAAGTCGTCGGGTACTGCTTTGAAGCGGTGTCGTGCGAACAATATATGATAGGGGTTGGTTCACTGTTTGGGAAGTCGTATGGTCTGTGGTCAAAGTCCAAAAGAGTATGCTCCGGCGATGGTCGGATTAGAGAGAACAGTGAAATGTCTCGTGATTGGGGATTGTTCAGAGTTCGCATGCAGGTGAGGAATGTCATCGGATCGTCAGGGAGGATAATGGTGGGCACAGGGTACGAATATGGCAACCAAATATCCGGGAATGGCAATTGTCAATTACGTGTCGATATATTGTCGAGGTGGAAGTCAGAAGTATCAGTGGCGGAAGGGTTTCGGTGCCGATGCCAAAGATAGATCATAACAAAGTAGAAACCGATCAGGAAGGTGATGGCGATGCTGCCAATGATGATTACGGTAATTAGCTGTGTTGGGAGTACAGCCATTGTAAATCGGTTTGTCGTGGGATGAAGTCAACAATATGTCAGGGCGAGGGAAAAGACAATAGCAATGATGTCCGTCGGCAAGGAGACTATTCGGGTACAGCAAGGTCACGTGGGATATGTCCATGGTCAGTCTGGATTGTTCTAGAAGAAGGGAAAGAAGAGAACAAGAACAAGAAAATACAAGGATGTCCAAAAGAAGAAACAATGACATTGAAAAGAAGACAAAGGACAAAATGAAATGAAAAAGGAATGTGTGCAGTGCAGAATCATCATGGTGGGTATCGGAATGGGCATCGGGGTTGGAAGCGGAGTTGGAAACATAACAATACCCCCGGAACAAGGGGAATCGTCCTGATTAACCGGAAGAATAAAGAACAAGGAAAAAAATTACAAGGAAAGAACAGACAGTTTAACGACGCTATCAAGGTCGGCAAGAAATCAAAAACATGAGGAAGGAAAAAATGTCAGTCCAAAGGTCATCAAATCATGAATCATGAAGACGTTACTGAGTTACAAGGGTTACAAAAGAAATATATTCGGGTTCGTCCAATTGTTTTTTGTCATTTTTTGTCATTGTGGATAATTATGGGGTCATTGTTATTTCATCATTAAGTCATCAAGGGTGTCGGGTTGAAAGGAGGTAAAGGTTGTCGCGGTTCAGGTGTTCATTCAGGGTTTTCGGTTCAAAGAGAATTAGGTGGTCGGCATTTTTGGGATGAGGGAGTTCTGGATGTCAGAGAGTTCTGGGTGTCAGAAGTTTATAGTCATTACGGACATTTGAATGGGCATAGATTTATATCGTTTCAGATATCGGTGTTGTTGACTGATCGTGGATTTCCTACACTCAAATGGTGTGCGAGATTTCTTCATATTCCATGAATGCAACAGGGTTTGGTGTCGGTCAGAAGATGTTTGGAGATTCGGGATAAGGAAAGTGAAAGAGCTGCCAGTTCCAAGTTATACATTGGCAAAGGATTTTGGATGGGGATTCATTCTTCACTGTTTCTTTTTTTCTGGTGCATTTACTGCCATACTGGTCAGCAGCACATCGGGTTCCTTTCCACATGGGATTGGAGGTCATTGGTTTGATAACCAGTATCCTTCTGGTTCAGTTCTGATATCCATAGACATCGAGGTTCATTCTACGGCTTATAGCGATCATGCATGCGTCTGGGGGTCATAGATTTTATATCGTTTCGGATATTCATCTCTTATTTATATAGCTGGTGAGAGAACCTGCTGCTTTGTCTCTTATTTGTATAGCTGGTGAGAGAACCTGCTACATGTTTCTCTATGGTCATGTTCCATCTGTCCATTCCATTTCTGTTTCTTCTGTTCTATTTCTGGGTATTCTGTTTCTTCTGGGTGTTTTCGTTGGTGTAAATAATGTTGAGGTCGTTTACATACAAGGGAAAGTTCATTCTATGCATCATACATGACGGGGGTGTATCCTTTCACAAACAGCATCAATCTCCAATCCAATCCATGGATGTCATTCTCCTTCCCCTTCACCATACGCACATGCATTGCACGAAATAAGGCATGACGATGATAATCGGGTTCTTTGATCCCATGTCTCGAGCGTTTGTTCTGCATGTTATAGCCATCAGAACAGTGTGCACGGTCGAGTTTCTTTTTCTGGGATTGGGGAAGAAGTGGAGAGCGGCGACGTGACTGGGTTTGGAGCGAGACAAGAGGTGGAGAATACAACCATGCTCGGTATTCATCATCCATCTCTACATGCAGTCGGTGGGTTACTTTTCGAGGGGGTGTCGGAAGATCAGTGAGACTGTCCATGTACACATCAAAGTCATCAATGGGGGGAGTCGGATGTTCTTCACCGCAAATATTCACTGCACCAAAATATAGCTCATTGTCCAGATCATCGAAGATAAAGGGTACATCGAGATTCATTGTCGATGTCGACGGTGGGGACGGTGTCGAGGATGCTGGACGATACGTGTGTCACGATGATTCTGGGGTACGGGTGCAAGACGAGGAGCGGGGATGCGAACAATGAATCGATGATGAGGAAGTTCCTCGTCTAAAATGTATTGGAGACGCTGGAGGAGGAATTGGCTTCGACGATTTCTTTGCTCAGTGATCCGTAGACCACCCAGGAGACGGTGTAATTCGTCAAGGACCGGTGTCACGGATCGTGGAAGGAAGACGAGGTGTGGAATGCGAGGATCGTTCCAGCTGATGTAGTCGACCCAGTCGTCAGGTCGGTTGAGAGGGAACCAGGCAAGATCGCACTGCCACCAGCGATGGGCAGGCCACGGGTAGGGATGGCCTGGAGGGCAGAGGTTGGCCAGGGTGACGACAGGTGGGTGGTTTAAAGAAGTTTTCCGTCTTCGGTAATTACCATGCCTCGTTGTCAGCATCGTGTCGGAGTTTCCAGTGATCAATCCATGTACCAGGGTCTTGGTTGCCTCGTGGATTCGTATGTATGATCGGGGATCAAACTTCTAGAAAAGAGGGTGTGTAGCAGGATATCACCTGATATGCCGATCCGCGCTATCCAAATCGGTAAGGAGTGGCGTTTCGTATGTGTTCCGTTCATGACAATCATTATAGTCTTGGACATTTGTTCATCCATGTCAAACAAAGAGGGTCCCCTTTCATCTGTTCCAACAGACTACTAAGATCAACCACTTCTCTTTGTCACATGTACAGGTCATTACAGGGTTCGGGGTGTCATTGGCATACTGGCTTTCTCTGGGCTTTCTGCATTTGGTGAGGAGATGGGAGGGAGGAGGTTGAAGGAAGAGTAGGAAGGCGGTTTGAAGGGTTCGTTGATTTCAGTTCGTCCAGGGAGAGGGAGTCGTAATATGTCTGGTACAACCAAAACGTATTTGATTCATGAAGGTGAGATACCTAAGGCAATTGGTTTGTCTAGCAGTGTCCTTCTGCATCTGGGGCAATGACAAGTCTTGTCCATTGCATCATTTCATGTCGTAATTATCGTATTGAAGTAGCGGAATGACGGTGGTGACGTTAGTCAGGGGTTTATTACAACTTGGGTTCCAGGATTGGGCTTGAGCAATTATTATGGATAAACCATAAATAATTCGCAGGGCGGCAGTCTTGAGGTTGACCATTCGGAGTATTCAACATTCGTTCAGGGGTCCAGGTGGCTAGTGTACATCAACAGATTTCAGGTCTGCATCAATAACAGGCTAGCATCGTTCGTTCGTCCATTCGTATGGGGTCAGGGTTGAGGGAGGAATAAAGTCGAGAGGAGGAGGAGAGGGAGAGGGTGTAGGGGAGGATGAGAGAGAGAGGAGGGGGGTTCGTTCATTTATGTCAAAAGTTGAATGTCGGGGGAGTTGGGAAACGTTTAGTCTTTTGTTACGGATCGCTTCTGCAGCGGGCTCCGGCAACAATCAACTTAACAGGGGATCGGCTTCCAGAGGGGAGAACAGCAGCTTTCATTGTTGCTTACAGCTAAGACAACACTGCTAAGAAGGGGGGGGTCAAGGTCTAATGTCATTGCGAGCCGTGGGGGTTACCCAAAACAAGATGAGTCTGCCCCAAGAACCAGACTAAACGTAAGGAAAGGAAAAGAAGAAAAAGTCCGAACCAACAACAAGGACAGTAGATATAGTGAATGGACTTGAGGGGAGGTAAATGGGAATTCAACCATGAAGCTACAACATGTCCAACTACACCATGTTTTCACCATGAGGCGGACATGAGGCGTCCTCATGTCGATGTTCTCGCGATCCAACTGGAGGCCCGGGTGTCATTGAGGATAGAAGAGGTCCAGATGACTCGGATGATTTGTCATCGGATCATGTGACATGCAGAATTGCCAATTCGGGGTCTACACTTGCTGTAATGGGCAAGTGCGCAGTTTGGCAAGTGCATTGCACGGTCGGGTCGAAGATGGGTATCGTCCAGTGTAGGATTGGTGATGAGAGTGTCTTGAGGTAGCAGGGACATAGTGACAAGGTCGGTATAAGGGAAAACAAAGGAATGTATGGAGGGAAAACCAACTAGGATGGTGGGATAGTCGAGGTCAGACATGTGAACAGCATAAGCTGTACTGGATGACGATGTCTGTGTCAATGACGTATCGAGGGGTGATGTCTTGTCCTGTCTGTGGAACAATGCAGTCCACCTGATGTCGGTATTCATCCAAGAAAGGGTATTGTTGTAAACGAGTGTGGGAGGTATCAAGGTTATAGATGGAAAAGGGTAAATGAATGTGGGTCCAGGTTTCGAGTCATGGCATGAGTGACAAGCTGTGGGAACAAGTCGTCGGGTACTGCATTGAAGCGGTGTCGTGCGAACAATATATGATAGGGGTTGGTTCACTGTTTGGGAAGTCGTATGGTCTGTGGTCAAAGTCCAAAAGAGTATGCTCCGGCGATGGTCGGATTAGAGAGAACAGTGAAATGTCTCGTGATTGGGGATTGTTCAGAGTTCGCATGCAGGTGAGGAATGTCGTCGGATCGTCAGGGAGGATAATGGTGGGCACAGGGTACGAATATGGCAACCAAATATCCGGGAATGGCAATTGTCAATTACGTGTCGATATATTGTCGAGGTGGAAGTCAGAAGTATCAGTGGCGGAAGGGTTTCGGTGCCGATGCCAAAGATAGATCATAACAAAGTAGAAACCGATCAGGAAGGTGATGGCGATGCTGCCAATGATGATTACGGTAATTAGCTGTGTTGGGAGTACAGCCATTGTAAATCGGTTTGTCGTGGGATGAAGTCAACAATATGTCAGGGCGAGGGAAAAGACAATAGCAATGATGTCCGTCGGCAAGGAGACTATTCGGGTACAGCAAGGTCACGTGGGATATGTCCATGGTCGGTCTGGATTGTTCTAGAAGAAGGGAAAGAAGAGAACAAGAACAAGAAAATACAAGGATGTCCAAAAGAAGAAACAATGACATTGAAAAGAAGACAAAGGACAAAATGAAATGAAAAAGGAATGTGTGCAGTGCAGAATCATCATGGTGGGTATCGGAATGGGCATCGGGGTTGGAAGCGGAGTTGGAAACATAACAAACCCATGACCTTCACAACTCTAAACCAGCCACTCAAGCCACTGAGCCATTAGTCCTATACTTAAATATAGCTTTGAGCCTCCAATAGAGACATCTCCCTCACTTACACACTGGCTTTTTGAAACCTTTTGACCTTTTTCTCGTTCAATATGGACAATAGGGGATTTGTGACAACACAGATCAATAAATCCATATAGGATACATAATTTCCTTTTTTAAGTAATAGTTTCTCACTAGATCCATTCCTGGTGGATTCCTGGTAGAGTCCTGGTAAAGTCCTGGTAAATTTCAAAGACACCCCTTGTTGTACTACTCTGACCTTGTTCCCATCCAGCATCAGATGTTCTGTGTTCATTCCAATAATATGGATGTTATTGCCAGCCTGGTGCAACCCATACATACATGCTTTATGCTAATATTGATTTTAGCTGGTTCATTCTTGTTGCAGTTAAACTTCCATGTAATCTACACACTCCTTGCCAGTTAGTGTTGCTACAGCTATGAGCCTATGACCGATGTTTTTTGGAAAATGGCTATATCATTCCTAATAAAATAGTCAATATTATGAGGATATTTGAGTATGTAGATCACATGAAGAGCCACAGGGTCTTCTGACAACAGTAGTTGATCGTATCAGTCTTTGCTCACTTATTTTACCAGCTTTCAATCAGTGACAATTCAAAGCTGATTCCAAGCTGGTCAAATAAGCAAGCCAAGTCTGATCTGATCAACTAATGTTGGCAGAAGACCCCTCAGCTTTCCATGTCATCTACATGCTCAAATATCCACATAATATTGACTATTTTATTAGGTATGATATAGCTATTTTCCAAAAAACATATGGCAACACTAACAAGAAGGACTATCCAGGATTTTAACAGCCCATATTTCATAAGTTTTTAAGGAAAGTCCACACTTTTTGGTTGTTTTCTCTACTCTCATACTGAAAACTCCAAATAAAAGAATTCTTAATATCCCACAAATTAACTAAACAATACTAAAATAAGGGGAAGGGAGGAAGTGGGAAGGGGAGGGAGAAAGTTGGAGGGGAAGGAGGGGGAAAGTCAGAGAGGGAGTGGGAAAGGGGAGGGGGGTTAGTAAGAGGAAGAGGGTAGAGGGAGAGGGTAAAGAGAAAGGGAGAGGGTAAAGGGAGACAGAGGTTCCTACCTCGCAGTCCAGTCATCCTCATTCATGGTCCTCGTTTGCTGGCATTGCTGCTGCTGGCATTGCCATTGTTGTTGCTGTTGCTGCTGCTGCTGCTGCCATCATTGTCCTTTGTGACTCTCATGGCCGCTGTCGTCCCGTCATTGTTGTCCTTCATTGTCTTCATCTCTGTTGTCCCCGTTGCGTCCTGTTGCCTTCGTTGCCCTTGGACCTATTCCCATTCTCGTCTGGTCATGGCCATTGCCATCCCATCGTCTGCCTCCTTGGCACTGGCCTACATAGGGGTGGGGGCAAGGGAGGTGGGGTGTGCCACTAGTCAGTATATATGTGAATTTTAAACAAAAAAACCTACAGAAGGGCATGGGTGGTTCACCCATGCCCAGTGCATCTCCTGTGGGGTTGTCATTTCCGTCTCGTCGATCTCCATCCTCTCCATTGCCCCCGTCTCCTGTTTGGTTGCATCATGGTCATCTGGGGGCTGTCACTGCTCATTGGGTGTCCCTCGCCGTCTATGCTGCTTTTGGCCGCAGGATGTTGAGGCTGTGGTCGTGGGTGTGGGCATCGTAGTAATGGTCAGTACTGCAATATAAACACAAAGACATGAATAAAAAACATACCAATGTGGGGGTGGGCACATCACCACCCCCTCTGTGGCCATTCCCCCATTCTCGTTCCCGGTTGCATTCCCGTTTGCGTTCTTGTTCTTGTTCCTGTTCCCACTCTCATTCCCCTTCCCCTTCTCATGGGCGTGGGCATAGGTGTGGACCTCATAGGAAATAGTCAGTAACAGAATTTAAAATTTTAAAAAAACATACTGATGCGGGGGTGGGCACATCACCACCCCCTCTGTGGCCGCCTGCATTCATCCACATCGTGAAGTTGCTGTTGCTGTTGCTTTTGCTGCTCAGTGTTCCATTCCCTAACCCATTCCCTCCTTCTCGTTCCCATTTGTGTTCCCATTTGCATTCCCATGGTTCCCATTCCCCCGGTGTCATTCTGTTTTGTGCTCCCTTTCCTGTTCGTGCATGTGGGGCATTGGGTGTTGGGTGTTGTTGCATTGGACGTTGTTTTGTTGGACGTTGGTTGTTGGTGTGTTGAACATGTGATTGCAGCTGTGTTGAATTTTCAGGTCATGTGAGCACGCGCGTTGTGTTGAATGGTCTGTGCGTCACTGATTTTGGGTATATAATTGAGTTTCTGCCTCTGTAAACTCTCGGGACACAACCCCAAACAGTAGATATCAATTATATATTATATAATGTATTAAACAGTATAGCCTAAATAGGATGCCTAGGCATTGCTATAAATGGTGATTTAGAGATTCCTTGTGGATTCCTGGTGGAATTCATCAGGACTCCTGGTAAAGTCCTGGTTACAGGTGATTCCTGGTTCTTTCCTGGTACCAGGAAGTCCTGGTAAAGTCCCAATCAATCCCTGGGAATTCCTGGTGGATTTTACCAGGATTCCTTGTAAATTTGAGTGGTGGACTCAGAATTTGGCTGGAAGCCATTCCTGGCTAGTCCTGGTAAATTCCTGGTAAATTCCTGGTAAATACTCGGTATTCCTGGTTGACTCCAGGAGGATGTGTGGGGGAGTGTAAAGTCCTCAACTATTTAATCAAAGCAAAGCATTATTTTTCTATGAACACCTAGAAGTGTAACCTTACTCATCTATGATTTTCTATGATTTTATCACCAACAGGACTTTAATTAAAACTGACTCATTGGATGTATTTCACTTAGCTACCACTATATAAGTTAAGGGGTGTGTGGGAAGTTAGGTGCACCCCAGGGTGCCAAATAGAACTACCCTATATAATATATTCTATTTTACACATATATATTAAAAATACTTAAAATTAACTAACAGTAGTGCTTTAGTGAGTATATCCACTACAAGTGAGCACAGCCACAGCACTTCCTTGGCCACATGCATAGCCACTATAGATTCACTTTCTGTTGTTGACAATGAGACTATTTCCTGTTCCTTGCAACTCCAGGAGATTGCTCCCCCATTCAAGATAAATGCATAGCCATTGATGGTATGTTGATCTTCTACCATGCTTCCATCAGCATTGGCATAGCCTACCAGTTCATTCTTGGTGTTCCCATAAGACAACTAAACATGAGCAGTTTCCATGAGATATTGGAATATATGCTTCATGGCCTCCCAATGCACTGGGCCAGGGTTTTTGGAGACTCTAGACAAAGTTGTTATAGTGAAGGCAATATCTGGGTGTACTGAGGCATGCCTACATTAAGGATCTGATGGCTTTGAGATATGGCACATCATGCATGATCACAAACTCATTGGTGGTTGAGGGTGATTGGAATGAGGTGAGCATAACTTGAGTGTTCATGGGCATGGATACAGGCTTGCAGTCTTCAAGATTGAAGTGTCATATTATTGATTCAATGAATGATCATTGCAAAAGGTGGATGGTCTCAGTGTAGTTTGCATAAATCACTAATTTTGATGAATCTGCATATGACAGTTTTTGTGTTGTCAGTAGGTAGGATGGAGGTTGCAGCAATAGTGCAGTCATCTACATGGATGGCTATTATGGTAAGTTCATTGTCACCCTTGAGTATGAATACAGCTTGGTCAACCTCACAACATTTGAATCCAGGGCGATCAACTAGGATATAAACAAGTTTCTGGTACCAGTGGTGGCCACGCTGCTTGAGTCTATATAAGGTTTTGTTCAGGTGGCAGACATTTCCTGTAGAGTTGGGTGCATGATAGCCTGGTGGTTGTTTCATGTAGATGATCTCATCATTGGTGAGTTCGCCATTCAGGTACACTCATTTGATGATCTGATGCATCACAGGTCAAGCTGGGTGCCTATGGCTAGTATTGTGCAAATAGAGGTAAGCTTGGTGACAGGTGCATAAGTATCAAAATAATCCACACCAGGAACCTGTAAAAAGCCTTGAGTGACTAAATAAGCTTTGCATCTGACTGTAACACCAGCAGCTTCTTTTTTGCACAAAAAACCTATTTGAACCCTATGATGTTTGCTCCCTCAGGCTTGTCAACTAAGTCCCAGGTTCATGCTTGCCAATGCATCTCAAGCTCCTTGTGGATTCCTTTCTTCCAGCCAATCCAGTCAATTGTCATTCTTTCCAACAAGTGCTCACTTGCATAAAAACACAGGTAGTTGAACTTGTGTTACATTTTTCAACTCCGCAACTTTGATTCCAACTCTGGTACCCACCATGATGATTCCACTTTACCACACCTTCCTTTTTTGTTCCCTTTCACCTTTTGTCTTCTTTTGGACATCATTGTTTATTCTTGTTCTTGTTTTCTTTTTATCCATTCTTCTAGAACAATCCAGACCGACCATGGACACATCCCCACATGACCTTGCTGTACCCAAATAGTCCCCTTGCCAATGGACATCACTCTCATTGTCCTTGCTGTACGACATACTGTCTTCCCAAACTGACTTACAATGGCTATCCTCACCAAACAGTTCATAACTGTGATGATCATTGGTGCCATAGCGATCACCTTCCTGATTGGTTTCTACATTGTTATGATTTGCCTCTGGAAAAGGCAACCTTCCTTCATTGATGAAACCAACATCCACCTCGACAGTATACCAACACGTAATTGACAATTTCCATTCCCGGATATATGGTTTCTACTTTCATATTCCATGCCTACCATTATCCTCCCTGACGATCCAACAACATTCCTCACCTGCTTGTACACTCTGAACAATCCTTGATCACAAGACATTTCACTGTTCCCTCCAATCTGATCATCACTGAAGCATATTCTTCTGGACTTCGACCACAAACCATACGACTTTCCAACACAGTGAACCAACCCCTATTGTGTATTGTTCACACATCATCACTTCAATGCAGTACCCAATGACTTGTTCCCACAGCTTGTCACCTGTGCCATGACTCGAAACCTGGACCCACATTCATTTATCCTTAACCTTGATACCTCCCACACTCATTTACAACAATACCCTTTCTTGGAATAATACCAACATCAGGTGGACCTCATTGTTCCACACACAAAACAAGACATCACCCCTCGATATGTCATCATCACAGACATCATCACCGGCACAGCTTATGCTGTTCACATGTCTGACCTCGACTATCCCACCATCCTAGTTGGTTTTCTCCTAACACATTCCTTTGTTTTCTTTCATACTGACCTTGTCACTATATCCATTGCTACCTCAAGACACTCTCTTCACCAATCCCACACTGGACGATACCCTTCTTTGACCCAACTGTGCAATTAGTGTTGCCACGGCTAAGCTAGCCGCAAGCCGGCTAAGGCTAAGCTAAATCGAGAAATTCAATCAGCTGGAGCTGTTAGTCATATCTAGCCAGCTAACATGGCTATAGCTGAGGCTATAGCTGATACTCATGCACATCATGCCTGTTATGGATCGCGGTCCTATTTGCGGACTCTGGCAACAATCAACCAAACAGAGGATAGAATAAAGAAACAAGCAAGTACAAGGGTGTAAAAGGGAGGGAGAATTGTCTGGATAGTCAGGGTTGCAATTGGGGGAAGAGTAGCTAAACTAGACTTAGGGATTACTGACTACAAGTGTTCGGGTTTATATACTACATGACTTGAGGGTAGGCTTCTTCATCATGGTACGTGGCAACGAGGAGGCTGAGCTCCGAGATGAATGGTGTCTTCACTTGGTTTGTGGTCTGCACCTTTCAGGGTGCCAACGTGGTGGCCAATGACTGTGTTGTGGGTCTGGTTAGTGATGGTCAGGTTCGGTTCAGTTCAGTTCAGGCCTGAAAATTCCGAACCTTGAACTGAACCTTAGGTTCGGTTCAGCATAGAGCCTGAACCCTGAACCGAACCTTAGGTTCAGGTTCACCCAGGTTCGGTTCAGGTTCACCCTGGCCTGAACTCGAACCAAACTTTTTTCAAAACAGATTTTGCAACAAACAATAATATTTCAGTCTTCAGAACACATTTTTGTAGCCAGTACCTTAACAATAAGCAAAAATTGATAGCATATTACCCATCATCATTCTCCTCCGAGGTGTCATTCAACCCCACGTCATCCCATAAATTCTTCAAGTGGGCAACAGCTTCCTGAGCAGCAGCAATGTGCCCGTTTCGATAGGCACTCTTTAGCAGCTGTAAGCTCTCAAAGCTTTCTGCCGAGAGTTTATTACGGCGAATAGTTGCTGTTAGCCCTCCACTAGAAAAGGCTCGTTCAGAAGGTACGGCCGACCCCTGAATCGCTAAGTAATCCCGCACCACTCGAGAGAGAGTTGGGAATTGTAAAGTATGATGCTGCCAATGAAGACATTAAACCTCCAAAGCAACAGGCCAAAGCAATTTGAATCAAATACATACTCCCCACCACAAGACTATGTTCTCAACGTGCTCCAGAGGGCTTGTGAGGTACATCTTGAGCTCTTCGCGAGGGCCATTCTTGGCACGATCAGCCTCGTGACGAGCTTTTACAGCCGCACGCATCCACGAAGATCCATATTGCACTTTTCCAGCCCCTGTTGGTAATATTAGCCATCATTTTGAAAGTGACAGTATTCGTACTGGGCATTGATGCAACATCACAGGCAATATCAGATGGAACATAGTATGTATCAAACTGCAAGAGTCTGAGCAAGTTTGAGACACTAGCAAGGAAGAGAAACGCACCACTTTTTCGAGAGAATGCAAGCCCATTTCATAGTATTCAGGATCCCATTTTGCCTCGGCATATGCAAGCTTAATGTTGGGATCGAGAACTAGAAAGATGAGTTAGTATCATTACACATAGTTGAACAATCTCGAACCCAAACATATGAAGTAAGCATTCGTATCATCCACTTTCCTATACCATTTCCAGAGGTTCACTAACCCAGCATCTATGGCAACGTGTACCTCTTCAAACTTCTCATGTTTCACCATATTCTCCCAAGATTCTTGCATGAATTCCAAGACTGGTATTGTTCGCCACACAGTAGGATTTCGTGAGCTCGAGAAGGTTTGTTGGGCATTCGCAGGCTCCTAAATCAATGTTTAAGCATAAAGCCATCAGTAAGAGAGTTGAGAGCGACAAACCTGGAGAACCTCATGTATCAACTCAATCTTTTCCCAGTCCTTTCGGTACAGGCGAAAGTCGGAGTAAGACTTATACTGCAAGTCGGGAACTTTATCAGAGTCATCCACCAACTGAACAAATCGGTTAACACCCTACGACTGCAGCTTTAGCTTATGTCATTGATAGCAACGGAACAAACCAATTCACATGTTTGAGATTGAGGAGACGATCTAGGCACTGATACAGCGATGCCCAACGAGTACGAATCCAGTTTAGAAGTTGCAGCTTCGGAACATCTACCTCAGCGCAACACTGTTTGAAAAAGACCCTTGCTTGAGGTGATTTGTGAATCTGAGAATGATGATGGGAATTCATTCACCCATTTGTTAGTCGAAGATATACCTGGGAAATGAGGGCAAGGGCCTTGCCCACCGTGTCGCCAGCATCAACATTTACATCATCTTCGGCATCCACATCTGTACCACCCAGTCTGGCTAGGTCCTCATCGAGGCGATCAAGGTCGATATCGTCGTCGTCTGTGCTAGTATTCTTGATCACATGCTGAACCTTTTTCAAGAGCGCCTGGACAGAAGTAGGAGCTACTTCTTTGATGAAACGCCCAGCCGCAAGGTTGATGGCATGCTCCATGCATCTGTATTATCATTTAGGGATCAATGAGCACGTAGACAAGTAATATTCACTTGCCTGATCCTTCGTTCGCCAGGTTCCCATCGCTTTTGGAGTGGATCAATAAGTTTACCCAACTCAATCATTGCTCGATCATTATTGGATGCATTATCAGATGTCAGCCATCCAACCTATGCAGCGTTAGTTACAATAACACACTGGTATGTGAATACTCACTTTACCACGCAGTTCATAACGGTCAATGACACAGAGAAGGATATTTGCAATGTTGGCACCAGAGTGGTTGCCATCTATCGCCATGAAAGCAAGTTGGTCAGTTCTGAGTTCCCATTCCTCAAGACGTTCAGCAGGTGCCATGATGTAATGTCCAGTAACAGACAAAAATGGATCACCAGTTTGCGACATCCATAAGTCAAAGGTGAGGGACACTTGACCAGGTATATCCTGCAGAGCAACATCTATCAATGGAACAAAAGATATATGCTACAGACAACAGCACACCTTGAGATGCGCTTTCAAACGTGCCTCAGCCATGGTGGCTCGGTCAACAATTTCAGCGCGTAACTTCTTTCGGTATGGAAAATCTTTATCGGACAAAGTGGGGCGGAGATATGTGACGAGTCGTCGGAAAGGGCCTTTGTCAATCAGTTGAAATGCCTAAGGTGACAATAAATAGTTAGCAAAGACTCATTGTCAACGAAGATTCAAAATGACGAGGAACATGACATCACCTTGTCCTCACAAACAATAAGTTCCACAATGTAATCCAGCAAGCCGTTGGTCGTGAATGCAGGAATCTTTTGTTGATATATGAAGGAGCCATCGAGTGTGGTTTGTGCGAGAGCGTCACTACTCTTATCCCTACTAAGGGCTCGTGGATGGGCTGCGATGTTCATACGCCTACAACGTTCCTTGTACACTTCAACATGATCAGCATGACTACAGATTGATGTCAGCAGATCTTTAATAGCATCGAAGAAAAGAACAGACCGCGCAATGTGCATGCGCAACGAGGAAATGCCCCCTGTCAAGAAACATAGCTTCTTCGGCAACAATTTCCCCCTGCGACTGATCAGAATCAAATAACTAGTAAAGTAAAGTCCGTACTTGCAGACACGACACCAGTGTCCTGCCTCCTTTTTGCCGGTTTCCACATTCATTTGGTCGAGAGCACGTTCAAAGATTGTGCGCACATCAGCCGTGTGGTCACTTTGAGTGCGAAAACTGGCCTACATGCATGCAGACATCAGTCATGGAGGAACAAAGAGTCACAAAACCTGCTCACCTGGCGATCAAGATCACCCATTGCGTTGGTTTCTACGTACGCCTCGTCAGTATCCTCGTTGTCGCCGTCAACATCATCAACCGCTTCCGTCTCGGCACCATCCTCGTCATCCTCATCATCTGCATCAACCAAAGGAGGGTACTCATCCTCATCCACGTCAACCATCACCACAGGGCTTTCATTTTCTTTATCACTGTCAGAGCTATCGATAATCTTGCGAGTGCGAGGCCGAGCAGCAGGCTGATCAGCCGCCTTGCGTTTAACACCAGTCCTCATCGATTCCACATTGTTGGGGTCTTGAACCTTTGTCGACGGTGTAGTAGTTGTGCCTGGTCAGTCACGTGATCAGGTTCCCACGGTTTGACCTAGTTAGTAGCCTTCCAGATGTAGTAGTCAATCCATCCTTCCTATCCAGTCGACCTTTCCCTCGAGTCCTGCGTGAGCCCCCGGAGTGGTACCTCGGTACCACTCCAACGTGGTGATGAGAGTGACCTTCGACCCACGGATCTCTTCTTCTCTGCGTCTTCCTCTTTTTTCTCGCGAAACGACTTTTTTCGGCCTCACCACCCATCGCTGCGCAACTGCGGATTTTCCCTTCATTCACGGCCGTACAACACTCCAGTTACCCCCCGGCATTCGTGTTCAGCCCAATAGGGCCCCGCGTCGCCCCCCGTTGACCCAAAAACCCGGCCGCGACCCCTTTGAACACCCAAGCGGCAGGCCACGTTACATTTTCAACCCCCCCGTTTTTCATCATTTCTTTTGTTTTCTTTCGTCATTTCTAGCCCCAGGCAGGCTCATCCGACCCTACGGACCCTCGTTCGACGTACCGGAGCTCCGCACTCGCCTACGCCACCCCGAATCCACGGTCGCGGACCTTTTCAGTCGCGCCACGGATCCACCACGTTTTCCCCGTTGGACCCCCGTTTCTTCGTGTACACCAGCCCAACCCACACTCACTCGACCTCCCGTGCCCGCGTTCCACCGGCCAGAACCACCCGCTGCGCTTCGTTGCCCCAAACGAAGCTGCCCCGCCCTTTTTGGTCAGACCACGGATCCGCCACGTCTTCCCCGTTGGACCCCCGCTCTTTTGCGTACCCCAGCCCCAGGGGCATTCATTTGAGCCCCGGACCCTCGTCTGACGCCCTAGAGGCCCCCCGTTCACCGTCGTCACCCCGAACGAGCCGTCCCTGGTGTTTCATGCCCACCCAACGCCCAACACGCACCGTGCCACGTCAGCATTCCGCGACCCCGCTTCCCGTGGATCTCCACCCCAACCCACGCTCATCCAACCCCCGGCACCCACGTTCCACATGCCAGAGCCCCCCGTTGCGCTCCGTTACCCCAAACGAGACCGCCCCGCCCTTGGTGACCCAACGACCTCGCCACGTCACCATTGCGCCGCCCCGTTCTGCCAGCACTACCGGCCCCGGGCCAACTCGCCAAACTCACGGCCCACCCGTTTGCAACCCCAGAACACCTGCGCCCATCACCACCCCACGTTCCCACCGCTTTTCGGGCCCCACAGCGTTTCACCACCCACAGACCGGCTTCGTGCACCATACCCGGCACCGGCTGCCCTCGTTCAGCTCCCCGCGGCCTCGTTCTCGACCGTGGCAACTGCCCTGGACCCGTAGGAACCCAAACGAGTCACCCCAGCCCCCCACACACCCTCGTTTGGTCGCGTACCACCCCGCTATTGACCCCAACAGCGACGTGCACCCCCCACGGACCCAAACGAATCGCCACCGCGACCACCTACTCCGGCAACCCCACCCCACTCGCGTATGTTCGTTAGGACCCCCAGCCTCGCTCCCTGGCCCTCGCGACCCCTCGCGACCGTTTCCCAGAGCCCACACGAAGAGATCCCTCGACGCCGGCGCCAGCTCTAGCGCCCAAGTACATAGCTTTCCCCTCTATTTCTTTCTCTGTTTCCTGTCCCCGGTTCCCTTCCTCTCTATTTCCTTTCCCTCAGTTTCCTTTCCCTCGTTTCCTCTGTCTCCGTCTCTGTTTCCCCCACAATTCAGTTCCATTATTTTTTCTATGCCCTCGATCTGTCACCTGGATACCAGACGCTACCCAACCGAGTTACCCAATGAGTCACCAGAACCAAACAAGCACCGACCGAGAACTGCGAACCCAGAACCTGCAATACGAGAACCTGCAATACGAGAACCAAGAACCCACGATACGAGAACTGAGAACTTGCGATACGAGAACCTAGAACCTGCGATACGAGAACCGAGAACCTGCGTTATGATTATGGATCAGTTTGGTCATCTACCACCACCGTTTTCGATGGACGATATGGTCCCGCTCCATGAGATGGAGGACTGGGAGTCGTGACTGAGGAGTTTTGGAGAGCTGAGAGAGTGTCTAGTTTGGTCATCTGCCACCACCGATCTTCGATGGACGATATGGTCCCGCCTCACGTGTAAGGCCCGGGGCATCGTGAGGGACTGGGAGTCGTGACTGGAGAGTTTTTTTCTTGGTCAGTTTTGTTTTGCTTTTTGTTTTCTTTTAGTAGCGGTATGGTGACGAGGACGTCACCATGAGGAGGAGGGGCACTTGTAGTAGTTGTGCCTGGTCAGTCACGTGATCAGGTTCCCACGGTTTGACCTAGTTAGTAGCCTTCCAGATGTAGTAGTCAATCCATCCTTCCTATCCAGTCGACCTTTCCCTCGAGTCCTGCGTGAGCCCCCGGAGTGGTACCTCGGTACCACTCCAACGGACATAACACACACTGGGGACGACGAGATCCAGCAATCTTGGGCACGGAAGGTCCCAAATATGGGCGCAGATCAGAGCGAGGAGCAACTGGTGCACCGGCAGCAGATGGAGCAGAAATCGGAGTAGTGTCATCCACATCATGGTAGAAAACAATGTCGGCAGCGTCGAGCAGAGCGCCGTCTGGGCCTACAGCACACCCAGACATGAGTGAATACTTTTTGGACAAAATAAGGTAAGAGTGCACCTACCTTTATACCTGGTATGCCAGGCATATTGGCCCCGTGGATTGCTAGAATAGATTGAAATATCCGCACACTAGAACGGGGACATGGCAATGAGTTGTCATGAAACAGGTACGAAGAAGAAAGAAACTTACAAGACTGGAAAGGATGGGCACGAGGTTAAGAGCAACGGGGTTGAAGCAATCGCGAGGGAAGCGGATAATCTGTTAAAAGGAGTCAGATCAAGAGCAACGAGGTAAAAGATATCGCGACACAAGCAGGAAATCTTGGTCAAACAAGGAATAAATCAAAAATGAAGAACTCACCGCCATTGGCCGCTGTGCTAGGCTATGCAGCTGCTAAGCCAGAGATGGCCTCATCATTGACAATTCGTGGAGGTTAGCATGGATAAGAGCATGGATAAGGATAAATGGGTGGCTGAGACATACCTTGGCGATGTCAAGAGGGGATAATGGATGGCGGAATCTGCGCGAGAGACTCAATCACTCATATCATGTGTCAATAAACAACAACGTGTTTGATCACAGTTGATCGCATTTGGATGCATTTGGACAAATGATAGGTTCAAACGGGTTCAAACGGGTTCGGACAGGTTCAGGTGGACCCGAACCTTGAACTGAACTATAGGTTCGGTTCAATGCGGAGGGAGAACCCTGAACTGAACTTAGGTTCAGTTCAGGCAGGTTCAGGTTCGAACCTGGGTTCAGAACCGAACCAGCCCATCACTAGGTCTGGTTACAGCAAGCAGCTGATCCGGTGATTGTGCTGTGCGGTGTTTTTAAGGGCGTGTATAAGATTATGTGATGTTTGTGACTCGTCAGCAGTGATCGGGTGATGAGGATAATGTCTGGGATCAGGATACCATCTTCAATTGTCGTCGATGATGTTTTGGACCCAAGCAATGACATCATTGTCGGATGCAAGGTCAGAATCGGCGGTTAGATCAGAGTGAAATGTGACAATGCCCTGGGGGTACATAGTTTTAATATATTTTGTATCTACTAGTACATGACATCTAATATAACATGTAAGAGGGTGGGGATACTGTGTTGCCACCGCTGCATTGTTGCCGCCATCGTCATCATCACTGCCACCATTGTCGTTGCTGCTGCCATCATCATCATTGCCGCTGCCATCATCGTTGCTGCCGCCATCGTTGTCATTGCTGCTGCTATCATTGTTGTGGCTGCTGCTGCTGTTGCTGTAGCTGTTGCTGTAGCTGCTGGTATTGCTGCTGCTGCCCTCGCTGTCACCCCCGTTGTCCTCGCTGTTACCGCTGCTGTCCTTGCTGCTGTTGCATCTTCATTGCTGTTGAAGTTGCCATTGTGGTGGGTGTCCTGGTGCTGGATTTTGTCATCCAGCAGTCCTAGATAGTATAGTGTTAGTAAAAGATAATGAAAGATTAAAATAAAAACTCACCTGGAGCACGATGGCTCGTTGAGAGCCATCGTGCTCATGTTTGATTCAATGTGATGAGTGTGACCCACCATGTCACACATGTTACATACATGGGAACCTTCGTTTTTGTTGCATTTTAACTAACAAATTCTAGGAAAATAATTAGTATACTACTTAGATGACTGTATTGTAATTAGCTGCAGCTTAGCTGCCAGCTACAGCTAAAATTTTGAGGTAGCCATAGCTGGTAGCTGGTAATTAGCCTTAGCTTAGCTGGACCCCAGCTAAGCTAAATTCAGCTAGGCTAACGGCTACTAGCCGACCAACACTATGTGCAATGCACTTGCCAGACTGTGCACTTGCCCGTTACAGCAAGTATAGACCCCGAATTGGCAATTCTGCATGTCACATGATCTGATGACAAATCATCCAAGTCATCCAGACCTCTTCTATCCTCAATGACACCCGGGCCTCCAGTTGGATCGCGAGAACATTGACATGAGGACACCTCATGTGCACCTCATGGTGAACACATGGTGTAGTTGGACATGTTGTAGCTTCATGGTTGTATTCCCATTTACCTCCCCTCAAGACCAGTCACTATATCTACTGTTCTTGTTGTTGGTTTGGACTTTTTCTTCTTTCTCTTCTTTATGTTTAGTCTGGTTCTTGGGGCAGACCCTCTTGTCTTGGGTAACCCCCACGGCTCGCAATGACATTAGACCTTGACCCCCCCCCCTCTTTGCAGTGTTGTCTTAGTTATAAGCAACAATGAAAACTGCTGATCCCTCCTCTGGAAACCGCCTCCTAGTTAGGTTGATTGTTGCTGGAGCCCGCTGCAGAAGCGATCCGTAACAACTTGAAAGGCATCAAGTACCGTAGTTTGGGTTAATAGAATCATAAATTTGGATTTCATACATAAGAAGAGATATAGTAGAATATATTTTACTGCAGCATAAGGTTGAAATGTTACTGTATCTTATAGCATAGCAGGTAAGACCAACTTCCTGGTCAGGGACCCAGGGTCAAAAATTGACACTCCTGTACTATTCTCACTCCCACAGGATTTTTAGCCTTGTAACTCTCATTCAAATTATATAGATATCTTCCTGAGACAAATGTCTATCACCTTGAAAAGATAATTTATGAATGTCTTTGAAGTTGTAGGAGAATGACACCAAAACATTTAGTGTGACCAAGTAGTGGGTGCACAGGAGTTTACTCCATATTAATAGGAGTTAGGAATCATAAGCCACTAAAATGTGTAGGTTGTGTTATTGTAAGTTCCAGATTGATAAAAATCCTAAGGTGAATGATGTTTGGCAAACCAGGGTTTATATTGAGGTAACCTCATGATTTGTCACCACTTTTCTGTGCTTTCAACTTCTTTTCCTCTGCTTCTTTGATAGCCTCGGCTTTTGCCATCTCATGAGCAGCATCATTGAGACCAAGTCTATTCCTTGCAATCTGTGTGCAAGAACACAATATATATGAGCAAGTGACAAGTAAATAGACACGAGGACAACCAACTTCAATAGCATAGAACTGACACAGAATCAATGGAATCAATCATCAGCACCATTTGGTTCATATGACATGTACTCACTTGTATTCGCGTTACTGACAGTGAAAGTAGTTAGAAGCCAAAAAACAACAATCCCATCACTCACCAAAGATGGTGTTGTTTTCGGCGTACTCTCCTCGCGCATCTGTCCGAATAAGTGAGCCAAAATTATGATCCGTGACCTTCTTCTCGTAGCTTTCACCTTCATCAATACATTACAATGTTTCAGAGAAACACAAACTTACACCTGGATGAAATTGCGCCATCTCTCTTTTCCCTCAACGCTCTTCATCCTTTCTTCGTCCAACTTGATCAGGTTGTCGTACGGCGACTCCGCCAGCTCCGGAAAGGCCGACATCAAGTGATCGTATATTTCGTCATCTAGTCTGAACAAGCCGGTTGTTAGCGGTTTGAAAGAACGATAGACAGCTAACAGCACCGACTTGGTCAATCTTAGCGCTCGTGGCGGTACTCTCTCTAGTAGATTCCAATATGTCTGATTGAGAGGGAGATGACCGTGTTATCTTGTATATAACCAAGTAATGCTGAAACTGACTTGCCTGTGCTTGTTCCACGGCCTTCACGGCAAACCTGTTGCAAACACCGCATTGTATATATCTGCTCTGCAGAGACGTCGACGAAAACGCACTGCTTTTCGATCTAACACCTCGTCGCTTCCTCAGCTACTGAAAGCGATTGTCGAAGTCTGGACTCACCTCCACGAGATTTTGGGCGTTGTGAGGGTCGAATTTACTAGCCATGGATAACTTTTGAATGATATAGCAAGGTGAAGATGGTAGGTTTAGACGTTCGATATGCCGATTGGGGGACCATTATTACAAATATCGCAGCTTCAAAAGTTCTATGATTCAGATTGATTCTACTGATATTTCTTAGTGACGTGGCTTCCCCGCCAGTTGTCATCCGTCATCTCACAAATCCGTCAGGTCGGTGGATTTGGCCCTACAGATGTCTTGCACTGACCCGGACAGATTCATATCATCACGTAGACTCGTGACCAGTGCCGTTCTGTGAGGCAGTCACCACGGTTTTTCAACAAGATTCCTTGCGGCGTTTGTTAATGCGGTTATCAATAGAGGTGCACATTGCAACCCGAGAGGCACTTCCCGAGGATATCATCGGTGTGGCCGTTTGGCACGTCAAGTGTGAACAATCGATGAACTACCAGGTTTAGCCCCAAACAGGGCGCAATGAACACGTCAGTCCTTTCACTTTGATGGCTTTTCTGCAATTTGCGGTCGTGTTGAGTCTGAACCTGTCTTCCCTTGGATAGTCAAGAGCAGCAAGATGCTGGGTACACTCAATTCTTGGCTACCATACCAAAAGATTTCAGACAGGGATGTGAACGCATTGCCTATGTGATCCGAACTTCGGCTAACACAACCCTATTGACCATAGATGCGTAACGAGGTCATGGCACGTACAATCGGAATGGAGCGCAAGCGGGACTTGGTATCTTCATTTATTTACTGTTCTCCCAGAAAATCCAAGGAAGGGTGTGGGAGAAAAGTGATGGAAGCAGGGGAGGTACTAGTGAGCATCAGTTATCGTCGATTTCCCATGGTGGAATTGTCATGCATTATCAAGGCTCGGAGAGATCAAACATGCGCGGTGCCACTAATCTCCTTGATGTGAGCGTTTCATTTATCGGTCTGCACATATCAAGTTAATCAATTTTCGCTCTGCTTACTTGCAGGTTGTCATCTACAAACGTCTCGGTTACGAAATCCGTAGCAAAATGAAGATTGTCAGTCCGTCAGGGGATGTCCCTTCTTTGTCATGTCGAAGGAGCCATGATGTGATTCGAATTCTCCATTGCGTTCCCCATCTTTGAGTTGGTTACACGAAGAAATCCGATATCTACGCCCTATTGACGAAGGCGTCGATGCACCGTTAAACCAACGTGACTCAAAAAGACTCACAGATGATCGTAATGTAAGTCACTCATGGCTATGGACAAATGCCATCTCAATGAGCGTCTACACTCGCGCCCTCCACAATTCCGAAACGTTTCAGCTTCTCAAAATATTTTTGGACCCGGCTCGCGACTTGTCGTGGTGTGCGACGACCCATCATCGCTCGGGAAATCTTCTGCCATCTGTGACAGCGAACAATAAGAACATTTGTAAGAGTATCCAAACGATAAAACGCACCGATTCTTTTCGCCTTCGGGGATTTCTTCCAGTAATCGCTCTAAGAGATGCTGTTCTGAGACTGACCAAGCCTGCTTGTATGTTTCAGACATGGGTTTTCCCGAATCCCTTGTCCGTTTCCCGAGGGCCGGCTTTGTGTACACATCGGGGGCTAAAGGTTCCGAGGCTTTTGAGACCTTGGATTTTGGTTTGCTCCTGCTGTTTCTTTCGGTCGGGCGCACACTAGCTAAAATAGGGCCAGATTGTTGTTGTACAGTTTCTCGCAGTTTAATGGATGGTTCACGGGTACGAGACGGTCTCGTGAAGGGAATCGGTACTGATGGAGGAGGCGTTGGGAGGGCAGATGAATGATGAGATTTGTTTGGCGTATCGATGTCCACCTGCACAGAGCCCAGCATGGATACAGCAGGTCTCCCCCAATAATCAGCATCCCCGTCCAGTGAAATGTCAACATCGGCACTCTCATCCGGGAGGTCCCGTCGGATGAAGACACCATCCGGACCACGCGATCGGAGCGGGATGGTTAACCCACATCTAATTTTGCGCTTCTTGAGTTCACGTATTTTTGCGCGCTCTCGTTCCCTCTCGACTTCCTCCAGGTCTATTTCTTCCTCCCCTTCCGACTGACAGGTATTGCTGGCGTCCAGTGCGAATCGAGTTAGGATCGGATCAATAATAGTCTGCCGTGCTTCCTTTACGAACTTCTGGAGGTCGGAGAGGTCTGATCGTTGGCTCGTATGGGGTTGATTGCGTTGAGCATAGGCGATACGCGCAGTGACGGCGAGTGCTCTAAGGGGTGTTGCATCTGCCATTACGATTCAGCTGTGACGCCATTTGCATGGCATACTGCACACACCATGAGATGTGTAGAGGGACCAGTCTATTTGTTCTGGCGGACCCGATATGTGATCAAGTTGACTCAATTTGAAAGCACGGGCATCCAGCTGGCCATCATCGGTGAACATAAAAAGGCGGATACGTGAAGTAGTAGCTATACCTCGTTACTCAGATTTGACAGAAATGCCGCTGGTTTCGCGATGGCCTCAATTCGTAACTCTCGCAACCGTTCAATGTCGGACTGTGTACGGGAAAGCGCAAGTCGCTGTGTCTCTATAAACTTCGAGAGCGCCTCGAGGCTACAGAACAAATTTTCAGTAAAGAAATAAGCGTTTGAGGGTAAGCACCTACGTATGGGCGCGTTTGTCTTCCATGTGTAGTCATTGAGGCCTGAGGAACCCATTATGAGTGAGAATTGTTGATGAGAATTCGGTTGTTCCCACGATGTACTGTATAGGTCACCGCAAGGGTCAACGCGAGACGATAACTGCCAGGTAAGTGACCGCTCTTATATGAGAGGTCAGAACCTCGATAGTCAAACCTCATAGTAAAGAGGGGTCGGTTACCAACCTAGGTAAGTGCCTGATGGAAGCTTGGGTCTGATCACTGAGAGTGGGTCTTTGACAGCAACTCGGCCTGTGCTTTCCTATGTGCAGACGTCTTCTAAGTGGAGCATATGAATGATGTAATTGTCCAAGTCGGCTCCACTAGTAGCAAATAATACTCTCAACACTCTCAATCTCCCTGTAACATCTCCGTCGGATGTGGTGAGAAGTAACTCCCCTTTGGCGCCCTCACAATCAGATCGGCTTGTTGACTGGAACGGACACGGCAGATTGTTAAATACTTTCCACTCTGCCACTGAACGGAAGGAAACTACGTACAGACGCATTCGCAGCAGGAGTTTGCGGTTCGCAATCTGCATATCTGTGCCCGCTCGGATGGCACGGGCAAACAGGTCGGCCCGATAGTCTGTTTTCTTCGCTTGCAGAATCTGGAAGGTATCCATCATGAGCAGAGGATGCATATTACGGACAGAAACTGCGCGGTACCTTATTCTGGCTGTCAACCCGCCCTTTGATGTCGCCTGATTGTATCAGTGCGACGACATGCCGCTCGACTTCTTCAATGCTCCACCCGAAAGCGACGCTCATCCGCTCGAGCTTTATGGACGCGAAAGGCTGAAAGTATAATACGATGGCACAGTTGCGGATAAGATTCGTGAGGTCGTGTACGTGCGCTGCTAAATGAATATCGATATAATGGCGTGTCTGTTGCCATCAGAGATTATTGTGAAAGGGTAAAAATTCGAAGGAATAATAATACTGACGGAATATTGTGAAAGGATTTCGAGAGCAGTCTTGAAATTGCTGTTCATATATGCCTCAACAAGTTCACGCACATACGGTTCTTGTTCGATATAGACTCCAAACGTGGAGTTCTCCAGTATCTGTGACTTGATCGCAGAACGGGACATGCTCGACAATGCGCAGAGCGCTCCATACACAGCTACATCCCCGGGTGCAACGATCTAACATTTCCATCAGCTCTGTGGATCATGAATAGGTGGGCCCGGAACGATAGAAATACCTTCCCTAACCAGTCTCCCAGCTGGTTGGGAGAGCCCAGATTCAGGAATGCGGTGGCAGCTTTCTCGTAATTTGCTTGGCCGAGGTGGGAAATAGCGGTGGCAAAATCAAGCTTTGATTGTACCTTGTCGCGTTCTGCCGTTTTCTTGGAACTGGTTGGCGCAGGAATAGAGCTGGGACCACCATTGGAGGTATTGGCAGTGGATGCACTAGCTTCTAAAGCTGCGTCTGCCTTAAATACGTACGTTGGAATATGGGAGTAGTTTTTTTGCTCTATTAATAACTGGTTCATGTCAGTCGTCTGCGGGACGCCATGCAGGGCACAGATGAGTACCTCAAGAACAGACAAACACATATCAAGCACGTGTTGGCTTGTAGTGCAAAACTCTCGCGATTTAGTGTAATGTTTCAAAGCAGTTGTGCTATCTCCAGCAGAGCGATAGAAATCACCGAGGTCACGATGAGCCATCTACCCAGCCGATTAGGGGGGCGGAGAATTTATGATGTATTTGATCCTCACCCGAATGCTCTCTTTGATCATGTTGTTCGTATAAGATTTCAACTCCACCTCCAGCTTCACCCGTTCTGCTTGGTTTTTCGCCGTTATCTCGAATATCCATTTTGGATCCAGAGTTGCAATACTCGATGCAGGAGGGATTTGAATCTCAGTGATGGAAGGCAGCTGTTCGTACACAGATAAGGCCGTTTGATACAAGGAGGGGTCTCGCAGCTGGTGTATATGTTGAACGGCGAGGTGGAGGGCTTGCGGGGCCACTTGGGGACATGTGTGAATTATGTGGATAAGGCGATCAACAGCGGTGTGGCCTGAAACACTCATAAGTATAATAATCTGCGATGGAAAACCTTGGGGAGGAGTTGAGTACCAGTATAATTCGCAATATAGCTGTCAAGGTCAAATGGGTGGGCGTCATCCACAGGCACGGTGATGTGCCTCGGGGTCGGTTGAGAGCTGCTGCTTAGCGGAATATCATCAGTTATGTCGATGTCCATTTTGTCGAGCTGTCGAACTCAAGCACTACAGCTTTGTGCAGACTTGTACACCGAAAGGGGAAAATTGTGGCTCGAGTCCATACATCATGTGACCAACGACAAAGATATAATAAGAATCACTCGAATCTTTTCCATGCATGTTTTTCATACTGCATTGTTCTCGTCGAACGTTTCTTGGGCCTATCGCAATTCAGATAAAGGAACACAACGGGAGAGATGACGCACAAGACAGGGACCCGTGGTTCCACGAGTGCACGTTGCTGGAGACTCAGGAATCTGTCACGGAAGAGATTGCCTTCTGGCTAACCAAATTCATAAGCAACTGGATACGTAGCGGAGTCAGGAAAGCTGCGTACCTTCAAACCCCTCAAACTCTCGCTCAACTCCTCTCCTAATTGCACATCAACCTCGCTTTGCGGTACTGTGTATTTACCTACTCTCTGCCCGACCAATCCACGTTTGGCTTTTTCCTGCATTGCAAACCAACGGAAGACACGGGTTTTTTCGCGATTGGCCATGTCGTGGTTCGCTCTGCGGCGAAGCATGTTTACAGAATCAATCGTTACAAGCAACCGTTTCTTCGCAGCCTTCTCAGCTAATGCCCGTTTCTGTAAGGAAATGTCAGCGAGTAAATTAAGTGGGACATTCAGGTTAGATATGACCTCGGCCAACAATCTGGCAGCCTTGTTCCGTTGTTGCTTTGTCTTCCTTTCCGGTGGTTTATTCGACACCCGGATATCGTCTTCACCCTCTATTTCACCATCATCAGATTGAAGCAGATCTACCATCATTCCCTGAGCCACACCCTCCTTGACCTTCTCTGCCTCCTCCTTCCATCCTCGGTCTATTTTATCCTTCACCTCGGCCAGTTTATTCGCTTCGGTTAATCGGCGTTCCTCTATGGTGTGCGCTTTGAGAAGAAGTTCTTGGTGGGCAGATGCTGGAGGGTTGTATGATGTTCCCTGATGCGGTTCCATGATTGCGGGAACTTCAATGATATCCCGTGGATGTGGGAGGGTGGGAGCCTCAACAAGAAGGTGAAAGGGACAACACGGACCAATACGAAAGAACCTCACCTTTACTTTCCTCTTTTTGGGTGGTTTGAATCCATCCTTGTCCTCTTCTTCTAATTCGGCGGTCGCCCAGGGGTCATAGCCCCCATTTTTTTTGACGGCCTCACTCAACCCGAATATCGCACTGCCAGATTCAAATTCTATCGGATCCATGATGCCATTCAGAGCCCCCGTTCGCAACCGTTTTCCAATTCGTAATAACCGTGATTTTTCATCTCGACTTAGTGAAGTTGCAGGTTTGCGTGTGGAGGTGGAAGTGACACGGGAAAAGACGGCTGGGACGGCCGATCGTTCGGATAAGATTTTGGTTGAAGTAAGTAGCGACTTGGGTAATCGAGGAAAGGATGTGCGGACTAGAACTGGATAAAAATATACGAATACCAAAACATCGGGAAATGCAAAACTGACTTTTTTTGTCGCCCGTTACATCAATTTGGAACAGCTCCTCATCTGGCTTTTTTTGCAGGATAGTTCTATGACAGCAAAAGGAAAGTCAGAGTTCATTTACATTGTGAGTTGGCTTACCCCGACACCCTCTCTTCCGCTCGCAAGTTTTCTAAACCGGCTTCAACATCTCCAATGTCGACATGTTTCCTCCAAGCTCGTTTCCCCTTGCGGCTACCCTGACTGTGCTGGGATGGTGCACCCACCAGAGACTTGGGCAACTTTTCTGCCTTTGAGGCGTTTCGTGCCATTTTATGAGCTCGATTTCGGATCTTCCCAAAATGGAAATGTAATCGCGTGCCGACGGTGCCGCAGTGGATTGAAAGTCCGCTCGCACTATATCACAACGCTAGCGTGCCGACAAGTGCGCCAAGCACACCAACGGCCAGGCCCTTGGACACAGGATACCCACAGGATAGCAGCAAGGAGCATGCTCACCTCCCTCTTTGGCGGATGCGGGGCGAGGGGGCGCTGGTACCCGCCAATGCCTCCATAACCCAACACCCCGTCAGTTATGGACAGGAAACAAGCCCTCTGGTGGGAAGTCAGTCATTCCGAGCGGTGTTACACAGGCAAATGAAGTGGTGGAAAGCCCACTGGGACTCAGTACCCGATACCCAGTACTCAGTATTGTCGAGTCTTTATTTGCTTTCCGAAAACGATTACAGCGAGAAGCATTTTTATTTCATTTCATGAACTTGAAGTTCAGTACGTACACAAGGACGAAGTCAAGCATAGCAATTGCAGCAAAACATATCATACAAAGGAAACGACAATTCCGTACCTTTCAGTTCTCCTCGTCTTCATCTGGAAGTCGGATAGCACTACAGAGACAGTATTTCAGTAAGTACTAGTCAGGTTCGCTATAAATGGAGGACGATGGCCTACCCTTGCGCAACTCCTTTGCGGCGATAATACCGAAATATTACCACTAAGCACGCAACTGGTATCATGACGACAGTGAACCAGAATAATACACTTTCAAGTTGTGTCCTTAGGCTAGGACATGCCTGTTGCGCTCCATGGTCGAGTCGGAGGCCCCCCTCGCAACTCGAGATTGATATCTTGCGGTAGGCGGTTCTCTTGTGCCAGAATTTTGAGCCATTCTTGCATGAATTGTCGTCTGGCAGGGGTAATGTTCCCGGGATGAGCACACACTCGTCATTCTCGTCTTTGATGTGATTAAATTCACTGTACAAATATTCAATTCCCGCATTTCATGGGATATCATGGACGGGGTAAGAACGTACCATTCAAAATCAGTCCGCTTACAGCTACAGTTCCTGACCACATGTTCCTGGGCTTGATGTTGATTGTCTACCACGCAATAGGCATTACGACGACGTCGCCCTTCGTAGGTAGTCTAGAGAAGCAGGTTTCAAAAGAGCCAACTTATCAAGGAGACGTTACCTGTCGACCGAACAAGCAACAATCCCACTCAGGGCACGGTTGCACGGACGGAGTCCACGCTTCAAAGTCACCGCGGTCGAACGAACCTATAGAATGCTGGGTCAGAATGCAAACAATCGATTGATGTCCTGAACTCACATTGTCTGAGAGTCAAGGCGGAAAATTCGAGGTGCACGACAACCGAAGCCTCTGAGTGGTGATAGTTGCCGATGAGTATGAACCTACGACTTGTTTCAGCAGTGAGGATTGTTCGGACACGAATCTCCTCGTCTCCGAATTTGTGCTCTCGCCATGTCAAGCCCTCATCAGTGCTGAACAAAACATGATCGGTTGGTTTCTCATCATTTGCCATCACAAGAATCGACCCGGAATTGCCAAATGACCACACATGAGCGCCTTTGCGAACTTCCTCCCAAGTGAATCCGCCATCACGACTGAGGAAAGTGTCACATTCAGTGTATGGCGCCAATTCTTCACCGACGTTCCCAATTGCCATCATAAGGCCGATAACAGGTGGATAGCTGTACTTTACCAGCGGATCCGGTCGCCCGGTGTTTCCGTGTAAATGTAATGCACAGCTCTGAAACAATATCGTCAGAAAAGTGTATAAAAGACGACAACCAATCATACCGCACGGTCACACTCGTATTTTTGTCCCATGGAATTGTATCGGGGGGGAACGAGTGGCTTCCAAGAGCCTCCTGTAACCGAATTAAGTCCATCATGCCAATACCATCACACCATCCAATTCGGACGCTCACCATCATTGTGAGTGATACGAGTCTGGAGTGTCTTCCTCTTCGTGATTTGCGCTTCTTGCGTGTTCGACACAACGTTGACAAGTATAATCCCATCGAGTCCATCCACCTTCTCAAAATCAACAAAACCTTGTTCGTCCCGGTTCACATTCTCAACGGAAAGGCCAAAGAACGTTCCATTCGCATTCGACTTCAAGACGTTTCCCCAATATGGACCCGGGTATTCTGACATCGTCATGTGTAGGAAGATAGAATCCACAGCAGGTTCCAGAATAGTGAAGGCCTGTGAAGAAAACCATGCATGGCTGTGCGAAAAGCTTTCAACGAGAAACCATAGCTTACATGAGCTTGGGGATGCATATTCGGTGGGAACCTTGCGGTTGAGAAGGTCCTGTGGTCCGAAGACACTTGCAGGTCAAGCGACCTCTTTTGAGGCAGGTCCTAGGACGACGGTTAGGCAAGCCACATCTGAACCTAGTGAACATTGGTTACCTGCGCGACGACAATCCACTCCGGCAAAGCAGTGAATCCCACAACATAATCAAACAGCTTGAATATCTTTGAATAGATACTGTGGTATTCAACGAGCTGAAGAGCATTGTTCTCGTTGTTGAATGTCTTCTGCGACCCCGCTTTGCCACGATATGACTCGCACAGTATCCGTCCAGGACCCCAACCGGGCTCATCTACAAACCCCTGCAAATAGTTATTGATGAGTATCCACTTTGTTCTCTCCTGGACATGTCTGCGATCCTACCTTGTTAAAATAGGACATGTAGAATCCGGTGAAGAAATCATGGTCTTTTGTCCACACGCACTTCCGCACATATTTATCAATTAGTGCCCATCTTCGTCCATTGTCCACGGAATAGTGCGCTTCTGCATGGCAGTTCTCGCCTAGACTCGTACATCCTTCATCACCCGTCCAAATCAGGTTGCCCCACATCCCGAACTCGAGGACGGCCATTTGAAAAGTGTTCGGCACTGTTGGCGCATCTAATGCATTCCAATTGCGCCCCGCGTTAGTCGTATACCAGAACCTCTTTGTGTCGGTAATGAGGTGTGCACGATACTTGTCATGTGTGTGGTGATAGAATACTAAGAACCGCTCCCTCGGAAACAAGTTTTTCCAAGTATACCCCTCATTACTCGATTGCCACATCGAATGATCGGCGAGGCGAACAAGAATTGTCTGCAAATTTGACATCAATGTATCAGATCGAAATAGAGATCATGGTAGCTTACAGTTGAATCTTTAAAGTAAGCATGCTGAACGATCTGAGACGGGAACTCAGACTGAGGGCAAACCATAGTAAGTACAGATTGTTAATATCCAGGTTATCAAGTCCTTACGGTTTGGTGGATGATCTGTCCTTCGGCCGGTTCGGCTTGGGCCAGAGGTTAACTGAGAGCCAAAGCCATAATAATCGATGATCTACCTTGCGAACACTTCTTGTCCACTTTAGTATCCTTCACTAGACCACCAACGCAAGTATTTCCTGCGATCTTCCGCCATCCGGAAGAGCCTTGATACATTTGGTCTGAAATCCCTGTACAAATGCCCACCGGGATGCGCTCGGGTCCAACGGGAACACATTCATTTCCATCTCGGACGAAATTGTAGTCGCTGTTGATTACAGAGCTGTCAAGAACGATTTTCGAAAACATAATGGCACAGCTTTACCATTCAAAATCTTCTTCGTCACATGGACAATTTTCTTCGTACTGTACTGGATCTTCGAATCGGTCGCCGATATAACAGTCTGCGTCAACCTTGCGTCGTTTGTACCATTGCTGTGGGGTACTCTGTCAGCTCTCAGATATTATATGTGGTATTTTTTCACCGTACCTTGTGACCCATGAGACATTCTTTGCCGTGAGCGGTCCTCACATACCAATTTTCAAAGTCATCCTCGCCGCATTGGCGAACTCTCGTGGGAGTAAAATCAAGGAAGATCACAACACCCCGCCTATCTTCCACTGAACCTGGGAGAGACTGTGCTCCGACAAGAAGGAATTTCTGGGACGAAGAAACCGGCATCGCCGTCAGGGCAAGTGTATAAATGTTAATACCAAAATCGTAGGAAAGCCTGGCACGAAATAGTTAATACAAGTACAATTAGGAAGTTCTTGTGCCTACCATGACTTGCCCATATCGGTAGAATAACGCAGGTTGCTGACGGCCTCTCCACGATTTATGAGGACTAGAAGGCCTCCCTGGTCCCCAAATGCATACGTGGAGAGTCGCGGATCCACCATCTTCCAATCGACTCCTGCGTTCGTACTCAAGAAAGTCCCGCTGGCTTGGAATGGATCCATCGTTGCACCAATGGAACCAGTACCCATGACCAAGCCTGGAGCTGGGAATGAGTAGATGTGGCGAAAGTTGTTGAGGACCCCCAAATGAAAAGAACAAATGTCGATGTCATTAGGATCGCAGTGAATTGGTCGGCCCTCAGTATCAGTCGAAGGCGGCACAATCGGTGTCCAGGAGCTGCCTATAGACAGGTACAGAAGTGTATTTACACCGAAGCGAAGTCACTCACCATCATCAAATGTGATCATGGTCCTCAGTTTTCCATATTGTGCATCTGTAACCACGTTGGCAAGACCCACGCCTTCCACGCCATACAATGTCACATAATCCATATAATTTTGATTCGTATCCGACAAGCTTTGAACGAAGAAAATCCCGTTCGAGTCACTCACGTACAAGGTCCCGATGTCCATATCCCCTAACGTCACAACTACAGCCAATGAATGCGTCCTCGACGCCACAAGAGTATAGGCGTTCCATGCCAATGCCTTCGGAGTACGGGGAAACTGCGCTTTAGTCCAATTCTTCGTATCCGCCGTAACATAGAGCAGAGTCTCATCGTTACCAGAAGCCAGGTTTCTCATCTGTACGGCCGCGAAATTCGTCACAATGGTCAACGAAGTCACCTCCATGGCGGTGTGGCCGAGGCCAAGGTCCTCGATTTTACGATCTTCGGCGAAAAAATCGGTGCTGGAGAAAAGATGGCCGGCGACACAGTAGATGAGGTCAGGGTGAGCATCATGATTGAATTTAGCACTGCTGTGAGCGAAATGGCAACCACTTGTTACGGACAGAGGTAGTCGAGCGATTTCCCTAAAGGCATCTTTGGTATAGTAAATCTTCCAAAAGCGTATCAGTAAGAACTCCACGACAGCGAAAGTAAAACTGACCTCGTTTTGACAGTTCCAACCATCACACCTGGTCCCTTGATACAATATGTATCCGTATTTGGACTTGTGAAATGAAAGCGGTGTTGAATAATGGCCCATCGGTGGAATAGGAACATCAAATGGTCTCCAAGTTATACCACGATCTTCGGTGAGATAATGAGTAGTCCCTTCTGTCAAAACGAACGCCTACGCTCAGGCAAAATTTATCAGTGGAAAGGCAACGCCAAACTACATAGTGCCTTGTCGGAGCCCTTGAAACTCACATAACGATTGTCGAACGGGTGTAAGATTACCCTAGTGGATTCTCCAATTGGAAGGTCGGGAGCAAGATTCCAAGACCTTCCTTCGTCCGATGAGATGTATACGTTGGATGTCAAGTTGTAGGCGATGTATGCCAACTCATGGTATATAACCGACTGGAGAAAGAACGTTAGTTGCCGTTGTATGTAAAGCATTCTGGAAGCGTTCCGACTTTTGCATCGCCGTCAAAGAGGAACAATGTCCCGGGATTCTGACTCTGAAAGTAGTTGACGGTGTGCGTTGGGTTCTGCGCCCACACTGAGAAAAAGCAGCACAAAAAGATCGATAGCCGAAATATGGCTCTGAGTTGTGGGATCATGTTGGTGAGTATCTCCTGCCATAGTTGTGATACGACTTATAAGTAGGAAAGCGGCCATCCGTTGCCGTTATGTGAACTTCAACCATTGAGCGCTCGTATCAAGGGCATCGATCACCGACTCATGAAAACCCTTAATGAATTAACCTGAACAAGCTCAACGGATGCGTCGTTTTCGCAGGGAGTAGATGAGATCTGCGTAATAAACCAGTAACTTTTCGACCGGGCGGCTCGCGTCTGCAACAGCTGCAACGCCCATAAAATTCAAGGTTCCGTGAAGTTTTGAACGCGTTAATGAGTGAAATGGGATATGCGCTTTGCACTCAGAGCCGCTGTACTACGCATGTATTGAAAAGGATGTTGCTTGAAGTAACCAGGGCTCCACGGTATTTTTCATACGACCTGGAGACAGTTATCAGTGTCGAGGAGCAGGATGCACGAACGACTCGTTCATTACTTTAGGCGCCAAACTGACGATCTTACCCCATCCTTTCATCCTCAAATCAGCGCTGACTACACCGCCAATACGCGTCCCCAACATCTCCCTTTTGTTATTCAGCAAGACCGCCGCGTTATCGTCAAATCTTATGAAGCGTCCATCTGGTCTCCGGACAGCCTTCTTGGTACGGACGATGACTGCCCGGCGGACATCTCCTCTGCGAACCTTGATAGCGGTGGCAGATGCCTGGGTAAGGGCAGAAACGGGACGTGCACGCTTTACGACGCAGACTATCTCATCGCCTACAGAGCCCCAGCCGTTGTTGACCTTCTGTTTCAGAACGTTGACACATTCGACCAGTAATGCGCCTGAGTTGTCTATGACCTGAATAACAATAATTAGTAGTTGGCGAGAATAGCGAATGACCAGAATGCAGACATTCAATGTGCCTTTCAAGCCAATCATCGTCGGGAAACGTCAGCGCGAAAACAGTGGCCTGGCTTCCCACGTGGCAGCACTCGCTTTGCAGTAACGGTGACTTTACAGTAAATCAATATTTTCCAAGCATCTGTCCGCTATGCCTTCCTCTCGTCGCGGAAGCGGAAGCCTATCCACAGGGCAGACACTCGCCGTCCACACAAGAACACAAGCTGACGAAGACTGGCCTCACGCTACCAAGAAGTGCGTGCATATCGATGAATTATCTATCAGATACATCGCATCCAACTGGTGAAATGTAATCATAGGACGATGTCCGATCATTTGCGCAAGTACGAGAGCGTGTGGGTGTCCTTGTTTAACCCCCTCAACCACGAGCTGTTGATCTATGATCTATCAGGTTCACACTGACTCCCCAGAGGATGCGGATAATCGTAGAGGCCTTCAAGGAGACACTAGAGCTTGGTCTGCAAAAGCCGAAACAGATCGTGGTACGTATCGCATTGTCGCCGATACTGGAATGTCCTTCAATGCATCTTCAAACCAGTCCTGAAATTGCACTATTGAACTCGATGGTCAGTAGCCATCTTGCGTGCAATGCAGACTCGTTTGAGCCCTTCTTGAGAGCGGTTTCGCCGTTTTCAGTTTCTCTCTCGCGCTGTGGACCATTGATGCTATCATTAATGCAATCATATCGCATGTGATTGCATGGCAGAAAATTTGGTACTCCACAAAACAGAGGGATCCAAGTCCCATTCCATTTCCCAAATCATATTTTTCTTATTCTGATAACGACGATTTCCTAGCCGATGATCCCCACATTTGTTTTCGGTTGGCCTTCAGGTCACGAAGTTGGGGATTATCTAGCTCTGGACCTAGGTACGCCGTTTCAAAAATAATGTTTCCACAGTGCGACTTCCCATCTATATCGTTGATCCTCTGCCTCATGGCATAGGCGGTACCAACTTGCGTGTTTGCCTTGTCACTCTGCAAGGCGAAGGCAAATTCGCAATTACACAATCAAAGTACCGGCTCACCGAAGAACAAAAACACGAGGATGGCCAAAAGTTGTTCGATTTTTGTGCCGAGTGCCTGAAAACATTTCTAGACGCTAACACGAATAACCACAACATTAAGCCAGGACAAGAACTTCCGTTAGGTTTCACGGTGAGCTTTGTTCTCTCATCTGATCTGAATTGCTGACGGCTGATACATTATCGTGTAATAGTTTTCTTATCCCTGCGTGTGAGTGGTACTCAGTTTGTTTGTTCTTCATGTCACAACAATGAATACCCAGACAAGACAAGATCGACCATGGTGAACTGGTCCGCTGGACAAAGGGCTTTGGTGCTCCTAATACAGAAGGGCGAGACGTGGCGGAAATGTTCCGCAATTCTCTCGCTAAATATGTAGGTCTTGGACTCGATAAACTCTCCAAAACTGAAAGGTTATCTCAGAATCTCCCCATTGTGCTTACTGCGCTGATTAACGACACTACGGGAACCCTAATTGCGTCCCACTATGTTAATCCTCGCACAAAGATTGCTTGTATTTTTGGAACAGGATGCAACGCTGCGTATATGGAGCGTGTATCCGATATCGAAAAAATCAAGTCATTAGGTATCGATTCAAGTGCAGAAATGGCCATCAACTGCGAATGGGTAAGCAGCCATCTTGGTGTTCCCGAAGCAAAGTTTACCTGATTATTATATTTTAGGGAGCCTTTGACTCCTTTGAACATGAACACTTACCACGAACAAAATATGATGCCATTGTGGACGATACATCCAACAAACCAGGGGAGCAGGCTTTTGAGGTGTGTTTCTTTTAGATGAGTTTCACATACAACCAACATGACCCTGTCATCCGACAGAAACTTATTTCAGGGAGATATCTCGGTGAGATTCTCAGATTGGTCATCTGTGAACTCATAGACGAGGGCGTTTTATTCCTTGGGCAAAATACGTACAAGCTTGAGAAAGCTTACGTTTTCGACACTGCATTCTTATCACTTATGGAAAGGTGATTTTACGCGCACATGGTCCATAACAGGAACTCTGCTCATCCTGGGTTGCGATTCGATTAGTGATCCTACCGACGAGCTTCTTATGATTATTGGCATCTTCTCGCACTTCTTTGCGCTTGAGACGACACTCGCCGAGCGTCAGTTCTTCCGCGCACTGGCAAAACTTATCGGAAGACGTGCAGCTCGGCTAAGTGCTTGCGGAATTGCGGCAATCGTCAGCAAGATGGGATACCTGGAGGAAGGGTGTTTAGTGGGTGCCGACGGGTCATTGTACAATGTGCGGCTTATATTTTCCCCGTTTGTTTGTCATGCATGGTCTGATTATAGCGACTTGAATAAGAAATATCCTGGTTTTTCAGATAGAATCCACGAGGGCCTGCAAGATGTCCTTGGTGAGAAGGGACGGTGCGTTTCCTGATTCGTTTCCTGTTCACCGGAAATTGAATTTTCGATCATCAGCAATATCATCACTCATCATGCCGAGGATGGCAGCGGTGTTGGCAGTGCGATCATAGCAGGCGAGTGAGGCATGATCTTGCAGGGATTAACACTGACCAAAGCTTGATTTCTAGCTATGACGAAGAACAGAAAGGCTGTGGGTCTGTATCTCAATGTCTGAGTTGTTTATCTATCCCGAGAGTCTTGTTGAAAGAAAATTATGTACGTGATATGAGAGTCGTTGACGGATTTAGTGTTGGCGCTGTCACCTTTGTACATTTCTTATGTAATGTAAATTCGTATGTGGCTTGCCGGAAGCTAATCAACATTTCCGACAGACAATCGGGCGTTTACGGCTGCTAGTTAGCCGCCATTGGTTAGATATGATCCTGGAAGGTCGGCGGACAAGGCGGTACCCTATTATTCACTCCGTAGGTTTTCCGAAATCTGTTTCTGGTTACTTTTCGGAATCAGGGATTGCAACTTGAAGAGTCACACTTGTCAGGCCTAGTCAGGCCTAGTCAGGACTCATCGTATCCCCCTGCTTAAAACCAAGATGGAGTCCTGTCACTCGTCCTAGTGGGGTTGCATTTCCAACCCATTTCACTGTTAATCCTCACTTCTGTCTCGTGATGATACGCGGCAAGCGTATCAGGGCCCCATATGTGTATCAGGCTTGTGGTTGGTGCCGTTTAAAGTATGTTACCCCTGAAGACGCTACTGTTGTGACACTGATGTTTTTTTCGCTTATGAAAGGAAAATTAAATGCACCGGCGAAAGGCCTATTTGCCAAACTTGCGAATCCTCTGGCCATGCCAGCGACGTGATTATCGAGTCCAACCACTGGCTATATACTTGTTTTCGTAGCTGACGACTTTCAATTGCTTGTGTCACAGTGTTCTTGGGGACCTGAACCACTAAAGCGGACCTCTAGCAAAGAGTATGTCAAGTCACTTGAAAGTCGCATCGAAAGCCTCGTCAAGTATACCACTTTGCTCGAAACGAAACTCGAACAATGTCGCAATGAGCATGGTGGTTTGACCGAGGATTATCTCCATTTACGACCGGATTTTCCACCGCTGGTGGATGACGGGCAAGATTTCGATCTCAACCTTTCCGACAATGAGGATGATCTTGCTGAGCAGATGAGGGCATTCCATGTATGTACAAACGATTCTCCGATGGCACGTCTACCCAGTCTCTAATTACCCTCGACGGTATCGTCAGCTTGAGGGTGACGGTCTCCAACTGTACGGTCGAACTTCAATATTTCAGTTCGCCCCCACAATCCCAGGAAACCTGTCTCGTTTCCCAGAAATCGCCGAAGATCCATCTCGTTGTTACGTGCTTCTTGTCGATGGCGTTGACGAGAGCAACTACAATCCCGACTTTGACTGGTCCCGCCACCTTCCGCCAGAAATCCTTCTCGATCGTCGCGAGCATGACAAGTATGTTAACGCGCTCTTTATCGCGATACCGTCTGCCCTGATAATCAATCCCTCAGGCTCCTTGATTTGCTCTTTAAATTTTTCACATCTTGGTGTTTGCGGATCGTGCCGCCGCTATTCCTTCGAGACATGTATAGGGCTTTGAGTCGTCCTCCCTCGCAACCTCCGCCGAAAACCGCTCACTACTCTCCAATGCTTCATAATGCGCTTGTGGCGCTGGCCACCGCCTTTTCGGACGAACCACGTATCCGCGACCTCAGGGCCCGGCAGTATTTTGCCAGGCGAGCGAAGAGTTACATTGACACCGAATGCTCCAGGCCAAACATTAGTGTCATGCATGCACTCTCAATCCTTGGGAGTTTTCATTCGTCACTAGGAGACCAAACGCTGGGCTACCTTTACTTCGGTTAGAATTTCTTTGTTTTTATGGAGTTTTATACTGACCATAATGCCTGAATGAAGGTATGAGTGGCCGTGTGAGTCAGGCTTGTAAGTCCACCGACTATGTGCGACTGTGGATGATAACTATTTTCTCATTCAGTGGGGCTCGGCATCAACTGTACGCCTTGGGTCAAGGCGAACTTTATCACGCACAATGATATGCATGACCGAAACTGGGCTCACTGGACCACTTTCAGTCAGGTATGTCGTTACATGCTTACCATTGAGCTGGCGAAGACCCAATTCTAATAATCAGGATGTGTGTTGGTCACTTTATGTTGGCCGCGAGTTCTGTGTGGCCGCCCCGTCTGATCGGAAAACCATTCCCATTCCATTTGTCGACTCCGAGTTTGATCGAATGCTATGGCATCACAGACCGTCAGGGATTCCTCCACAACCAAACTACTTATCAAGCACGTTCGCGGCCACGTGTGAACTGCTACGCATTGGTAGACGTATTATGGAAGTGGTGTAAGTTCAACGAACCTCTTACATGTCATCAAGTTATATGAAGGAATCAAACTACAGGAATGTGTTGAGTAATCCTGGTACCCGCCAAGAAGTGAGTCACGAACTCATTTCCAAATTTGAGTCAGTAGCGGCAGTTTTATAGCCGAATTTCTCGTCATCTCACTTGGCGTTTAGCGTGGAGCTCAACACTTGGAAGGAGAGTTTGTCGCCTGAAGTCGAAATAAAATTGACGAACCGGACTACCGCAACCCCTCATCGAATAATGCTGGAATTGGCCTTTTGGTGGCTGTTCATTCTGCTCCACCGCCCATTTTACCGCCGCGGTCGCCTGTTCCCTGAGTCAGAGAAGGAGATAGATCACGTCAAGGTAGTGTTAATATATCTATTGTTATGATTCATCACCTTACCTTGACGACCAGCTATGCAATCGAGCCGCGCGCAACATCATGGAGCTTCTGAGCACGTGGAGGATATTGTATTCTCTGCGATATGTCCCCATTACCTTAATCCAGGTTGTCTTCTCGGCGGGGACAATTTTCCTCCTTTCGGCTGTCCATGCTTCCTCCGGGACTCGTCTGGCCAAAGTGTCCTTCTCTCAGTCACTTTCTCAGGCAAACCTGTGCATCGAGTATCTGCTGGAGACGGGCAGGTCTTTCCAGTGTGCAAACCATATCGCTGGGATTTTGGGCAACCTTTTGCAGGGAGAACTAAAGTCGAGGCTCCAGGAAACAACGGCAATTGCGTCATCAGTCACGCAAGGACCGTCCGCTAATGTCGACGCCTCGCCCGCCATTCCTCCTGCTACTGCGGGAACGTCCAATCCACAGTCTTCCGTCCTGCAACCTTCAACATATCATGTCTGGGATCCAAGAAAAGACACAACCGTTCGAGCTGGACATTCTGAGCCCACGGCGCAGAAGAAGGATGTCAATAGTGACATCATTGGACCATTCTCTGGCGCTGGCATGCGTTTGTTTGACATGGGCCTCGGTATGAGGGGCGGAGAGGCGATGTCTAGTCGTCCATACATGCCAGCCGGAACGACAAGAGTGACTCACTTTGAAGGGAATCAGTGGGAGCCCCAGCTTGGCGATTTCGCCGAGGACGGGCCTCAGGCACCGTTGCAGTTGACGGACGAGGACCTTGCTGCACTTTTGCAGGCCCTGAGTCAGCAATATCCGTACGCCTCCGTGATGGAGGAAGAAATTTGAGTAACCTTGTTTTTGTCTGGCTTTGTTTAACTTGTCCCGAATGAAATCCGATAAACAGAAATTTCGCGGCTACTTGTTTCTGACGCCCTTTGATACACAATTTTGTTAAAAACGTCGCACAATGCCGCTCGGCCTTATTTTCCCAAAACGGTTCAACCCTCGGTGCCATTCTGTCAAGGCAGCCTGAGAATGCCCACAGTGTGTTTCGTCTACTTCCATCAAGACGTTACATACATTCGATGCCGGCACATATATTAGTTTCCCATTCCCCAACTTTCAGGCGTCAGGCCCGACCAAAATTTAATGCTCGTACTATCACTGGCGATTGTCGCGGTCGTCGCACTGTGCTGCCACATTTTACCAGCTCACGCACAAACGGTCGATGTGTTCACTGGCCAGCCCATCCGTAACTCAGATGGAACCTGCTTGTCAGCATCAGGGAGCTTCGACAACGCGGCTGTTACCCTGAAGTCCTGCGACAATAGTGTAGGGCAGAAGTGGGATGTATCGATTGGAGGCCAGTACATCACCGACAGTGGATTTGTCATCCTTATTCTCTCTGGGGTATGTCGCTTCATCACACCCGATTGGTTTCATGTTTTTTTTTTTTTTCAATTTAAAGAATTGAACTTGAACACAGACGAATTCATGTCTCGATGTTGACGCGTACAATGGCAATCCTGGGATGTTCACTTGTGGTGGTAGATCGGATGGACGCGGCAGCCAGTCATCCAATCAGGCATATTGTCACTTTTTTACTTCACTTTGATGTTGTGCTGACAAACTGCTGTTCGTCAGGCATTGTCGTATAGTGCTTTCACCGGCGTTACTGGCCCATTAGTCCTCATCCCCAGAGTAGGGTGGATGGACAACGGTCAAGGCCCCGGTCAAAGTTGTCTTTCCGCCGAACCAGGCGGCGTGCTCGGAATAGTCTACTGTAATCCTTCAACAGCTTCTCCACAGCAACAATTTTACATAGGGCCACCGTATGTTTAGCCGCGTTCTTAAATAAGTTTCATTGGATAATTGATACGGTCATTTTTTAGGGCTGCTCCCCCTCCGTCCTCTCAATCTACATATGTCCCCCCGGCTATTCCTTCTTTTCGATCTACGCAGCCTGTTAATTCCCCTCAGTCCCAGCCTACACAGTCGGCTAATTCTCCTCAGGCCCAGCCCACCCAGTCCACTCATTTCCCTCAATTTCCTCAGCCCACCCAGTCCACTCATTTATCTCAGTCCGATCAGTCTACTCAACCCTCCCCGTCTCATCAGTCGACTCAGTTGCCCCAGTCTGATCAATCTACTCTGACCGATCAGACCGATCTGCTTACCAACGGAGCCCTTCAGTCCGATCAGTCTACGCAATCCCCACAATCTGATCAGTCCCCACAGTCTGGTCAGTTCCCTCAGTCCTCTGGATCCCCTTCTTCCCGTCAGTCCCATCAGTCTGCTCCAACCACCCATTCGTCTCGGTCTGCGTCCTCTTCAAGTGGTAGGTGTATCCACCTTTTAACTTTCATCATATTCATTCCCAGGGTTCAGGTACTTCAGGCACGTCACCTACAGCCAATGGCAGTTCATCGAAACAGTGCGTTTCCCTTGGTTCCCGTACTCACCGTCATTCTCACGTCATAACATTTGCAGCTCCGTCAACATAGTGGCACTCGTGGTCCCTTTAGCTGCCGTCGTCCTGATTGCACTCCTGATCGCCTGCTTGTTAATCCGGCGACGCCGCTCTACGAAGAAGAGTGATAAGATAGCTGCTAGACCATTTCTAGCAGAATCGAGTAGTCCCGAACTGGCGCAGGTCCTCCCGTCTAAAGAAAGGATGTTGGACTTTAGCTGCGGCTCACGCTTGGGATCGCCGCATCCTGGGACGGTTGCGTCGAGTCCCACAGCGTCTATTGTTTCGCAAGGCAACGCTGAAGAACCAAACACCACCCCCGTAGCCCAAACGCAATCGTTTGTAGATATGGGCATGAATCCCGCCGATCTTGATCGAATTGTGTCCCTGGTGGCCGCGCGGATCGATCCCTCGACCATGCGGGACCATGCTGATACGTCTTTGACCAACTCGCCCGCTGATCTTTTGAACTCGAATGCCTATCCGCAAGCATCGACGTCGGTCAACTATTATTCCTCGTCCGCACAATCGCCTGTACTATCGGCTGCTGCGTCTCCGTTGACTGTAAACGCTCCCCCGTCCGCCAGTCACGGTGTTAACATTGACACGATTCTATCTCTGCTCGCTGCTCGTGTTGATCCTTCGTTCCGCGCGCAGAATGATGTTAGGGATTCACAGGATCGACCGCCGAGTTATCTTGTTCCACCAGGGTACGGTGTATAGTGGAGCGGGGAAGAGCTGGCGTGTAGGTAGTGCGATACCATGCTAATAATAGTCATCTCTACGCTAGTGCTAGTGCTAGTGTGTTCAATTCAATTCAATACCACGTTTTGATCAGCAGTGTACCTCAATTCTACCATAAATGGAAGCAACACAATCATCCAGATAAGATAAGAGTAAACGAAAAGTCTGACACGTAAAACTAATGATCGAAGCCCTGAGAACTGTCCAACATGTCCGAAGAGAAGCGCGGAATGTAATTCGCAACTTCCCCACTCGTCCGCTTTTCACAACTCTTCTTCTCGTAAATACATCGAGCTTCAAATCGAGGGGGGGGTCGCGTGTCATTGGTGTTGAGTCCGTGGTAGATAACAGATGGTACGTGATTGCTGAAATCGTATTGGCGTATACGTATAAATATTCGAAAACGTCCAGGCAGCCGTCATGCTTATCGGAGGGAGGGAGGGAGGGCGGATGTGATGCTATGGAATAATAATGATAGAGGTCGGCGGGCGTTAGACCATTGATTGGACACGGCGTGCAGCGGGTCCTGTGATTCGCCGCGGGGGCCGAGGTGGGGTTGGTCGACGGGATGTCTGGTGAAAAAAGAGTGAGAAATGGTGCATGATATGGCTCGATAAGACCGAATGAGGGGCTTTACATGTCGAGACATGATCATTTTGGCCATGGATACGGGAATTTCCGTCTCGTAGATAGCGGGTACTGAGCGGATATGATGAGCCAAAGCGAAACAAAAGGAGAACAGGGAAGAGCGGGCAAAAAAAGGCCGTGACGCACGAGGATGGTCGAATGCAGGACCTGCACTTTTAATCCGCAAATTTACATCGGCGGTCGGCGCCGACAGGTTGCTCATACCGACTTCAACACTTGCGACTTCACTGTTGGGACAAGAGAGAGATATGGGTGAGGACAGGGGCAGTCCGTCCCATCTCCAACTCCACTTCCGTGGCGAAATACTGGGGAACCAGCTTGGTTGTCCATCCTGACGAACAGTCTCACCAGCTGTGCTTTGGACGAGTTTCTCGTTAGCATTGGAAGTCGTCGAGAGGGTGCTGATGGCGAAAAGAGCAGTACGAATGACGGCGAGGAGAACCAGAGAGAAGAAGAAGGACAAGATAAGCGTCGTTGAGCTTGGCACGGCGAAGTGGAGGTCAGACATGATTGAGGCTGCACCTAGAAGATGCATCGTCGAGCGAGACCTGTAGCTCAACGGCCAGTTGTGCTGGGACTGTTGGACGGGGGGGGTTGACCTAACCGCCAAGTGGAGTGTCTGATCAGAGAGCAACGGTGGTTTATTTTAGGACATTCATAGCCTGATACTTGTCACCTTACGTAATAATGAATTAATCATGAATTTCTCATGTTTCGGGGTATTTGAATGTGTTTCAATGATATGAGTCCCGGTTTTGACTTGGACAAGTTTCGAAAGGTTTCTGAAGGTTCACCAAGAAACCAAGAAGGTCTTGGGTTCTTTTGACGAGAATTGTAGTACGCAGGTTGTCGGGTGAACTGCCCGTTGGCAGGATTCAAGTCACGTGAGTCGGTGACGGGGCTCACGGCGTCGCGGCATAAGCTTTACAATGTCGGAATGTTGCAGTACTGCATTTATACAAGCTCGAGAACATGCGCACTCCTCACGCGTAACTCAGAGTCGAGTATTCTGTACTGCTCCACCCAGCATAGCTTTAGCTTTGGAAATGACCGATCGGCATGGTTCGGTCCGAAACCGATAACCGAAACCGGCAGATGCCGCCGTGCTCTTCGTTCTGCCATGCATCGACGGTCGCGATCGTTTGTGTTCCGATCGATCATCCGCTCACACATTCACTGCGGAAGTCCTAAAATAGCACGATCAGGATAGCACCAGAGTATAACTTGTAACCAAACATAGCACGAGTCAATATATGAGCTTGATCGTAATTGAAAGAGGTTGTGGAACGGCGCCCTGCACGTAGTGTCTCTGGATCTGGATAACATACACAGTCTGTGTCTTGCGAGTTGCTTGAGTAGTAAGCCTTTCTCCGAGGACATTTGCTAAGAACAATCCAGAGTTGGGATTTCCGACTTCTCTAGTGCATCAGATGCCAGGGTATATAGCACATCCAGATATAGATTACATCCAAATATAATATTATTGGTCGCCTGGTCCTCCAGCGTGCCTACCGCGTTCCCCCCCCTTTCTGGTCCCCATCGCCCCCGCACGATCCCATGTCGTTCCCAAGGGGACGGCACCGTCCTACGCTGCCACTCATGCCCATCGGAACGGCCAATACGACCGCTAACATGCCAGCATTGCATAGTCCTCTCTCAGCTTCGTCCCCGTCAATGCCATCTGAATACTCGATTTCTTCGATGGTAACACCTAGCTTGCCTTCTCGTAGTCTCTCGCAAACACCATCATTGCGTCCTGACGATGAATATGTGAGTTGAAGTCAATTAGGACGAATAATACCAAAATAATACCACTCACTGAATTTCAGTCGATGCAGCGGTACCACGACAACCGAATGCCTTCGATGGACGCTGGACAAGCATATCATCAATCACAATCGTCGCGCGATTGAAATACCGTACCTCATCTGCAACACCACCCAGAATATCATCAGCCCGTCCTGATGTCCTATCCAGGAATGCATGGATGCCCAAGTGAAGAGCAACAGGATGGTAATTGTCTGGGACTGCTGGGTTTACCATCTGGACACACACCTTCACGAAACATATCACGAACACAAGATCAGTATAATTCCGATCCATTCCTTAGCACAAATCAAAATCACGCACAACACCACTCTATCTCTCGGCTACCCCAAGTGGATCATAGCGCCCGTATCGATGTTCTCGCTACTGCTTGTGAGAACTTACTCAAAGAAGTGCACGATCTGCGTGAATCAAATACAACCGTCAACACAAGACTTGACGAATTAGAAGAAGCCTTTCAGACCTTCAAAGAAACTCACGTGAATCAAATGAAGGCCTCAAAACCCAACTCCAAGAATATTTCGAATCAACACCGAGAAGTTAAAGTAAGTTTGCAATTATCTAACGATGTATCCTTGACTCACCGTATCATCCAGGAACTCGTCCACAGCATGTTTTGGAACCTCTGCGACATTGACCAAACCAAGAATGAAAAGGCCCGAGTGGAAGCATTGCCGGGCCCACTAGCTAATGGAGTGCCATTTGAGGTAAAAGAGGACTCGACTCGAGTTTGGCGCCCAGATTGGAAAGTTGCAATCGATAAGTCTGTAAACGCCAAGTTTATTTGTGAGATCGTTGAACGAATCATGGACGATGAAAATGTATGTCGCTTACTTCGTCTAGCCCTTGGTACCTTGCCAAGCTCATTTTAACTGCAGCGTCGCCGTACCAACAATCATCGCCATCAGATCCCTGAGGACTCATTCGTGAAAGATGTGATTGAATCTTGTGCGAAGACCTATTTCAGAAGTATAGCAGGCACCTGGAAGAAAATGCAATCGGAGGAAGGCAAACTCAAATTAGAGAAAAAAACCATAGCTGACCGTCAACGCAATCGTAGAGCCCTGGTAAGACTTCAACGCTTCATGCATACTGCCTTTGTCTGATGCAATGCCAGATCACACAAGACCGCCGTAAAGCTGCTGCAGAGTTCGAGCGTGTGTGAAGATACAAAGGTGTTGAAGGCATGCTTGACACGGATTATGCGTCGAGTATCTTATCCTTGGACGAGGAGACAATTAGTGATGGCAGCAAAGAGCGTCGGCGTAAAGTTGAGGCCGGAAAAAGAGCAAATATGGTCAGAGGGAAAACATGGCGTACAAAAAAAGTGAGGTTACAACTTAACTGCATTGTTGCACTGACTCCAATTGGGTTGCATAGTACGTACGGCTACTGAAGTTGCTTGATCACATCAGCTGGTTTGCGAAAACTCGTCCAGCACCGGAAATCCAGGATCCACAACCAGGAGGATCGAATGCTGCTGGGACGCTCAATGGACCTGAGGCAACTGCCGGTGCCAGTGAACCCGCACGCAAGAAACGCCGTGTCAGTATCAAAGCTTCAAAAATGGCGCGTAAAGTCTTCTATGGGGCCCCGGCCAGGGCAAATATACGTGCACCTGCGTCAACCAAAAATCCGAGAACAATTCCATTTGCTGGTATGGTTCAAGCATCGTGGGTGAGGAAATATCACCATGACTCTGTGATGGAATTGCGCGAAAACTTCACTTGGTGGAACGAATTCGAGACAAAGATACAAGACGGCGACTTATCTGAAAATGACCTAGCATATCTTGCAGAAGTAGAAAGCGATTCGGATTCAGATAGCGGCGAGGTACAAGATTCTGGTGACTTGTGAGGTGGTACATAAAGAGCGTTATACAAAGTTTCATAGAGTAAAATTGTCTGCAAATGTTCATCAGCGGTTGAGCACAAAACTAGCAGAATACCGACCTTTATTTATCCCAACCGTGCACCAGACCTTGGTATCAGAGTCACCAACCAATACAACAGAAAGCCCTAAGTGACCTTTGATGCATGCCAGATCAACGAATCCTGGAAGCCGCTCATCGTTATCATATTCGTATATCTCCCACAACCGAACATTCATTTTGTGGTTGCTTGATTCAATGATGAGTATTCACCTGTCAAGTCAATTAATGCGAACTCACTATGTATCCCACACTGGTTCTCGAGGTAATTTCCATTCTTTGAACCAGCGTATTCGACCAAGCCATATTGGATGCCCGTTTCGACTCGGTAAGTTGTCAACTCGCAAGATTTCAAGCAGTTCGCCACACTTGAGCATGGCTGGTGAAATCATATTGACATTGGTATTGATCTCAACGAGCGATGCTTGACGGGAGCCGACTGCTGATGAAGCATAGTACCGTGATCCATTAATGATGACATAGTCATAAAATATAGCTTTTTGATCTAGTGGTACGCTTTGGGGATTTAGCGGTCGGTGAGATTGACAGTGGACAGGGAAATCAGGGTATTTGATGGAAAGCATCCAGGCAAGTTTGCGGTAGGTTTCCTGGCTCATGTGTCTGGCCTCGCAGCGAGGAGATAGTGTGTATAATTGACCAGCTGGTGTTGAGTTAGCATTGGACCATTGAGAAATGAATCTGCACTTGCCGTCTTGGTGGAGGTCATCCAACTCTTGAGAGAGAGCACCTAATGACGCAACCGTTCCTCGCTCTTCATTAGTTGCCTTTAACATGATTTGGGCGGCTTCATTTTGCACTGAATATTGTGGGTGTCGAGCGAGAGCAGATGTCTTGAAAGATGTCATATTTGTTTAGTTACTTAATTAATATTGACACTCACAACGCGTGCAGATTGACACGTTCGCTGGAACTCTTGAAAAAATGTTGTCTCAAGTTCTCCATTCGCATGATTATTGGTTTTGAATGACTTGAGCACATGGTTGAGCCGTTCGAACAAGAAGGTCCAGAAGCCTTGAACTGGTCCGAAGTTTTCAACGCAAGATGTGATATGGGTCACATAGTGGTGATTTGGCTTTATTACAGTAGGTCCGTAGAGCTGCAACTCATAGTTAGTAGTTGAAGACAGTGGAAATGTGTGATTACGGTAGTAAGTTCTGTACAATACTCCCGGAGGAGATTGTCGGCCACCCCAAGTTCTTCAGAGGTTATACTCGTCTTTGTGAGAATGGTAAGAGCGGTGGAAAGCTTGAGGAAGTTCTTCGGGTCATCGGGATGCAGACAAAACTTGAGATTCGCATCAGCGGTGCTGGCTGCAGGGTTATCTTCGTCAGCTGGAGCACAAGCAGCTTCATTAGATTCCTCAGGAGGTGCCTCGTAAATGGTATCTTCTGCATCGATATGAATTTCTTCGTGGACAGGCCCTGATGTAGAAGCGACAAAATGGTCGGGGGTGATCGTTTCGTGGACAGGCCCCGATGTAGAAGTGTCAAATTGGTTGGGGGTGATCGTTTCGGGAGACAAAGCTCGCTGCTGCAAAGTGAGTTCGATAAAATACTGGCACACTATCGCAATACTGGCACACTATCGCAATACTGGCACACTATCGCATGCACCTTTTGTCCCCGTTTCTGCTTCTCAGCCTTTTTTCCAGCAGCAACTCTTTTCTTTTCCGCAGCTACCCATTCTCGTTCGGCCTTCTTCTCTGCAGCTACCCGCTCTTTCTCGGCTTTCTTCTCCGCAGCGATCTGTGCCTTTGCTGCTTTCTTCTCGGCTGCAATCTGTGCCTTTTCCGCCTTCTTAGCATTTCGTGCATCTTCTGTTGCCTTTTTCTTTGCATTTTTGGCTGCTTCAATTCGGGAAATAGTGGCTATACGATCATTAATCAGCTCATCGTTATTTTCAGGCATGCATTTGCGCCATAATTCGGGTATCTGAAGAGATGTTCAGTTTACAAACATGAATTGGGTGACACTCACAATTATTGGTCCATAAACTGTAGCGAGCAGCAGCCACTGATCAGCAGTGAGGGATCCACCTGCTGGTATGCCAATTTCTTTAGGAAGTTTGCCGCATTTTCCAGGTAGAACAAACTGTGAAGCACCGTTTTTCGTGATCATAAAATAGATTATGTCAAGTACTCACATCGTCCAGCATTTCATGAAGCACTTTGAGTTCGTGGTTAGGGCGTAGTATCTTGCCTTGGACCCATATCGCATAAAAGTGTGTTTTGACAAGACCTACGATAGAAACGATCATGATGTCAACAAACAACGAGGGAATAACTCACCAAGGATGAGGTTGTACTAAATGCTCAATCTCTTCCAACGGCCCCAGCACTTGGATGGTGATAACGTTTCGTTTGGTGTTGACGAGGCGGACAGCCATGAGAGCCTAAGTTTGGTTGGGAATCAGGCAGACGAGCGGTGAGCAAGCTGGACATTGAGCTAGAGGCTGTCTTCATCGTCGAGAGGTCGGGACACGTCAAATTGCCATGAGCCCGACTTATGGAGTTGTAGGATGTCACGATGTCGGAAGAGGATATGGATATCAACTATCGGAGCTAACCTGACATCCAGATCACACATATATCGATAAACTAGCTCAATTTCATGATAGGCTACTAATCAGGCTGTTCTACTTCAAGAGATACCTCATCGCGAACACCTTCTCTCGCTAGAGTCTCAAGCCCCATCTGAAGATCCTCAGGATATTTTGGGGTTTCCGCAGTGATTGTCGTTTGCTGCATTCTCCTGTTCACAGTGTCCGTCGCGTCTTTCTCGTGCTATCTGCTAGGCTTCTTCTCCACCCTTCTTCTCTACCTCCCCTTCGTCGTTTTCTGTATTCCAGCGCTGGCCGCTCTCGATGCATTTGACTGGTCCAATCGCTCTCATTGGCCACGCACTCGGACACTGCGTTTCTGCCTCACTGTATCCTGGTCCCTCTTTCTCGCCTTTTCACCGCGCTACCCTTCATCTGGTCCATCATCGTACTTGCACCCGCACAACACTCCACTTTCGAGCATTCAAGTTCCCCCAAACCAAACATATTACATCGCAGCCAACTTGTACAATTCTGCCGCTATCCTTCCATCCTGGACACGTGAGCTGAAGCTGCTCATTGACCACCTCGGACCTCACAATGTTTTCGTCTCCATATACGAGTCGAATTCCCGAGACTTGACCAAACCCATGCTGCGTGTTTTCGAACAGGAACTAACAAAGACTGGCGTGAGGAATAGTATTCGTTTGGAAGATGCAGATGGCAGGAACCCGCATTGGTCCCCGAATGGTCACCAACGGATCCCATACTTGGCAAAAGTCCGGAATGAAGTCCTGGAACCGTTGCACAGAACAAACGGGTCAGAAGGGAGGGCGTTCGACAAAATCATCTTTTTCAACGACGTGTTTTTTGATTGGAGTTTGTCTTTTTTTCGTTCAATATTCTTTGGCTAATCTCCCCTTCAAGGCTCAATCGTCCGCCTCCTGGCAACGCAGGACGGAGAGTATGATCTTGCTTGTGCTTTTGACTTTGCCGGAGTTGGTCTATATGATACGTGCGTCTTTTGTTTACGAACTCTGGAAATGGCCGTGATGTTGATGAATCTTCTCTCTCTCACAGATGGGTAACTCGCAACTCATGCGGTTGGCCAACCAAAGCCATTTGGCCTTACTTCTCATCAGATGAAATTGCTATCGCAAATCTCCGAAAGGACAGTCCTATCGAGGTCGCGAGCTGCTGGAATGGTGTCGCAGCGTTCGATGCTCGATGGTTCATCGCTGCTGGGACCAACAAATCAGGTCCGTAGCAAGACTCTTGAGACATCATCACTCAGAGCAAAAAAGTGTTCTCGCTATACAGTTTCGACTCCATCGCAAAGTGACGCCGCCGGTCAATTCACCCCAACACTTCCGCTGGTGTTCAGAGATAACCCCGCATGTGCGGCGTCAGAATGTTTTCTCGTTTCTCTCGACATGCATTTGTTGAGTGCACCGAAAAGACCTCGGATATATATGAATCCTCAAGTCAACGTCGGTAAGTCCCTGCTTTGTCTCTTTTGGTTAGCCTTTTTTTGATGTGCCATTCTGAAACCCCTCCCGCCCCTCCCCCTCCCACTAGCATACACAGCCTTGAACTACCTGTTCCACACTCGCCTCACCCACCTTACTCTCGTTCGACCATGGCGCGTGGTATGGGAGGACTGGATAGCGCATAGGTGCTTTGGATGGGTTTCGGATTGGTTTTGGTTGGAGGTCGACAGGTGTGCCAATGGCATGGCATGGCATGGTATCGTCAAGGGCGTGGGTTGTGCAAACAGGACGGTATAATGATAATAATGATAATAATGATAATGGCCTGTGTCAAATCGAACCGTGTATCCAGGTAAAATTGTTCTAGCGTGGCTGGTACTGGATATAACTGACTAATTTGCCTAGGCAACACTATGCTTGCTAGCCAACACGCGAACAAGTTGCGGCTGCTCCGCCATCGTGGAGCCTGAAAGACTGACATGGGAGTGATATGTTGACTATCCTGATGTCCATCACCACTGCTCGTAAACAAGGGGCCAGTGGCGGAACCCCAATCATGTAGGTTTAACAACCGTCGTTGCACCCGCGGGAAGCAAAAAACGAAACAACGGGATAGTCTGGCCAGTACATGGACTCACGACATGAGTGAACGCAGTGGGGTTTTGTGGTATATATGGATTAAGATGGTGATGATTGTGGCTCCAACTTGGTCACTATAGTATTGTCAGCTTAGGTAGATTTGCGACAGTAGAAAATTCAGCCGTGAAAGGTGTTCAATTAATTCAGCTGTTTCCCCATACTTGAACCGTACGACTCGTTTGCGACGACATTCGAATTCTAGGTTCGCATACATGTCTAGTAACACTTCGCACTGGAGGCACGGCACTGGTTTCGTTTGATGGTCCCCTACATGGCACTTGCACCTTTGCGCGTTCGAACGTCAGAAACGCCAACGGAAACGATGGGATAATACACACCAGTGATAATATCGACAAGTTCGCTAGTGATGGCGGCTTGGCGACCACGATTGTACTTCATCTGTAGCGAAGTGATCATATCTTTGGCATTTTTCGATGCATTGTCCATGGCATTTCGGCTAGGGGAGAAAGGTATCAGATTAACAGTCCCCTAGGGTGATTGGGAAGATTCAAATGAAAAATATTGCAAACCCACCGTGCACTTTGTTCACAAGCGTGCGCTTCAACAAGGGCCGCATAGATGGCATTAGCCAACGAGAATTCCGCCAAGTCCTTGGTAGCATCGTCTTCCATATCATACGCCTTGAACCCAGCTTGAATGGCATTGTTAGCATACGAAAACCATAGAAAGAAAAAAACAACCCACGAGACTCCTTGAGCCCAATCTCGTTCGCTACCTCCAGGGATGTGGCCTCGTACGAAAGTGCCGATACGAATTTATTATACATGATGACGATGCTATCATACTTGACGCCAGACTTTACGATGAGATCCGCCACGCCGGCTGCGTCTGCAAAAGAAGGGATATCTCGACCAATTTGGTTAAAGGTGAGAGCGATGTTCTGTGGGATGGCACGTGAGAGCTGAGCTTTGGACTTGTCGCCAATGACCATGACGGGTGAGTCCGCGTCCACGGGGTTTTCTGTATCCTTCAACGCCCGACGTGTAGCTCTCGAGACGGACGAGTGAATGCCGCCGCAAAGACCCTTGTCTGAGGAAATGACAACAAACAGTTTACGTTTCGTTGGGTTTTCAGCGGGGGTATTTTGGAAGACCTCTGGAAAAGGAGAGAGTTTTCGCTTTTGTAGAACCAAAGTGAAATGTTTGATGAGAAGCTTACCAGAGTTGGCGAGGCCATACTGCTTGCCGCTCCGCATAGCCCGCTGGGCCTTTGCCAGCTTGGTCGACGCGATCATTTTCATCGACTGCCAGGCGACGAAAATGAGTTGCATTCGTTATCATACCCATTGATGATTGCTCAGGTATTCAGAATGAATTGAAATACCTTGGTAATCTTTTCGATGTTCCTGACTGACTTCAAGCGTAGCTCGATTTCCCGGAGGGTGGCCATGTTTCTAGCATTTGGAGGCGCTGGGCGCAGAGCCGATGGCTGGGACAGAGCGCGAGGCAGAGTCCTCCGAGCTAGCATTTTTGACGTGGATTTAGGTTGTGAAAGGATCGGGCGTTGACGGCGAGAATGTAATATAATAATAATTCAAGGCGGAGATGAAAAAAATATTATCTCAAAAACGTTGCAAAAAACGACTTTCGAGTCAATCGACAATCGACAAAACTCTCAACCAGAATGGCTTCAGAACCTTTATTTGACCCTTCACTGAAAAAGCGCAAGAAAAAACAGGTCGCTTTCTCGGAGGATCCGCTCGGACCTGAAGCAGACCCGACTGCACCTGCACCCGAAACCATCGACAATCTCACCGTCAACGGCGATGCGGTGGATCTGGGAACTACAACTGTGCACGAGCAGATGAAGCAGAGCCGTAACGGGTTTGTGGATGGGGAAGAGGGAGCGGAGGGAAAAAAGGAGGACGACGAGTTCAAGGCCATGTTTGGAGATATGAAGAAGAAGAAGAAAAAGAAGGAGATCCCTATTGATTTGGTGGGTTGCGCCCTTTGACAACGAAACATCTGTATTTTTTACTTGCGCACAACAGGGCGAAGATGGCTCCGGTACATCCACTCCCACGGCAGCCCCAACTGCAAGCATAGTTCCTGCTGCCACCGAAGACCTGGACTTCTCTGACATCAAGAAAAAGAAGAAATCTGTCAAAAAAAAGACCGCATTTGATTTGGAGGCCTTTGAGAAGGAACTCAACGAATCCAAGGCAAAAGACGCAGGCGATGAGGAAGGTGCAGATGAAGTCGAACAGCTGCCAGAAGTGGACGAGGCCGAGCTTGGAGAGGATCCTTTCGCCCAGACTAGGGATATTCCGGCTGGCATCGATGCTGGGAATGAAGCTTGGCTAAAAAGTGATCGCGATTACACATACCAGGAGGCACGCATTACCATCCAATGCTGCTTCATTCTCACTATATTCATAACTGTTTCCCCCACAGCTCCTGCAACGATTCTACCTCGCCCTCCACGCCGCTAATCCTTCTCTACTAAACTCCACCGGCAAACGCTACACAATCGCACCTCCATCCATTCATCGAGAAGGCAACAAAAAGACCATCTTTGCAAACGTCACCGAAATCTGCAAACGCATGCATCGGCAGCCGGAACACGTTATACAGTTTTTGTTCGCCGAAATGGGTACAACGGGGTCAGTTGACGGGGCGGGACGTTTGGTCATCAAAGGTCGATTTCAACAGAAGCAGGTCGAGAACGTATTAAGACGGTATATTGGTTCGTCGTCGTCGTCGTCGTTGTCGTCGTCCTCCTCTTTTTTTTGTTACTGCCAAGTTAAAATATCCATTCCATTCATATGTAGTGGAATACGTCACTTGCAAGACTTGCAAATCACCGGACACTCTGCTCACGAAGGAAACACGTATATTCTTCATGACATGCGAATCATGCGGCTCACGGCGGTCCGTCAACGCAATCAAGAGCGGTTTCCAAGCGCAAGTGGGGAAGAGAAGTAAGAATAAGACGGGATGATGGACGCCCTGTCGTCTCAAGGGCTCGCCGAGGCGTGGGATGCGTGGGGATGCTTCCACATTCACGCTCGGTCATATTGGGATTGCCGCCTTGCTTCAGACGGCCGCTTTCTGCATATGCACGCTTATAGTCGTACCGTCCTATACTTCAATCGTAATTTTTTGCGTCAAGACAAAGGATATATACATGGTACATTACCAAAGCAACAAAGACAAGATTAAATTGAAGAAAGCATGCTATCGTAGTCCTGGTTATTAGGCTGTGATCATTGTCTCAGCCCCAACATAAGGTTGATCATCGAAAACAGGGCAATTGGTCGATTTGGCAAGCTTTAAGGATCGAGACCACCAACTCGCGTCAACACAACGCGTCGTTTCTTTTTTGGCGGAGCGTCCGCGACCCCTCCATTATTTTTCACATCGTCACTGGCGTCTTGGCCTTTATCTTTATCGAGCTCGGACACAGATGACGAGACATTATCATCCCCACTGTGTGGCGGAGTCAACTGCTTCGCCGTACGTTTCTTTGGCACAGTGGTCGAAATGGCGTGTGGCAGGCTGATGTGCGAGCTCGAAGGCGTCGCTGCAGGCGTCAGAATAGTTGATGGAACTTGGCTAGAGCCGGAGGTGGAGTATGTCATAGGAACCGAATGGTGTTGCGCGATTGATTGCAGCTGGAGGGAATGCTGTTGCGTGTGGTGTGCCGGGAGTATCTCGTCGAATATGATGATCGTGCAGTAGCCATCCCGGGACGACAGAACAAGACATTGCCCATCCGGCGACCTGGTCAGCCTCCGCCTCAGTCAACCGTGACACAGCGACAGTAAAACACATACCAAGTCATATCTGTGAATTCGTCGTAATGCAGCTTCGTGAGCAGACAGACAGGCCCGGACTGCTGCGTATCGTAGATCGCAACAGTGTCCATAGTGACCACCGCAAACAGCATACGATAGGGCAGCGCAAAGACCGATCCAGTGCTTGAGGGTATCGCAGGCGGCATGGGCGTCGAGGGCGTCGACGTGGCGGGTGTCGGTGGTCGAAGCAGTTCAGTAGGAGAAAGGGCCGGGGACGGCATGGTGAAAACTGGTCCACACGACGCCGAACCTGCGATGCGTGGGGTGGGCGCAGCAATGGACTGAGATGTCGTAGACAATCGTCGTGGTGACGACAAGACAGATCCGGGACCTGGATCGTGTGTTGCGCCAGACGCTGGGCCGAGAACGTCGACCGCTACCAATCCTTCCTTTCCCTTCTCCAACATTGCTGTCTTCGTCTCGCTCGCAGAGTCCGCTCCAACTACACCTTGTCGGAGCTCGTATAACACGGGCGAGAATCTCACCGCAACGCTTGCCTTCTTGTGACCCGGGAGCTGGGCAATGGGCGGACGCGCAAAGTTGGCACGTGAGTATATATATACCGAGGACGCTGATGACGAGTCGCTGGTCTCGGAGGTGTTGATGAATGGACGACCCTTCCTGCCCCGCGTGGGGGCTGTCTCTTCGACCTTGTTTGGTGAACGTGACGAACCCGGAATGACAGACGGATCCTCAAACTGTCCTGCAGGTGTGAGCAGCAGGCCCCCGTCGGGACTGAACGTCAGCCTTCTAAAGAAATTGGTAAAACTCTCGTCGCCGTATAGTTTCACGGAAGCCCATACCGCTGCCGCCGTCGAGGGAAGCGTGCGGATGGCTGGCAACGCAGGCATAGGCGAAGGTGAGCGGCCATAACGGTTGAACTGCGAGGGAGAACCGGGAGCGTTCGAGCCGCTGAAAGATGAGCGTCTCGATGAGGGGTTGTCAATCGGCGGAGGCGGAAACATGGACGCGGAAGGGGTACTCGCGACCGAAGTCACAGGGGTCAAGGGCGCGTTGTTACCACTACCATACTGGCTGCCTGAAACCGAGGTAGACGATGAGAATACGTCGTCCTTATCCTTGTCTCTGTGCTGCTCGCTGAGCGTGGACTCAGCGTCACTGACGACCGAGCCCGTGCGCAGAGGACGAGGCCGGCTCATGCTGGATGTGCTAGGCGCACGGCTGTGGTGATGTGCCATACGCATATTTTTCCCGATGGCGTGCGCCTCAAATGTGCCATGCTTAGTGGAGATGTGGTAGACGTGCATGGAGCGGTCGCTGCTCTGTGTGGCAATGTACTCGTTCAATGGATCCCACGCGACGCCTTGCACGTAGTGCGAGTGCTCTGCAATTTCGTGAACGCATTTTCCTGGGAATACGTCAACATATATTTATTTATTAAAAGAAAAAGCGGGCGTACCGTCAATTGCAGCAAAAACCCTAGCTGCGTTGTCCGTGCTGCCGGCGATGATGTATTCCCCAGATGGACTCCAAGCTAGGTCGTATACTTGCATGGTGGTACATCTACGCCGTGTCAGGGTCATCGTGAATGGGTGAACGACATAAAATGAGAGCTATGTACCGGAAAGTCGTGCGCGGTTTCCAGTATTCCTTTTCATACTGTAGATCTTCCTGACTGAGGTCACTCCCATACGTACTTGCCTGTGGACTAGTCGATGGCGCCCATATAATAATCATCCCGTCTATAATATACATTTTTTTTCCGCTCAACGCGTCTCTTCGAAAGGCCAACTGAAAAATTCATACCATCCCCAGCAGAAGCAATCAATTCACCTGTACCCCTCGTCAGCACCACGAAAATAAAGATAGACAGGGTACACACCATTCGGGGAGAACCGTACGACGTTCACGGCGGCGGAATGCCGACTAAGAGTGGCCAGGTACTCGACGCGCGGCGGGCGTGGCACAGGAGGCCTCGTGGTGCTGGCGGCCGCGCCATGCAGCACATTCGGCGGCATGATGCTGGGATGCACCATCCACACCTACGATTGAACACCAGTCAGCAGAGGCGCGACCTCGCGCCCAGCGCACACCACTCCTAAACAACCCGAAAAGACCCACCCGAACATGGTTGTCCTCCCCGCCGGTCGCCAGTCTGTATGCTTGCGCGGCAAAGTCTATCTCCTGCGTGGGACGCGCCTTCTTGAAGTGCACCGGTTGGAAGTCGCAGGAGGAGATGGGCTTGCTGTCGTGCCATCGTATTTCGAGAGTGCGAAATCGCATTGTGGTTAGGTCTGGGACGCGAAGTTGATGAATGATTACTCAGTTGCTGTACAAGCAGGTAAAGATTATCTATGTGGGGAAGTCGTCGTCCGCGAGAACGCAGTGGCGCAACGTACGGACTACCGGTAACGCATTTGCTGGCCGTTAAAATGGCCGTTATATAAATGGAAACAAAGAATCTTAAAGTTCAAGTTGTCAACTGGGTAATGCAGCTGTAAATGGTTTAGGACTTTCACGAGATGTTGACCACCGCTCTCTCTACCAGAGTTAGTTACTCCTTCGGCCTTGGTCAAAGGCGGGACGGCCAATGTTCACTGCAGGAACACTACTCTTCCCACACCACTAGCTCTATTATACACATCGAGGCTCATGATTCAAGGCTTGTTTGACGGCATCGTTTGCATAAAGAGTTTGTAAGGCCAAGCTTCCGCTCGTCGAGAAGCCCACTCCACCTTGGTTGCTACTCCTGCCTTGCTGGTGAGGGAGTAAGCCACCGCCTGGAAATGGAGACATGATGCTGTTACCCTTGGACACGGACGCAGAATTTTTTCCTTCCACTTGGTGGCGAGTCTTGCCACAATCGGTCCGATGCAATCCTGATGTCGAGCACGCTCGTCACCGCCAAGTAGATGAGCTGCGTACGCCGAAGTTGAGGCTCGATATGCCTGAGGATTGGAAAGGCTATGCTGCTAGCCCTATACAATGCGTCCTCATTTCTCGCCCAGTCCTCTGCACTTTGCCCCCCGATTCCCTCGTCGATATCCTATTCGTCGATCCACACCATCCTCTGCAGACCTCGCTACCCACTCTTGGCTCTCCCATGCCGCCTCGCAGAACACTCGCCGTATTCCTCGACCAGGGCGACCAGAGAGGTGGCCGCGACGAGTCAGGCATCATCAACAACGAAGAAGTCCGGAAAGCGCTCCAATCGGGGACTGAAAGAAACTACAGTCGTGCAGTAGCCTCTACGACGTGAGTTGCCCCTAGTGGTTCTCGTCGACTTGAATAGTTCATGCTCATCGTGATCGAGACGCGGAGGAAATGGCTCTCGTCTATTAGACTTGAGTAAAATTCAAACTCGAGTTTTTATTGTTTTGGAGCGATAATTCACCATTTCATTGTAAAACTTTACCACAATTGTATACGCCATCGATGCCAAGCAACAATAGTACAAGTGGACCAAATTCATGATACAGATGATTCCGAGTGCCTCCAACATCCATAAATTGTTGATGGTTTTACAACCATTCCTTGTTCCCCTGATTTTGTTTCGCAAAAATAAGACCCAACAGAGGTTAGCAATATGTACGATATACGGAAGAAGGAAAAAATGTACCAAGTGACTGAGGAACTTGCCGTTATCCTCCGGTTTGGCGTTGTCGAATACGCTCAGTAGGAGTCTGACGGACTCGGGAGGATTTATGGGGCCCTTCCAGTCCGGATATAATTTCAAGAAGGCAGCTGCTTGTTTCTGTATTTCGACCATCAGTTCGGGGGGAGCTAGGGGAAGGCGTGAGCGACGATAAGTGAGGAGATAAGTGGACTCACGCGCTACTTCAGCGGTGTTAACCACGCCTGGGCTAAGAGCAAGGAAGGTGAAGCCTTCGTCCTTGAGCGCGACTGCAAGAAAGCAAGAGTGAGACTGGGCCGTTGTACTATTTAAACCGTTGAAAAAGAAAAAACTACCCACGCGCATATTTGACATTAACCATTTCGAGAGCACATTTGGAGACACAGTACGAAGTATGAGCTGCGAATCCTGATTGGAGGTTGAGATCCGGAACCCCAAGACCGGAGGAGATAGTTAAAACTTTCTTGACAGTGCCTCTTTTCAGGAGAGGGAGGAAGGCATTCGTGGTCAGTATCGGACCCATCACGTTCGTTGACCAGCTGGTGTTGAAGTCGTCGACCAACGCCGCGTCGTCCGAGCTAACTATGACCATCAGGTTATGGCTCGAGTTGTGATGCCAATTTCCACACTCACAACTGAACGATGTTATGGAAGGCGTGGCTAGGGTTCTGATGTGCAGCATTGTTGATGAGGACATCTAAAGAGCCGCCTGTGATCTTGGCTACATCGACAGCCGCTGCCTGAACCAAACATGAAGTATGAGCGGTATGGCAGAAGGGGAAAGGGAAGGTTTATGTGTGACCTTGAGAGAGACGGCATCTGTGATGTCACCTTTGACAACGTGAAGATTCTCGTTCTTGATCTCAGTTAAGCCCTTCCCCGATGTAGGGTTACGGACAAGAGCGATGACGATGTGACCTTTGGAAAGCAGCTGAATGACGAACTCAAGCTAGAGGTCGAAAGGAGGAGCAGTGGTGAGAACTGTTTGGTTACCAAAGCAGAGTGATGCTACGTACACCGAGCCCGCGAGAAGCGCCTGCAACAACGTAAGAGGGCATGTTGATTCAAGCTATAGGTTGTTGGTGTTGGAGGATAAGAGTCGTTTGCGTTGATGGGAGTGATATCCGCGTTTTATCTTGACGTGGGATGTGGCTTACACGCAACTTGACAGTAATAACATCACCATTCTGTAATGAGGATCGTACCCGATTGCGGTTGACTCACTCGCTTAGTGATCCGTTACGGAATTGTTTTCAAGCAGGGCACCAAGAAGATCCCTTTCTCGCCGTAGTACCAATCTGACGGGTTTATGCGGCCAAAATTTGAATAACGGAGCGAATTGAATCCGCTCTTTCTCACTCTATTTTTCAATGAAGTTGAACGAGGACAATTAGCTTACTAAACGATTTCGATGATGATGTCTTTTTCACGTCACCTTATCCATAACCTGCCTTGCATGGCAGCGTATATTTGTGAGCAAGAGCCAAGCTTAGTAAAGCCTGTTGGGAGGCGGATGTGCGGGACAAGTTCTGCCACAGTAACTAACTGTGCATGCGATAAACCTTCTGGAAATTCGACCCCCTCACAGACCACCAATCGCGGTATAGAGCCAAGACCGTTGATCCATTGATGCGATAACGAGCCTAGACAGGGTGTGCTGGCAATGTAGATTCAATGTCTCCTAGTGTGAGAGTCGGATATCCCAATCCGCTTATCCAACTTTGCCCGACTGCACGAAATCAGGGCAACTTCGAAAGATATCAATTCAATGGTTGGTGATACGGAATCGTGATGCCGCAAATAAAGTCCTCGGGTGATATAACCCTGGACTAAACATAAATGCCTACTGTTATCGATCGCAGCTGATGACAGTATCACTAGGATTCTCGGAGATGAGTGAAATGAATGTATGCACACCTTTACCAGGTTGGTATGGCATCAAGTCAGTTTCAAGGCCGGAAACCACGATGGAAGTACCTCGCAGTGTTGGTCTTAAGGAGGGTTAACATCACTGGCGGTCGATCATAAGGGTTAACTAAGCCTTAGAATCGTCAACTCAGGGGATACTGGGAAAATGAAATTCATAGTGCCTAACCGACAGCAATGCCCCCTTCAAAGGGGCCTATATGGGATCATTTCCTGGCCGGTGACAAACAGAATGGCGCCAATGCGAACCAAAAAAACCGACCTGACTAGGCGAAAATACCAAATTGTTATTAAAAGGTCACGTGTCACAGTCAATTGTTATCATTCGACTCCGGTTGGAAAAGAAGTGGTAAGCTGTTCTGTTTTTGTTGAGGCGTGCAGGAATCCTTCACAAGCGGTACGTATATCATTTTGAATAGAGGTTGGTGATGTGGCGGGCAGAATGAAGCTAGGCAATCTGATGACGAGTTTTCCAACGTAAGTTGCACGTCTTCGGTTTCCACATAAAACAGCATCAGATCCATGTGTTTGAAAGAAAGAAAAAACTACACAGATTGTTGCGTTGCTGCAACGCCAATTATCAATCGCGCCGCGATCAAATTATCTCCGAATATTCCAAGTCGTCGCCATTGCACCTTCACGCAAGGCGTGCATCCACTTCCGATGCAGAAGGGAAGCTCTCCATCGCGCCGCGCTTCTCCACACACATGCTCGCCGCCTACATGCCGATGATAACAAACAATCCACACGTCAGCGTGAACGAATGCGGCGAAAATAGAGGAAAAGCGCACCTGCACACACCGCCGCAGCATCTCTGTCATCTCTGCCTCCCCCATGGGGGCTCCACGTTCATAGCGCTCCATTAGCCCCGCAACGAAATATCCAGTAAAACAATCCCCCGCACCGGTCGTATCGCACGCCTCGGCGGACGGCGCGGGCATATAGATCGGTCCCATCAGCGATGGGATTACTGCGATGACCCCTGCGGGGCCGAGCGTGCATACTACGTTTGTCGTAGGCGAGAACGAGGGGTGGCGCGAGAGGCGTAGGGCGGTAGCATAGGCTGCACGGAGAGTGGGTGTCGCAGGGTCCGGCCAGAGCGCAGGCATGGCGAGTGAGGGGTTGCCAGGCTCCGGTGGCGTGCTTGCTTCGGCGCCACGGGAGGCTTTGACGAGTGCGGCTGGGGGGGCGCGAGGCCATACAGCGAAGGGGGTGGTGAATTTGGGTTTCGTGGTCGTTGTTGCGGTGGTTGTCGTGGTCGTAGACGTAGACGTGGAGGGGGGTGAAGTGGAGATGGCGGTAGAGGGGTGGGGTAATGGGGTACCGCTGGTGGGAGGTGAGTCGAAGATGGCGAGGAGGGCGTCGGCCTCGGTTTCGTTGATGACGAGCCAGGAGAGCTTGGTCCAGGGAAAGGCGATTACTTCGTCAGGGGATGGGATGGGAGAGGGGTTGAAGATGGTGCTGACGTTTGGGGGCGCAGCGTCGAGGAATGCGAGTGTGCTAGAGAGGGGGATCTCGTTCTGCAGGAGGAGGTGGGTGATGCCAAGGGAAAATATTTCGGCGGGAGAGGTCGGACGTGGGGCGTAGTTGGCTCCTTTGAAGAGGACTAGGGATGGAGGATGAAAGATTGTGCAAAAGTGGAGAGGGGAGGTGACAAATACCTATACTATTCTCACCTCCGTCGGCTACCTGAATGATGGCTCGACCTGTAGGTTCCTGATTCGAAATTGATCAGTATTCAACGGATATAGGACATGTTGTTGGTTCGCCAATGTCCCCTGCATTGAAGACGGGGTTGGATGCCAACGATTTGGAATTACCTTTACAACGACGACGCCTCCAGCGTAGACTCCAATCTCTTCCAGCTGATGGATGATCCATCGGCCGTCCTCACCTACACAGCAGTCGAGATCGACCTTGCCTGATGTTGGGAAGGCCTTTGCAATTGCGACTGCCTGATTTGCGCCCTTGCCCCCTGGGCGACGTTCAAAATGGGTTGAGGAGATTGTCTGGCCGGGGCGGACGATTTCTTTGACTTGGAGGGAATCGGAAAGAAGAACAAGATTGACGGCAGCTGAGAGCCCAAAAACGCACCTTGGTAGATTTCGTCGATGCCTTCGATTTGATTAGATTGGGAAGGGTTGATTTAACAGAGTTACGGAGTACTTACAGATGGAACCGTGTACAAGACATCGCGCACTGGCAGTCACGGTCATGACAAAAGATTTGGCCATCAGGAAAACGTGGAGAGCCTGTTATAGCGAGGCGGAGTTGACAATTGCTATTCTTGATAGATCGCCCCGAGAGAATCGCCCCGAGAGACTCATCGGAATTCTAACAGTAACACTCTGACTCTCCGCCATTTCTCATTGGAATATGTATGGGAGTGTACAATAGTTGAATATTAAATGATAGTGGCCAGAAGACTGCATGGTTGCTGCAGAAAGAGTGCAGAATTTCTACTTCTGTTACCACGGTGATCACCTTCTACTCTTTCTGCCATCAAAAAGTACACACCGATTCCTCAAGGGCGACCCGGAACGATGAAGGGGTCGGTGTACCTCAACAGAGACATAGTACATTGACCCCGATGGGTTGACCTTAAGCTTGTCCTCCGTGCCACACAGTGCTAGCAGCAACGTATACACTTCCTCCTTCATTTCTTCATAACCTCCTGTGCGGTCTGCCTTCAGCACGGAGATGAAGCCGGGATGATTCAGGATATTCTGTGGTATCGTTGAAGTAGACATTGAAGAATCGATGAACTGAACTTGTCACATGTCACATGTAACGGCTTTGTAACGAACCACCACTGGCAAGCACGACAAAAAATACATATCCCCCCCGTCCATTGGATGTCCAGTATTTTTGGAAACGCGACTGGAAGCTTCGGTGCCCAGCAGCAGCAACCTCCTCCCAGTCTCTTTGGTAATCCCCCACCACAGCCCAGTCTCTTCGGAAATCCCGCACCACAACAATCTGCCCCCAGTCTCTTTGGAAATCCTGCACCACAAGGTCCACAACAGCCCGCTCCCAGTCTCTTTGGAAATCCTGCACAACAGCCCGCCAGTATCTTTGGAAATACTGCACAACAACAATCCCCTCCCAGTATATTTGGAAATACTGCACAGCATCAGCCCGCTCCCAGTCTCTTTGGAAATCCGGCACCACAACACCTATCTGCCCCCAGTCCTTTTGGAAACCCGGCACTACAACAACCAGCTGCCCCCAGTATCTTTGGAAATCCGGCACCACAACAACCAGCTGCTCCCAGCCTCTTTGGAAATCAGCAACAATCTGCCCCTGGTCTCTTTGTACATCCTACATCACAGCCAAACACCACTGCCCTCTCGCTATTCGGGAATCAGAGCACAGGGGGCGGACAACAACAACAGCAACAGAATGTGCGGTCTCCATATACCTGTCACTTGTTTGCTCAGCCTTCACAACAGCAGCTGCAGCGACCACTCTTCGGCCCTACTCTCAACCAATCTAATGGCCCCCTCTTCGGCGGAGGTACAGCAACCCTGAGCACCTCAAGCTTAATACCCAATCAAGGCAGCCTCCTTTCGTCCCGGAGCACTATTCTGCCTGTACAGCAGCAGGACGCGCATAAGCAATTCGCTGCGTTGACCATGAAGATAGAGAGTATAGCGCAGGCATGGACTGCCAGTTCACCGCAGTGCCGCTTCCAGGTGCGTTGCCCGTCTTACGGACAGAACATCATCTCGTATACTGAATGTGAATTTGCTGTTCTCGTTGGAATCTTGCACAGCACTACTTTTACAACCTCGTAGATGCGAATCAAGTCAGCCTGTACGTTCGCCCACCAAACGCTACCAACGACGCCCTGTGGCAAAAGGCCGTCCGTGAAAATCCAGATCCTACGTGGTACGTCGTTTACCAATATTGATAGTGACCCTGACGCCCGAGAAGCCTCGTCCCCGTTCTTGCCACTGGCTTTGACGACCTGCAGCAGCGGATAGCAGCGCAAACACAACAAGCGGCCGCACACCAAGAAAAACTCAAGGTTCGTTCCCCACCCCAGTTCCACCCCTGATAACATCCCGACCTTCTGGGCCGCTTGCACTTTGCAGGAGCTGAAAACGCGCATATCCACACTCACGCAACGGCACGATGTATCAAACACGCCCCGCACGCAGTGTGCGGCCGCTCAACAGACCCAGCTCGCCCATCAAGTGCTGAAACTCGTTCAACATCTACATTTGCTCATCCCCGCGCTGCGTTCGTCTGCGATTCGTCCTGAGGAGGAGGCACTGCGAGCAGAACTCGAGGAGATCGATGAGGAGATGCGGAAGCCCGGCGGCGGCGCGCGCATGCGCGGGAAGTTGAATGAGCTGTGGGCACTTGTTGGAGCGGTGCATGCTGCAAGGGAGCGAGGGAGAAAAGGTGCAGGTTCGAACACGGGCACGGGTGCTGTGGAGGGGAGTGTGGAATGGGCGGTGGTTGACGAGGAGGGGTTGGGACATATTGCGCAAGTCAGTTTATTTAACTCGGTGTTGTTTGTTCGCCATTTGTTGTTGACTGGGATATTTGATTTAGATATTATCTGAGCAACAGGCAGGACTGGCTCATTTAACGAAGATCCTGCAGCGGGATTTGAAAGATCTCAGTATTATTCAGGGCACTGGTGGGCCTGGACAGGGGGAGGATGATCAGTCCAGTCTTTTCAGGGCGGTGGGTACTCTTCGAGGGAGTGTTCAGCGTTGATTGTTTCAGATTGCTAGAGCTTGGTTTCCTTGTATTTTATACCATGAATCCTGTATACTGCTCCCTTTGCGGTGCCATAACCGGTTTGCACAAGGTTTGCACCAATTATGGGCATCGTTGTTTACACAATGTGGCACTGGCAGCAGACTGTCAATGCGCTTCTGTGAGCGTTGCTTTATAAGTTTGAGATGGTTCAGCAGTCCTCTCACCCTTTCTGCTCCACCAGGCCCTGCAATTCCAGCCAAGACGTCCGTACGCGTCCGTAATTGCAACGGAACTTTAACGTATATCCGAGCGATGTATGCATGTTGACCGAAGCTCATCTAACTGACTACTTACCATGATTGCCGCAGGAAACCCACACCATGTCACTCAATATTCCACTAGACATCTTGCTACGCATTGCCCACTTCGTTCCCGAAAACAAATTGAAAAATATGCTCACTGTCAATTCTGCATTTTTTGAAATGGCGATGAATGCACGGTACCGGCAAGTGAGCTTCTACGATTTGGGCAACGGGAAAGTAATGCGAAGACTCGACCGGTTGAGGTAAGAACCAAACGCGCCCAGGGCGTGAAACCTTGCAGACCTTGTGCTAACACCCAGTGCTCAACAGAGATCCTACCGTTGCAAGGCGGGTCCGTAAATTGCATGTCAGACTAGTTTTAACTCCCACCCTCCGTCGCTTTGAGCAAAAGTTTCGAGACTTCAGATGGAATGAAGAACTCATGCATTTTGTTACCGACGTGGTCGCCAACCTACCCAACGTGGTGGATTTTACTATCGGCCATTGGGACACGGATGTCGAAAACTACCTATCATCATTCTTCCACGCTGCATGGTCAGGATTTGGTCCTACGTTGGAAATATTGTCCCTCGAGGGAGGCATCGACACATCAAAAATACTCATCCCCTCATCTCCTTTACCCGCTCTCCGAGAGATGCATTGGCTAATTCCTGGGTCTGTCGTCACAGCCGACACCACCAATGATGCAGCTTCATTCGTCAACGCACTTGGTGGTACGATCCGAACCCTGTCTATCTGTTCCTGGGGTTCCTGGGATCTTTCTCCCTTCTGCGGCCATCTGGGACCACTTCCTGTCCTTGAATGGCTCCGCATCAGTATGCCATTTAACGAGATCATGTCAGACCCTGCCGGACTCACGCATCTGCTTCATACTCACGCATCCACTCTCCGCCACGTCTACTTGAGGCTCGATCCTGGCAGCGAAGTGGGAGAGGGCAATTTAGGCCGTTGGATGTGCGCAAATGTCTCTCACACGGCTCTCTTGCGCAATCTGAAGACCCTGGAAGTTTCCCTCAGTCCTTTGGCAGATTTTGATATGTTGATGGCTTACATCAATCGCTCTGCCAACACGCTCACAAAGCTGAATATCATGCATCGTTTCTGTTCATATACGGAGGTTGATACCATCATTAGCGTATTCGCACATCGTCCCGCGAACTCTGGGCTGGCATCTCTTGGGCTCAATGTCCGATTCTTCGGTCCACGACTTTTAGACCTGTTGTCGGTACGACTTCCCAATCTGGATGAACTCAACGTGAATGCTTTCAACTGGGGAGAAGAAGACTGGATTGCAGATGAAATAGAAGTGAGTCGGCTATCCCGCTAACAATGCATTTCGAAAATGTGATAGCGGTACGCCGCCTTTTTTCAGGAAGCATTTGAGTCAGAGATGAGAAGCCGTCTGTATAGTGATTGGCGCCTGTCAAACATAGGATTGTGGTTGCGGTTGGGATACGACGAAATGGTGATGAAAAAAGTGGATTACAACGACATGCTGTTGCTGGCTGATTCTATGCCTTCACTCCAAAAATTTTGGGGCAAGTATATTTTAACAAATTTCAATGCAGACAGAGACACTTGACGGCAGGATATGCCTGCAACTGCAGCGAGAGGTTCAATGGAAAAGCAATTATATTTTAATTCGCAAGGTGTGGGTCAGGCTCAGGCGAAACCTAGCCCATGATCGTGACCATGATCATTTGAACCAAAACTTCGGGGTCCAGCCGATCCAGCGCACGTTCTGGTAGCGTAACATCTAAGCACTCGGAAAGTTGAACGAAGGAATAGCTCTACTCCTGCTGATTGGGCGGGGACTACTGTAACAGCAGCGTCTTCCGGATTCCCTTTGATCAGCCTGCCTCCTACGTTCACCGAGGCACGGGCAACGGAGCACGGTAACCATTTGCAAACAAGAACAAGAGCATATTCGTACACCACGCGGATCACAGGGACGAATTGCCTCTTAATCTCTGCTTCGATGGGTTGTCGTATTCTCAGAGTGTTTGGGATCTCGTGAAGCCATAGCGTACGCGAAGCGTTCTTCGCTCAGTGCTACGGTCCGGGATTTTCGCTGCAAGCGTATAGCGGTGGAAGCCTACGGATGAAATCACTCCAACGAAGCGCCGAAAAAATACCTCAAATTGTCCCCACGAGATGACTGTGGGCCTGGACGTGACGTCCGCCGCGGCACCGATGGTAGGGCTGAGGTGTGAGTGCTGATAGCCAGGCTGGTGAGGAACTTGCAACAGCCAATCGTACCGTTGCAAGTGCGACTGAAATATATCGGAGAGTTGAGTAAAGTTGTTGCTGAATGTTTCATCATTGTCCGGTGAATTGTAACATTGGGATGACAAGGAAGTTCAATCATACAGTAGCCAACTGTTTTACAGCCATGATGAGATCTTCATGTGGAACTTCAGTTCACTCATAGTTAGGGTGACAAGGCACAGAAACGAAAGAAACTTATGAGATAGAATTTGCAAGGCGTGTATGTGCAGGCATGAACAGCATGACATAGGGCAAAATGTGTGTGTGAGGCGATGTTGCCCGGGGGAGTACAGGTAAGTAATATTTTGTAGCCCCAGCGACCATGTCAGAACTGTGAAAGAGAATTTTATGTTAGCACGCATGACCAGCAACGATCGAAGGTAGACAATGGGGCATAGGTACGGAGGAAAATTCAGGAAAAGCAAACAGAAAACGCACCCGTAGGGGAGTGAAGAACCATTTGTTTTTCCCTGCCTGGTAGCGTTCTTCCAACAACTTCTTGATGGCCTTCTTCGCGTCCTCCCGCTGTGATGGCTCCTTGAACGTGTCCGTGCCCACAGACCCCTTGAGGCCCTCCAGTTCCAGTGCGTAGCGTGTCGGGAACAAATGCGAGTAGTTCACCACCTGACAAATCGAAAAGTAGTAAGGACATATCGCGTCTCGTGAGCGAATCTGCCACCCAGAACAAGAGATAATCCATACCTTGATAAACGGTTTTACCTTACTCCGCCGCGCGAGCTTCTTCTGCCCCATGCGCCGCGTTACCTTGAGTGGGTAGCGCTCGATCCCTGCAACGACCGCGTGGGGGTATGGCCGCTCCTTCGTCCCCTCATCCAGCTGCTTCAGCACCACAACCTTCTTCCCGGCCTGCCGGCCTTGAAGAGCGATTGCAACCTGTATATCGAAAAAAGCTGGGATGAAGTGAGACAAAATGGGAAGCATAGCGGCACACTTTTCCGGGCTTGAATACTGCGATGCGAGAGGTTGTGGTTGTTAAGAGAGGATCATCGTCTGGAGGCGAGGGAGACGCACCTTTGACCATCTTGAAGACGACGCTAAGGTTTTTGGAATATCTAACTGCTTTGAGAACGTGTCAGCCACTCGGAATTTGCCGAGGTATATAGTTATGAATTAAGGTTTTCCCAAATTACCTCATTCGTTTATCCTTGGCGGTCGGCAATCTGTCGAAATGCGCACAGATATGGCAAGTTCAAGTTTGAGGGCTTGGAGGTTCGCCGACCCCACTGCGAATGCCAAGACCTTGCTGAGAACTCCAGCGTTACCACACTCTCCAGTCATCTTTCAGCTTCATTGTCAATTCCTACTTCGCCATGGCTGACTTGGAGAAGCGCAACACCTCTCAAACTGTGACTACTCCTGCCGAAATTGAAGGTACGCGCTGAATACTACACTTCTCCCGGCTTTTATTTACTTTGGTCTGCCTCATACAGATAATTTACGCGATCCTCAGGATAAGATATGGTCTGTCTACGTTTCACAAACGGCACACATCGACAAAGCTTTAGTTGAACGTTGGAAAGCCGACATGGATGGCATCCTTATATTTGTGAGTCACTATCACTACTCATTCGCAGTCAAATATAACACCCACTAGGCTGGTCTTTTCTCAGGCGTTCTGACTGCGTTCATTCTTCAAAGCTACCAGAATCTGCAACGGGATCCGTTGGACGTGTCTATCGCCCTCTTGAAACAGATCTCTCAGCAACTCGCAAATTCCTCTCTGCCACTCCCCAATGAGCAAACACCATTTAAACCTACCCAATCGGCATTACGTGTCAATGCGTACTGGTTCCTCAGCCTGGCCTGCAGTCTCCAATGTGCTCTTGCAGCGACTTTGGTCCAGCAATGGGCACGCCATTACCAACAATCGGTCGAGAGTCGTTCTATTCCCCATAGACGCGCTAGGATCCGCTTTTATCTGAAAGAAGGCGTTGACATGTTCGGAGTAACAACATTCGTCAATGCCATCCCAACTCTGTTACATATCTCTCTCCTTCTATTCATGGTTGGCTTGTTTGAGTTTTTGCTACCCACAAATTCAACCATTGCATACCTAACACTGGCCGTCGTTGCTATCTTCTCTGGCCTCTACTTGACGATTACCTTTCTCCCGATGCTCTACCAAAACTGCCCATACCGGACTCCCATGTCGGTAGCATGCTGGCGTATCTTGCTCACCCTGCACTTGATTCGATTTCGCAATGACGAGGGAAGATATGAGACGGTCAGGGAGAGCTTATACAGCTTTCGAGAGAAACTTGCGACAGAACCATCGCATGCTCGCCAGGAGCGAGACGAGATGGCTCTACGTGGGATGCTGGAATCTTTTACAGAGGATCATGAATTCGAGCCATTCATCGCAGGAATTCCAGATTTCCTCCAGTCGAAGGATGACAGCCTTGGGATCGCTCTCTGGGAGAGATTCCAAGGCCCAAGCGTCAAACTCGGAACTCGAATCACCAACCTGCTGGCGACCTGTCGGCATGGTGGAGTTCTCGCGGAAACTGCGAGACACCAGCGTGCTCAAACGTGCTTGAACGCAATTTGGTCCGTGGCTGAGATTCTCATCTCAGACCCATCCCGAGGTCGAAATGCGGTGTCGGAATCTGCTCCACTGACATCAAAATGGCTGGTTAGTCAAGAGACCGTGGCGGCAATAACAGCATTGAAAGATGTCAATTCTCTGGCGGTTGCAATCCACCTGAACTGCACAATAGCCATGGTGTCATGCAAAATATTGGAATATTGGAATACTTCCCGGCGGGATGTGGGGTTGCTTGAACAGCTGAAGGTTTTGCAGTTGCTCGACGTGTGTAAGTTCCTCAAACCACTGCGCCACATGTTGGAGCTTCAGCGAATGATGCAGGAGCGGGAGGGGGATACATGGCTGGCGCAGGAGCAGGGTTCCACTACTCCAGGACTGGAAGATCCGACGCTGGAACCCCAACTCGAGCAGGAGCTCGGGTTGCTGAAACAGGAAGGATACTTCGGCGTTTTCATCGCATTCATATTCGCCTTCACAGACTTGCCGGTGGAAAGTCAATCACACATTGGCAGACTTCCCTTGGCCATCAATACCCTGAGAATCATCGTTGACCGGTTTCCGGTCGTGTCTCCCAGCAATTATACCCAGGATCTTCTGGTACAGTGTCTGCACCGAGCCATTTGTAGGGGGGAAAGTTCCCCCTCGCCTGATGACGAAGCTCACAAGCAGGACCCAACTTGGGATTGTGCGGCATCGCCCCATATAGCATCTAAAACAACACTTCCTGCACCTTTCGTGGACAACTTCCTCCTTGCTGTCGTACAAGTGCTTACTCAGGAAGACCAGCTACAAAAAGCAACAAAAATCATCACTTACTACCAGGACGCTCACGTGGAGAGCATCGCAGCAACGAAAGCATTGTCGCATATTAAACATAAAGACAAATCCGTCAAGCTTCCGCAGCAGTGAACATGTATCCCGGAGTCAATGCAGTGCGAGGTCTATGCGAATATGTAAGCCTGTCACTTGAATCGAGTAGCAATGAAAAATATTGTCCTTCCGAGACCCTCCGCCTCACCTACTTACACTTTGCGAATGTTAGAAAATGCTTGCATTACTGTTATGAGACGCAGCATGATTCTTGGCATGAAGCCAGCCATACTCACTGTATCAACTGTTCCACCGGACTGGTTCTATTACAATGCCTCACACCATCCCAACGCCCTCTTCCCAACACGTTCTATCAGCCTCTCATAGTCCAGGTTTTGTTCCGGAATGAACAAACCGCAATGAGCCGCAACCTCGTCATTCACACCAGCAATTTGCACGATTTCCCACCGCTCCGCTCCGCCCAAGTTACTACCAAGTCCATTGGGCCGAACGACAAAGTGCCTAGGGTGCTTCACCTTGTCGTTGTCCTTCTTCTCGGCGGCCTTGCTCCTCTTTCCCTGTTTGAGTTCCTTTGCCCGAGCTTTTTCAGCTTGCTCAAGTTCCATCTCGGCGGCTCGTTTGACTTTCTGGGCGGCTTGGATTTCAGTTTTTGTGCGCCTGGGATTCACTGTCTCTGATGGAGCATCGGAAGCCAACGAAGTTGAAGAGGCGACAGAGGACAACGATACATCTGTGTCAAATGAAGCCACACCACCGTCCGCTATGTGCTTTGTCGTATCATCGGCCTGCTCTTTTGTATTGTCCGCTTGCTCGTTGGCATCCTCTACCTGTCTTGTCATGTCCTCCACCTGCTCTTTCGTACCCTCCATACTACTCTCGTCATCTTGTTGCGGTCCTTTATTCTTCGCCATTTGGGGCACAGTTTCCGTCCAATAGTTGATCCACATACCGTCCCATGCCACCAATTTCTCGTACCTCTCTTTCAAACCGCTGGGATCAAACATACACGCACCAAATTGGAAACGCTCTATAACCCAGCGTTTCCCGGCGATAAATGGCTCGTCGGCATGTTTACGCAGCCAGCGAGCGAAGGAGTCGTTGGCGTGGCTCGAGATGAGGTTGATGGTGTGATCGAAAAGAGGGGAGAGTTGCGGAGAACGACCTGGAGAAGGGGGAGAGACGGATGGAGAGGGAGACTTGGACGAATAATCGGGGACTAGGCACAGAGGTCATAGATGAGGTTCGGATTGCTATGATGTACCCGATGACCTGCCGTGCAAATTTTTCTTGAATTCTTCCCAATCATCCGTAACCTTATCGTCAACCACTTTCACCTGGCGCTCATCGTTCATTTCTTTGTCAGTCTGACTTCTTTCGGACGTGCTGGCCTCCTTGCTAGGATCATCGATCAAGTCACCTTTGGGAAACAAAGACGCTATCCCGCTTATCACTACGACAGACTCGCCCCATTAATTATTATGGTACGCAACTATAAATAGCTCACCGACGTGGGGGTGTATACCCAGGTAGGGCGTATCGAAGGCTACTACCCCGATAATGCGTTGCGGTCTCCCCAGTGGCTGGCGGGTATTGGAGGGGTCCGTTGCTGCCTCAGCAGCCAGAAGGCCACCCATGGAATGACCGAGGAGAATGACAGCTCCTGGAGCTTGTATCGAGAGCCTTTCGCGTAAAACTCGTACATGAATGCCAAGTAAAACCTAGTAAAACGATGCATACCATTCTAAGAAGTTAAGCGTGGCAAACGATAGGGGTTTCGAGCTTTTGTAGGTAGGGTATATACTGGTCTGGATCTGAAGTCGTGAGGGTAGCCGAACGGAAAGGTGCTTGTGTAAATCGGTCGGAAAGGACTACCCATATCACGTTAATATGGTGCTTTCATGCTGCTCGCTCACTCACTTGGAAAGATGAATCGTTGCCTGGCTATTCAATGGAGGACTGCTTTAAAGTTGACTGAGCCATGAAATATGTACCTTGAAAGCCATGAATGTAAACCAAGTGCACCAGAACCATGACTTGCCAGGTAAAGAGTATTAGGACAAGTCCAGTTGGATCATGATCAAATACAAAATATTCTAATGTACGACATGCAATACTATGCATCCAGCGCATCAGGCCGACTGTCGTTCGGCAGCGTAGGATCAGTAAAGCTATGATTGCACTTTGTGCAGACAAAAAATAAGATCATCCGTGTTTCCTTGCGCTTTGACTGGTCTTGGTAGAGTACGGCGCTGACACCGGCAAATCAGCCCTCATGCACTAGCGTGATGAGCAAAAGACAACGTGAAGAGGGACGTACTCTTCGTGTCCACAGCGTGGGCAAGGAATGTTCGAATGAGCCTGAAAGTATAAGAAGTTGGAGAACAAGATCGAAGATCGAAGTTGTACGTACCAGGGTGGGGTCGGTCCCAAGGTCAGTCGTTATTCCAACCTGCTCTCTGTCGGGCAGCACGGGTCAGCAAAAACATGGCCAAAATATGACGAGTTTGTAGACCCAAGCGACTCACTTTGTCACCGTCAACAGATCATTTCTGTACACGCATTTGTTTTCGCCGATCTCGTCGTAAGCACATATACGACACGCGTAGACCATGATCCGGCGCTGCTGGTCGGCTTTTGGGTATAACAAATTGTTGCATTCCGAGCAGAAATGTAGTGACGCCTTGAAATTCAGCAGTAGCGAACAACAGGCAAGGTGAGCAGGCAGACCACGTAGAGAGTGAACTATAGTTCAGCAGGGATCCATCTCAAAGGCTGTCGAGATACAGACCATGATGAAAATTCCGTTGAGCGTAGTAATGTACAGTGTACAACCTCGCCGTGAGTCAAATTTTGAAACCCAGCGATTTTGCTATCTTTTACTTGCACTGGGACTCAGTTCAACGAACCGAGATGAGTGTGGGTTTATATACTCGTGTCTCATGATCTCCGCCTCATCCTTGCAATAGCCAGGAGTCGAGCCACAGCCAGTGCCACAGTGCCGAGAGTAACACAAACCTAGCGTTACAAATTCAGGAATGTATCACAACTCCAAAGTTTGACTTAACTGACCCCAGCGAAGACAGCAGGACGCCACCACACGAAATGGGACGACAACAACTCACCAGCTACGGGCGAACCTGGTGCATGAGACGTCAAATACGGCTTCGGGCAACCTCACAGTCACAACGACTCCTCGTGAGGTGCTACGTACCGACAAGACCAGCAAAGCCTGCGGATTTCTCAGATATACATAAATAGCTAGCATTAACAAGTGCGCACCGGTAATACCGAGACAAAATCCGAGGCGAGCACCTATCTCGCTGATATCATCCGAGAGTATGGCAACCGCTGGCGGGAGGAGTGAAATATCTGTCAAGTCAAGTCATAAGCGAAATAAAAGGTCATGATAGATTAGATCAACGAACAAGCGCCGGAGAAGAATCCAAATAAACTCGCAAATACAATCACTCCAGCAATGTTGCTGATCGCGGGCATGGCGAATATGAGGATAGCACACACAGCCGTGGATGGAACCATAATATTGAGGACTCCAAAGTGATGAGCCACCACATTTGGCAATATACGACCGAGAAGGTTTCCACCACTCATAATTGTTACCTGAAATTCATGAGAACCCATCATTTGAACGAATTGTATACCAACCGTATAAAACGTGAACTGGGGGTCGATGCCATGCTTGATAGCGTTTAGTTGGAGGAAAAAGACGGGGAAAAATAGCCCAAGGAGAACAACCGATGCTCTGTTAAGGGCGTTCAGAAAGCTGGCCACTGTCGTGCACAAGAACAGTTAATGTACAAACCCAATTACCAAAAATACGTAGGGAGGATCTCGGGCGAAAGCTCGCAGTTTAGGAAGCAAGCTTCTAGGTTTTCCCGGCGGTAGTCTTGGTCGCATGAGAATGATGGCGATTACGAGAAGACCGAAGATGAGAATGGCGCTGGCGCGAACTCCTTTCTGGAATCCTACCGAACCATGGAAGAGACGATTCAGCATGATAGGGTGAATTATCCCTCCTAGAGATGAGCCAGATGACGCAATGCCCAACGCTAGAGTGCGGCGGCGTTGAAAATGGTGGGAGATGAGACTCGTTGATGGGATATAGGTCATTCCGAGTCCAATACCGACTCCTAAACCATGGCTAAGAAATACCTTGATAGAATTGAGAGTAAGAATTGGCAACAATCATGGATGGTCTTACTTGATAATAATGATGTGGCGGCGATAACGACAGCATGAAAAGAGAAAAAGAAAAGAGTACGACACCCCCTATCATACAATGGTAACTGGGACAGAGATAAGTATTGTCGCAAATCAGACGAATAATACGCACTAGTAGCCTCTGTCGAAAGCTCCGCCAGTAAAAATGCCCATGGTGAGAATCAGGAATAATTGCACACTGCCAATCCAGCTGGAAGGAACAACGTTTAGGAAGGTGATGATGATAAAATTGAAGGGAAAAATACCTGATTTGTGATGATGATTTCTCGGTCAAATATATTCGGACGTAGAAATCTAACACGCATGATATCTCAGCACTCGGGAAAGAATCAATTTCTGAATGGATTTAGTACCCTGATAGACTCCAAACGCGTTGGTGTACCTGTTGGCGATCAGTTTGACTAAAATGTTACAGGCCTCAGGTAAAATTGTACCCAAAGGTACAGAACTGCACAATAAATCTACAACATTTTCAGCAATATAGGCAGGCTTGATACTGTGACTTACACGCCAAGTAATGTCACCCAAGCCTGCCATCCACCTTCTGGGAACGCGATTTCTGATGGATTCTTTTCTGCAATATCTGCAGGCCTCGTGTCTACTATATCCATGCCGTATTGATGTTCACTACCCAAGGAAGGGAGGGAGATTGAGTCAGGCCTTCTTGAGACTAATTGATAGATAGATGGGAGCACGTACTACGCCTGGTGTGTAGAGTCGAGAACGGTCCCAGAAGTAGGTGACCGCGCCATGGTAGAACCAAGCAGAGTTTCGGTGAATGTTTGAGCCAGACATAAAGCCTTGAATATTAATAGTTGTCAAACTGGTCATGGGCACGGAACCAGTACGGGAATATATTCTTCCAAAGCCGAGAACGACCTCAATCGAGGCGCCATCTCGCTCATGCCGTAATGAAGCTACAAATGTAAGCACTCGCACGATGTAATAGATTTGTGGCGTAGCTTGCTGCGGTAATCGTCCAACTCAACAGTGCATCCTGAGAAATGCAGGTGGGCAGATCACCACTGTCAAGAAGGTCGCCGGTTGATTTCTGACTCGGTTGGTATGCCTCTCGGTGAGGTGGGTGGTTTTTCTTTGTCGTCCGACGACTCTACTCGCAAAGTTTATCGATTATCAGTTATGTTATGCTAGCCATGAGGAAGGTATCCGACACGTGTTGCCAGTAAAGCAGCTCTTCTATTACCTTTCAGTAATTTCAGTATGCTCAAGATTTTCCTTTCCAACCAGAGTCTATTGACACATGCGTAAGGAACAGGCAGTCCTTGCAGCATCCCTTCGTCGAGTTGTCAGCCAAAATTCCAGCTTCCAGCCCGCATCCAATTTATTATTCCATGGCATCAGATATGACCATTTTTCTTGTGTGTACCATCAGCACTTTTCCGCTACTCTCTTGCTCAATACATATGGCATGAACACGCTTGCAGGTGAAAAAAATCGGCTTTTGGGAACGGTTCTTGTATTCACCCGCCAATAGTGACCGAGACATATGGGGCTAGCGGCCCTCTCCCGGGCGCCATCAATGTCGTCAGGAATTTGGAATTCTTCTGATCTTTTTATCTAGAGTGCACCCGTGCAGATCCAGGATTTCTCATTGACGATTTATAACGCACCAGTACTGGGGCCCCTCATGCAAGTCTAGGTCCCTCGATACCGTTGAAGTGAATTTGTTCACCGAAAAATTCACCATTCCACAGTATGCGGATTGGTGCCGAGGGGTGATTCCAATCCAGAAAAAAATTTAGGGTACAAGACCACCCTACTGGCTCAGGGTCCCTTGCTCAGGCGCCTTCAGGGTTGAGGTTGTATCGTTATTTCAATACCTAGGAGCCGCTCTATCGCAGTCGCGTACTTTGTTGATTATTCGACGTTTACTAATGTACATCAAAATCAGACTGGGCCAAGCGCTGAGTCCATTGTTCCAGAGAGTCCTGGGGCTAAGCCAACAGTATGGATTTGGTGATATATTTTATCACACTACCTACAGAATTGATTGATCCATAAATGCGAACTGCAACGTTTCAGTGGGAGGAATATCCGAACAGATATGTGTGCAGGATATACAACAATTCTCCCTATGCTCTTAGGACTGTCATAGAGTATCCGCAGGTGATGTATATTCCAGTCACAATGGCGGGGTATTCATGATGGAAGCGTCCATTCTGTTAAGACATTGCGCTCAGGCTGAAGAGCAACTTCAAAAACCCATGGCGCATCAGATCTCAACGGCATCCAGCAGTTTCTCCCGGTCCGCCACTCACCGTAATCCATCGGACTCCATCCACCCCACTACACGCCGGGCGGTATGCCAGTCGTCAAAGGCAGCCTTATTACTGGCTTTGTAGCCTCACGTCATGTCAAAACTCCAGGGACCTCAATGAAAACATCGCAACGGACCCGGACCAGAGTATTTCGTTCACTTACAGTAGTGTCTAGGAAAGGCGTCTCGAGTAAATTTGATGCCGAGAATCATGGTTGAGCTGTGAAGCGTATTCAGGGAGTCGAGCTCGTACAAGGGAGTGAAGAACTCACCTGCTAGAGTCGTCAATAATCTGATCAGTTACGGAATGGCCAGGTGCTGACTTCTCGTCCTTGTGAGTCGTTCGTGCGCTCCAGTGGGTTTAAATGTGCGCCGGCGGTTAGAATCGTGGTACCGGTGGCACGAGAGAGCTACTAGCATCCTCTGCTTCCTTTCGACTCGTCTGGTTTTGCTTTACTGTTGTCTGCATCTGTGTTTGCCGGCACGGTGGTGATAGAGCACGGTTTTGAACACACGATAAACTTTCTTCTCGAATATCAAGTCATGTTTTCAGCGTCCATACTCTCGTCGATCTCGTTGACATCCGATAAAACGTCTGGTTTACCATTAGTAACGGTGTCCGACACCTCCATCGTCGCTTTTCGAACATATTTGTCTAGTGATGTTCCAGCCTCAGTTTCCTCGTTCTTTTTGCCTTTCAGTTTCCGCCTTGTTAGATGTTCTGATGGAATGATTTCTTTTTGAAAGTGATATGTCAGCTGGATTGTGTTACTCCGAGCGAGAAGATGGCAAACCCTCGAGAAACACAAATTCGACGGTGTTTCGCACCACATTGGCTACGACGTCGTTGAGTCGCAAGATCATTTCATACTAGACAAAGCACACCAATATCACGCTGCTGCACGGTAACCCTCTTCTCGGTACCGGCTGCCTTTTGACTGGCTTCAGAGAGTCGTTTGATGAATTCTTCGGTGGCCAAAGAAATTAAATAGGTTGCCTCTCTAGCCACGATCGGAATGTCCTGGGAAGCATGAGTAAGAGGCTCCAGTTAAAAATGCCCATTTACCTTGTCTGCTTTGATAATTTTTTGCACTCTAGCAAAGGGCAAAAGTGACTTGCCTGCATCTCTAACGATTCCTTCTGGCATGAGGTCAACTTTATATCATACAAGTTTGTTTTGTTGCATTACGCAGACCCGGCTAACGCCGGTGTACGTAAACGTAATTGCTAGCATGATTCATCGTTTTTTTATCTATGAACTAGGAGTACGATAAGATGTGCGAGCGCGGGAATCCCGAAAGGGTCCTTCGACGTCTCACTGATTCGGTATTCCCGCTGGATGTATCCCAGTTTCCGGATCATTGTCCCACCCCTGTACACCTCCGGTTGGTTGGGTCCGCATGCGCTACTCACGCCATGCTACCGGTTCAGGTCTTGCCCTAACCGGGCCACTCCCCATCAGCATTACACGCTTAGAGGTAGTACTCCGTAAAAAGAACACAGATGGTCTAGAGGTCAGGGCAGGCGGTAGCCTTCTGATGAGATCCTTTGCCGGATCGAAACCTCTTGCCCGTAATCCTCTAACTTAGTCAGCGTAGCAAGCTGGACCACGTGCACCTTATCTTCAGAGACGGTGGCACATGGGATGCCCTAGTACCTGATCGTCAGCCTGTACATAGACCACAGTCTGAGCCTGGGCCTTTGGCCCAGACCCAGACTACCAATCGTTTTTTAAACTAGTTTACATTGGGCTACCGTGTTCCATGACCATTTGGGCTGGCCAAATAATATCTGGCCTCGGAATGGATATTCCGACAAAAAGTACCCAATATTTACTGGCCAATCATGTATATAGGGCTCAAACTACAATCCCATAATGTTTTAAGGCTAATCGGGGGAGGAATGGGTGATATCGAGCAGGATCATTGCAAAATTCTCTTATCGGGCCAACATGGCCATTTGGGCTGTGACCAAAATCACACCCATCCGACTAATCATCAACATTGATCTCATTGTTGCCCCCACTGTCTTCACTGCCGTTACCATCTCCCTCATTTTCCTTGCCGTTCTCATCCTCCTCACCATTCTCGTCCCCCTTGCCATTTAGCACGGCCCACCATCTTTGAAAGTGTAGAGGAATAATGTGTGCCAAATTAGGCAATACGTGATGTGACTGATCATGGCTACTCACATCCTTCGCTTTTGTGTCAAAATGGCTTTGCTGGCTTCAATATCACCCCATTCACCATCAGCAAGAGTCAGATGGAATGTAATTGATCACTGATTGTTTCTTAGATTGTCATTTGTATCACAAAACCATAGCAGAGTGTTGGATTACATCAATAAAATTTCATTTTTACCCACTTTGCCCACTGATTGGAGGCTGGGACCAGATCCACAGCACCACAGCCCTATTGCTACTGGCTACAAACAGCTAATACATGCTAGAATTACACTACACAAAGTCCGAGGGCAAATGTGCTGCTGTGGGCTTGCCATTTTGATTTAGCCCAAATGGTCATGGTAGCCCAAATGGTCATGGAACACGGTAATCACGTGGTCACATACTCGCTGTCTCCTCGACACCCAGCCTGTCCTCTATCACTACCGTTCATCATCGTCACCAGCTGACACACCCACCGGAGTCGTCACCTGCTGACGCCCCGCTATTTGCTGTCCCTGCCTGATGTCAATTCTTATGCCCCTCTGCGGCACATCTTTCTACCCATGGGTCATATACCTCAGAAATGCCCTAAGGGCATCTTAAGCCCCTTGTCTCGTCTCCGAGGTATGTCCCGCCATTCTTTCTTATCACTTATTTACCTTGTCTCGTCTTTTAGTTAGCCACGCGTAGTTTTCCATGAATACACGTCATTCTTCCAATCGCACTGTCTGCATGTCCAGTACTTAAGATGAGCCCTCGTCATCGTCATCCACGCCGACGGGTACCACCAACTCGGAAACAGCTAAAGAGTGTATCCGAGTCACTGACCGTTTCCGACTTGGAGACATTTCCAAGGCCTCGGCTACACTCGAACTCCAAGACATACTCACTGGCCTTGGGCTCGACTCCCATGTCCTCAAGCCCACCTTCGCTGCCTATCTCCGGATACTCGATAACATCAACCGACGATGCAGCGATGCCAGAAAAATTGGAACCTCTTTCAATGTTTCGGCTCCAGCGCAGGACCCAGCTGAGCACGAAGCCTCAGTCGTTTGGTCACACGAGCCATCACCAGTTGTTTCTCAACAGCCCCAGACAAAGAAACCCACACTCCTAGAGCGCCTAAGCATCCGCAGAGCCCCAGCGATGACAGCGAACTCGAACAGGCAGCTAAACCTAAGATCGACCTCAAATCGCTCCCATGGGTCATTCAGGAAGAGCTCGAACCATCACGTCTGTCCATCTCACTTCAGAAGACCCTTTCAACGCTCGACAATATCTCCCGGGATTGCAAAGTCACCAAGTCGTCGCTACTCAACTCTGCCCGGTGCCCGCAGTTTCCCAACTCGGAATGGACCAATTTGCTCGCAGGACAAGCCATTGACCTTGATCACATCCTCGCCAGTGGGTACTCAGTCACCCACGACGATAAACGATCAGAAAAGATTGGTGGTGTCGAATTTGTCGTTGGGGCCATTAAGCCCACCAGAGTCATTGACATGCACGGAAAGTGGGTCATCACCTGGGGACGAACTTGTGAAGCAACCCTCTTTGTTTTTCCCCACAGAGCCACTGAACTACGAGACTATGGGAAACACATCAGTGAACTGTTTGCCGCTTTCCCCAATCCAATGCACCAATGTATCATTCAATATGACAGAGCCACTCGCATCCGACATTGAGCTTACAGACTTTGCCCGTTTCGTGGACCTTCACGTCTTCTGGATCCAAAATGCCAGAGCCGGCACCAGTCACGCCCGAGCAACCGAACACTCTCAGTCGGACTCAGCCAAGTGAAAAGAACCCTGTTGCCACTGGAATGCCAAGCATTGCCCCAACGTCGCCTCCAACTGCGACTACAAACACATCTGTGCTAAATGCCGGTCTCTCCAACACCCATCCGTTGACTGCAATGTCTTCCAAAAACAGTAGTTCAAGAGATTCATGGTCAAAATGGCCAAACCACTCTTCTCATGTTGCCGCTCCCCTCACCATCACTCGAGGAATTCAACAATGCACCAGCGTTGCACACCCTCAACAACAACCTGCATCTCTTCGAAATTGTCACACCCATCAATGTTCCTCGCTTTCGGGAACTCCTCAGCTTGCACCCCAACCAGAGTCTCGTTCACTCCATCTGCCAAGGCCTGCGGGATGGCTTTTGGCCCTGGGCCGAATTTGACCCCACTCGCCTGCTCACGTGGGACAATTCTGTACGCAACCTCCATGATCAAGCGGAACGAGACTTTGTCTGGTTACAATGCAATAAAGAAGTCTCCCTCCATCGTTTTTCCCCCATGTTTGGTCCTCATCTACTTCCCGGTATGCACGGCATCCCGATTGGAGTCGTACCCAAACCCGGCACCTTGACCTTCCACCTCATCGTCGACCAGAGCGCCGAACCGTTCTCACTCAACTCCCTTATTCCTCGGGACAACATCGCCATACCGCTCGATAATCTTCATCAACTGGGCCACGCCCTCCGTCGTGTCCACTCTGTCCATGGCCCACATGTCTGCCTCATTGTTTTCAAGTCTGATGTCTCTCAAGCCTATCAACGTCTCCCTATGCATCCCCTTTGGCAGCTTTGTCAAATTATCACAGTGGATGGCCTCCGCCATGTCGACTGTTGCAACAATTTTGGTAACAGAGGCGCCAGTGGTATCTGGGGCGCTTTTATGGGCCTTGTCATCTGGATCACCATTTTTATCAAGTCCATCGCCGATCTTTTCGCCTACATCGACGACAGCTTCTCCTGGGATTTTGAAGGCAACGTACTTTGGTATGCCCCCTTCCATAAAGCCTTACCTGCCAAGCAAGCCCGCCTTCTAATGTTATGGGATGACATTGGCCTGCCACATGACGAATCCAAACAACTCGCCAGTCCCGTCTTGCCCATTATCGGCTTTGACATTGATCCCAACGCCATGACTTTCACCATGTTGCCTGACCGCCGTCAGGACCTCCTTGACGCCCTCCATGAATTTGCTCGACCCAGGCATTGTCACCCCCTGCATGACTTCCAATGCCTAGCAGGCTGGATGAACTGGGCATTGAACGTTCATCCCCTCCTGTGACCTGGCCTCTCCATTCTCTACCGCAAGATGTCCAGGAAGTTGCAGCCCCACCAGCTCATCTGGATCAGTGTAGAACTTTGCTGTGAGCTCCTGTGGTACGCCGGCCACCTTGAAGCTTCGCCCGGCATACACCTCATTGAATCTTCTGCCTGGGATGTGCCTTCTGTTGACACCATCCTTTTCACGGATGCTTCCTTTATTGGCCTCAGCTTCTGGTGCCCTGCCTTGTCTCACGGTTTCCAATGCTTGGTCCCTGACCCGTCTTTCAACCGCATTTTCTACTGGGAGGCTCTTGCCATCCTTTCCGCCTTCCACTGGGTTCTGACCACCTTTTCACGCACCCCTCATCGTATTGCTGTCTTCACTGACAACACCAATACCATCGATCTATTTAATACTCTACACGCTCAACTGCTTTACAACCCCATTCTCATCACAACTGTTGACCTCCTGCTTGCCTCCCACACCAAGCTTCGCGTGTTTCACATTCCCGGCATTGACAACGCCATTGCCGATGCCCTTTCCCAATTCCGCAATGCCTCCATTCTCTCCTCCATTCCCCATTTCACTATTTCCCCCTTCATACCCCCTTGTCTTTCGCTGGGGGCCTGCCTGCAATGAACCCACTCGGGCAGTCAAGCCAACCCATCCAGGTTGCCTGGACCCATGACTGTCTTGTTCATGAACGGGCCGTTGCTCTCAGTTTCTCCCTCGAACATTCCTCCATGCTCACCTATTCTTCCGCTCTTCGCTCCTACATTTCTTTCTGCACCGCTCACCGCTTTTCCCTCGCCCCCACTCCTGAAACCCTTGGCTTTTTCACCGTTTATATGTGCCACCACATCAAGCCGAGTTCCGTTTCCACTTACCTATCCGGTGTCTGTACTTAACTTGAACCATTCTACCCCAATGTCCATTCCCATCGCCTCCATCCCCTCGTCACCCATACCCTCTGTGGCTGCAAGAAGATGCGGGCTGTTGGCACCACCTGGAAACGGCCGCTCCTCCATTCTGAGCTTGTTTCCCTGTGCGATACTTACCGCCCCTCCTTTGACCACGACGATAAGCTTTTCCTTTCCCTCCTTCTCATTGGCTTCCATGCCCTTACACGTCTTGGCGAGTTGGTGTTGCTGGATAGCGCTTCCCTGTGCGATTACCAAAAAATAGTCATGCAGCACTCAGTCACCTTTTTGCCGGAAGGTTTTTCCTTCCACCTGCCTGGGCATAAGGCCGATAGACTATTTGAAGGCAACACTATTCTCCTTCAATGTCTCCCCGACCGTGATGACCCTGTCTCCGCCTTCGAGTCCTACCTCACCTCGTGTGATGTCCTCTTCCCTCTCCACCCTGAGCTGTGGCTCAGCATGACGGTTCTGTGCCCCTCCATTCCTGGTTTCTCAGCCGCCTGCGCCACCATTTCCCCAATGAAGTCACTGGCCAGTCTCTCCGCTCTGGTGGCACGACCGCCCTCGCTTGTGACGGCGTCCCCCTTGACCACATTCAAGCTATCGGCCACTGGGCCTTGGAGACTTTCCGCATATACATTCGTCATCACCCTGTCCTTCTCGCTGCGCATCTCGCCCCCCAGGCCTCATTCTAACCTTCTCTTTTCTCGCGTGTTTCTTTTTGTTTTTCCTCTTACATGCACTCCCATCCACCTTCTCCTTTCCACTAAATTTTTTTCCCACCCACCACTCCCTCTTTGTAGCCTTTTATGGTTCTTTATTGTAAAACAAAAACCAAAAAGAATCATTATCTTTCAGACCATGCTGCTGTTTCAGGGCATGGTCGCATTTCCTATTCTCTTTTTGTACATCTCAAAAAGTGACCTGTGTGATTAGTTAGTTTCTAATCACACAGGTCATTTTTGAGATGTACAAAAAGAGAATAGGAAACTCGACCGCGCCCTGAAACAGCAGTGTGGTCCGAAAAGATGATGATTTTTTTTTGGTTTTTTTTGTTTTACAATAAAGAACCAGCAGAACTGGAGAACGCATAAGGTGTAATTGGAAAGTAAAAGTAAAAAAAAGAAAGGGCTGGGAAAGGTGGGTCATGGAAAACTACATGTGGCTAACTAGAAGACGAGACAAGGTAAATAAGAGATAAGAAAGCATACCTTGGAGACAAGAAAAGGGGCTTAAGATGCCTTTGGGGCATTTCCGAGGTATATGACTCGTGGGCAGAAAGATGTGCTGCAGGGGGTGTAAGAATTGATGTCAAGTGGGGATGACAGATAGCGGGGCATCAGCTGGTGACGGCTCCGGTGGGTGTGTCAGCTGGTGACAATGATGAATGGCAGTGACAGAGGATAGGCTGGGTGTCGAGGAGACAGCGAGTACGTGACCGTGTGATTAGCCAAATGTAAACTAGTTTAAAAAATGACTAATCACACAGGTCATTTTTGAGATGTACAAAAAGAGAATAGGAAACGTGACCATGCCCTGAAACAGCAGCGCGGTCTGAAAAGATAATGATTCTTTTTGGTTTGTTTTTGTTTTACAATAAAGAACCATAGAAGGCTAGGAAGAGGGAGTGGTGGGTGGTAAAAAGTTGGAGTGGAAAGGAGAAGGTGGATGGGAGTGTATGTAAAAGGAAAAACAAAAAGAAGGATGAAAAAAAGAAAAGGCTAGAATGAGGCCCGAGGGGCAAGGTGCACAGCAAGAAGAACAGGGTGATGATGAATGTAGATGCGAAAAGTCTCAGAGGCCCAGTGGCCGATAGCTTGAATGTGGTCAAGGGGGATGCTGTCACGAGCGAGGGCAGTCGCACCACCAGAGCAGAGGGACTGGCCGGCGACTTCATTCAGGAAATGGTGGTGCAGGCAGCCAAGAAACCAGGAATGGAGGGGCACAGAACCATTGTGCCGGAGCCACAGCTCAGGGTGGAGAGGGAAGAGGATGTCACGTGAAGTGAGGTAGGACTTGAAGGTGGAGACAGGGTCGTCACGGTCAGGGAGACGTTGAAGGAGGATGGTGTTGCCTTCAAATAGTCTGTCAGCCTTATTCCCAGGCAGGTGGAAGGAAAAACCTTCCAGTAAAAAGGTGACTGAGTGCCGCATGACTATCTTTCAGTAATCATGCAGGGAAACGCTATTGGGCAACACCAACTCGCCAAGATGTGTGATAGCGTGGAAGCCAACGAGAAGGAGTAGGCAATGGCACAGGTATGGGTAACCCACACGGGTTGCAGGTACCGGTAACCTGCACAGGTTGCGGGTATGGGTACAGGTTACCCTTTTTGGACCTGGGCAAAACCTGTACCCATGAGCGTGGCCCTGCATGGGTCTTGGTATACCCGCAGGTACTGGCCCAAACAGAGCCACACAGCTTCACGGGAACTCAACACAAACACCAGCATCAATATGGACCACAACGACACCCAGCAATGCATCTGTGCCTCCACAGGCTGCCCCATGCACGCATGCATCCGTGACAACACAGACGACGCCGCTAGCCACCACTTCTGTGGCAACACAACACCAACCACCTGCCAAATGGCCCCATCCTCGCGTGAAACCATGTCCCAGCATGATACATGCCCACCATTGCAAGAAACAACAGCAACCACATTGCACAACACCCCATCATCAAATAGTGCCCCAACGCAAACCCCTGTGCTCAAAACCCCTGTGCCCAAAACCCAATGGGAGACACATCACATGCCTGCATCAGCCCCAAACACACCATCCCCACTGCAAAACACGTCCAAACACTGTAGTAGTTGTGCCTGGCACATCATGTGACCAGATCCTTAGTCAGTAGGCAGTTCCTGATGTAGTAGTGGTGATGGGCAAATGCGGTTGCAAAATCGTGACGCTTATATAAACATGGTTGCTGGTAAATGCAGAATCTGAATGACATACGACTTCTTTTCATTGCTCTGGGCAACACCATCACCATTTACTGGATGTTTTGGCCAAAGGCCACTCTCTAGGGGGTCTATATTATCTCTGTCAAGTACCATAAAAATTTGACCATAATCAACTTTTTTAACACACGTCTTCCCCCTCACTCTCAAGACCAGCTTCAAACTTCTCGGAATCAACAACGTCTCCTTCGTTAAGCAAGGAAGTGTCATGCATGAGCTTCTCATATCGTTCAACTGCTTGAGTGAGCGTCTCAAGCTTTCCAGCCTTGTTCTTGAGGCAGGATTTCATCGGCATGGCACTGCAGTAGACCCAGTCGTTTTGGTTAACCCAATTGCAGATATAGTTGCAAAAGGTAGGTACACATAGTGCAGTTGCTTGCTGGGGGGGTAGGTTAACCCAAAAGACAGCTCTTGCTGGGGAAATGTGGTGTGGTAGGTTGACCCAGGTACAGCTCTTGCTGGTCAAGGGCAGCTGTGTGGGTCAACCCAGTGTCAGCTCTGCCATGGGGTAGGTTAACCCGGGGCAGCTATTCCAGGATGGTTGGGTTGACCCAGGCCCAGCTGTTCAAGCAATGTGGGTTGACCTGACTTCAGCTATTGCTGCAACACTGGGTTGACCCTTGACCAGCTCTTGCTGCAAGTTAGGGTTGACCTGGGTCCAGCTGTTGCTGCAGAACTGGGTTGACCTGGGCCCACCACTTGCTGCAGGGTAGGGTGACTGGGGTTCAGCTATTGTTGCAGCACTGGGTTGACCAGGGTCCAGCTATTGATGCAGCACTGGGTTGACCCAGGTCCAGATGTTGCTGTAGCACTGGGTTGACCACGATCCAGCACTTGCTGCGGGGTCAGGTTGACCAGGATCCAGATATTGCTGCAGCACTGGGTTGACCCTGGTCCAGCACTTGCTGCGGGGCTTGGGTTGACCGGGATCCAGATATTGCTGCAGCACTGGGTTGACCCTGGTCCAGCATTTGCTGCAGCACTGGGTTGACCTGGGTCCAGCACTTGCTGCGGGGCTTGGGTTGACCGGGATCCAGATATTGCTGCAGCACTGGGTTGACCCTGGTCCAGATATTGCTGCAGCACTGGGTTGACCAGGGTCCAGATATTGCTGTAGCCCTGGGTTGACCCCGGTCCAGATATTGCTGTAGCACTGGGTTGACCTCAGTCCAGCAATTTCTGCGGCATCAGGTTGACCCTCGAGCAGCTCTTGCTGCATGCTTGCGTTCACTGGGGCCCAGCTAAGCTGCACCACTTGGTTGACCTGGGTCCAGCACTTCCTTTAGGGTAGGTTGATTGGGGTTCAGCCCATCCTGTAACATTGCATTGATTCCAGACCCACTCATGTAGCAGGATTGGGTTCAGGAGGGTCCAGCTATTGCTCCAGCATTGGGTTGACATGGCCCTGCCCTTGCTGCAGAATTGGGTTGACCCTGGCCCAGCTCTCAATGCAGGATTGGGTTATCCAGGGTCTACCGCTTGCTACAATGTGGGCCCATGTTGGTCCACCGGATTGAGCCACATCCCACTTCATCTGCATGTATTGCATGTTGACAACATCGACAGAGCTCACAACAGCTCAAGCCAATATTTATTCAGAAACTGCCATATTTATAAAGCAATCAAAATGTTTCAATCTGTACTTCCAGTAAATGTACCATGTAATAATTTGAATGCAATTATTAAAAGCACAGGGAATAGCAAAATTACACAATTATTATTTTGACAATGCACAATATCTTACTTTTACTATCAGCTATCAGCCATTACAGGAGCTACTTATCCCCAATGACAATCTTTGGCAAAATCAGAAATTACCCCACTTGGAATATTGTGCTTTCCTATTTCATATTGCTTGGAATCAATATATCTAACCTCACTATTACTTAAAGTAGACACATAATTTTATGATTATTAAAATACATAATTAAATAGTACAGGGCAGGAGGCAGGTGAGAGGAAGGTGTGGTGGGTGTGGAGTGGGAGGAAGGGTGTGGGTGTGGGAGGAAGGGTGTGGGTGTGGGAGGAAGGGTGTGGGTGTGGGAGGAAGGGTGTGGGTGTGGGAGGAAGGGTGTGGGTGTGGGAGGAAGGTGGGTGTGGGAGAAGTGGGAATATGGGAAGGCAGCAGGGAAGGGCAGCAGGGAGAGGGGGAGAGGGAGAGGGAGGAGGAGAGGGAGGAGAGTGGGATGTACATACCTGTTGCATTCCCCTCGTCCTCGTCGTCTTCATCTATGTCTCTGCTGTCCTCGTCCCCATCATCCCCATCCCCATCGTCCCCGTCCCCGTGTTCCCGTTCCCATTCCCCTCGTTCCCCTCTTTGTCATCATCGTCCTCATTGTCCTTGTCATCCCCCATAGTCCTCGTTGTCCGCTGGATCGTTGTCGTTGTCTCCATCGTCCTGTCGTCCCCTCGCTGGCTGTCTCCGTCCCCGTCATCGTCCTCGACGTCCCCTGGATGGTCGTCGTCGTCTCCGTCGTCCTGTCGTCTCTTCACTGGCCGTCTCCATCCCCGTCATCTTCCCCTGGCTGGCTGTATGCGCCATCGCCATCGCTATCCTCGTCATTGCTGCTGTGCTTGTCTCGGCCCTCTGTTTCAGTCGTTGGCGCATCCTTGTACCCAGCCTCGTGGCCTCGTTTTCGTGGCCGTTTTCATCCACGTCCATTCTGTTTGCTGGTGTGGCTGTGGCGTTGTCTTCTGGGCTGGCGTTGGTCGTGGGTCGGGTTCAACTGTGTTTGTTGTGGGTGTAGCTGCAATCATTATAATCATTAGCATACAACTCACAAAAAATTTAAAAAGACATTACCTCGGGTACTCTTCTGCACCCATTGCATTGAAAATTTCAAAACGAGGAACTCCAACCGGCAGTTGCCGATTTCCCAAATGGCCAGACATGGAAGTGTGGCTGAAGCTTTTGAATCTTCTGGCATGCACAACAAGGCATGTATACCCAAAGTGAGATCCTGAAAAGATGTAAATATGGTACACCTACTCTCATGTCATATTTTGTATTTTATTCGGCCCTGCATAAAGAGTTATTCACAATTTATTCCATTCCTCTGCCAGAATTGGCCCCTTAATGATCTAACTTGGTCTGAAAAATCTGAAATTAATCTAAGGAGTACTTGAATAAGTACTCATTGTGGTACACATAAGTGCCTGATTGTTGGTGGACCAGGACCTATGTTGCAGCCAGCAAATGCACAGAATCGTGCATTGTGGCTACCTCAACCGAAGTCAAAACTTGCTGTCCAAACTAGCTGCTTTACTTTGAACCCATCAAAATTTTCTTGGCTACAACACATTCCTGGGACCACCAAGTGCCAGGCACTGATTATGAATACAATGGATACTTTACATAGTAGTTTCAAAATTATTCTCATATTTTTCAGAGCAATATTGGTAAAGTTGCACTTTAAGGGTCTGAAATTGGCAGGGAGGTATCAATGAATCATGAATATTTCTCTATGTAGGTCACAATAAAATACAGAATTGGGGTAGGAGGTAGTTATAGGCTAATTCTATCCCCACATGATCTTAAATGTGTTACAAAGTTGTTGTGCTCTATGCAATAACATTGAGAAAAGTCAGATCATGGTTACATATAAGGCAACTCGCACCCGTTCGGGCAATCGGCAACCTCCGGTGTGGGGATCAATCATCGCGTAGTCCACGATGCGTCCACGAGAACAGCAACAGCAGCAAAATGAAGTAGAAGGTAAGTAGAGTTCTTATCTACTATGCTAACTAATATTGTTGTTTTTATGTAGAACTTTCTCACTGCCGCACCGGGAATGGACAACAACACACATGCCCGTGCCACATCACCTCAACGCCCAACTGAAGGGGCGAAATGACGGATGGCAGGCAACGACGAGGACAAAGGTGACGAGGGCACATACGGCCAGCCAGGGGAAGATGATGGGGATGGAGATGGCCAGCGAAGAGACGACAGGACGACGGAGATGACGACGACCATCCAGGGGACGTCGAGGACGATGACGGGGACGGAGACAGCCAGCGAGGGGACGACAGGACGATGGAGACAACGACAACGATCCAGCGGACAACGAGGACTATGGGGGATGACAAGGACAATGAGGACGATGATGACAAAGAGGGGAACGAGGGGAATGGGAACGGGAACACGGGGACGGGGACGATGGGGATGGGGATGATGGGGACGAGGACAGCAGAGACATAGATGAAGACGACGAGGACGAGGGGAATGCAACAGGTATGTACATCCCACTCTCCTCCCTCTCCTCCTCCCTCTCCCTCTCCCCCTCTCCCTGCTGCCCTTCCCTGCTGCCTTCCCATATTCCCACTTCTCCCACACCCACCTTCCTCCCACACCCACACCCTTCCTCCCACACCCACACCCTTCCTCCCACACCCACACCCTTCCTCCCACACCCACACCCTTCCTCCCACACCCACACCCTTCCTCCCACTCCACACCCACCACACCTTCCTCTCACCTGCCTCCTGCCCTGTACTATTTAATTATGTATTTTAATAATCATAAAATTATGTGTCTACTTTAAGTAATAGTGAGGTTAGATATATTGATTCCAAGCAATATGAAATAGGAAAGCACAATATTCCAAGTGGGGTAATTTCTGATTTTGCCAAAGATTGTCATTGGGGATAAGTAGCTCCTGTAATGGCTGATAGCTGATAGTAAAAGTAAGATATTGTGCATTGTCAAAATAATAATTGTGTAATTTTGCTATTCCCTGTGCTTTTAATAATTGCATTCAAATTATTACATGGTACATTTACTGGAAGTACAGATTGAAACATTTTGATTGCTTTATAAATATGGCAGTTTCTGAATAAATATTGGCTTGAGCTGTTGTGAGCTCTGTCGATGTTGTCAACATGCAATACATGCAGATGAAGTGGGATGTGGCTCAATCCGGTGGACCAACATGGGCCCACATTGTAGCAAGCGGTAGACCCTGGATAACCCAATCCTGCATTGAGAGCTGGGCCAGGGTCAACCCAATTCTGCAGCAAGGGCAGGGCCATGTCAACCCAATGCTGGAGCAATAGCTGGACCCTCCTGAACCCAATCCTGCTACATGAGTGGGTCTGGAATCAATGCAATGTTACAGGATGGGCTGAACCCCAATCAACCTACCCTAAAGGAAGTGCTGGACCCAGGTCAACCAAGTGGTGCAGCTTAGCTGGGCCCCAGTGAACGCAAGCATGCAGCAAGAGCTGCTCGAGGGTCAACCTGATGCCGCAGAAATTGCTGGACTGAGGTCAACCCAGTGCTACAGCAATATCTGGACCGGGGTCAACCCAGGGCTACAGCAATATCTGGACCCTGGTCAACCCAGTGCTGCAGCAATATCTGGACCAGGGTCAACCCAGTGCTGCAGCAATATCTGGATCCCGGTCAACCCAAGCCCCGCAGCAAGTGCTGGACCCAGGTCAACCCAGTGCTGCAGCAAATGCTGGACCAGGGTCAACCCAGTGCTGCAGCAATATCTGGATCCCGGTCAACCCAAGCCCCGCAGCAAGTGCTGGACCAGGGTCAACCCAGTGCTGCAGCAATATCTGGATCCTGGTCAACCTGACCCCGCAGCAAGTGCTGGATCGTGGTCAACCCAGTGCTACAGCAACATCTGGACCTGGGTCAACCCAGTGCTGCATCAATAGCTGGACCCTGGTCAACCCAGTGCTGCAACAATAGCTGAACCCCAGTCACCCTACCCTGCAGCAAGTGGTGGGCCCAGGTCAACCCAGTTCTGCAGCAATAGCTGGACCCAGGTCAACCCTAACTTGCAGCAAGAGCTGGTCAAGGGTCAACCCAGTGTTGCAGCAATAGCTGAAGTCAGGTCAACCCACATTGCTTGAACAGCTGGGCCTGGGTCAACCCAACCATCCTGGAATAGCTGCCCCGGGTTAACCTACCCCATGGCAGAGCTGACACTGGGTTGACCCACACAGCTGCCCTTGACCAGCAAGAGCTGTACCTGGGTCAACCTACCACACCACATTTCCCCAGCAAGAGCTGTCTTTTGGGTTAACCTACCCCCCCAGCAAGCAACTGCACTATGTGTACCTACCTTTTGCAACTATATCTGCAATTGGGTTAACCCAAACGACTGGGTCTACTGATTTCTCTTCATCTCCGTCACAACTTTTCATAATGGCCTCCCAGACATCTAGGTGACGGCGCTCGACTGGTCCGTTTGCATGTGAGTTATATGGCGAAATGCAGATGTGCCGGATACTGTAGTGGGATGCGAGGTAGTCGAGTGCTTCCATGAAGGGCTTGCTGTTGTCGGTAACGATTTCTTTGAGGGTGCCCCAATGGCATAAGATATCCTTGAAAAGGAACATGCTGATGGTCGAACCGGTCTCGTGGCGTAACATTCTAAACTCCGGGTAAGCGGACAGGGAACAACGGGCTTGGACAATGTAACGATATCTGCTGGATCGTGGCATAAACATTGTGTTGACGTATGCTTTGCGGAAAAGCGAGGCCAGTGTAGCGACGGTTGGCGGAATGTGGTGATAATGCATTTGCTGTACTTGGCACTGATAACAAGACTGGACGTACCACTTTATGTCGTCGTCGAGGTGCGGCCACCAGAAGCGGTCGAGTAGCCGGGCGTGGATGGAGAATATGCCTTTATGGCCGAGGGAGTCGTGAGCGTCTTTGAGTAATTGAAGCCAACGGTCGGGCGGTATGATGAGTTTGTGTTTTCCGTGATGGTCTTTATGCCAAAGCTTGTTATCGGTGACGAAGAACTCAAGGGTGTATCGTAAGAACAGACGGTATTCTTTGTCCGTGAGGTTCACGGGTTGGGTTAGATTTCATAACCATGTCTCGACAAGGGCAAGACGAGCGTCGGCCATGCAGGCTTTATCAGATCGCGGTATGTCAGCAACAGTTTCCTGATTTGTGTAGACGAGGACAGCCAGTAACTCTTGGAGTCGGTCTGCTGTGGCACGGCAGTGGCCACATATAGGGAGATGCAGGGATAAGGGTAAATCCTTTTCCGCAGGTATCCGTACTCTTAAGAGTACGAGTACGGATACAGATTCTCTTATCCGTGGGCTTCAAAATGAGCCGGAGATCATCCAAAACGGTCAAGAATTGACTGAGATAGAGACTAAACATTGATTGGACTCTATCTCAGTCAATTCTTGACCGTTTCAGGTGATCTCCGGCTCATTTTGATCGCGAATCCGTGGGTAAAATCCGTGGATATTGCATCCGTATCTGTGGGAAGTACGAGTACGGATACAGACAAATGTATCCTGGGATTACCCCTGCATTTCCCTAGCCACATATGGCAATCGGCTTAGATGGCATGGGGATGGGTCGGTAGTTAACGACTTCCATAAAGAAACCGTAGGAGTGGTCAAGCCAATCATTGGAGTTGTCAATCTCCTCGGGGTCTTCTGCAGCGTGGGGGTGTCTGGAGAGTCCATCGGGTGCACCGTGTGCGGAAGCGGGTACATGAACCAGTCTGAAATCGAACAAGAGGATGCCGGCTATCCATCGGTTGATCGTCGCATTGGGTTGGATGTCAGGGTTGTTGAGCATCCCTTTTATATATTTGGCGTCGACTTCAATGGTGAGATTGCGGACACCGATAATAAAGATCCGGTAGGCATGGAGGGCCCTGAAGAGGCTGTAGAGCTCAAGCTTGGACTGGGAGTATCGGGCTTCGCATTCATTCCATGATATTGAACCAAAGCGATTCAGGTAGCGTTTTCCATCAGCGCAGATTTGCATGAGAACGAAGCCGACTCCAAGGATGGAGGAATCAACGGTGAGAATCACTTCCCATTCACGTGTGTAGTTGATAGCACGTAGTGCTGGCGATGTGATGACAGCGTTTTTGAGGTAGTCGACGACAGTCTCTTCTTCTTCGCCAAATTTGAAGGGTGTCCCTTTGTGGGTAAGACGGACGAGGGGTCAGGAGTGGAGCGAGAAGTCTTTGATAAAAATGCGCAAGACACTGCAGATACCAAGGAAGGCCTGAACTTCGGTGAGGTTGGTCAGTATAGGCCAATCGTGAATCTTCTGCACTTTGGACTCATCGGCTACTTGTCCCTCATATGTGCATCGGTGGCCAACAACGATGACTGAGGGTCGACACAACTCGAGTTTCTTGCCATTGAAGGTACCGCCAACATAGCAGAAACGCTGGATGACGCGGTTGACACCTTGGAAGTGCTCCCAAATGAAACGTCGGATTGCTGGGTTCTCGGGTATGGTCTCATAGGTGCCGTCGGGTTGTTCGTAGCGGGTTGGAGGCCCTTTGACGGGAATATTGTCCATATATGGAACGGCAAGGTGAGGGATTTCGTCACGGAGGATGTACATAGAGTCACCATGTAAGATCTGCGGGGAATTTGTGTATCCCATAGCAATCCGCGTAAGTCGAAGCATTCCGAGTGGAGACTGAAACATCATATAGTCCCAAGACGAGGGGTGGACGAGGCGTTGGTCGAAAGAGATGAAGAGGTCGAAGGAAGCATAGCAAGAGTGGCCACCAAAGGCCTCGGCCAGGTGCTCAGTCATAGGCGGTACAGTGGGATCACGGATTGTGATGGCGTTAAGGGGCTGTAGATCATGGACGATACAAAGGGACTCCCCATCCTTTTTCAAAATGCAGAACCAGCGGGAGCGGTATGACGAATTCGAGGGTTCATAGGGTCCTGCAGTACGGTGGGAATGTGGATCGGCGAGAAGTAGTCCGTGTTGAATTGCCCTTTCTCGGATTCGTTCCAGGCAAAAGCGGCTTCTTGCGTTTTGATGATATGGTGGCCGAATTTCTCTTCCTCAGGCCAAAGGAATCCATCTGAGTTCATCAGCATCGCGTCGTGTCGTTCCTGGGTATAGTGGGTGCCAGGTGTAAAGTCGGGCGGGTGAGTTGGGAGCGTGGGTAAGTCGGCTAGCGGGTCGCTGGTAATCTCGCATATGATTTGGTATTCGTCGGGTAGAGTGGTAGAAATTGGGCAGATACGATCAGCTACCTTCTTATACTTTTTCTTGGTGACGACTCCTTTTAGGTCCCTGGTAGGGGGGGTGGTATACGAGATATGAGGAGCGTGTTCAGTAGGGGCTTTGTTACAAATATTTGAAGAAGAAATAGATGACACGGGAGCGGAGACGGAACAAGACGAAGGAAGGTATCGGTAGTACGTATCTGATTTTGTACATCGGTCAACAATGAAATGTACTAGGCGGCAGTCTGAGGCTGAGACAAAGAGAAATCTAAATCGATGGAAAAACATAAGTCCTCTTCTAGGGGAAATGGCAAAAGGAAAGAATAGTTCGTGGTATAGGTGTGGTCGCTTTCGAGTGGCGGCTTCTCGTCTCCCGGTGTGTCCTTCCCGAGAGGTATCTCCGGGTCCTCGACTTCTAAAACTCCGGCTTTCCGGTGTTGGACCGCTCTTGTCGGTTCTTTTGGTTGTGCTCGATGGTGGGCAAGGTGACGATGGCACCGGTGTTTGGATCCGTGATCGTGACTTGTTGCTCTCCATTTTTATAATCTTTCGTGAGGGCCTCGGAAAGCGTGAAGAACGGGCGGCCGATGAGAATCTCGTAGGGGGCGTCGTCGACGACTTGGACTTGTAAGAATAGATCGACGTCACCAAAGGTGAATTTGAGGTTAGCGATCCGGCCGAGGGTGTCGTTGTCGCTTTTGTTTGCCAACTGCATCCGCATCTTCATATTTTGGAGGCCGTAACCGAGTTTCTCCCAAATATTGCATCGCATGCCGATGATCATAGAGCCGTTGTCAAGGACACACTCGAATATGAACTTGCCATTGATGAGCGGGTAGACTGCACGAAGAGGGACTGAGTCTTGGCCAATGACGAGCGGGACGTTTTCCTGACAATGTTGGCAGGAGCGGGTAGGGATTTCAGGTGCATGAAAGTGGAAGACCTCGACGTTGTTACTCTCGGCGGTGACCTTTTTCGAAGTAGTGAGGTCCTTCATGTGACGGCGGGCATTGGACGACATGGCTAAGAGTTCTCGTTGCGAAATGCAGACTTGAGAATTGAGCGTGCAGTCGATGATGGATTTGGTGATACTGGGATCTTCGATGGGGGCCTGGTAGCGGTATTGTGGGTGCGACGTGGGAAGGTTCTGGGGGGTACGTGGCACGAAGGTGGTCAGCTCGGTCAACCACGTATTCGAAGGAGGGACTATGGTGATCGGTTGCTCATTGATAGGTCTAGCCATTTTCTCGGTGGGTTTCATGGCAGGAACGGACATGGAAGCGGTGGGCGGATTGGAATATGTCTCTCTAGACTTGCCTTTCGCTTTAGAGGATTTCTACATTGTCGAATCTAACCCGTTTATGAAGCCGCTGTACTTTGGCTTCCAGAACCTTGATCTGTTCGTTGTCGTTGTCGATGATGTCGGACGTCGTGGACTGAAAGATGTCGGCGCACTCGGTGGTGACCTCAGGTTCATAGGTGGGTACTTCGACGGCGGAGACAAAGTTGGTTTTGACGTGAGGCGGCTGGTCGCGTTGGAATGGTTCTGTGGGGTTACGGGCAGGGGGAGCACGGTTGCCGGGGTTCTGCGCATGCCACGCGTCGAAGCGATCCTTCATATTTTTGCCGACAATAGCCTTTGGGAGATACATTCCGTTGGGCAGCACAATGTGGCCGTGCTCATTCTTGTGGCATATTCCGTCCTGAGTGTACTGCTCGCAGAGGGGACAATCATGTATATGATGGAACGGGTCATTGCAAAAGAGGCAGTTAAAATTTGTAAATCCCTGTTGTCCTGCGGTGGTCGGCTCAGCCCTATTTGCACAAGGCTTTGGAGGGTTGTTACGTTCGGTGAGGGCGTGTGTGAGGATGGCAAGTTGTTGTGAAACGAGATGAAAGAGGTCGGATACGTTAGGTTCAACCGGTTCTGCTTTAGGAATGACCGGGTCGTAGCGAGCGGGTGGCGGGTAGCGGGTGGCGGGTTCTATTGGAGTCAAGTATCTGATGGCGGCGGGCGATGTTGACAATAGATGAGAGACAGTGGAGGGTTCGGCTGCGGTTCCAGCCAGCAGGAAGTGGGCACAGTTGTGGAAGTCCTGGAAGTCGTAAGGGTCGCTATGGAAATGGTCCGGCTTCTGGTACTGCAGAAGGGTTTTGATGTCCTTTTTAAGCTTGGCATGGAAGCCGTTCTCATATGTGATGTTGTGTTCTCGAGGAGAGATTCAACCCTTGTCTAAGAGGAACCCTGAGATCCGGATGTAGTGTTGCCATAGTTCGGTTCTGAACCTAGCCGAACCCGGTTCAAACCCCAAACCAAACCCTAGGTTCAGTCTAAGTTCAGCCAAATGCTGAACCGGACCGTGGGTTTGGTTCAGGATTTCGAGGCCAACCAGATTTCCTGAACGGCTCCAAACCGCATCCAAACCGCGAACGCGGATATTTTTAAGGTATTTATTTCATTTGTTTTTCGTATTTCTTTACTTACTTTTCCGTGTTAAACGGTATCATGTGACCATCAGCTTTTCTTCACCAACCCTGCAACAATGCAAGGCCAATGAACACAGGTGAGTGTCATCAATTATATTACCTTTGCTAATATTATCTGTTACAGGAAACTCGACCCCGACTACATCACGAGCACACCATGGTTCCCAATGCCAATGTGATGCCAATGGACGCGGGACAGCCGCAACACCACCACCACCACCACCACCACCACCACCACCACCAGCGGTGGCAACAGCAATGGCAACATCAACAACAATGATGGAACGGCAACGGCAACAACGATGACAGCAGCAGCAGCAGCAGCGCTGGCAACAGCAGCAACGCCGGCCACAGCAGCTGCTGCTGCACCAAGCCATCCAATGCCAACGGACACGGACAGCCGCAACACCACCACCACCACCACCACCAGCAAGGCAATGGCAACGGCAACAGCGATGGCCATCAGCAGCAGCAGCAATGCCAGCAGCAGCAGCAACAGTGGCAGCGGCAATGGCGACAGCAGCAGCAGCAGCCGTGGCAGCAACACCACCACAACCATACCACCACCCCAACGAGGACAATGGTTGGCAGCAGCAGCGCTGGCAATGCCACGCAGGGACCATGGGACAAGACCCCCTGTCCCTCCACATCCCTCGGGGACACCGGAGGGCTCCCCAGCACCCATCTACCTCGCGAAGTGCAGCGCCGTGTCTATTGATATGTGCCTGCCATTCACGAGGAGAACGGATGGGGTGAGCCCACCTCGGTCTGGGTTTCAGACTGCGTCTGAACCCAGACCGAACGTGGAGAGACGGTTTGATGCCAGCTGGGTCCAGGTTTGGCCATGCGCCAAACCAGACCCAAAGTTCAGTTCACAGTTCCGCCAAAAAGGGTTGGAACTGGACTGAACTGAACCTCGGCAACACTATCCAGATGAACTCGCAGTAATATTCGCCAAGTTCGGCGCGAGTACGGATGCCATAACTGGTTTTGGTGTGAGTGAGACGGTCGAGATCCGCCATCATGTACCGATGATCGTCTCCATGCCCAGGTATAGCACGAGAACACTCCTTTTGAAAGTCGCGTAGTTGGTGCCGGTCACGCTAGGCAGACTTGCCCAAAGCTCGTAATCACTAAGGGAGGCATAGCGCAAGCTATGCTTAATGCGGCCTGCGTCATCGAGGCCGGCATCGGCAGCAAGTAGCTCAACTTCTTCGAAGAAGCGGCTTAGGTTGAGTGGGTTCCCGTCGAAGGTCGGGGCCGTAGAATGACCACGAGCGGGCATTTGTCGTGGGGTAACATGGGGAGTGGTCGAAGACCCGGAGGTCGAAGTCATTGTTGTAATAGGATTTGGCTGATACGAAACAGTTGTCGGGTGTATGATGGGCAGGTCCGGTAACGTGGACGATGATGGCGTGGGCAAAGACGGGGACGGGGACGAGGATGAGGATGGCAACGAGGACGAGGACGAAGTTTTCAATATCGAGAGCGAAGACGTGGACAGAGGTTCTAACGAAGTCAAGGTCAGGGACGTAGGTGATGCAGGTGTCGAACTGAGATCGGATGAGTCAGGTGTTATTATAATAATCAGTATATCGACCGATTCGAGACTGTCGGATGAAAGATATAAGGGGGTGTTTGACCCTGAGATGAGCGGGAGATTGTTATGTCAAGCAAGGTGGTCGGGTACTAGCTGGAAGAAGTCGTCGTCAATTGTCGGGTCGAAGGCGGCTAAAGAGAGTTCTTTTTGAAGAGTTCTTCGAGGAAGATCTCGAAGACGACAGTCAGAGGGAGGGATACAGGAAGAAGAAGCTATGGTGGTGCTAGACTATTCCTCGCAGTGGGCTCCAGATGTAGTGGCGAGGTCAGGGTGGCTGTGGAATAATGATCCTAACCTGGTGGGTGTCAGCGTAAAAGTGACAGGGAATAGTTTAGCAAGCTTCAAAGAAATGATAAGAAACTAATAGTAAAAAGCCGCCGAGTAATACTACTAATAACTAACAAGGCCGGTCGAAGCCGATGAAGCCGACGATGTCGGGTATGGCAGGTCGGGTGTCAAGTGATGAGAGATGTAGTGATGAAGACGGTAGAATGATGGGGAGAGTGTTGAGGAAACCGATGAGTAATATGTGCGATGGATTTTACTGAGAGACTGATTCTCATAGAGAGGAAATGGGGAAACTGATTTCTTATTTTGAGACAGCACTTGGGCACCGTTTTTATACTACAGAATTCTCTATCTAGATTCAGATGAGAGTCCTCGGCCGATGAGAGAGAACAAAGAGAAACAGAAATAGGGAAATGAGAAGAGGGTTGCAACACGACGGTGACAGGAAAATGGAGGGGAAAGTAAATATCCATGAAAACAATCTAAAGATTCATACCTATCTCCAAAAGGATGAAGGGATGCATATATAAGGCAAGTCCGAAGTCGGGAATCGAGTCCGATGAGATCCATCTTCGATAATTTGGATTCTGTGAGTTAAGGAGGTGGACCGACCAGGTACGTGAGCGGCCATGCTAGTCGGTATGCATCGGGTTGCATCGGGTTCGAGTGTGGATTGCTAGAGACGTCGGGTTCAAGTGGATTTGTGAGATATCGAGATTACAGCCTCAGAGGGTCGAGGACCCTCTACACCGCCCCAATGGACATTAATTGGATACAAAAAAAAAAAAAACAATGAACAACAAGCATGGGGATCTGGGACTTGGACAGATTACCATGAAGGCGGAACATGAGGTCTCCTCACCTAGACATGAAGAAAGTAGTAGTTCAGTCGTGACCTGTCCACTGACCCTTCCTGACAAGATAACTTCCAGGAGGGATATGGTGTTTGCATGAAGCCCAAGAAGTGGGTCCCCCTAGGAAGCTGCATCAGCCAGAACAGCCATGAGGAACATGTAGGAGTTCTAGTCACTTGATGGTAATATGACATGATCTCAGGCTTCCGTGGCTCTGGTATTGAAACTGAACTTTTTTGAGTCTGTTAAACTACTTTGTAAAATTATTACTGGTTCCCTGAAATGAGAATGATAGATATTTATTTACCACATAAGCTAATTCTATACCAGGTCATATCATTATGTCAGTAAATGATAAAATGACACTGAAATGATATTTATTCATCAGAATGATATCACACTCCATAAGCACTGCCAGAATTATTGCAGCAATATGATAAGGACTTCCCAGGTTGTATCATTATGCCGGTAAATGCTAAAATGATGCCATTCTGGCACTGAAATGATATTATAGGGTGTCCCACATTGTATCATCATGCCAGTAAATGCTAAAATGATGCCATTCAGGCACTGAAATGATAATAATAGATATCTATATAACAGGATGACATGGTATAACCTAATCCTAATACAATTCTGAGCCATTGTAATTGGGGGTAAGACTAGATACTAGCCATCCAGGCTGATTAGCAATTGTCAACTCTGCCTGGCTATACCAGGGTCTCCACGTTTTCCTGATGTCCCCCTCCCAGCCATTCTTAACCCCCCCTCCCTGCCCCAAGTCCTCTCACACCCTTCCACACCTCTCCCATCCCCTCCTGGCTTTTTTAACACCCCAAGTCCTCTCACACCCTCCTACCACCTCTCCCACCCTTCTTAACCCCCCTCCCATTCCTTCCGACTCTTAACTGTCCTGGCCCCCTCCTGCCCTCTCCTGGCCCTTCTCAACCTTCCTGGCCCTTATCAACCTTTCCAGCACCCTCCCACCCCCTCCTGGCCGTTCTGAACCTTCCCCACCCCTTCCCTGCCTCCCCCCACCCATTCTAATTACTTAGAGTAGCACACCTATGCCTTGTTGCATGCTGATGTAGTTTCTCACTTCCCTGTTGTGTTGAGAAATTCACCATTTGCATCATGACTGTGACAGGACTCACCTTGTGAATTCAAATTATGGTAGCAGACTATGAATATTGATAAAGAGGTGTACACATCAGTAAATTTACATCCCCTTTTTTGCACTTTTAACACCTTGACCTTTTTTCTCAACTTTTTTGCCAACTTTTTATCAGGCTTTTTCACCTTTTGGTACTTGAGCAGCTTAAAAAAGTTTAAAGTTCTTGTACTTTTTTTTCTCTCATACCTTTTGACTCTTTTTTCTTGGGTTGTCATACTTTTTTTGAATTACCTTTCAACACTTTTTTCTAGCCAGAGTCCTTTTAAAAAAGAGTTACTTGGATTGAATCAATAATTAATTATAGACAGTAAGTTGAAGCCCTCCATTGTCCTTGCTAGTCTTTCGGTGCAACCATCATCGTCATCTCACCGCCACCACCAGTGGGTGGTCGCACTTGTGGTCATGGTTGTCACCCCACTGCTGCTGCCAATTGTGGCACAGTGACATCCCGGTGCTGCTGCTGCTGGCCTCAGTTGGTGGTGGTGATGGCCAATGTCATCCTGCGGCTGTCGCTGCCAGTGGGTGGTGGGTCGTTGTCATCGTCATCCTGCTGCTGCTGCCAGGTGGCAGTGGTGACAGCGGTCGTCATCATCGTTGCCCTGCTTGCTGCTGCCAGTTGGCAGTGCTGGTGGCCACTACCATCGTAATTGCCCTACTTGCTGCCACCAGTTGGCACTGCTGGTGGCCGCCGTCACCATCCTCTTGCTTGCTGCTGCTAGTTGGGAGCGGTCATGGTTGCAGTCATTATCGTTCTGCTGCCAGTTAGCAGCGGTGGTCATCGTCGTCATCCAGCTGCTTCTGCCAGTAGGCAGTGGTTGTAGTTGTCGCCAGTTGGCCATGGTGGTGGCATCATCTTCTATGTGCCGTCCTGCCCTGGTTAGTGGGGATTGGGGATGGTGAGGCAGTTGGAGACGTACCTTATTAGCCCGGGTGGTCTCACACCTCTTCTTATCGATGCCATCATCCTGTTGCCGTGTTGTCCAGTGACAAAGTCTGGACTTACCGAAAGTGGCAACTAAGTGAAAATATTTGGCACTCCATTTTGCCAAACTTTGCCAAATGGTCCGTGCGTGACCTCAACACATATATAAGTCCAACACATATAAGTTTACTTTGCTTTGCTTTGATTCATTTCTTAGTTCCTGTAATGACTTATTTGCTTGACAGAACCATAATAACAATTTATTAGTATTATTGTATATGTATTATAGTCTAATAAAAATGATTTATTGCAGTTTTCAAAAGTCATGACCTTTTGAAAAATAAATCTTTTAAAGAGGAAGACCCTAGTGAAATTGATAACTCATGAAATACTTCACTAAATTGCATAGTTTGACAGGGAGAGTTTGTCTATGTTCTAAGGGCTATCTTTCTCTGTATTTACATTTTTAAAATATATGGTATGTAGAGAGTTATAGGTGAATTGTTGCTTTCAGTCATCTCAACTTATACAATGAATATCTCTGCAGGAAATGCTTGGATTGACATGGTTGTGGAGAGAAATTTATTCTATTTTTCAAGGGCTACAAGGGCCCATACCGTGTTTTTCCATATTTTGAAAGTTTGAAGGAGAATTACACAAAAATGTCCTCTGTATAAATAACATTACAATAATCCAAAATATGGAAAAACATGGTATGGGCCCTTGTAGCCCTTGAAAAATAGAATAAATTTCTCTCCACAACCATGTCAATCCAAGCATTTCCTGCAGAGATATTCATTGTATAAGTTGAGATGACTGAAAGCAACAATTCACCTATAACTCTCTACATACCATATATTTTAAAAATGTAAATACAGAGAAAGATAGCCCTTAGAACATAGACAAACTCTCCCTGTCAAACTATGCAATTTAGTGAAGTATTTCATGAGTTATCAATTTCACTAGGGTCTTCCTCTTTAAAAGATTTATTTTTCAAAAGGTCATGACTTTTGAAAACTGCAATGATTATTTTATGAAATGACCCAGGAATGATCAATATTATATATGGCATTTCTTTACTTATAAAATTTTCACAGAAATGCCTGCAAAAGTAGGATCACGCAATTTAGAGAACTTTTTTATGTGCGTTTTATCTACTTTTACGAGAGGTTTGACCTTTTCCAGGCTAAGGGACTCGGCATGGAAAAGGTGAAACTCTTTTCACCTTTTCCCCCTTTTTCCCCTTGGAAAAGGTGAAAAGGGCCCAAAAAGGGGATATGTAGTTTTACTGATGCACGGGGGTCCATACACTATCGCCTTTGGCTATCACAAATAGCATCATGTTTCAGAGCAGATCAGTCCTGCCTTCCATAGACTTGTGGCGGTACAAGTGGATTTGCCTGTTTACTCGAGTTTAAAAAATAATTTTTACGCAAGTCTAATGGACAAGCGCTCACGCACTCCGGGACCATCGCCTTGCATTTCCCATCCTGAAATCTTGCCGTATCCCTCCATGCAGGCGTACCTCCTCTCCTATCTTGGGTCGAGGTTCAAATTGTGTTTCAGACAATAGGAGGTGTCTCACCCTCCTCATTGCTCACCACATCACCTCACCCAGGTAGCGTACCCAAGATATCTGGTTTCCTCTTTTCATTGCTCATCAAATCACTCACCCAGGTCCTAACAAATTATTTTTTATTCTAAGAGTTTACCCACCTTCCCCCCCTAGTACACTATTTTTGGTTTGTAACCAATTGTACACACAAAAAATTTCACATGGACTTATTCTCTCCTGGCTTGAAGCCGGACTGAACAAGCTCCGATATCTGGCTATTCACGTGCTCCTTAAGCAAAGTCGATTAGAATCAACTCAGATAAACCACTTCGTTGCTCTGAGAGGTACAAAATACAAAAGGCTAATTGTACAGCTGTTAACTTGTTCAGACTCTTGCGAGAACGCCGTTCAGCGAGAATGGCAGTCTTTTTTCTGTCTGAAATTATTAGTGTCCATTATGCCGAGCCCAGAACCACGGTCTAACACGACGACGCAGTCAGGATGTATACAACCTGAGCCAAAAACGGTGGTGAATAAAGATCGACGTACATTCGCGTCATTAGTGATGGATATAGTCTTGCCGGGTGGGGAATAAGACACCGCTGCAGAGGTACGAGCAATGGCAGCGAGGTCAATTTCTACATTGTCAGTGAGTTATGAATCAAGTTGACCGAAAAGGGACACGTTCACCGTCGTTCTTGAGCGCCGTCCTCCTGAACTGCTTAGCATTCACTACGTCTTCATTGGAGAGCGGACCGGGGGCGGTTCCCTGTACTCCAGGCCTATTCGTACGTTTCTCTGAATCCCAGCGTTAAGGCAAGCTTAGACCTCAGGTACAAGGTACTCACTTCCAGAGTTGTAAAATCCAGTTACCTCTGCAGAAAGGTCCAGTTCTTCGTCTTCCAGTGCAGTGAACTCAGCTTCGTCGGTGATGCTGCCCCAATTGTGCTGCCCAGCGCCGTTCTTGCGGACGGACTTGTCGAGTCCTGTCCTGGACACCGAACGGTCTCTCACCACGGCGCGAGGGAAGGCGGAACGCTCGGTACGGGTCATGGTGATATTGGTAGTATGAAGTTGTTTGGGGAACGTCGTATGCTCACTTCTGGGCTGTTTATTGGGCTGTTTATATACCAGTCCGGGTGGAAGGGAATCAACCCGTGATGATCACGAGAGCGCTCGATTCCGGAACAGATTAGAGTCCAGAGTCTGGATAATATCGTTTCTTAAGCTTAAAGCTTATGAGCTGTTCTACCCTGTACACATCTCCAATTTCGCCAGCATTAATATTGGGCTGAAAGCTGAATCAAATAATAAGTTACAACTGTGGGGAAACGTGAGAAATTCGTCACCACCGTCACGGTGTCACAATGTAACCCGTCACGGAGTACTTGTAAAGCAGATCTACCTTTGAGCCTCTCGGCGAGTCGCTGCTCCACATTCTCAGCCTCAAGGCTCGGCATGGCTGAATATGAGAACGTGTTTCGACAAATTCTTCGGCCCTCGGAGGAATTGAAACTTATTTTGGATACCACCACCGTGCCGCTGTTGGATCATGACACACAGAACTCTTATCCCAATTCTTCTGCTTCTGATGACCGTCTCTCAAACCTTGCTGCTGTAGCTTCATTACCTGGCACAGAGGGCCGGGAATTTTACGCCAATATGAAAAGAATTCTTGCAATAGTCGTTCACAAGGATGAGGACGAACGTGAAGAGGGAAGGTACGTACATCCGTCGTAGTGTACATCCTACCGAGGATTAGTTGAGTTGAGCCAGGTTTGTCCAAAGTTTGGCTAACTGGCTTAACAATCAGCGATCGAACCTATTCCCTGACTAGCACTTCCTGTCGCGATTCTGGGGCTAACTTTGGTTATGCTCCTGTAGTATAATCATCCTCAAACCCGTCTTGAAATTGACGCGTGAAAGTCTTGAAGTTTCCTGCGTCTTCCCAATTGTTGGCAATTTTTCCATCACTATTACCCAGACACGACAAAGAACAATTGACTACCGTACTCCTGCTTTGGCGTCTGTGCCAGGTTCAGGTACATGTCCTTCATTCAAGCAATCTTTCGCACATACTGTTCCACTGACAAGTGTCATCAACGCGACAGGGTTCATCCTGACAATCAATTCAAGTCCAGGAGATAATTCAGAGACAGTAACGCTTCTCACCGACGATGTGGAACGTTTGCGATCAGTTGTTGGGGAATGTAAACGGCTGAAGGCCATCTATGGTATATCGTTCAGGGCAATGGAGAATCTTTACCAAATTGACGCTATGTACAGCTGCTACGGAAACCCCTGCGAAAACCCATTCATGGCTTGCACTTTACTCTCCGCAAGGCTGGCCTTTCTTAATATGTGCGTCGGCTTCCTCAACATCACCCCTGCTTCCTATATGAAGATGGTTGTTTGCATTCTGTTATTGAGTAGCATCATCATCGTCTCCTTTGGATCTCCGCATTGCACACCAGCCCCTCCACGCTCGCCTTTCGCCCTCAGCGGCGGGCCTACCGGGAGACGATGTGTCAGACATTCAATTAATCAGAGATGATTGGGTGCGTAACGCAGCGCGGGAAGCCTGTATCAAGAATTCTGCCTTTCCGAGTCGAAGCATCAGGTACGGGAATTTTACGTTATATTCGTCGTTTATATTCCGATTGCCCCAGTATTCATCTGGGAACCTTCAACGTCAACGGAAAATTACCGTCCCAAGATCTGTCGCCTTGGGTAAGAGGATATTCGCTTTTTCAAGCTCCCATGGTTCAAGCGCAGACGCAATGTGAAAGGGAAACAGAGACGTCCGGTGTTGTATCCCCTTCCGCGTGGCCTTTTCAAAATCTTTTGCAATACGGTGCGGTTAATGTGTCTTATGATACCGTCATTTACAGTCGAATGCATTCGATTGTTGCAGTCATCCCGCAAGCCATCGTATCGCCATCGACAAAAGCAACCACACAGCCGACGCCAGCCAAGGGTGACGATCATGAAAGTGATCCTGACATGTTTGTATTTGCGTTCCAAGAATTGGACCTTTCTGCAGAAGCATTGCTCTATTCGACGAGCACCGAAAAGGAGGATGCGTGGTGTTTAGCCTTGTTCGCTGCTTTGGGAGAGAAGGCAGTTTTTTATGACAAGGTTTGTGGTAGTTAGAGGTATGGTTATTGTTGATATAGCTAATGGCAATCATTAGCTGGCCTCCAAACAATTGGTTGGGATGTTGCTTATTATCTTCGTGAAGAAGATTTTGAGACCATGTTTTCATGATATAAAGTCATGTTCTGCTGGTGTCGGAATTATGGGCGTGATGGTACGGCAACCCTTTTTCTTTGATGCTATCATATGAGCATTCAGACATGACAATGATACTCAGGGGAACAAAGGCGCCACCGCACTACGCCTAATTTTCACACCGCCATCCACTGTTGAAGTACAGACACCTTGTTCCACCACATTCACCTTTGTGAACTCTCACCTGGCAGCATTTGACGAAATGGCGGAGAAGCGCAATACAGACTTTCAAGAACTTTCAAAAAGGCTTCGGTTCCAATCTGAAGAATACCTAGATGATCTTGAGAAAACATCAACATCGGTTATGCCATCGACAAACATTTACGAAACCGATGTTTTGTTCTGGATGGTACGTCCCTTAAGAATTCGCGCTGAGAATTGAGGAGTCTCAACTGCGCCATGTCAGGGAGGTTAGCATTGAGTTCCCCCACAAGTTCCCATTCATCTGACGTCGTGACAAACATTTTTTCTGCATGACATTCAGACCTGAATTACCGCATAGATATCCCAGATGCGGACGTCAGAGGCATATTAAGTTCGGAGTGGGTTGGTAAGATCAATATTTTGTTAAAATATGACCAGGTCTGTGTCGCAATGACATTATTCGCCATTGGTTGATTTTCATAGTTAAGCTGCAGTTGACCGATGTTATGCGAACGCAGAAAGCATTTAACATCTTTTCTGAATTTCCGATCACGCATCTCCCGTTTGTCTTCCCTATCGTTCTCGCTACGCTACTTCCTGATATCGGATATACTAGGACATATCGTTTTGGCGCAGGTCTGCTGACGGATGAGCTGGGATATGATATCAAGTAAATTTCATCATAAATTGTTCCTCTTCACATGGGTGCCAACGTCAGATTCTTTTGAAATTGTAGGAGGAAGCCTGCGTGGACTGACCGCATTCTCTATGCGGGCTGCCCGTCGTCAATTATTCAACAATATTCATATTCTGGTCACCCAGAAATCACAATGAGCGATCATCGACCTGTTTCAGCAGACCTCACCGTCATAGTACGTGCTAATCATCGACGGCATGCAGTAACCTAACACGAACGATAGATCGATGTTTTTGACAGGACACTCTACGATACTGCCGTCCGTAATTTCTACCAATCAATGGCAGATCTGCGACACTCCCAGGAACGTCCCAACATCTGGATAAATCCTCCAACTGTTGACTTTGGAAAGGTCTCGTGAGCCTGCCGAATGTCCATGATTACTTCAGTTGTTCAATTGTCTGTATGCAGTTACAAACGCTCCGTCCCCAGGATCGTAGTCGTGCAGAACCTCGGCAAGGTCTACATTTACACCCGATCATTAAAGTCAAAATGTCCACTCATTGGTCGTGCAGGTTCCCTGTGTCTACCGTTTTGTCCCGGCTGAGCCAGGAATGTCTATACGTAAGTAACTTTCGTGGGTGTATCTACCGGTGCTCACCTCCATCACAGATCCTGGATGGTTGCAAATTGAACCTATGGCCGTTAGTTTTATTCATGACGGTGCTGAACGTCACATTGACCGTGACATTAGGGCCTTATCCTTCCTGACGAGAATATATCTATTACTTTGACGGCTTGTGTGGACAAGGATTCGGCTGCGCGACTCAATACCCGCTCGAAACAGCTCAGCTGCACCTTGATCCTGCATACCGCACGAGGAAAAGATCACTTCATTGCGGTAGTTGGTGATTACGGTGAGTATCATTGGCAGGTGTGGTTGTTCGCTCGTTTATCGACCCTCTCTATTCAAGAATTCACCTGCTTTGCGAACAAGTTATCAGACTTGACACGCCTGCCTGGACCGATCCGATCTGTCAAAACTGTTGAGGACTTACTCCCTCAGGATCGTGCTATTAACGCGCCACGGGAGATAGTGCGACTGGTCAATTGGTTAATGTCCAATGCTGCGGAGGCGGTGTGTGTGATGAGTGTGCTTCTGGTGTTGTGTATTTACGGGTTCTTATAGGTTGGGCTCTTCACATCTCCTGCGGAAGGGGAATTGGTCGATATCATTCGAGAGGTATCTCCTTTTTATCTCCACTGTTTTAGCCTTCGATAACATCATCTCTATAGTGTCTTGACACTGGGATAGATTTCCCCTTGGCCCCATATGATTCTAGGATGATTTTGGCGGTGGGAGAAACCCTCCTACAACTTCTTGACTCACTGACAGAGCCTGTTGTTCCGCCTTCTCTTCACTCACAATGCATAAAAGCAACAAGTCGCAACGAAGCTTTTCAAGTCTGTTCTGTAACGTAGTGGACAATAACCCTGTAGTGACCTTTGAATCCACAGGTTCTTGATGCATTTCCAAGCGTGTCGGTCAATGTACGTCTACTGTATATATTGGTGATGAGATCAAGGTTAGGATGGTGCTCAATTTTCTCAGGTCTGGATATCCGTCACCGCTTTCCTTCATTTCATCAGCCTGCCGGGTCATGTGTTGAATGCCAATAGCAAGGCGCAAAGTCTTGGTGAGTCTCCTTAGCATCCCCTTGATCACTGTTCAAACCCAATAAAGCGTCGGTCTTCGCACCGGTTCTTCTCCGTGACGACCTCACCCAATCAAATTCTCCCATATCACCACTTGGAAGGTACAACTTCTTACTCTTCTTCATTGTATAATGAATGTACCTATAAGTACAAAGCAGTCAAATGAGAAATTGGCACTTCGTACTCTTTCTAACTCCACTGCCTATTCAAACATCTTCTTAAACGCTTTCTTCTCTTTGTCCCTTTTTGTTTTCTTACGCTGTTGCACCATGACCAATTCGGTCGTGATCGCCTGATCGTCAGGTACAAGTTGGCTGGCTTCAATGAGATCGCGCTCTGCTGCATCATCTTCCTTCATGATAACTTGGCCAAGGGCACGGCGGTACAGTGCTTTAGCTGAAAAAGACTCTGTGAGCACATGAATCTACCAGTAGAACCTATATACTGCCATTACCTTTGTCAGATTGATTCAACTGTAATCTAGTCAATGCGCGAGTAGCGTTATTGACAGCCACTGTGGCGTTCGAGGACGAAGCCGGTTGAACACGGATGGCTGCCAGAGCAGAATTGAGTAGAAGTGGAGCGAGCAGCGCATCGAAGGAGTCCTGGAGCTCGGGAGGCGAATTTTCGGGCATCACTGGGTGCACGTCAAGGTACCGGATGGATTCTACAGGAAACTTCAATTAAAATTCTGACTTTAATAACGAAGAAAACTTACTTTGATACTTGTCTAATGCGCTTTCAATCTCGCCTTTCTTGAAAAGTTTATTTCCGATCTCTCTCACATATTTAGCGATCTCTAACGCCATTTCAGGGTTTTGAACATCCCGATCCTCATCATCCGGATAATCTTCGTACGGATCTGCGTCAGCGGGAGTTGCGGTGACTATGAGGGAGGGATCATCAGGTGATAAGACGCCACAATCAACGATTTCGATTCGAGAGGTGGGGACATCGCCGGATCCAGTTGGGTAATTTTCAATTTGACGTACTGGAGATGACACATGATGAGAGAGAAGGTATGCAAGATACAAATGACTGGACCTATCGATTTTCCCTTGATAACTTCGCCAAATACAACATGTTTGTCGTCTAGATGGGGGGTGGGGACAGTTGTAATAAAGAATTGCGAGCCGTTTGTGTTGGGACCCGAATTGGCCTAAAGTACATAGTCGATCAAACGATTGGTTGGGACACATGGATCGTGAAAAGAACCATGGACAATAAGAACGGCCTTGTATGTTTGAAGGGAAACCCTTCATCGTCAAACTTCGTTCCATAGATTGATTCACCACCAGTTCCTGACATCAAAAGGCAAACGTTTAGCTTGGGGGCTCCGAAGGTTAAACCAAGTATACAGCACCATTTCCAGCCGTGAAATCACCCCCTTGGCACATGAACCTGACATGAAGGAAGGAGCCACGTCCAAGGTTTCCCAAGCTATATTTGTGTTGACGCACCCCTTAATGACGCGATGGAAATGAGAGCCTTTGTACGAGAGGGTCTTTTCAGGTGTGCTCTTTTCGCCCGTACATAGCGCGCCTAGGAAATCACGTCCACAGATCAGTACCCGGTTGTGCGGTGAAACAGAAGGCTAGATACATACGGAAGTTCTCGGCAGTCTTGCTAACTTGATCGCTATACAAGGAGAAAACAATTCGTCCAATTGGTTTACCACCGATAGTTATATCAAAGAACGTAGTTGGACGCTCAGTGGATGCCATAGTGGTTCCAAGTCCACGTCAGCACTAAGGAGAGCTTCGGTTCAAAAGAGGGAACTTGTTTAGCTTCCCGAGAGTTTGTTTATTGCGCAACATTTCCAGTAAGTTCTAGTGAATTCTCTTGCCATGGGCCTACGATTGCAAGTCATTTTGAATCCATCAGAAAAAGAGGACTCTAATTTCTAGGTAATGAAGTATGCCGATTTTACAACCATTCGGTTTGTATGTCACTGACTACGGTCTGAGACCAACGTTCCAATACAGCATTATTCCAACAAGGATCGCGCATAGCGAAACAATACGTGGTCCGAAGTCACGCCAGAAATCATTCACCCGAAAGGCCGGACGAAGGGGAGGATCAAGAGAAACAATGATTTTGTGTATCTTGCCCGGACTGGTATCCGCTGTCACAACAAAGAGAGTTTGTTGAGCTGGGTCGTGACGATGATCATCTTCCGCATGCAGGCCGTGAACCACGAGCTTCCTACCCCGAGTGATAAGCGCAGGAACAAAAATCGCTGTCTCTCGGGAAGTGATCTCAAGATGTCCTGTTCGAGGTGGAGGAAACACACTCGTCCCCGCATCCGCGATATTATCGCTTCTTGCATGGGCCGACCCAGGTGTGTCTGGATTGACCCATTCGAGAAGAAACTCCCCTGTTGTCACTTCATATTCGAACCTCAGCGGAATGCCTGCAGTTTTGGCTGGGTAAGGCCGGACAATAGAATGTAGTATGCGTGCTCCGGTATCCAACGAAGTAGCGGTTTGTTCATAAGATATTTGCGAGGGTGGGAGTGCACGCTTGCGGCTGAACCATGAAAAATTCTCGCCATTCCAGTCGTCGCCCCGCTTATCGTCATTGTCCGGATTATAGTTCCATAAACTGAATAAGAAGCTACGTCACCTTTCAATGTTAAGAGTCTGTTCAGATACACTCACGTGAAGCCGACGAGGGACCGTTCAAAGGCAGTAATCATAGCATCCATCATGCGAGACTGCCATGTCCAATCGTCGGATTGGAATGCTTCCCGCTTGCTGGTAATCAAGTGATAAATTCAAGAGTATTTATTAAATCAGCAGCTGTAAATACGTACTTTATATCCATTGGTACCCCACATTCACCAATCATGACAGGTTTCTCGCCCAATGATTGATATCCAGAGTTGACAATGTTGCGAATTTGCAAAGAGAAATTATCTCTGGCACCTTTCTGTCCCCAATAAAAAGTCTTCAAAAAGAACATGCCCTACATGGTGGCTTGGTGATAAGTACAAGAGCGATAGTGATATAAGCTGTACCTTGGACAAGCCCTGAACATTGACAGTAAAATTTCCAAATGCTTTAGCGAAAAGGGAATTCAAATCATACCTGTAGATATATCAATGGTATATGATGCGAATAAATACTAAATGTCTCACCAGTGGGGGGCGTACACCATGTTCGACAGCTGGCGATCTGGAGTCCAGGAGGATGGACACAGCTGGAAGAATAATATTAAGAATAGCGACGGATAATCATTGGAGACGAGAAGCGGACTTCATTGGGGATTGTCTCCACAAAAACAATCTTGTCCTCCGATGTGATTTGGCGTATCCTGTTCGCCCATTTATGTAAGAAAGGAAAGTAGAAGTCTGTATGCCAATCAATCTGTAAAAAGAAGTCGAAGGATGAAATAACTTGCAGAGCAGAAATCTACCTTCCGTCCGGTGGCGGGATCCTTAGAAAAGTAATTCTCTCTTAACACGACGCCTTCCTTCTTGTTCAAATCCCATCCCCAAACGCCGTGTGTTTCCCACAAACACTTACCTTCTGTGGGACCATCGTGACGCCAAGCTTTCCGGCCAACGGAATTGAGAACACTATGAGACGTAAGGCGAGTGGGTATAGGGAAAGATCGGCTCCAAAATGGAACAAGGGTAGGGTAGCCGGCGCCCAGCATGAAGGATTGAAAGGCAGAAGCTGATAACAACAATTAAACACTCCGGAAACAATGGACAGAGTCACCACTTACGTATATGAGAAAGATGCAAGTCCGTATTGTAATCCCAACCATGCAACGATGGGATGTCTATATATCCTCTATGAGGTTCGTTCATCATCTATCAGTTCGCATAAATGATGTGTGCAAATGATTGAAGCGGCAGCAAACCTCGAAACCGACAACTCCTTCCAGATCGCCCACTGCCCGCGCGAGAACGTCATACATATCTAGGAATGCATTTTGCAAATATTGTTGAATTGAGTTCTCTTTTCCATCACTCCCTTTGATCAAAACTTTGGAAGCGAAGGTATCACCGGCCCAAAAGCATGTTCTAATGCATAATTGACAATGTTACTGAGTGGACATCTAGAATGAGCGTGAGCGCACTCACGCCATCGTAGCAGCGGCTAATTTTTGGTATCCGCATGGCCAAACGCCACGTTCTGCTTCAACATGCCCACCGCCTTTAACGCCTAGAAGCCATGCTGCACCGGAGTCTTCCAACGCATGAAGATCGAACCCAACTACATCCAACGTCCAAGCTGGCGCACCTGAGCCCCCCGAATAGCGAGACCATACGTCTTGGTGCACGGAAACGAAAGCGATCATCCCATACTGTGGTAAAAGGGACAATATGTGGCGAATATAGTTGAGATACTCGGTATCATAGATACCTCTGAAATGCGTTATGTTGTCTTCATGATGGAGATTTGATATATCGCTAACCTTCCTTCATGCTCAATGGCTTCCCATGTCACAATAAAGCGTACTGGGTTGATTATCCGATTATAGGGAGAATTTCGAAATATCTGAATTACGCACTGAAAGTCAAGCCCCATCTTCGAAGTCTCGATAAGTGTTCATGGGCGTCTTCGGATGGAAAAGGGCGGCCAACAAAGGTGACAGTCTCATGATCGGCAGGGAAAACGTTGTGATCGCAATTCACTGGTCTTCAGAAACATATTAGAGAATGGCCCAGTATCTCGAAATATGCAGTTTTGCATACGTTTTGCAACAACCGGACAGATTCACCCCCCTCAGGTTACAGACGCGTCCATAGCCATCGACAAAATGGCGCCCATGTATTCTCAGCCCACCTCCGGTTCCTCCACGCGACCAATCATGTGCAAAGGACGACAACCCCGACATCGAGTCCGACGATGGGGACATTGGGGAGGGGAATGTTGGAAAATTTTGATTCGGCAAACGCCGGTCGCTCACGCTCAGCATTCCATCCCCTCATACACAGCTCAGTGACAGCTGGCACAGGTGTTTGGATGTTCGCATATGTATATTCCCTATCCCTCGCGATCGCCAAATTATATGATTTGAGATTTACGACACGTCTTTGTTTAGTTGTAGGTGAAGTGTCTGGGAGTCCGGACCAATGTCCCCGTTCGGATAGTTCCGTCTTGGTGTTCTTTGCTCATCAAATTCTATCCCGGAGACGAGGCTTGAACCATTTCTACATCATCATGCCTCCCAGGTGCATCCGTTCCAACATGTGAAGTCCGGAGTGACAGCAATGGCAGCATCATCGTCCAGCCGCATCTACAACAATACGTGCCAATGCAATCTCAATCTTGAGCTGAATTTCAACGATGGTCTACAATTACATACCCCACCAACAATGTCAGATTGGCTGGTCAGAAACTCAGTTGAACCTTCTCTTTGTTGTCTCCATCCACCTCTATGCTCTCCCTATAGGTATTAGAGAACTACAAGAAGGTTATTTAGTCTGCTACAAAATATTTCAATAGGCATGGACTATGTACTATGGTGAGTCTTTGTTGTGTTTCTGGTGGAGGTTGGTGTTTAATTCAAAGCAGAAAAGTGAGCATTTCATGCTTGTTCAGGTAGGTGGCAGCTTCAAATGCCTGTGAGTGATGTGCAGAGGTGAAGAGGTTATGGAACAAAAAGAGACCATAAGCTAGATAACACAGGGTACATGGTAGTATTGCCTCAACTTGGCTGGTCGGGAAAAGCTGATCTTGGTTCTGATTTTTTGGTGCACAATCAGCTTTCTCACAGGCTGATATAGACCATAGCTATCAAATATTGGTCTGTGAGAAAGCTGGTTGTACACCAAAAAATTAGAACCAAGATCAGCTTTTCCTGACTAGCCAAGTTGAAGGCCTTGAGGCAACACTAGTGTATGGTAGCATACTATATAATGAAGTATGTTAAATTTATTAGAAAAGTATACTCAATATTGTTATCATATTGTTGCACACAGTATTCAAAGGGTATTCAAAATGATGATTCAATATTTTGAAATAAAGTACATTACCAGTATTGAATGTCAATTTTATAGTTGCACACAGTATTCAAAGAGTATTCAAAATGATGATTCAATATTTTGAAATAAAGTACATTACCAGCATTGAATGTCAATTATATAGTACTTCAATAATTTTAGTAAATGTCTTGTTATTTACAGCCATTTTTGAAATTCTTGAGACTTTTTGAAGTTTTTTGATAGTTTAGAAAAATGTTGACTTAGAAATTTTTTGAGTGCTGTATTTTGTATCTCATGAAATACTGCATGGATTGACATGGTTATAGAGGGAAAGTTGTACTATGTCTTAAGGGCTATCTACTCTTGTAATTACATTTAGAAAATATTCAGTGTGTGGTAAGTTGTGGATGAAACAAAAGGTAAACCAGTACTTTGTGACACCCCAAATGATATTGTCAAGTAATGCCATCAAATGAACTCCTATGAAGAAGATTGTAGAGAGAAAGTTGTTCATTTTGTCAGGGCTGAGAAGTACATATACCATGTTTTTCTTTATTTTTTGTTCTTTGAGTCAATATTACATCATTACTATGCTTATCTGCATTGAGATCATGACTACAAAAGTCATAAATATTGGCTCAAAGAACAACAAATCAAGAAAAACACGGTATATGTACTTCTCAGCCCTGACAAAATGAACAACTTTCTCTCTACAATCTTCTTCATAGGAGTTCATTTGATGGCATTACTTGACAATATCATTTGGGGTGTCACAAAGTACTGGTTTACCTTTTGTTTCATCCACAACTTACCACACACTGAATATTTTCTAAATGTAATTACAAGAGTAGATAGCCCTTAAGACATAGTACAACTTTCCCTCTGTAACCATGTCAATCCATGCAGTATTTCATGAGATACAAAATACAGCACTCAAAAAATTTCTAAGTCAACATTTTTCTAAACTATCAAAAAACTTCAAAAAGTCTCAAGAATTTCAAAAACAGCTGTAAGCAATACTTTAAAAATTTAGTGTCATTCAATACTAGTAATGCACTTTGCCTCAAAATATTGAACTATCATTTTGAATACTTGTTGAATACTGTATGCAATAATATGAGAACCATATGGCTTATTTTAAATAGCTCCCTATGAGCTGTTAAGTCAAAAAGGCACAATCATAGATTGAGGACACTTTTGATGTCATAGCTTCTCTCCTGATTATAATCTGATCATCTGATCATCCAAAAAAAGAATATATTTTGAGGAAACCAACTTTAAAGCACAAAACATCACCTAAAACTCTCAAGAAAATTCTTTCAGCATTGAAATATTGTTAGATACCTCTCATAATTTTTTTCAGAATTAATATGTAGTTTGTTGTGTCAGTATCAGATTCCTTTCTATTTCAGAGTTTAGTTTACCTATAAAATCTCCTCAGCTATTACAGCCGTTTGTATAAATGATGGCACTTTTTGAAAAATTTTGAATCAATTGAATAATATGGACTTAGACAAATTTTCTGTGCTCAATCTTGTATCTCATGAAATACTGCATGGATTGACATGGTTACAGAGGGAAAGTTGTACCATTTTCTAAGGGCTATCAGCTCTTGTAATTACATTTGGACTATATTTAGTGTATGATGAGTGGTGGATGAAATAAAGAGGTAAAGTAGCATTTTTGATGCCCAATATGATATTGTAAAATTATGGTGTCAAAAGAGCTCCTATGAAGAAGATTGTACGGAGAAAATTGTTCAGTTTTTCAAGGGCTAGAAGCTCATATACCATATTTTTTTTCATTTTTGTCCTTTGATCCCATAATTATGATTCATATGATATTTAAAGCCCAATACAAACAAATATGATACAGAGTAATATTTGACTCAAAGGACAAAAATGAAGAAAAATACAATATATGAGTAGTGTTGCCACAGCTTGGTTAGCCAAGCCGTGGCTATAGCTTAGCTGGCCAGCTATTCTCTAGCTGAAGCTGCAACACAAATTTGTGCTGTATTAAGGGATATGAGCTGCAAATAGGCTAACCTCTTGTTTGCACATCCATAAGGAGTCTAACAACCTAGATTAACAATAGCTATATGTCATCTAGAGCTGAATATTCAGATATCTTGGATTAGCTGAAAGTTTAGCTGATTTGTAGCTGAACACCAGCTATGGCTACAAGCCAGCTAATAGCTGTAGCTGTGGCAACACTAATCACCGTTGGAGTAGTAGCGAGTGCCTAGTCACGTGACGAGGCTCCCACGGTTCGTTGTAGATAGATCCCTGTCAGTAGTCAGTCCGAATCCATCCTTCCTCGCCAGCTCTTCTGCGAGATTCTCCAGCTAGCCCTCGGAGTGGTATCTCCGTACCACTCCACCGTCTTGAAGTTTGGTCCTAGGTATTTGATTGTAAGGTTGATCACAAGTGTGGTATAGGTTGCGATCTGTGACACTGCACCTGTATCCATTAAAACTGTACCCATGGTGAGTAATACCTGCAATGGCCCATATCACTTGCAGGTCCTATGCCAGTGTCCCTATTCCATCCCACTACTAACTTCTAACCTTGTAAATGTAGTGCCATGTCAATTGACATTACCAATGTGGTTCATGAGGTAGTTCAAGGTGGTGGGTACTTGTTGTTGCCATGGCTCTGCTGCCATTGTTTGTTGTCCTCATTCACCTCTTGCCTTTGTTGTCCCAGTGATTTGGGGATGGTGGGCATTGTGGTTATCATTGACCTCCTCACCTTCATTGTTTATGTCGCTGTCACTATCAGCCAATTGGCTGGTGTTGTTGCTATCGCCATATGGTTTTGTGGTCCTCCCAAGTGTTGTTGTCATCACCCTCACTGTCGCTGTCCTTGTTGGGACCCTTGCTATCCCTATACTCGGTGTCATCACTCTCGTTGTTCTCTCCACCTCTCCATTCTTCATATACACGTTGACTTGTGTTTTGACACTGTTAGGCTGGCACTCACACTTGTGACATCTTGATGGCAGTGTCATAGCTTTGAGCTGGTGTTAGCTAGGCATTGGTGCCAGTGTGGTGGTCTGGGATGCCTTTAGATGTGTTCTCCTGCATAGGTGCGAGGTTTGGGGTTGGCATTTGTGTGGTTCTTGGTTGTGGTAGTATGGGTATTTGAAAGTATGTTTGGACCAGGATGGGGCACATTCAGACACATTTTTCAGTGGAAGTGGTCTTCTTATGAGAGCATTGAGGCTTGCATGTTTGTTTCAGGTGAGTGAAAATTCATTGGTAATGGTTTTGGTAACATGGCACAATTGTGTTGTATCTGTCTGCACTGATTGTCTAGTTAGTTTAATGTTGAATTACAAAATAAACTTACCTCAGGGCAGATAGCCCAGTTGTAGTTTTCAACCTGTTGAAAACTGTGGTGTCACAGGTGTAGGTCACAGTTTGGTTGCAGTTGCCAAATTTGGCAATCTTATTGTCACCTGCAACTTAAAAACCACAAGTGAAGCTGTACCTTATGGTCAACCTTAATTTCAAACCTATCCTCAAAGCTCCCCAACAACTTGATCTTCTCTATATCCTTGAAACCAACTCTTCTGGCTTCACAATTGATGCTGTTCTTATACAAAACATGATGATAAGCTTTATCTTATTGGTTACTATTCTGCTTCACCCTATCCTGCAAAATGAAACTATTCAACTTCTGATCAAGAACTTCTAGCTGTCATAAAATCATTATCACATTGGTGTTATCTACTTGAGGGAGCTAAATCATACCATTGTTATTAGATCCAATAATCAAGCTCACAAATATTTCATGACAAATCACTTTCTTTCTTGTTGTCAAGCTAGATGGTCCAAGTTCCTTAGTCACTTTGACTTCTGTACAGAACATATCCCTGGCAAATGTAATTGTGCTAATAGTTATCTCACCACCCTGATTATTTCCCTGAAGGTCCTGAAAATTTGGATAAAACTTTACTTTCTGAATCACACTTTATCAATGTGATCATTAATTTATCCTCTCCTAGATTTCTCAATTGACTTTGCTTTTCCTTCTCCTCATGTCCTGACATCTCTTCTAAATCTCCAATTCCTCTTCTCAATGGTCCCCCATAGATGGATTAGTCTACAATGCTAGAGAACACATAGTTGTGCCTGAGGTTGTCCCTTTGTCCATCACATTATAATCAGAAACCACTTCATGTCCTTATTCCCTCTATTCCTTGTGCAAGTGTATCCAAAATCATTCCAATTATTTCATATTATTCTTCAACTTCAATTTCTTCATTTCTTCATATAAATAGTATTTGATACATCCCAAAATGACAATAAAAATAGTTCTCATTCATCTACAGAGCTATGTTGACCTTCATCTTGTGTAATTGTGTGTACCTTCAAAAATTGTTCATTACGTCCTATGATATTGTGTATCTATTCCATTCTTATTTCTTGTCTTTGTGTAAAGTCATGCTACACTGCAGCTCCTTTAACATTGTTGCACTTCTTTGCATAACACTTTGTTAGTTTAGAGAGTGTCCCCAAGCCTAACTCACCTTACTTTTATGATCCTCATTTGTTTTCACTTCTATGAAGTCATTCATGTGATACTCATATATGGTACTCATATCAGTGAAACCCCTCAAGATTGATTACCAGTTACTAACACCTTCCTATTTTGATTATATCACTTCCATACTCTTGAAATGGACTATACTATTCTTCCTCATTAGCCTCACCTCATCACATGTGCTATAAGCACCCTGGCTTCCAAAATGATCAGAATGTCCAACTAGGTCACGCCTATCTCGGGTGATTTCAATCCCCCACTTGTATTGAGGTATAAAAAAGTCTAGATGCCCAGTGACATTGGCCTTTTTCGCCGATGCAAATTCTGGAGATATGCAAATGCTCCCAGCAGTGACATCGTGAAAGCAATGGTAAAATTCGTCACAATATTGAGCCTCATTAGGGTTTTCAAACAAATTGCCGCCAAAGGATAATATGAAATAAACTGAATGATTTTGGATTACTTGTGCAAGGAATAGAGGAAGTAAGGAACACATTTAAAAAAACTATAGACATGTAATTATTAGCAATCATGATGAAAATAGCAATAAGAAAAGGATAAAATCAATTTAGATTTCAATTCCTTCAATTCCTCATATAAAGAGTATTCAATACATCCTAAATAATAAGAAAAATAGTTCCTCTTCATCTACAGAGCTATGCTTAAGTTCTAAACTACCATCTACTATGACCTTTGTCTCATGCAATTGTATGCACCTTCGAAACTTATATATGACATATCTTGTCAGCATTGTGATCATCTTATTGGATGAGTAGCTAAGTGATTTGGCCTCATGTCTGATCTTCATGTGTAGTTGTGCTACATTGCAACTCCTTGATATTGTCATGCAGATCATTGTGCATCTTCATGTCAGTTTGGAGAGTGTCCCCAAGCCCAACTTGCATTGTTATTATGGTCCTCATTTGTTATCACTTCTATGAAGTCATTCACATGGTACACATATCACTGCCTTCAGAGATCAACCTTCAGTTCAGGCCAAGATAATAAAATTCTAGTGGGTATAACAAAAGAACTAATTCACATCACACAGCAACTCCAACTTTCTTCTTCAAGATCTCCTTTCCCAAGCAATTGGTGACATATGAATTTGCACCACAGATACAGAAATGACCTATAGCTAGTTAGATATGCAACAAGCTGTATTCCATCAAGGTTTTCAATTGTATTCACAGAGTGCAGTAGTGGATAAAGGGAACAATCTCAAATGACATCACAGTTTAATTGCCCTAACACTGGTTTATTAACTATCGAAGTCAGAATAAATGTATTTGAAAAATTTAGAATAAGAGCATTCCTGCTAATACACACTTGGCTATTCTGAGCTCTAAATCAAGATATCAGACACCTTCTAGCTATTCATTGAAACAGCCTTGGTGCTTCTTGAATTCACAATTGCTTACAATTACAACTCTGACCTCTGAATAGTCTCATGATTGTCTCTAACAAAGTCATGAAATACTACCAAGAAAACTTCAAATTGAACCAATCTCCCTGTTGTCAGGCAAATGTTTACCTTTCACTTACTTAGTTCCTGGATGAATTAGCTATTTTAGTAGAATTAATTTCTTTCTTCCTCTTGCCCCCTTTCTCCTTCCTTTGTTATAGGATAGTGTTTCTTTCCAAGTGTTTCAGGTCAGTTTTCCATGTGATTTTTCATGATTCATACTTGATTGCCTAAGTACATTCTTGATCAGTGACCTTTGTTGTAGTAGTTTTCAACTTCTATACTATATTGAAGTTTGTAGACCTACATCTTCACTTTCTTCACACCTATTACCAGTAATTGTGTTTAGATTTAGTGTCTAGCCCAACTGCTTATATATCACTTAATATTGGGGAGTATATCAGCCCTGATATCATTTCTGATATCATTCCATATATCCATCCAAAGTCGCTGCATCACAGTTTGGAACCATGGTGGTGCTACAGCTGTGGATGAAGTCAGACAACATTCCTTTGAAGGTGATAAGGTACCTTAGGGCCAGCTGCTGCCACTGCCATCACTTGTGTGACAACACTGTGCTCATACAGAATAGCGTTGTAGTGATTGTTGAGCATACATTACACACTAGAGGCCACCTAGCTAGAAACCTATTTAGAATTTAACACAGAACAACCACTGTGATATTCATACCAATGTTCACATCCACACTCCTGTGGTACAATTGAGCTTTGAGCACATTGTGCATGGTAGGGGAGAAGACTGGTGCAGTGGGCAGATGCACATTAGGATCATTTGGTGGCAATAGAAGTGCAACTGGTGGAGGATTAGAGAGTGGTTGAGGCAGAGAAGGAAGTGCAGTCATTTTGACAAGGTGATCAAAGGTGTTGAGTAGCAAGCTGGTATTATTGGTGGAGGTAGAGAAGGAAAGGGAAATTGACAAAGCAGTAAGTTGTATATCATATGTGTAGTTTTATTGATCAGATAACAATTATGACTTACAGATGACAACAGGTAGAAATAAGAAGTAGTTGGTATCAGGTGACTATTGGAATCAAGTATGGTGGACATTGATGCCTGGGAGGATGTTATTAACTATTTTACCAGAGTTTGTGCAAGCAAGGACAATAGAACTGAAGATCATTCTCATATGTGTTATGGATCACTTCAACAGTGGGCTCCAGCAATGATCAACTTAACTAGGGGCTCCAGTGGGGAGAAAATCAGCTTCATTGTTGCTTATAGCTAATTCAACACTGCTAAAGAGGAGTGTTCAAGGTCTAGTATTACAGCAAACTATGGGGGGTTACCAAAAACCAGATGGGTCAGCCCAAAAACTGGACTAAATGTAAGGAGGAGAAAAAAGGAAACTGTTAGATCACTTCAACAGCAGGCTTTGGCAACAATCAACTTGACTAGGGGTCAGTTTCAGATGGAGGAAAAGCAGCTTTCCTATTGCTTCCAGACTAACACCTAAGACAATACTGCTATGAGAGGGTTTTGAGGTCTAGTGCAAGCTGTGGAGGTTACCCAAAGCCAGATGGGTTAGCCCAAAAACCAGACTAAATGTAAGAAAAGGAAAAGAAGAACAAGTCCAAACCAACTACAAGAACAATACAAATAGTGACTGGCCTTGAGGGCAGTCATAGAGAAGTCCAGTCATGACACTACAGCATGTCTAACTATGACATGTGCTCATCATGATGCAGATATGAGGCATCCTCATCTCAATGCTCTTGTGATCCAACTGGAGGCCTGGATGTCATTGGGGGATCGAGAAGGTCCAGATGACTTAGATGATCTGTCATAAGATCATGTGATATACAGCATTACTGATTTGGAGCATACACTTGCTGCAATTGGCAAGTAGGTGATCTGGCAAGTGTATGGCATTGGTCAGGTTTGAGAAAGGCATTATGCAGTGTGGGATTTGTGAAGGGAGTGTCCTGGGGTAGTATAGCAGTGAAGTCAGCATGAAATAAAACAAAGAAGTGTTATTATGCAATGTGATAAGTGGAAGATTTTACTTCAGAGAGAAGATGGAGATAAGATAAGTGTTACATTTTCCAACCCCACTTCCAACTCTAATGCCTGCCATGATGATTTCATATTACCATACCTTCCTTTTTCATTTTCATTTGTCCTTTGTCTTCTTTTGGATATTGTTGTTCATTCTTGTTCTTGTTTTGTTAGAGTCATGCAGACAACTCCAGATGGAGTGGAGTTCGTTGGAGGATCGGAGGTGCGAACTCTTGAAGTAGGTTAACTACTTCCTTAAGCCGTACTGAGTAGGCACGAAGTGGAGCAGAGTTAGTCCAGAGGTCCAGACTAAGGATGGAGGATAGTGAGCTTAAGGCAAAGCCTTAAGTTTGAGAGCAAAGGAGACAGAGGGTACTCTAGTCAATTTTCAGAACAAAGATACAGAACATAGTAGTTCTAGCTTATATACTAGTAAACTAATTGTTATGTCCTTGGTGATGAAAAGATAATAGGAACTCTGGCAGGAGTACTGGAGTTAGGAGAAAGATAAAAGAGACAAAAGGTTGCTACATACAGTGACAAGTAAACAAAAGGGGGGAGACAGATAGGAGTGCAAAAGAAGATGAGATAAGAATGAAATGGAAAAGTCTGGAGTGGAGATGGCCGGAGTTCATCACATCAGAGTACATCAGAGTTGCATGAATATGACATGTTTTCTCTTTATCCTTCTAGAATAATCCAGACCAACCATGGAAACATCCCCATGTGACCTTGCTGTACCCGAATAGTCTCCTTGCTGATGGATGTCATTGCCACTGTCTTTTCATACCCACAACCCATGCGGGTTACCCACACCCATGCCATTGCCTAGGTACAAGTATAGGCTACAATGATCATTCAGCGTGTTTAATAACCAATCATACTAGTGACTTACTTTGGGGGGGTGCATCACTTCTCTCTCTCCCTTTTCCCTTGTCTTTCCCTTGTCCACATGACCTTTGCTGGGAGCCAGCTTCCTCGGCATGCTCCGCCCTTGCTTCCTCTCCCCCAACCAGTTCACTCCATTCCAGTAACACCCTTGCATTGCATTGCAACACCTCTTGCACTGTGGATCCTTCTCATCAAAAAGGCATGCAACATCGGCGGCCCTTGCTGCATGGCAGTGGTCACACTGCATATTCCTGATGAGTATGGGTGAAGGATACAAGTTTACCAACTACTTACCTTTCCTTGAACCTGACAGAGGCCCTTGTCAGAACCAACCTTCCTCCACTTCTTCGACAGCCCTCCCTGCCCTTTGTCTTCCATTTCAAGCCCCACCTCCTCTTCTCCCTGTGTCCCCACTTCGGTCTCACTGTCCCCATCCCCCTTGGTCAATTCCATCATCAGCGTGGCCATCTTCTCCTGTGTGATCTCCTTGCAAACCTTGGCGTGCTCCTTCTTCTCTGCAGCTCTGTCTGTGGCCTCCTTTGCAAGCCTTGCCTGCTCCAACTCAATCTCACGGGCCTTCTTCTGCTTGGCTTCAAGCACTTCCTGCACTTTCCATTCCACCTCAGCCTGCTCACTCACCTTCTTCACTTCTTCTCAAGCCTTCATCACTTCTTCTCGAGCCTTCATCACCTTACTGTGCAGCCTCAGGAGCAAGATCTCCCCACCCCATTGGAGTGCCTTCTCATCCTCAATGAAGTCCAGCACCATGATGGTGCTCCTCCGCATCTCCTTGACATCCTTGCTTCCCTGCATTGGCCCAATCATTCATTCAAACTTGAGGTAATTTGTGCTAGGTGTTCAGAAGCAGTCAGCGAAATGGTTAGCACAGCTATGATGACTTACCAGAAGTTCCTCAAAATCCTGCCCCCATGTGACCCACTCTTCTTTGGCAGCGCCCTCCATGGGTTTCGCATCCAAATGCATCCTGAGAGCCTTGAGAGCAGTGGCAACAAATTCAATCATGGTGTTTGGCATTGTACAAGTTGGTGGTAGTCGAAGATGAAGGTTAGCAAACATTGACATGTTGCTCTCTGTTTATGAGTCAAACTTGCACATGACTTTCCCACAGCTCACATGATTGACTGAGGACAGTCAAGATTTCAGTGAGGAGGAGAAATGATATGCAGCTTCTCGGCATGGAAACCCTCATATGGCCATTCCTAACTTTCCTATGACTCTTCCATGTCCAGCATACATGTGAAACATCCATGCACCATGCATGACCTGCACAACTTATGCCAAGTTATGCACACATGGCTTTGACATTCTCCCTATATATTAACCACGTTGTAGATGCGGGTTCTTGGTGGCTTCGGAACAATATAAAGAAATATGATCCTAACCAGAGGGGTGTCAGCATAGAAGTGACTGTGGATAATCAGTGTCAGGGATAATAGTAAAGGAAGGAAATGTAAGTAAAAGTAAAGCCGCCACGTAAAACTGGACTAATAATAACAAACCCGGCAATGAACAGACTGAAAACGGATACATAACAACGAACCCGACAATGCCGACAATGTCGGGTACGGCGGGTTGGGTTGGGTTGGGTTGGGTTGGGTCGGGTTGGAAACGGTGAATGAGTAAGGGAACAATGATAAAGACGATGAAATGAACTATAATAATCTAAGGGTTTACAAGGACGAGCATTTGAAGTGATTAAAATGGTTCTGACTATGAGGGAAACGGGGACTAATGGTATATTTTTTTGTACGGTTGTCGGGGACCATTTTTATAGTACATGTGTGTGTAGCTACTTTCGGACATGTCTACTTTGGCTGATAGAAACTACAAAGAAAAGATGGAATGGAGATGTGGAAAGGGGGGTTGCAATGCGACGAAGACAGGAAAATGGAGGGGAAAACGAATATGCAAGGAAAAGATCTAAAAAGTCCTACATATCTCTGAAAGGACAAGGGGATGCATAAATAAGGTAAGTCCGAAGTCAGGGATTGAGTCCGATGAGATCCATCTCCTATAATTAGAACTCCGGGGCTTCTGAGGCTGCCGGATTTGGTCCAAAAGCGGCCATCACAAAGCGGCATGTGTCGGGTCACATCGGTCACATCAGGTCAGGTCACGTCGGGTTATGTTGGGTTCGAATGCGAGTTGAATGGAGGCATCGGGTTCGTCCGGATTCGTAATATATTGAGGATACGGACTCAGAGGGATGTCGACCCTCTACAACGTGACCCAGTCTCAACATGATGAACCACCACCGTTAAACATGTCCTACACATTCAGACACCGAGTCCGATGCAAGAAATGTAATTCGCCCGGTCTCTTCTCTTCCTTTCACTGACTTTCATGTGATATTTGCCTTATTTGAAATCCTTTGTTATTCTGTTGCCATTTCGTCACTTTCATGCGATATCTCACCGTGTTTCTATTTCATTCATCCACCCTTAAACCCCTATCCTTTTAAAGTATAAAGAATGTCCTGTCGTAGCAAAAAGAATGAAGAACCCAGTTCTCCCCTCTATACCAGTTTGTGTTGTAGCTCTAAAAAACCAATCATTGCCACTCAATCTGCATCTCTTCTCATTGCATACTCTCCGCTATCATGACCTAAGTCGTAGCAGAGAATCTTTGTCTTGTTGCATCAACACCATGTATTGCGCTGTCATCTAGGACATCCAGCTAAGTCTTCCAACCTTTGTTATCACTGCATTATGACATCACATCATCTTGCATTTGTCTGTGTATATTTCTTTGATCACGTGTTTCATTGCATTACTGTTGGGAGTGTCCCAAGTACCGTTCGCACCTTTGCGACATGTTCCTCTTTTATTACCTCTTCATCCTTGGTCATAAATGTAGAAACTGTATCATTGTCATCATCATCATTGTCGTCGTCATCGTCGAAGTGGTGGTGGTGGCCATTGACTGGTAACTTTCTGTAAGTGTGAGTTAGTGTTGAATAAATACAATAAAATGAAACATATGTGGCAGGGTACTCCCTGCCACCCATTTTGTCCACCACAGGTGCTGCATTGTTCTCATTTGGCATATGTTGTGGGCATTGTTGGTGGTTGCAGATTGACTTTGGTGACTTTGGAAATCAGCCAAATGGCCAACTTAGGACTGTCGGTTTGTGGTTCAAACTCAGTTTGAAACTGTTTCGGCCTGCAGCCAAATCTTCAAACTGGAGACTGAACGGTTCGGTCTCAGCTGAAATTCCCAAACCAAAACCAAAACCAAAACCAGTGGTTTCAGTTTGGTCTAAACTGGTGTGACAGTGAGTGTCAGTATAGATCTGGATGGGAATCTACAGAAAGGGGAGATCAGCTAAGAAGTTATCTGAGGAGTTTAGTTTTCTATCGAGCAGTCTAATCAATCCAACCCGAATCCAGGGGTTCTGGAACAAAGGGGAAGTAAGGGGAAAGGCCAAAGAGTATAGAACTAAAGTGCAATGATAACTTGTGCAGTGGAATGATAACCTGTATTCTTCTATATGGTTTTGTAGTGTAAATGTACAACTTTTATACTACTGTAAGTAACTATGTGCTACAAGTGAAGGCTGAAAGTGATAGGGGACGAGTGGAGAGGAGGATGGGAGGTGGGTGCTATGTACTAGGGAACAGGAAACAAAGATATATGATATACAAATAGAAACACACTATTTCTGGGTCATTAGGAACATCACATCGTGAGCAGGAACAATTCTGGAGTTGGAATCCAGAGCAGCATCATTAGAGAGGACCGGAATTGGGCAGAATCAATGATATTGGATTGGAAATGGACAGGAACAGAGTGGAATATGAAGAGGAAACAGATCCACACAATCTGGAGCCTCTACAGTGGATCCATATCCTCATCATGTCCCACACCATTCCCATCCATTTCCACTCTGATATCATCAATTCCACTTGATACCACTCTTTTCCCTCAGTTTTGCTCCAGATTCCATCTCCAGAATCATTCCTATTGATGATGCAGTGTACCTAACAAACCAGAATCAGTATGTATATAGTCCTGTATCTAATATCTTCATTTCCTGTCTCTCAGTACATAGGTCTTTCCTCCTGTCCCCCTCTCTACTTCTGTTACGGATCGCTTCTGCAGCGGTCTCCGGCAACAATCAACTTAACTGGGAGGTGGTTTCCAGAGGAGAGAAGAGCAGCTTTCATTATTGCTTACAGCTAAGACAACACTGCTAAGAGGGGGGGTCAAGGTCTGATGTCATTGCGAGCTGTGGGGGTTACCCAATACAAGATGAGTCTGCCCCAAGAACCAGACTAAACGTAAGGAAAAGAAAGAAGAAAAGGTCCGAACCAACAACAAGAACAGTAGATATAGTGACTGATCTTGAGGGGAGGTAAATGGGAATACAACCATGAAGCGACAACATGTCCAACTACACCATATGTTCACCATGAGGCATACATGAGGCATCCTCATGTCGATGTTCTCGCGATCCAACTGGAGGCCTGGGTGTCATTGAGGATAGAAGAGGTTTGGATGACTCGGATGATTTGTCATCGGATCGTGTGATGCACAGAATTGCCTATTCGGGGTCTACACTTGCTATAATGGGCAAATGTGCAGTCTGGCAAGTGCAATGCACAGTCGGGTCAAAGAGGGGTATCGTCCAGTGTGGGATTGGTGAAGGGAGTGTCTTGAGGTAGTGTGGATATAGCAGCACGGTTAGTATGAAAGAAAACAAAGGAATGTATAGAGGGAAAACCAACTAAGACAGTGGGCTAGTCGAGGTCAGACATGCGAACAGCATAAGTTGTACCAGATGATGATGTTTGTGTCAATGACGTATCGAGGGGCGATGTCTTGTCCTGTGTGTGGAACAATGCAGTCCACCTGATGTTGGTAATTGTCCAAGAAAGGGTATTGTTGTAAATGAGTGTGGGAGGTATCAAGGTTATGGATGGAAAAGGATAAATGAACGTTGTAGAGGGTCGACGTCCCTCTGAGTCCGTATCATCAATATATCACGAATCTGGACCAACCCGTTGCCGCCATTCGACTTGCATTCGAACCCAACGTAACCCGACGTGACGTGACATGACGTGACCCGACGTGACCGACATAACCCAACACATGCCGCTTTGTGACGGCCGCTTTTGGGCTAAATCCAGCAGCCTCAAACGCCTCGGAGTTCCAATTCCAGGAGATGGATCTCTTCGGACTCAATCCCCGACTTCGGATTTACTTTATTTATGCATCCCCTCGTCCTTTCGGAGATATGTAGGACTTTCTAGATCTTTTCCTTGCATATTCGTTTTCCCCTCCATTTCCTGTCTTCGTTGCTTTGCAACCCCCCTTTCCACATCCCCATTCCAACCTTTCTTTGTAGCTTACCATCGGCCGAAGTAGACATGTCCGAAAGTAGATTACTGTTTCCTGTACTATAAAAACGGTCCCCGACGACCGTACAAAATAAGATACCATTAGTCCCCGTTTCCCTTTAGTCAGAATCACCTTTTAATCCCTTCAAATGCTCATCCATGTAGATCCTTAGCTTTTTATAGTTCACTTCGTCGTCTTTATCGTTGTTTCCATATATTCGTTCATCGTTTCCAACCCGACCCGACCCGACCCGCCGTACCCGACATCATCGGCATCGTCGGGTTCTTTATTATTTGTCCGTTTTCACTCCGTTCATCGCCGGCTTCGTCGTTATTAGTCCAGTTTTACGCGGCGGCTTTACTTTTACTAACATTCCCTTCTTTTTACTTCTATTCCCGACACTGATTTATCCAGTCACTTCTACGCTGACACCCTCTGGTTAGGATTATTATTATTTCTTCTTTATATAGTTCCGAAGCCACCAAGAACCCGCATCTACATCTGGAGCCCACTGCGAGGATAATTCAGTGTCATCATTCATTCATTCCATAACCCTACACTTTCCTTTCGTCATTTCGAAATAACCCTTGCCGCAGCACTCTACACATCCGACTCCCGTTACCCGACCTCTTTACATCCGACATCCGATGCCTCGACAATCCAATCGCCAACTGCCACACTATCATTTGGGTTTGATTCTCATAATATTTTCTCTTCTTTAACGACTACGATTGTCTAGTATCACGTCCAACTTCGAACCCGCTCTTGCGCGGCCGACCCAACGGCCGTTTACCGCTTTAGGAACCTTGCACAGCCACGACCCGATACGCCCTCGTTTGTCGCTCAACGACTCGAACCTCGTCACATCCACCATCCACGCTCGTTTATAGATCCCCAACACGCTCGGAATCCCACTCCCCACCGATAACCGTCGAAAAACCGCGACCGGAAAGCCCCAACGACCCGCCCAACAACACTCGTGCGTCAAACACGACTCGGAACAGACGGAGCGCCATGCAACGGGTTTAGCCTGTGCACCCCCAGCCGCTCGCGTCTAAGAACTCGCACTTGTCACCGAATACAAGCCCTGACACGCCCCCATCGTCTGAGCCCGCGAAGTTACCAGCAAAACACGTCAGCGCCTTTCACGAGTCTGTGCGAGCAGCCCCGCCGCGATCGAGCCCTCAACACCGTGCTACAGCCTCACGACGCCATTCGCAAGGTCTTACGAGCCGTCTCCGCCATTATCGAGTCCCCAACGCGTCGCCACGTCATCCCAGCTCATGCACCCGCCTATTCGACATACCCGGCCGCTCACGCCCTCGTTGCTACCCCCACGCAGCCTCGTATGGCTCTCCGAGTCCCCACAGCGCCCTTCGCGAGCCCACACGAGTCGTCTTCGCCGTTATCGACGCTCCCACAGTGTCCCACGTCACCCCGCTTCGTGCCCCCGCCTATTCGACATCCCGGCCGCTTACGCCCTCGTTGGACCTCCCCGTCGCCTCGCACCGCTTCCTATGGCCCCACGACGCCAGCTGCGAGCCCTCACGAGCCGTTCTCAACGCCCAACGCATCACCACGTCATCCTTCCTCGTGTCCCCACGTACTCGACATCCCCGGCCGCTCACGTCCTCGTTGGACCATCCGCCGCTTCGTACAGCCTCCCAGAGCCCCACACCGTCGTTCGTAAGCCAGTACAGGCCGTCCTCGCCATTATCGATGCCCCACGCCGCGCCACGTCACCCGGCTTCGTGCCCCAGCTAAGTCGACGTCTCCGGCCGCTTACGCCCTCGTTGGACCTTCCCGTTGCCTCGTACCGTTTCCTACAGCCCCACGACACCACTCGCGAGCCCTCACGAGCCATCCTCGCCGTCATCGACCCCTCACGCGTCACCACGTCATCCTTCTTCGTGTCCCCCGTACTCGACATCCCCGGCCGCTCACGTCCCCGTTGAGCCACCCGCCGCCTCGTACCGCATCCCAGGACCACACATCATCCGTCGTGACGCCGTACAAGTAGTCCTCGCCGCCCTCGAGCCATCAACAACATGCCACGTCACTCGACATCATACCCACCATCCGAGGCCAACGACCGCCGCGTACAACCACCCCCACGTTCTCGTTCATGCCCCCGCACCTCTGGATGGCCCTCACCCGTCCCAAACGACTCCGCTCTCGTCCCTCGTCGTCCCACACAAGCGGCCACGTCACCCCCGTCGACCTCCATTCTCGACCCCCAGCCGTCCCCATCCTCGTCCACTCCCCTTCGACCACCTACGCCCTCGACCAACCCCACGACGCTCCTCAAGTCCGTTCGCGAGCCCAAACAAAGCCCCCGTTGGGTTACGCCCGCGAAACTGTGACCACCGGCCGCCCAAACCCGTTCCACAACCCGACGAACCATTGTCAAATCCCCACGCAACTATCCGCCACGAAAGCATCACGAAGACGCCACCCGTATCACCCCAATCCATCACCCAGTCCACGTCGTCTCACCCGCCCACGTCATCCGCCCCGTCTCCAACATCGCCCTACACCATACCGTCAGTATTGACCACTCATTTACCGCTTCCCCAAACTCCAGCACCCTCGAACGACCTCACGCAACCCCGACCCACGTCACGCAACACCACGTCCCGTCGTATCCGCTCAAGTCATCCGCCTCCGTCGCCCAACGTCGTCCTATCCCGTACCGCCACACCCGACCAACCGTTTCCCACTCCCTCGACCTTTTGCCACCTCGAACGGTCCCTACGTAGCCACGGTCGACCCCGCGCAGTTCCGTGTTCGCCTCCGTCGCCCCAAAAACGAGTCTCTCCGCTAGTCAAGACACCTCCGTTGTCGGATCTACCATCCGGAATGCCCCAAAACGCGTCGATGGCACCCGAAGCACAGACCTAACGCCCTGCATGTCCATGCCGCCCCCGTCAGTGATCTAGCCTCATCGTCGTCACCATATGTACCCGACGTCAGACCCCACATCCGCCCTCTAACCCGTTCCCATTCTCGACATAGCCACCACCGCATTCCGTCAAAGCAAACACCCGACTACGAGTCCGGACGCGTTCCCATTACCCAACTACGATTCCGCGGCATCCGCTTCCGATTCCGGCTCAATTTGAGCAGCGGTGCTCAATTCGAGCATCTGGTTCCGGTTCCGGTTTCACATCCCGTACCCGCCACCTTCGCACCCCCATACCCACCGAACCCGACCCTACGAAAACCCGTCACCGTCCATCAGCATAAGAAATATATACATAGATAGATTAAATAAATAAAAAGAAAGAAAAACGTCAGAGATAAAAGAAAGATAAAAAGAAATACACTCGTTCCCGACACACCCGACACCCGCATAATACACCCGATGTACCCGACACACCCGCTTATGAATCCGTCACACTCAGCAAACCCGTTTACGAACCCGCCGCACCCGTTTACGAACCCGCCGCACCTGCTTACGACGCACCGCTTCACTCATTCCCCACGCACCCGACTCATCCGCTCACGCACCCGCATTCCACCTGTTGACATCGCTCTCCGCTTTCCATGACCCACCGTTTCCGCCACCATTTCGACCCAGACACAACGTTCCCTGTCTAGGCTTCGATTCCCAACCCACCCAACTTTATATTTCAGTTCCATGGGGGAGAATGCTTCCCCACGGGTCCAAGCCGGTGCTGAACCGCCTAGTATGAGGCTGATTTCACATCCGTTGATTATCGCCCCCATATTAGTATTGACATATCGAACCTCTGCCATCGTCTATCGAACCTCCGCCGCCGTCTATCGAACCTCCGCCATCGTATATTGAACCTCCGTCATCGTCCATCGAACCTCCGTTTTCGTCATATCGTCTATCGAACCTCCGCCATCGTATATCGAACCTCCGCCATTGTATATTGAACCTCCGTCGTCGTCCATCGAACCTCCGTTTTCGTCATATCGTATCGAACCTCCGCCATCATATATCGAACCTCCGTCGTCGTCTATCGAACCTCCGTTTTCATCATATCGTATTGAACAACCACCGTCGTCATATCATGTCTACCCCTACGCCACCGTTTCCACCACTCGTTGACACAGCCACCAAAGCTGCCGACCCTAACTCGACCCGCCTAGATCGTCTTTGTCATCCGCTTGTGTTTTATTTCGTTTCCGCTCCTGCCTTACTCGTCTCCGTCACCCGCCCCCAATCCTATGTCACGTTTAGTTTTATCCCGACTTGATTTCTATCGTGTCCCTTCCTTTCCGATCACCGGCATTTATTCCCTTTTATCTATTTTGCATTTCCGCTGCATATTTGTCCCACCCTTATAGCTTTCCGCTGTTTCCTTCATTTCCGCTTGGTTATATTGTCACTATAGTTTCTTTTCTATGTATTTCCAGACACCGGCATCACCCACCTTTGTTCTCCACCCTCCGACTCTTCACTAGTCACCACCCGCTCTCCCCCTTCGCATTGTCCACAACCCACCTCGTCCCGTCGAACCCAATTCCACAACCACCACGTCGGCCTCATCTCACGCATCCGAGTCCCGAGTCCATGTAGTATCGACCAGGGATGGTCTTTATTTAAAGTACCCTGGAGATGTAGAGGGTCGACGTCCCTCTGAGTCCGTATCATCAATATATCACGAATCTGGACCAACCCGTTGCCGCCATTCGACTTGCATTCGAACCCAACGTAACCCGACGTGACGTGACATGACGTGACCCGACGTGACCGACATAACCCGACACATGCCGCTTTGTGACGGCCGCTTTTGGGCTAAATCCAGCAGCCTCAAACGCCTCGGAGTTCCAATTCCAGGAGATGGATCTCTTCGGACTCAATCCCCGACTTCGGATTTACTTTATTTATGCATCCCCTCGTCCTTTCGGAGATATGTAGGACTTTCTAGATCTTTTCCTTGCATATTCGTTTTCCCCTCCATTTCCTGTCTTCGTTGCTTTGCAACCCCCCTTTCCACATCCCCATTCCAACCTTTCTTTGTAGCTTACCATCGGCCGAAGTAGACATGTCCGAAAGTAGATTACTGTTTCCTGTACTATAAAAACGGTCCCCGACGACCGTACAAAATAAGATACCATTAGTCCCCGTTTCCCTTTAGTCAGAATCACCTTTTAATCCCTTCAAATGCTCATCCACGTAGATCCTTAGCTTTTTATAGTTCACTTCGTCGTCTTTATCATTGTTTCCATATATTCGTTCATCGTTTCCAACCCGACCCGACCCGACCCGCCGTACCCGACATCGTCGGCATCGTCGGGTTCTTTATTATTTGTCCGTTTTCACTCCGTTCATCGCCGGCTTCGTCGTTATTAGTCCAGTTTTACGCGGCGGCTTTACTTTTACTAACATTCCCTTCTTTTTACTTCTATTCCTGACACTGATTTATCCAGTCACTTCTACGCTGACACCCTCTGGTTAGGATTATTATTATTTCTTCTTTATATAGTTCCGAAGCCACCAAGAACCCGCATCTACAACGTGGGTCCAGGTTTCAAGTCATGGAATGAGTGACAAGCTGTGGCAATAAGATGTCGTGTGAACAATACATAATAGGGGTCGGTTCACTGTATTGGGAAGTTGTATGGTCTGTGGTCAAAGTCTGAAGGTATGTGCTTCGGCAATGGTCAGATTGGAGGGAACAGTGACATGTTGTATGATCAAGGATTGTTCAGAGTGCACAAGCAGGTGAGGAATGTCGTCGGATCGTCAGGGAGGATAATGGTAGGCACGGAATATGAAAGCGGAAACCAAATATCCAGGTATGGCAATTGTCAATTACGTCGTGAGATATTGTCAAGGTGGAAGTCAGAAGTATCAATGGCAGAAGGGTTTCGGTACCGATGCCAAAGATAGATCATAACAAGGTAAAAACCGATAAGGAAAATGATACCAATGCTGCCAATGATGATTACAGTAATTAGCTGTGTTGGGAGTACAGCCATTGTGTATCAGTTTGTCGTGGGACAAAGTAAACAAATGTCAGGGCGAGGGAAAAGACAATAGCGATGATGTCCATCAGCAAGGAGACTATTCGGGTAGAGCAAGGTCACATGGGATATGTCCATGGTCGGTCTGGATTGTTCTAGAAGAAAGGATAAAAAGGAAACAAGGACAAGAATAAACAATGATGTCCAAAAGAAGACAAAAGGCAAAAGGGGACAAAAAAGGAAGGTGTGGCAAAGCGGAATCGTCATGGTGGGTGATGGAGTTGGAATCGGAGTTGTGCAGTTGTAAAATGTAACAGGGAAACCATCGCCTAAGAAATATTTACCAGGTGGGATATGTAGATCATGGGTTGTTGCATCTTCAAACAACCGGGCATCCGTTGTGGTGCCTTCCCAGCCAGTGAGCGAATAGATGATTTTTGAATCAAAGGAACAACCAAATAAATGGTTTTGAGAGAGGAAGCCTTTGCAGTGGCAGTGGAATGCTTGCTCGGATGCTTGTGGGGTGCTGTGGATGTGAGAGCCATCCAAGGCTCCTACTGCATCCTTAAAATATGGGTAAAACTTGGGGTTTTGGTGTATCTTGGAAGGAACATGGTCCTGTGCTTTCGGTTGACAAACATGTCATGTATAGAGGGGTGCAGAAGAGAATATATTTAGCATTTTGCAGAAATATCTGCCAAAAGGCTTGAGATCTTTTTTTTATGATCAGAATGGCAATTCACCTTGACATTGTCTTATTTGCACATTGGAAATGTTCACCTGCATGCCAGATCAACAATCCAGTGACAGAAATGTATAGAAAAATCACCAGTTGCTCTTCCAGGGTGATGGAATAAGAATCTCCATATCCAAGTTCACAAAACTCATCTATGATGGCGAGGAAGATATGTTTATGCATACCTAATTCACAGCAGATGCGTTCTGGGTGGCCAGTGAGCAGTTCGAGGACCCAGGCATGACCGGAGAGGGCAGATGTGTGCTACTGGTGCTGAGAATATAGCATTTCTATGATGCCAGAAGTAGCGTTCAAGATGATACTAATGTTACGGATCGCTTCTGCAGCAGGCTCCAGCAACAATCAACTTAACTGGGAGGCAGTTTCCAGAGGAGAGAACAGCAGTTTTCATTGTTGCTTACAACTAAGACAACACTGCTAAGAGAGGGGGAGTCATGGTCTAAAGTCATTGCAAGCTGTGGGGGTTACCCAAGACAAGGGGGTATGTCCCAAGAACCAGACTAAACATAAAGAAGAGAAAAGAAGAAAAAGTCCAAACTAACTACAAGAACAGTAGATATAGTGACTGGTCTTGAGGGGAGGTAAATAGAAGTCCAACCATGAGGCTACAGTAAGTCCAACTACACCATGTGTTCACCATGAGGCAGACATGAGGTGTCCTCATGTGGAAGTTCTTGCGATCCAACTGGAGGCCCAGGTATCATTGAAAGATAGGAGAGGTCCAGATGACTCAGATAATTTGTCATCGGATCATGTGATATGCAGCATTGCCAATTCAGGGTCTACACTTGCTGTAACGGTGCAGCAGTTGCTGCTAGCCCCTAGGACCCCGGAGACCCTTAGCCAGTAGATTCCAGGGTTTTCTCTTGCTTTCCCCTCCCCGCTGCGACTCCCCCTGAGTCTTCCCCTGAGAGGTCTGGAGATCCCCTCTCCAACGAGCAAGTGCGCAGTCTGGCAAATGCATTGCATGGTCAGGTTGGAGAGAGGCATTTTCCAGTGTGGGATTGGTGAAGGGAGTGTCTTGGGGTAGTGTGGATATAGCAGCAAGGTCGGTATGAAAGAAAACAAAGGAATGTGTTAGGAGAAAACCAACTAGGATGGTGGGATAGTCAAGGTCAGACATGTGAACAGCATAAGCTGTACCAGATGACAATATCTGTGTAAATGATGTATCGAGGAGTGATGTCTTGTCCTGGTGTGGAACAATGACATCCACTTGATGTCAGTATTCATCCAAGAAAGGGTATTGTTGTAAACGAGTGTGGGAGGTATCAAGGTTACAGATGGAAAGGGATAAATGAATGTGGGTCCAGGTTTTGAGTCATGGCACAGGTGACAGGCTGTGGGAACAAGTCGTCAGGTACTGCATTGAAGCGATAATGTGAACAATACACAATATGGGTTGGTTCACTGTATTGGGAAGTTGTATGGTCTGTGGTTGAAGTATGAAGGTGTGTGTGCTTCAGCAATGGTTGGATTGGAGGGAACAGTGAAATGTCTTGTGGTCAAGGATTGTTCAGAGTATGCATGCAGGTGAGGAATGTCATCGGATGATCAGGGAGGATAATGGTAGGCACAGAATACGAAAGTGGAAACCATATATCCAGGAATGGAAACTGTCAATTATGTGTTGGTATACTGTCAAGGCAGATGTCAGTTTCATCAGTGAAGGAAGGTTGCCTTTTCCAGAGGCAAATCATGATGATGTAGAAACCAATCAGGAAGGTGATTGCTATGGCACCAATGATCATCACAGTTATGAACTGTTTGGTGAGGATAGCCATTGTGAGTTGGTTTGGGAAGACAGTATGTCATACAGCGAAGACAATGGAAGTGACGTCCGTTGGCAAGGCAACTATTCAGGTGCAGCAAGGTCACATGGAGATGTGTCCATGGTTGGTCTGGATTGTTCTAGAAGAAAGGAAGAAAAGGGAACAAGAACAAGAATAAACAATGATGTCCAAAAGAAGGCAAATGGCAAATGGGAACACAAAAGGAAGGTGTGGTAATGTGGAATCATCATGGCAGGTACCAGAGTTGGAATCAGAGTTGCAGAGTTGAAAAACATAACAACTAACAACAAGGAGGACGATATGGTGAATGCGTTGCCGCATTTCAAGTCTTTGTTGGTGGTCCATGAGAGAGACTATCAACAAGTAATCATATTTATTGATACAAGTGCTGCCTGCAATAAGTCTGAATCTCTGCCTAACGTAAACCGGCATATTCCTCACTTCCGAGATGATGTTGGTCTAATTTGGGGTAGCCGAACAAGCTCTAAACAGGGAAGTGAGCATTCATGCATCAGGAAAAGGCCTGGTCACTTAGTCACACTTTGTCAACTTAGTCACAAATGCTAAGGCAGATAAGGACTATAAGCTAGGTTAAGAACACTAAGAACAAAATAAGAACATGTATAAATTTTGTATATCACTAAGTGTATTAAGGTAAATAGTACCCGGCCCATCAGGAAAACAGGGCTGCGAAATGCGTCGAAAATGCAAAGTCCACACTTTGGCTTTATTTGTTTGTGGTTCGTTTTAAACCACAAAGGTGAGCACTCACTGGCTCTCTAGATCTTAAACAACCCCCGACCTCCTTCTCCACCAGTGACCATGGCGAGGACCCAATGGCGGCACCACCACCACCACCACCACCACCACCATGATGCAACGGTTGCAACACCAGCGGCGGCAGCGATGCAACAGCAGCAACGCAACAACAGCAATACCCACCACCACCACTGATGGCAGCGATGCAATGGCAGCAACACCACCACTGGCGGCAACAATGGTGGCAACACCACAACCACCACTGGCAGCAACAACAGCGGCAACACCACCACCACCCCCTCCAACACCACCAGTGACAGCGGCAGCACAACAGCAGCAACACCACCACCCCCTCCAACACCACTAGTGACGGCGGCGATGCAACGGCAGCAACACCACCACCACCACCTCCAACACCACCAGCAGCGACGGCGGCAGCACAACGGCAGCAACACCACAACCCCCCCAACACCAGCAGCGATGGCGGTGGCACAACGGCAGCAACACCACCCGCAGCGATGGCGGCGGCACAACAGCAGCAACACCACCTCCTCCAACACCACCAGTGACGGCAGCAACACCACCACCACCCCCTCCAACACCACCAGTGACGGCAGCGGCACTACAGCAACACCACCACCACCACCACCCCCTCCAACACCACCAGTGACGGCAGCGGCACTACAGCAACACCACCACCACCACCACCCCCTCCAACACCACCAGTGACGGCAGCGGCACTACAGCAACACCACCACCACCACCACTGCGGCGGCCGCAACGCAATGGCTGCAGCACCTCCAGCAACACCAGCAATGCAACAGCAGCATCACCACCACCAGAGATGGCAGCAGCACAATGGTGGCAATACCAGAGCAGTAGAAATCATAGTACAAATGTATTAATTAGCTATAAAATATAATGCACTTTTTTATAATTCAACTGGAAAATAAGATAAGATTTACAGCCGTTTTAGTAATTCATGGCAGTAACTGGATTTTTTTTCATGAATTGAGAAATTTGGACTTAGTGGAATTTTCAGTGCTGAATCTTGTATCTCATGAAATACTGTATGGATTGAGATGGTTATAGAGGGAAAGTTGTACTATTTCTTAAGGGCTATCTACTGCTATTATTACATTTGGACAATATTTAGTGTTTGGTGACTTGTGGATGAAACAAAAGGTAAACCAGTACTTTTTGACACCCAAAATGATATTGTCAAATTATGCCATTGAATGAGCTCATATGCAAAAGATTGTAGGGAGAAACTTCTTCAGTTTTTCAAGGGCTAGAAGTACATATACTGTGTTTTCCTTCATTTTTGTCCTTGGAGCCAACATTTAAAATTCATGTAATATTTCAAGCCTAATGCAGACAAACATAGTACAGATGCAATGTTGGCTCCAAGGACAAAAATGAAGGAAAACACGGTATTTGTACTTCTAGCCCTTGAAAAACTGAAGAAGTTTCTCCCTACAATCTTTTGCATATGAGCTCATTCAATGGCATAATTTGACAATATCATTTTGGGTGTCAAAAAGTACTGGTTTACCTTTTGTTTCATCCACAAGTCACCAAACACTAAATATTGTCCAAATGTAATAATAGCAGTAGATAGCCCTTAAGAAATAGTACAACTTTCCCTCTATAACCATCTCAATCCATACAGTATTTCATGAGATACAAGATTCAGCACTGAAAATTCCACTAAGTCCAAATTTCTCAATTCATGAAAAAAAATCCAGTTACTGCCATGAATTACTAAAACGGCTGTAAGCTATGCTAATTCTACAGTAAGAACGACTAAGTTGAAGTTAAGCAGAGGGATTAGCTTTTTTTCCACTTAGTCACCTTAGTTGTTTTAAGCCGGTCAAGAAATGCAAAGCTCGCTTAAAGGTTGACTAAGTTTATGTAAGTGATGACTAAGACAACCACTGCTTCTCGGTAGGGGGCAGCTCCAAATGTCCATGAGCAATGTGCGGAGGTGAAGAGGTTATGGAACAAAAAGAGATGTAAGCTAGATAACCACAATGGACAGATATCATAAGATAAGAAATTTGAATCTTGATTTTTTTCTTGGGCATGAAGACTGGACAATAAAATTTTTGCAAAAATAACTTGGCGGTAACGGGGGTCGAGATTATTGGACAGAACTGTAACGTAAAATAGCAACACAGATGCAAAGAGACGGTAAGATCCTTTTTTGATTGCTGGTATTTGGGAGGACCGTTGGCATCACCATCTTGAAGTTTGGTACTAAGTATCTGGTTGTAGCAGAATATTACTTGGAAACGATATCAGTCGAGACATTCGTATTGAACTCGTGTTGGCACCACCTAAGTCACTCCCCATCGTCCATAAAGACACTCCTCTTTCCTACTCGTACACTCCCTTTGAAAGGAAGCCCATCAAGCTCCATCTCCCTGCCCTCACCATCGCCATCACGGAATGGTAGACCGTGCACGTCTACCGCAACAGCCGTAGAACCTAGGATGCCTGCAAGGGCCCCGCCCGAGCCAAAGATGACCTGCGGTGACAATGAGCACATGGGTCAGGCTGAACAGATCTAAACATGGCATACTTTCGATACAAATGCACTAAACTCCTTCTCCCGTCCGGGCAAGACCCCCAAGGGGACATCCACTAGTTTGGCGGTCACGCTAACCGCGGACCCTTCGCCTTCCTTAGACCTGGCCGGCACGGACGTGGAATTGAGCCAGTCGTCAGGCCTAATATGTGCGAAAGCGCGCTCAGGAAGAGGATCTGGCAATGATGGAATTTCAGGCTGGTGAATTGCTCTTTGTCTTGGAAAGACGTTGCTCGAAACCGGTACTTCGCCATCGAAGATGAGTACATCAGGAAGTACACGGTTCACATCAAGTCCTAGATGTATCCCTTTCGGTAGGGTCAATCTAACGAAAACCGTTCCGCTGGTTAAGAAAGTGCCATCGGAAGTAGGTTTAATCTTCATATCGCGTATGGTGACGTCCTTTAGTATCTGAGGTACTGGAAAGGGTGCCGGGAAATCGGCATATAGGGAAAGGTCAGGGAAAAGTGGCGTGGATATGACAATGGGGTTGGGCTTTGCCGAGAGATACGCAGTAAGAAAGGCTGAGAAGACAGTGGAGGCGTGAGGCAAGGGAAGGATCGTGCCTGAGATCAGTACAGTTATGTTAGGATGGGTGAGGGAGAATGGTTCCGTGGACACCAAAGCAACTGGGATTGGTTTCTGGTCTACGAAGCTGCTTGAATTTCTGCAGGAAGGAAGGGATATGATGAATGGCATCGAAGGTGAAGTCAGGTTGAAAGTAGGCGGCGCGGGATCGATAAGTGTGGCACGAGCATGCAGTGACAGACTCTCAGAGCCGGAAGAAACACTAAACGACTGTATTGTGATTAGATCCGAGAATGGCGGAAAGGGAGTGTTACGGCCAGGTGTAGGAAGGCCAGGCATTGGTGGGACTGGAGAGCGATTGGCGTCAATGAACTACAACGCATTTCGATGCACTTACTCTCTACACGGATGCTTGTGCTGATATCAGAACGATAAAATTTGAGTTGCTGTCTCCAACCAACGTCACCCAGACCACCGCCATGTACAATAACCTCTCCAACATTCGCGTGTACAGCAATCGCTCCATTGCTCCAGACATCTTGTGCAAAGTGGGTAAGAGCGGATGAATTTCTCGCAGGATAAATCAAGATAGGTATGGACACGCTGGTCAGCCATGAGAAATCGCTGGGAGGGTCCACAGTGAGAGGCAGTTCCAGAGTAGACGTGTCGATGGACGCAAGAGCAGTTTCCTGATCGTAGCTGGAGGAGACAATAATCACGCTGAGACTAACGGTGACACGGTCAATGCTTCGGATCCCCCATCGGCCAACTGAGCTCAGGATATCCGACCAGAGGCTATCCTTGTTCAATCCAACGATGGACCCTGCATCGATTCCTATCCGTCCTTTAACATTGACCCAAACCCCACCACTTTCAGTAACATTCAGAACATCGACGCGGTCTGGTCCCCTCGCCACAAGTGCATGATTCAGGATCTCTTCGGGTGTGATGTTCGATATGCGTGCAACATATGAACAAGCGACTATTACCAAAAAGACGAAAGCGACAACGCAAAAGCCCAGCGATGTAAGGAATATGAAGGCTAATCTGGACCGCAATCGTTGAGCGTGAGTAATGGTTGCTTGATCACCATCAAGAGGAGGACCGAGAGATTGAGAAGTAAGAAGCGGCGTTCGTTCTGTGGATGTTTGACAATGTGCTTTGCCTTTCCCTTTGTCGGCGGGCTCAGTCTGCTCATCCCGAGAGCTCATGAAGCTCATATTCAAGACCACAGACGGCGCCGTGTCATAGAACAAGCGCTGAGCGTAGAGTGGTCGAAACGAGTTGTCACGGTGGTGCAAGAGCCGGGTCCGCCTCACTGCCACCTCTTTTCGCAACAGGAAATATCTGATTCCTGGCTATTCGTGGGTACCAGTTATATTGTGGGGGCGAAAGTTATTCAATGGAGGCAGCTGGTGAAGATCTTAACTGATAAACTCAACTTCAACTTCAAGTATTCTGGTGCGGTGACAGTGTGGTCAACGAAGCACTTCGTTTATCGCTCTGTTCCAGGCCCTCTAGGATAAGGCAGTGCTTGGGCGCTTCGATCTACTTAGGTGACGACCAAACTCAACCGCAACTTCTCGTCCAAATGCTCATCACTATCCATGTTAGAACCTTCACGGGCAAGAGTGTTTCACTGGAAGTGGATCCCACAGACACCGTCTCTCGTGTCAAAGAGTTGATCTTGGAACGGAGAGTTTTTCGAGTGCCTGCGCCGACCCTTGGGCACAAGGGGCATGAACTTCGTGATCACCGTCAACTTTCGCACTACAACATCAATAGCGGGGACACCTTGAATATCTGTAAGCTTCACTGAAAGCCTGTGCAAAGAGAGGTCTCATTCACGGCCACTGCAATCAGTGCCGCCATCTTCTAGTTCACCTCAGATTTCTCTGCAATGTGAAAAGGAAGATGGTACACGTTTCGAGATTCTGGTGAACCGAGACATCAGTATCGGCCAGCTGAAGCGCGAAATTTCTATCGAGGAGAAGATAGATGTCACTCAAATCAATGTGGTCTCAACTAAGCAACAATTGGACGACAAGGCTTTGATATATACATATTCACTGGATGGCGAGCTGCTTTCTGTCCTCGGTATGCATGTTCGATGTTTGTCATATCACTGAGAGATCAGCAATTCACATGTTGACAAACAGCACAACCATACACCGTTACCATCACGAACCAGCATATCAAAACGACATTTCGTGTTCAAGCATCGGAACCAATCGTCCAACTAAAAAAATTAGTCGACGTGGATCTTAGCGTGTTCCATGGCGATGATCTCCAGTTTAAGTGGAAGGACGATATTGTTGACAAGAACCGCTCGTTTATCAGTTACGGGATCCCTTCAGGCAGTCATCTCGAGTTGAGTGGGTGCTCTGATAAGATTCATAATGTTTATAAAACGTTGTTTGACAAATTTTCAGTTGTACCGACGGCATACAACGTGCAGCTTGCCATCAAGGAAAGAAGACTGGATGTCCTCGTGAAACGACGGCAAACACTCCGTAACTTCAGGGATGCAGTCTTGAGCCAACATGGTATCTCTATTTCAAATCATGTTCTTGTTTCAATGGATCGGGAATTAAAGACGGATGATACCACAATTGAAGATCTCGGTATTCTCCCTGGGTATACGATTTATGCAGGAAAGTTGATCAAATTTCAAATCCCATATTTATCTTACTGTGGTTGCAGTAACTGACGTTAACATTCATATCATCGGGGGTCCGGAGGATTTCGAAATTGTGGTAAATCCTCTTACACGCATATCCGACATCCGAAAAATATTGGCGGGTCTATCAGACTTGGACCTGTCACAATATTGGTTCACTCAGGAAGGAGTACTGCATCTCAACGAATCACGGAGGTTATATGACCTCGGAATTTTATGCAGTGGCACACTCGTTCTGCGTAAGTTTTATTTCAACATATGCTATGTCATCCCACGAATAGTTTCGACAGGTAGCCGTCTCCTACCTCTGATAGTTCAGGTTTGGGGTGGACAGCGATATGAAATCGAAGCCGATGAAAATGATACCGTTACTAAACTCAAAGGGAGGATTACGTTGATCACTGGAATTCCTGTCTACCAACAACGAATTTTGATACGTGGCAAGATGCGAGAAGATGATCTAACTCTCAAGAAGCACGGCTTGGTGGGAGGCGAAGAATTGACACTCTGTGAGAATTTCCCTTCAAGTACCACCAAAAAGCAGGACTTGCGTGCTCACTGTTTGATAGTCGCAAGTCTGTCGGATTTTTCCCAGTTCAGGCTTGCACGCCAGGTGTACAGCGGGGCTCTTCCCGAATATAATATTCACGAAGCGGGCCCATCGGAAAACTTCTATTATTGCCATTCTCCTGTAGCCGATATCGATGACGCGGAGTTAGATCTCGAGATGACGATGCAGGAGGAAGTGTTGGAGCATATCCGAAAAGGTCAGTCCATATGAGGGAGGTGTGGAATGAAAAGGTTCCCAAACAGACCTTGATTCGGCTTCCTTCATAGACGATGTTCTTCGCATCTAAGATCTAAGCGTTGTATTTTGGTTTGTACCAACAGAATAAAGGCAAGTTGACTTTGCAACTGATCGTAAATTTTAGATTATCACTGCCCAACTTGACGATTGCAGCGACAGGTTATTATTATATCAGTCAATTGCAAGTATCATCTGACTCAGTTGGACCGTACTAGTACTTCCAAGAGGTGTATCGACATCAACTTGACTTTGCCCGAGCGATGACATCATCAATATCGGAGTTACATCACAAGTACTATATAAAACGGAGGTATTTTTTCACTCCGAAGTCCAGTCCCCAGCTGCAGGCGGACTATTTCCCTGGCGCGTAACCGATACCAGCCATGTCAAGTCCAATACCCCTAGAGTTTCTGCCTGTCTTTAGCAGTGATCCACTTTCGACCACCCTGTCTGATGCCATGCGGCCTCGGCCTACGAAGGTCCTGAAACGGATCATCGTTTGCTGCGACGGGTAGCATATTTTCGTTGTTTCTCACCGTTGTCATCAATAACCGCAGTTGGAATAAGGACTTGGCAAGACGGTTTGGTTCTCAAGGAACGTTGCAAGTACACGAATATCCTCGTCAGTAAATTCATATATCTAAACAGAATACATGCATATATTGATATTATCTCCTACGTGCAGCGACTCTCGAGGTGCATCCACCACGAAGATACCCGACAGTAGGTCTCTCATCGCCTGCCCGACTGACGTACTTTAATGATGCCTAACATAACCTGTGAACGAAGCGACCCCCCCATTCCTCAAATTGTGTTTTATCAATCAGGCATTGGGTCCGAGAGTAATTTGTACTCCTATGTTGAGGGTGCATGCTGCTCTGGTATCTAATTCGCGGGGCTGACTGTTCGAACGTAGGTGCAACCGGAGCAACTTTGGGTAAGCCAATGATTTAAATAAAAGCAGTTCTCAATATGCTTTCGTACAATCAGCCGATAAAGTCCAAGAGGCCTATGCATTCATTGCACAGTGCGTTAACCATTTTTATCTGGACATTCACCTTCGAAACAATTGATTGTTACAGGAATTATAACCAGGGAGATGAGGTGATTCCACTTTGCTATCGGATAAGATGTATGGTTGACAGATATGCGTCCAGATTTTTCTCTTTGGGTTTTCTAGGGCGAGCAAGCATCCAGTTCGAAGAATTCTTGCTCTAAGTCAATAACTATAGGGAGCTTACACAGCACGAATGGTGGCGATGTTTATCGTATGTGTATCATGCCCACCCCCCTCTCATTCTGAATGGCATATCCAGAGTGCGATTGGAGTTCTCAACAGCGCAGAGATGGATAATTTTGCTGAAATTTTTGTGAACTTCCAAAAACGGGGAAAGACAGAAAAACAAGCCGGTGTGTCGGTAATATCACTACAAAGATTGGACTGAATTCCCCTCTCAGATATTGACGCGTTGGAAAGGACCCTTGCACCGTGGACAGCATCGGACTCCCCTGGTAAGATACGAACAGCTTCATGTGTTGACTCTTTCTCTATCAAGTTTGTGTTTGTTTCAGCTTTCATCTCAATATACCTAATTCACTTATGGTTGACCTTAGATGCATCGGTGTATTTGATACTGTGGGATCCTTGGGTTTGCCAGAGGAGCTGTGTCTTCATTCCAAACTTGTCAAAACCATTTTTGGGTTCCCTGATAGGGTTCTTTCCCCCGATGTCGCTAATGCTTTTCAAGCCTTGGCAATCAATGAAACTCGTGCCGATTTTGTAAGTATGCGGTTTCCATTTCGCACTGGCAATCGGTACATCAATAATCTGTTTAGAACTGTTGCAAGTTCGAACAAACGCCCGAAGGCCGAAGTAAGAGACAGGTCCTAAAGCAAGTCAGTAAGGTGGCAACGTTACCTTTTAAGATCCAGGAACTGATTTCAATGCCCAACTTGAAAGTGCTGGTTCGCGGGTGAGTGCGAGGTTTCACCAAAAGATAATTTCCTTACAATTTTTATCAAGGTTCTCACTCGGATGTGATTTTTATTATTACCATCACCAAGCACTATACGTCATTGATCTCCCAATCAGATCGGTGGTGGTTGGGAAGATCATGATTTGTCCGACTTGACGCTAACGTGGATGGCGGTAAGAGAGAGATCTTCTCGCACATCGCCCCGGCCCTTATACTGAATACACAGGCACACATTGGCGATATGCTTGCTTTAGATTTGAAATACCTTGCATCCTTACCTAGCCCGGTAGCCCCATGGGGACGCCAACAACCGCATGAGTAGGTGGTTCCGCAGGATGTTTTTTCACACTTATCATTTTCAGTCCGGAGACGGGCATATTCATTTTTGCGCATGAGATCACACGTCAACTCCCCACATCTTGCACTGAGATTACACAGGAGACAATTCACCCTTCCGTAATCGCACAATCGAACATCGTCCCGATGCCTGAAGACGATATCGTGGAACATCCCAGTCTTATCCATGATCTCATGCCACTTGAACGACAGTTGCAGGTTAAATGGCCCTACAATCCCAACGATCCAGCAGCGCAGGCTTATGCGGCGAAGGCGGCTTCGAATTCGAGTCTTCTAACAAAATTGTCCAAGATCTGTGGGGACGTCGGTCAGACGGTTTTGGAGAAGACGACTGACACGGAAACCACGAGAAATCAGAACGGGCGACCCATTCATGAGAAGAATTGGCTGGCGAAATTGGTGGATGAGACTCACCTTGGACCTTGCTAAGCATGAGAGGAGGAGAACTGGCAAAGGAGCGGTATAAATTCAAAGCGGGTGTATGGTGCCGGTGCAAATAAAATACTTTCATTACGGCCGTCCTTGATGCAGTACGAGGAGGACAAGCCACAGCGATGGTTGAAATTACTCGTGTTAATACTCAAATGAGTGTAGCCGAAGTAGCCGGAACGCATATTTATTCCGCCCGCCCCACCTTTGGAAGCCATTCTCAGCTATGTCAGACATTGCCAAAGCAGTTGGACACAAAGCCAAGGACACCCCTGTAGGCCTTTATACCCATGATCTTGTGGCAAGCTAACCAATATACTCCGTAGGTTTCTTGGAATAAACGAGATCTTTTGACTTACGCCGTTGGGGTCGGGGCAAAGAAGGACGATTTCTCGTTTGTCTACGGTGTGTTCTAGTCATCACATATGGTTCACAAACTAATCTACTGTAGAGCTTGGTCAGATTTCCGCTTCTGAACGTCGATCGACCTGACCAACGTTCAGATAAGTCGTTCACCGCTTTCCCAACCTACCCGGTGGTCTTGAACCTGAAGGGTGAGTATCTATTCGGCAAACTCAATTCTCTGTAAAACCAAATGTCCTATTCACAGGAAACGAGCAAGATGTGAATCGGTTTGTTGATAGGATTGCAAGTGGGCCAGTTCCTGGTTTACCTCGCATGGACCCAAATCGTGTTGTGCGCGCATTGTTTGCGTTTCTGTTATGGTGATTTGCTAACTGCTACATGTTTTCCTCTGAAAAGGTTCATGCTACTCAGTCAATTGAGATCTTACAAGAATTACCACTAATCAGTGGTGAAGGCTGGAAATTGACCTCAAGAATTACTGGAGTAAACGAAAACAGTCTGCGACATGTCTCCCAAGCACCTATTTTGTGCCGTCGCTAATTTAACCGTGTCTCTAAACTTCCCAGAGAGCGGCATCGTTGTAACGACCGAAAGTCTCTTGCTGAACCCTCAAGGCTCGCTCTATGCAAAACTATACGTACGTCGGGCCCTGATTATTTAATCTTGGTGTCAGTTTCATCTCGCCAATAGAGCTCCGTTTTCAATCTGGGTGCCAAAGCCACGGGCCAAAAGTTCTCAAAATTCATCGCTGGTCCTCCGCAGGCGAAGCCCATCCCCCAAGACCGCAAACCCGACTGGGTTTTCCGAGATCAAACCACACCTGAACAGGCCATCATTTACCGCCTTAGTGGAGACTACAACCCCTTGCACATCGGTACGCCCCACCTTCTTTCTGTATACCCAACGCGAGGATAACGTTCAAGACGACTACAAACAGACCCGGCAATCGGCCAAAGGGCCGGATTCGGCGGCGTTATTCTTCACGGTCTTTCTACTTTTGGTTTCGCAGCGCGCGCAGTCATCCATTGTGTGGCTAACAACGATCCTCGTGCGCTGAAATTTTTTGGAGTCAGGTTTACAGCGCCTGTAAAGCCTGGTGATCAACTGGAAACCCAAATCTGGGAAATCGGACCTGGCCCTAACGGTACAACCGAAGTGACATTCATCACAAAGAACGTCGCCACTGACAAGGTAAAAAAAAATCTCGATGTCGAGAAAGACATGTATTGATCGCCCCCCTGTGTTTTGACACCAAGGTCACATTAGGAGGTGGTATTGCATATGTAACAAAGTCGGAGAAGAGCAGGTTGTGAATGGAGGATAAGGCCCCTGTACTTCAGAACAGGCAGCTTACCATCTAAGCAACAAACAATGGTTCCACCTGTGAGATCCGTATGAATGGCTAGAAGAGCGATTTGTTCAGAGTTCTTGAACGGTTCATAAATAAATGCTGAAATGTTCAGAGGGATCCTAGTCCAGCTTTGGTTCTCAACACCCTTCCACGGTCCAACAACGCATCAGCTTCCAAGTAGCATCCCTTCAACCACCTATTCGCATCTTCTTGGTTGTTCTCGTCATTCTCTCGGTCCTGGAAAGCGGTTCTTGCATGGAGCACCCGTCGATTATCAAACAAAACGGCATCCCCCTCCTTGAGTGTGTACTCGTAGGTGCTCGCGGGGTCGTCGAGTAGTCTTGTGAAGCGCGCAAGGGCCGGATAGAAGGCGGGAGGAGTACTCGAGAGCAGGAGAGGGGCTTGGAACGGAGGGGAGTAGTTGATGTGGTTAATGAGGCGAGCAGCATTGTCGTTCATGAGCTGGGGAGAATGGGTAGGCCCGGAGAGCTCGATTGTAGGGTGTTCGTAACGGAGATGGTGTCCGTCGTTGATATAATGGAATGCAACGGGAGTTGTGGAGAGAACGTCGAAATCAGTTGGGTGCGTGGCTCGGAGTGTGAATGCGGCACGGAGAGCATCTACAAAAATAGATGTTCCCCCGATGACTCTGTTGCGCAGGCAGTGAAGTATTTGGTAACGGGGAGGATGTTGAAAGTATCTGTCAGACCCATTCAATATCACTGATGGAGTGAAGCAGAGAAACAAAACAAACAAAAGATCCATATGTAGACCTAAATTTAGATTGGTGTAGGCAATGTTGCGGCTGTTCCGAACATTTTTTACGTCCCAGACCTGGCCATAAAATGTACGGCGAATCTCGCCAAAACGCTCTGCGAGCGTCCGAAGCTCGCAAGTGTCATAAGAGGTCTCGCTGTTTGGCACACCACTTATGAAAAGGATACCATAACGAGTGAGTTGAGTGACGGCAATAAGTAGCCCAGAAGGCTTCCCAAGTGTCGCGTAAGGAAGGAATAAATCTGGGGTCTGAGCCAGGCTCGATGCATCCCATGATTCCTGTGCAACATCTTTGTGGAATTTCGAGAGACTTCCAGGCGAAGAGTGGCGCTCCAGGAACGCCATCGGGTAGAAAGAACTGTGGCCCGTTATCCATTCAATCTGGATTCCATCGTTGACCAACTTGACTCCGTCCGCGGTAGGCTTGATATCTAGCGGAATATCGGAGGTCCTGTGTAATTTCTGGGATGTCGAAGGATGGACGGACGTAGCTGATTGGCATGAATCACGGAGCCATATGTAGGGGAACGCGGTGCCAAGGGAATGGACTGTCAATGATGCGTCGCCCACTGAAAGCGAAGACCACGGTCGACGTGAACCGAGTTTGGGGTGAGCAATTGGGATGGCAACCACGGTACGCAACCCAAAAGTAGTCAGTAAACGCCGACTTGAAGACCGATAAAGTGAAAGCATAGTGGTTTGGCTCGTACCAGTATGCTGATCAGTGATAAGTGCACACGTGACCCCATATTTCCGTTTACGGATTTCATTGAAGAAACTTGAAGGGTTACCACTTAATGTTGGGAACGGGAACAATGCACCCCTCGGGCAAGGTCGACGCAACCGTCAACCCCTTAGCGGGAAGAGACTGAGGCAGGTGCACGTTGGATGGTAGGCAGGTCGAGTCGCGAACGGTTTACCTCAGGCGCAGTGCTTCGTTAGGGGCAATATTTTGATTTGAAGTTATGACACCTAGCACATGTAAATTCATCACCGGTATCATTTACATAAATGTGTGAAATCTGCTTCACTGCTGCACTCAGAATTAACACCTCCACGGCTGCTTTTGCAGAGTATATAGGCGCTGTCCGATCAATAATAATGAGCTGTGAGTAAAAAGTAAAAAAGAAAGCGCACTGTCATTCAAGTTGATTGGGGACACGTCCTCAAACAAGGCCAGATCGTAATCATAGTCTAGGTGAGAATAGATTCAAGGTCCCATAATGTGGCAGTAACAGCCCTCCTGCCAGTCAACGAAGCTTCCTTGACGTTTGCAAGTGTGTTCTGCGAATCCTCCTTAATTTCTCCTCACCGGATTCATTCTTGATGCTCTTTCCAGGGTGGGGTCTTGCCACTCCTCCTTGGCCGGGAGCCTCTCGTTGGTACAAGACCAGTCGAACAGATCGACGAGTTCTACGGTAAGATACATGAGATTGAGGACATCACCTAGGAGGAGTGTCATGCGAAGGTTCCATTAGACAATAGCAAGATAGCCTCGAAATTTAACCTCAGCATTTAAGACGACAAGGAAAACATTCAAGTTCGCGACCTGGTTACGGTCGGTGATAGCACGAGAAAACAACGTCTGGAAAAAGGAGTTTATTATTGGATGCGGGCGGCGATGCGTGCAACTGGCTGGAATATATCGATACGTGTGATTGCGATCGCCCGCACTCCCGTTCTTTCGAAATGTTGTTCAGAGGATCTTTTGCAGCTGGGCGTGGGTGATAGGAAGGTTCTGCGGACAAAGATCCTGACACCATAAATAAGAGTCACAGTCTTGACTTTATCTGTGCATAATGGCTGAGTGGTTGAACGCTCTACGGAGTGCATGGAGGCCTGTCATCCAGTCCTCCTTTGGTTGGAGGGTTCGAGACTGTGCCAGGTACTTTTGGTTCTATGGAATTTATGTATCCGCCACTTTGCCGCCTTGCTACGTAATCTTGTCAGTTGTCAGCGTTCGTGAGACTCATTGGCATTTTTTGCGCTTGGTTGCAGAGTGTGTCGTTTGTGTTATTTTTTTGTTTGTATTTATTCTCACACCGCTGTTTTACTCAATTCAGAACCAGAGTCATCAGCCATTTCCTTATCATTGTCCTCATCATCCTTGGTTTCATCGATCGAGAAGTTTCCCTGCCGCCACGAAGGAATGAAAACCAAGGAATGAAAACCAACTTAATAAAGGTGGAACGTTGAAAAAACATTGAAAGTTGAACGGTCATATGACCTCAACATTACCTCCGTGTTCTTGCCGAAACGGAGGCGTCCAAGTTGGTGGAGAATGTCAAAGCCTTTGGATTGCGCTTGTCGCCTCGTAGTGGGCGATGGCCCACCGCAGCATGTCAGAGAAGGCGAGAGTAAGAAGGATGGGAGCTGTGGTGTGGGCCTTGTGCCCGCAGAGAACGACATGGTGAGGCACACGACACACTGTCAAACACATTACTCGCCAAAATGGCACGATATCGCCGCTGCGACTGGTCTGGGGAGGGAGCCAAACAAACCAGAGAATTAAAGAAGGAGTAGTAAGAGAGATTGTCAGAGCTCTTCGCCTTCACAGCAAATTGTCTTGGGTGCTAGTCCCGCGTGTCTTCACGTTGCTGCTGGCGCCCAAAGTTGTCCTCACTTCCAAGAAGGCCTCAGCTTTTAGTAGCCCAGAACACAGCCGCGGCCGCTGTCCACTGCAGGCGCTGCGGAGAAGCTGGAGCCGGACATGGGACAATTGATGTTGATATCTTCGGAGATAAGAACACGGGAAATGCTAACGTCAAAGAGCACGTCCCGTGAGCTGGAGGTGAAGAAAGGGTTGCAAGGTGCAGGGCTGTGCTGTGAGGACGAGGGGGAGGAGCTTAAATAGACTTCCACTTGTCACGGTTGGTGACTTTGGTGTACAGGAAAGCGCGTTCAACGAGACTACGGAGGACAGCGCTGGAGACGGAGTTGAGTGCACATGCAGCGAAGACAAACCCAGTTGGTGTGGAGGTGGGGGTGAAGGGATCCAGAGACTGAGCGGAGGGGAAGGTCATGAGAGGGCACTAAAGTGGCGATCAGCTTGCGTGGACCCAGATCGCCAACTTTGTCTGTGAAAGTGGCGGGGACCTCTTGATCGGGTTGTTGTTGTTGGCAATCGAGGTTCATGGAACGGGTGAGTGTCTTTGGCGATACGATCGTGTACGGTGGGTGCCAAAGTGCAAGGAGGCAAAAGATGCATCGGCAGAACGCCGTTCGTGAGTTGTTAACAAATGTGATGGTGGTGATGGTGTGGTGCAACGGATTCAATGCCATTCTCATCACTGGCCCAGGTGTTTTGAGAGTAGGTGGTGCAGGTGGCATGAGCGAGTGATGGAGCGATGCTCACGGGTACGCATGAGAATGTCTTCGGAAATGGATACCGATTTTATAGGGATCTGCTGCTGGTGTTGTTCGTGTTTTCAGCCTAAACTAATGGGGGGTGAAGGATGCGTTTTGGTCCAATTCAGTGATTAACACAACGTTACAGCGGTAACCTGGTCGAAGTGTCTGCTGACGATTGGCAATTATTTTATCGGCATCCGTCCAAAAGTTTGGTCTGCCCATCGCTCCACGTTCCCACTCCAAGGCATAATTTTTCACAGGAATACAAACAACTCGTGGATCGTCCAATTCGATTTCGAAATCATGTGTTCCATCATCATCATTTGTTTCGACAAACCGAGTGAGAACGAGAACTTTGAGGCTCTCGTTGATGGATAGTATGCTGGTCAGTCGGTGAACGGTTATTTGGTCGAATTTCGGGTTAAATAGTCCCAAATGAGTCAGGCGGGGTATGTGTTCCAACGAGAGCTGTGTCAAGGAGGAGGACCCGAGACCCGTACAGTTGAGGTCCAAATGAGTTACATTCGCAAGTGAGAGCAGAGGATCAATGCTAGTTTTCATTGCAGAGAAATCTAACAGATCAATACTCAGACGCTTCAAGTTAGGGCGAGGGAAGGACATTGGCCCATATATTCCAAAGAGCAGGGGTTGGTTTATGAGAGATATTCCAAGGTCTTCGATACCAGTGCAGGTGGAAAGAATGCGGACGGCATATTCAACTTCCACGTCGAAATCAAGCCATAAAAATTTGACCCGCTCCCTGAAGAACTCGGCCGGTTTGGCGTTGAATGTGTACATGAACAGGTCCACCTGCTCGGAGGCAGTACAATCAGAAGTGTTCGGTACCAAGGCCACGATTTCATATATGATATACTCCATCCTGACCAGACCGAAATGAGTATTCTTCGGCCTATACAGGCTAGAAACACACCAGTGAAGCACCCTACGTGAAACAAGTGCGAGCTGTAGCGCTATCTGACGGTCTTGCAAAGCAGCAAACTCGAAGATCTCGCGTTCGAGCTCGTAAGGGAGAACAGGGAAACTTGAACTTGCCATGATTGGTTATGTAATCAGTGATCTCTTCGTTTTTACCACTGGCCCGGGATACTACTATTAGTTCGAAAAATCACGTCAATGCTAGGTCTAGAGTTGCTATGGCTGGCTATAAATCCATGAAAGAGGATTTTGTCTCCGGAACGACTGGGTCCAGTGTTCTCCATGTCAATATGATATCTGCGGTAGCTCTGGTTTGTGTTACCACTACTCATTCGCGTTCCAGCGACTTCTGACCCAACCTAGTCGTCCATTGCTTTATACTCAGCACTTCGGACCCGTTTCCCTATCTCAAAATCACAACAATTTCCGTTAGAAATGTTGATACTCACATTGCCGCTGCTGCTCTCCATTACGCTGTTCGCAAATACACCTGGATGGCTCTCGCTTTATATTCTTACACCCACTGGTGTTTTAATTTTTTTTCCACCTCGAGAGTCTGGAACACCGATATCCTTCAATCAGCCACCTCTTAGCGAAAATACCAAGCTACCCCGCTTGCACTCAATCGCGCCCTTCCCTGCTCTGACAACTTACCGGGCCCACATGCTCCTAATGACAATCCTGTCCATTATGGCCGTTGATTTTCCTATTTTCCCCCGTTCGCTAGCGAAGTGCGAGACATTCGGTGTGTCGCTGGTGGGTGTACATACACAATACTTGAAAAAGGCTAATGTATTTCTAGATGGACCTTGGCGTTGGCTCGTTCGTATTCTCGCAAGGGATCGTTTCGTCAATTCCACTGTTGAAGGATCCTTTATACCTCACCGCACCTATCGGATCAAAGTTCCTTTCCATTTTACGCAAATCACTCCCTGTCATATTTCTGGGTCTTTTGCGAGTCATTTTGGTGAAAGGCACGGAATATCCAGTAATATCCGAAGCGCGGAACCACAAAACTGCAGAACTAATGTTTATTTCTGCAGGAACACGAATCGGAATATGGGACTCATTGGAATTTCTTCATCACGCTGGCCCTTCTACCTGCAATCCAAGTTTTATTGCACCCTATAATTAGGGTTTTGCCTGTTTCGATGCTTGGTGTACTAGTCGCGCTATGTGAACTTTTTTTCGTCCTGACAAAGTCATATGTTTCTCAACTTTCCGGTCTGCAGGGCAGCAGACCGCCTTGTCATTTCTTGGCATGGAGAACTTTGTTTTAAATGCGCCACGCACAAACATGATTAGTGCGAATAAAGAAGGAATCGTCTCTCTCATCGGTTCGTTTACCTGTGCTTGTTGTCACATCGTCCACTTGTAATTCTGATTTGGTTTCCATTTCTCAGGGTATCTAGCTATTCATCTCCTAGGTCTTTCAACCGGCACTCTAATCTTGCCACCATCGCCTTCTCATTTTCGTCGCCAGCAAAAGGCTCTACCAGCCAGCCAACGTCAAAACAGCAGCGCGGGCGGCGTATCAGACAAAGAGAAGATGTTGCCATCAACTCTGCGCCAGAACGACAAGACTGCAATTGAACTAACTTCCTATGCAGTCATCTGGTGGTCGCTTTTAGGCTTGACTAAGATTCTGGGTGCTGGATCTTCCCGCCGAATGGTTGGCATTTCATGTTGCCATCTTGTCTTGATTCGCTTGACTATCTTCGTAGGTGAACTTGCCCTACATTTTTTGGGTAGCAGCATTCAACACTACATTTATCCTCGGATACCTTCTCCTTGAAATGTACTTCTTTCCCGGGGCAAACCCATCACTTCCCTCCAAGATTATGGTTGCCGGGGAAAGCTCAGATGTAGGAGACAGTCCTTTCCCACAGCCGCCTGCGCTATTGGGAGCCATAAACAAGAATGGATTGGTACTTTTCCTTGTCGTAAGTGTATTCTTCTCCTACGCTTCTTGGTATTGACACTGTTGTAGGCCAATATCTGTACTGGCTTGATAAATATGTCAATGCCAACAATGTACACCTCCGACGCGTTGGCGATGCTCGTCTTGTGGTGCTATGCCTGTGGAATTTGTGGTCTAGCTTGGCTATGTAAGGACAAGAGAATAATGATGATGTGACGTAATCGTATTTGCCATCACATGACATTGATTTGTCAGCTAAACTTTTTCCGACCCGCTCGATTTCTCCAGCTCATCATTTCGTCTTCGTCCGATGTCTGAGGGTCGTGGAAATACATCTGCCTCTGTTCCTTTGCCAAACCGCCCTCGTCGAGACTCCAACATTTCAAGGCGACCACCCATTTGGTCGCTCGACGAATCACTGGGCTCGACCCACACGCCACTGCCAGCTAAATGCTCTCGGCATGACAGGGCGGATGGAATTTGCTGCAAGGAGCTGAAAGGGGATGATGAGAGGACTCTCGTTGATCCGGACGTCGTGCGAGACGTGTATGTGTTCATTTTTTCTTGTCGGAACAAATATTCGTGGGGCTTGAAATCGTGTATGAGTTCTTATTGACATAAAATGCGCAGCGTCATCGGCCTTTCCGACGGTTTAACTGTCCCCTTCGCTCTAACGGCAGGCCTGTCTTCTCTAGGAGAATCCAAACTGGTTGTCCTTGGTGGTGTGGCGGAACTGATCGCAGGTGCCATCTCAATGGGCATTGGTGGTTTCCTCGCCTCACAAGCTGAGCGTGATCATTACCGTTTCCTAAGATACCATACTGCCGCACGAGTTCGCCGTAGCTGTGCAGGGGAGATGGAGCGGGAGGTGCATGCCGTGTTAGGGCCTGTTGGGGTTGAAGAGAACATTAGCACAGCCGTTGCGAAGTGTTTGAGAGAGGTGGAGATGGATAGTGGTGGCATAGGCGTAAGAACCGGGCGGGGCGGGGGTGTCGAAGAGGCCGGCGAGCTGAGATGGAAGAAGGATGTGGGGCTCACGACGTTTTTGATGAAATTTGGCGAAGGGATAGGTATTTCTCCTCCACCCACACTTGTTTTATAATGCTGGCACTCACATCAACCTTTCCTCAGAGGAAATACCCACACGTCGGCTATACATCTCCGCTTTCACGATCGGCATGGGTTACCTTCTGGGCGGGTTCATCCCCCTGCTTCCATACTTTTTCACCGCACGCGCACATGTGGCGTTACTGTACTCTTGCTTGCTGACAGGTGCAGTGTTGCTGGTGTTCGGTGCCGTGAAAGCGCGGGTGACGGGTGCTGGAGTTGGTGTGAAAGGATATATCTGGGGTGCAGTGAGTACCCTGCTGGTGGGGGGCGCGGCGGCAGGCGCAGCATATGGCATAGTCAAGGTGTTGGAGAATAATCCGGAAAGTGGGTTACAGGTATGGCTTGGAAGAAAACACTGAATCCATATATATTTTATCCCAATTCCAACAATCAAATACATTTGTGTAAGAAGTTTTAGTGCACGTGAACGTTTAAGCCTCAATCCCGGCGAGTGGCACGAAGTTCGGACAATGATCATGCGGGCTGCCATGGAAGACGACCTCGAGATTGTTTATGTGTTTGAAAATGCCTCTCAGTTCTGGTCTGGTTCGTGTCCAGGTCTTGATATCTGACCGATACATGTACTGACCACTAAACAGAACTGGAAGACATGCTGCACTTCCCCAATGATAACACTACGACGTTGTCACTACTGGATTCTACGTTAAACAGGTTTCTGAAACTCTGTACGGGTTGTCATGGTTCGCATTCTGGTTCAATTATTTTACTTGCTTCACCCAACTTGATCAATTCGATAGAACAATATCTTCAAAGTCCATTGCAGCTCTCCCATGCATGCCATCTCTTACTCGACTCTGAACTTTTCGTTTTTCATTCTGAACGCATGTGCGAAATCCTTGTTAAAGACGTTCGATCGGTCCGTACCCTTTTGCTCATACCCGGTATCCACCTGGACTTGCTTTGTTTTCTTTGTAGAACACGAACCCGCACTCACAACTCATAATTTACAATGTCCTTCTGTGTTACGGCGGCCGGGATACTCATTTCTTTCGCTCTCGGAAGCATTGGCATCCCCTCATCCCCCTGCTCATGGACCACGTCTTAGTTGAGATCGATCCCGACACCGAGGATACATACTTCGGGCTGGGCGCAGGGGGGTCTAATCTTCCCGTTCCAGTTCCAATCGAGGCAAAGTTGAGAAGCCTGGGTGTGCGACTGCTGTACGAGGTTTGTCGCGCGCAGAAAGTGTCCGTGCAGGATTTACGTGAGTGAATCACCGATAGTAAAATGACCACTTTAGGTTCACGAACTCTGTAAAGGAGTATTCAATGATTCTTTTTTGGATCATCTTTTCGATCTGGTGGAACAGACCCGATGTATGCAAGACGAGACATTCAATTATTCAGTGATAAAACTTATAGTCAGTATCATACCCTTCTCAATTCCTACCGTTTCTGAACGGTCACAGGTGGCGCTCAACGAAAAATTTATGGCGGAGGCGGCGTCGAATATTCCATCCGCTAATGCATCGGACCGACAAAACGATACCACGGCATCGGTGGAAACTAAGAATCGTGTCTTACACGTACTCATGCGTCGTCTAGGAACGACCAAGGCCTTTGGCGAGAACATGATTTTCATGCTCAATCGTGCCAGTACGCATTCCAGTTGCCAGCTACAAACTCATGGCTGACATCCACATTAACAGATCATACGGCAGAGGATTTATGTATGCAACTGCTGGTACTCAAGATTCTGTACTTGCTATTTTCTACCACAGGCACATCGGAGTACTTCTACACCAATGATCTCTGCGTACTTGTCGATGTTTTTCTGCGGGAGCTCGTTGACCTAGACGAAGACAGTAACTCGGTGAATATAGTAACAGTATCTTCTACTTCTGGTATATTGACATACAGACTACTGCAGCTCCGGCACGCGTATTTACGAGTCCTCCACCTTCTCCTCACTAAGACCCAACTTCGCTCTGTGCCGTACAAGCGGCCCCAAATAGTAGTCGCTCTCGAATCACTGATACAGAACGCGCGAATTCGCGATATTAACCCTACCACGAAACGTTTAGTTGAGCGATGCCTCGGTGGAGAGTGGTGTGTGCAATTCAAGACGTCTAGGCATGAAAAGGAGGATGGCTCGCGAGTGGGAAGTCCAAGCTGCGATAGCGCCACGTCAGGCACACAAGCGCCGGACCTTTTATTCGTGTCCGCCGAGCCCTCCATGACAACGGCTATTCATCTAGAGAGGTCAGCCTCGATCGGAAAGTCCAAGACGCTGAAAACGAGCAAGAGCGTGGAGTTCAAGAAGGGCAAATCACATCAGCAATGGCCAAATCGGGAACGTCTTCGATATCCTAGCAATGCCAGCTCGTTCAGCCTCGATGGAGTCGCCTCAACCGCCTCTTCAACTACAGTCATAATGCCAGCAGCGCAAACAAAACGCAAAGCATCATCTGCACACTGTGGTGGCGGCTTCAGCGTGCCAGCAGATGGTCGACATCTACATTTGCAAACTCATTCTAACCGTCACCCCAACCGTCCACCACCACCTTCTTCTAGCCTACCACTTTCTCCCACTCCCACCCAGAGTCAGGTCTCGCCTGTAGAGGCAAATGCTTCCCCTCGCAGACCAGCCCCGCCTGCTCCCCCAAACCGTCGAAAACCACCCGCTATCCCAGTTGGGCGGACAAATGGTGGTGCTACTATTACTGCCATCAGGTCTTCGGCGACGAGTCCATTGTCGACGAGATGATGATGCGTAGAGAGGGTTGCAAGTCGACTGGCTCTGTTTGACATAAAACAATCACACATCATCCAACTCCTCTCAGATATGACAGTGTATTGGAGTCTCGCTTTTTTTCACCATGGGAATTAGGTTGTCGTCCTTGAGGCATAGACCGCATGCAACAGTTTTTGAATCTTCTTCTGAATAGGGGCGGAGGAAGTTTTGTGGTAAACAAGTGCAAGAGATCGATACCAGGATTTAATTTATCAGAAGCACTGAACAAAGCTAACAGAAGTTACTGTACATGATCACCACGTAGTTATAAGCAAATGATTTAACCAAGCTTTTCCGTAACTCTCTCTCTCTTGAGTCCTTGTTACATAAATCAGAATTTAGTCAGTTCCTTCCTACACAGGAGGAGTCTTGTTCTTCAAGGCCTCGTCCAACGACGCGTTCGCCATCTTTGTGTGCAAGTCTTCTGCGGGACGAGGCGAGACATTGCCCTCCTTCTGAGGGCGTCCGGCATCGGAAACATCGCTCGGGTGATGATAATTATGGTGGTGCACAACCGAAGTGTCCTGGTTGTACAGGGGAGTCAGACATGCACAACAAGCCCACTTACAGGGAAACATGAGCGTACCTCCATAACTTCCCTTTCAGACTCTTCTTTATACCGCTGAACGTTCCCCTTGAGGTTTTCAGCCTCAGGACCCAGATGGTGGCTGAGTAAAGTCATTCTGTTAACAGCCATCATGCCTAACACCGCCTTTCGGACTGGAATGTGGAGAGTAACACATCAGTAAATGAATGAACGTAACGCAGCTTGGGGGAGGTGTTTCAGATTGTACGTACAAGTCTTCCTTGCATCGAACTGTTTCCGGAGTTGTGGCAACAAATCCTTGGGGCCGCCAGTAAGGCTCTCTGGGTCCGGAACGAAATGGGGTTCGACATCCGACAACCACTAGAGACAGGCTTTAGAATCAGTGATCGGTAATATAAGCGAGGGAGAAGGGTGAATGAGAAATGAGTAGCATGCGCAAAGCGCATGGGGTACACAATCCATGCACAACATACTTTATGCCGGAGCGCCTCTTTGGCCGTAGGTCTTTTTTGGGGATCGACGGTGAGGCAGTAGGAGACAAAGTTACGTGCGGTGTCTGAAACATTAGCCCAATACTCCTCTGTGGTGGATCAGTGATCAGGAGAGAATATAACGGGGAGCAAGTTATTTAGATTCACCAGGTTCAAACTTATAATCGCCGGCGATGATTGCATCCATCTCCTTTTGCTGCGTCTCGCGGTCAAATGGAGTGTAGCCTAGTTTGTGGTATTCCGTGAGGCGCGGAGAACATGCCCCAAACTGGAATAGCGAGCTCACCCGCAAGTAGGAAATATGTGATTACACCCATAGCCCAAATATCAACCGGCTTGCCATGTCCAGCTGTAGAAAGAAGCCCAACAGATGAGACCCAAACAATCGACACTTGAGGAAACCTACTGACTCTTTTTGAAAATCTCAGGCGCCATGTACTACACAAGGACGGATTATCGAAGTGAGCTTTTTTGGTTCTTCGCTACAAAAAGTGTAAGCAAAAGATGAACTCACACCGGGAGTCCCGCAGATCTCCGTCAGCATCTTCAACTTGTCGCTGTCCATAACTCTGCTTAGTCCGAAATCGGCGATCATGATATCGGCCTCCTCTGCTGAAGTGCGAAACAAGAGGTTCTCGGGTTTTAAATCTAAATGGAAGGAGGTGGGAAGAAACAGAAAGCATCAAAAAAAAAGTCAAAAAAAGATATATATATATTTTTTGCAACGCACCTCTGTGGACCACGTCGGAATCATGAATATATTGGACCGCCTTAAAAATAGTGCGAATGAGGTCTGCGGCGTCCCTACGTAAAGAAAATATACATTGTATGATTCAGTATGAATTGAGACACAGGGGATAGTGGCCCTGACTCACGCCTCGTAGTAATTGCCCTTTGCACATATTCGGTCAAAGAGCTCGCCACCTGTACAGAGGTCGAAGCAAAGGTAGAGGTTGTGGGATGTCTAGACGATCGTTTCATGTTTAGAGGGGAGGTGGCGGGGAGGACAGCAGCAGGAACCAAACAGGAGTGAAATTGTATATGGCATCAAGCAAGCAATCGGCGAAAAAAAAAAGACTTGCCTCGAAATAATCGTGCAAGGTGACAATGTTGCGGTGCCCTTTTGATATCTTTTTCAAGACGGCAATCTCATTTCGTACCTACAGTATCAATATTTCAGCATCATCTCACCACACCACACCGCCTGCGTCGAGCAGCTTCTGTCACCACATTCCAGTGTAGAAGGAGAAAAAAAATACAACCGTGAACGAAACGCACCATGTATTCCCTGCCCTCCATCAGTTTCTTATTGATAACTTTGCAGGCATAATATTTGCCGGAATCTATGTGGATTGCTTCTTTAACGATAGCATAGGTGCCGCTACCCAGAGTCTTCCCCGTGCGATACTGACGTTGACGTTGGTTCGGGCAAAAAGTTAGAGTTAGATTCATGAGCTGATGGAGAGATGTGCAGGGCGATCGATAACTGCTGACCTGACATGGGACTGTAACGGGAAGGCTAGGCATCGATGTAGCTGATAGGGTCTCTACGCCTGGGCGCTGTGGAGGGATATTGTCAAAATCCCGCTCACGAAAGATGGAGGGGGGATTTATTATAAGGGCTCTGATAGCAGGAACACGATAGCCGCACAGCCACCGGTTTCCTTATTGAGCTGAATCGGAATCGACTGACCGCCGATGATTCCCCTCCGAGTCCGAGTCCTTCCTCCGCCCTGTCGGTGTCCCCCGAATCCGAAACCGAGCCATCTGGGCTGGCTTGTCTGATCCCATCCTCGCCCTCCAGAATGGACGCAATCGCGGTGGGCCGACGTCGCCGGGTGACCGACGACCCCCAGGTAACCATTCTTTTCAAGTTCAAGCTCCAGCTTCGTTTGTGCGACTTTTGTCTGTGATAATGGACAGCATTCTGCTGGGTACCTGCAGGGCCGGTTTGGAGTGGTTCAGCGCCTGCTTTTGGTGTCCTCCTTGACTGAGTGGTAGACCCGGGTACAACTGTCCTTGAGGTCGTCCTTGGTCTGGGCGGCCGTTGCTCGTGGCTGACGGTGCAACCCATTTTGAATTATGCTTGGTTGTCGCAAGGCTTCTACAACTTACCTGTTATCCTTCCTTATATGTACCGCTGCGCTCTTAACACATGCCCTCCATGCGTGGTCGAACGCAAAGTTAATCTTAAAATCGAATAGACGCTATGATATATATCTGGTACTTCAGAGGAGGAGCTAGAATTTTATTTTATTTTCCATTTAGGAAAGGACCACACAAAAATATCCAGAACACTACCAGGATGAGGCAGTGAAACAAAGACAAGCAATGAGGCAGATGTACATGTGCTAAATTAAAAAAGAAAACAACCCTATGAGAAAGAAACTGCAGCAGGATCTACTTTGTATACATGCAATAATACCCGAATCAAAAAAAAAACGAGTTGTTGATATGATATAGCAGAATCGGAAAGTCCAACGCAGGAAGGCCAAAAAATTAAAGTTTCCTTTCGTACGAGCAGAGGATCAATGGTGGGAATGCAGGGGTATGCGCAGGGATTTGCGACGACCGGGAAAAAGTGAGAAGGACCGAAAGACCAAAGGACCTAAAAGACCTAAAGAAAGATGAAGATGATGGCGTAAAATAAATAAAAACGAGGATGCGGATGGAAAAAAAAAAAGCCTGGAGACAGCGAATACCGGCCAACGACGGATTGCGAGATCTAAATAAAATGCGTGCGATGATGATAAAACGATTGTGAAGGATTGGATTGGATGGGGCCCGGAGAAAGAAAAAAAAAGCGAAGCTGCAGCAAAAAAATATTATAAGGGGGTTGGGGGAGGAGCACCACGGGTCAACGGCAGTCCACAATGACACCCAGCGCGGGTGTCATCCACCTACGCTCATGCATCTCCTCTCTCTCGTACCCACCCATATCCACGCCTCTCCCCTGCCGCCTGCTTGGGAGATCCATCGAAAGTGTAAACTCTTCCTCGTGGCCAAACAGCGGGATACCCTCCACCATATCCGCCGAACAGCCCCTCAGAGGGGAGCATAGGAGGGGCGCTGGCCCTAATGGGAAGTCCACTGATTCGAGGCACCGCCGGCGCATATACATGCTGCTGGTCCGCATGCGTATCCGGGGACGGACCTTTGGACGCTCAAACATCATCATGTCCATGGGGATCGTGTCGCTGTCGTCTGGGTAGACCCATCCGTTCGCGAGATCGAGCTCAAGGTCCATGTCTAGCGCGAGCTCCCGCGCTACGAACGCGTCCTCGTCATCCGCGTGATCTTCGTCCTCCTCAGTCACAGGGAATAACCGGGGTTCGCGTAGGCCGGACCGCCACCACCGTGGGCTTTGGCCAATGCACTCGACACCGTCATTCCACGACTCATTCCACGCCCCATCCACTCCCTCCTCTTCCCCATGCTCTTCGACTTCTACGTCCGCGGCAACCCAACTTCTCAACCCAAGCGGGCTTCTCTCAAACGGCTCCGCCATGCCTACGCCCATTCCCGATCCAACCGAAACCCCCTTTGCCAGGCGCCGACTCAGCCATGCACGTCTCTTGCAGCGAACCTCCAGGATCGCCTCTCGCGCACGTGCCTCCCGTGCTTCATGTGTGGCTTTCGCCCTGGCAAGCATGAGCAGGTTGCGTATGTGCTGGGCGTGGGTAGACAACGCTGTGTACTCTGCGAGCACCTCGGGAGTAACCGCGTTGCCCTGTCCCCCGTCGACCCCTGCAGAACACGACTCCGGCCGCAAACCTGGCGAGATGCGCAAGGCGAAGCTCGCGTTAGAAGTGCTGGGAGTGTACGACGATGGTGATGGCGTATGCAGTGATGAGCCATCGGTGTCGGTGTCCTCACCCTCACCCGAGTCCAAGCTGGACGGCGACGGCGATGGTGATGGTGGCACCAATGTGGGGAGATATTCCACACAGCCCTCGTGGTTATGCAGGGAGGGGTGTTCGGCGAGGACGGCCATGCTCGTATCCCGAACGAGCTCGGCCATTCGCTCAGAAATGCGGCGGATCATGCTTTGGGCGATCCAAGTATAATAGCCGCCTGGTAGAGACCGACGGGCGAGCTCGGTAAGGACATGGCGACGATAAGTATCGACCAAGGTGGAGCGGGCTCGCAGACGGAGGCTGCGCGATGTGAGATGTGGTGGAGGCGAGGGGGATGGCAAGGGGGGATGTGCAGGTGTGGGCGGAGAGGGTGAGCGGACGGAGGGAACCAGGGACCTGGATGAACATTGGGGTGTCAAGGAGGGAATAGAAAATGTTTAGATAGAAAGAGACGCACGCAACGAGAGACATGAGTAGAGAACGCTGCTTTTTGTGTCTGTTCGATTTGGTGGATGTTGGTGGGAGGATTGTTTGTGCGAGTAGTCGTTCCCGCTCGTACTCCCTCCACCGCTCCCGAGCGAGTTCTCGTTCTTGTTCCCGGTCAGCCTCTGCCGCCGACTCGTTGACGTCGCGAAGAACACTCTCGAGCGCCTCCATGCAGCCTGCACCCATGAGGGGCCACTCTTCCTTGACACCGTCCACAAAGACACATGAGACGGTGAGGGTAGAGATGTCGAAGGTCACTTCATGCAGGAGGGTGGTCGTTGCGGCCGACTTGTCGAGAGCATACAGGCAGTGTGGTAGCTCGAGCTCATCGAAATTGAGGATGGCGAGTTGGTTCGCCCAGGTGGGATGGGTCGGGAGGTTCGGTGGCAGATCGACAAAGGTAAGAGAAAAGAGCACAGTGGATTCTGGGGTTGGCGGGACGAGCGTGATGAGCATTGTATTAGGTGTCGAGTATAAGAAAGTCAAAGCTCGTTTTCATCGAAAGACCATAAAGGTGTGGGGGCCAGGGAGATATGATAGGGTGATCACGAAGGGGAGGACGGGGGTGAGCTCAACGTCGACGACGACTTGGGGGGAGGTCAGGGGGGGCGATGGCGACGACGGTGATGGAGATAACAGGGGGTGGAAAGGAAGGAAGGACCGTGGAGCGAACTGCGAGGGTGAGAAGGCTGGGGGCACTAAGGGGCACGAGGCCTAACCAAATCCATAGCCGAAACTAAGGGACAACTTCTTTTTTTTTATTAGCGGGAAGGGACCTTGAATATAGCAATTGGACTGCCCTGAACGGCAGTTTCACGGCCATCGTCGGGGTCGACAGCGACAGCGACACAGATGAAAGGAAGCGTGAGCTCTGCAAATTTGTCTTGTCTAAGATGCCACTGTCAAGATGGATCCACTGGCACGATAATATTTTAATGCCCTCGTCCTCTGTCAAACTTTCCCTACAAAGCTACTCCACGGTGACGGCTCCTACCCCTCAGGCTGGCCATGCGTTCATAGCTGCTTGGACGTCTTGCATCATGGCATGTACAGAGGTTGGCCACCAGCTCAAACCTTCAGCTTCATCTTGGACTTCAGGATATACTGGCAACCTGGTCCATCTGAATACTAGAGGAGGTGCCGATCTTGTTCTCTTCGTCTCATTGCTCCAAACCCGGGAATTCGCTCGATTAGAATCTCCCGAGCTAGTGTATATTGCTGATGGTTTCCTAAATGGACTCATGTTTTGTCAACCTTCTCAATGGTAGCGTGCAACCTCTCCATGGGCAGAAATTTCCTTTTCAAATTCCGTTTGATTGCATGTGTGTGCACGACAAGCGAAAATGATTGCAGATAACTAATGAACCATGCAGACTCCGGGGAGGGTACGAGTCAGGACGAGCACCAAGTGCTATCCAGGACGTTTAGCTAGGGTCAACTCACCAATCCGGGGCTGACGTGCGGCCGTCTGAGCGACTGAGCGGCTCACCAACGAATCCAGCTGCGTTGTTGAGCAAGGGTGCCGGGATCGTGGGGCACATTATGTTCTCGTGTGCGTCTGGAGTAATCTTAAGCTCGGATGCGCCCAATGCCGGAAGATAGCATATCCGACAAGGGCGAGGACGACTAGGAAGATAGCGATGGCTCGTGTGCCTACAACGGATGTCTCGTGCTCTACCTGCATGAAGAAATGACTAAGGATGACTATTGGACGAGAATATGTACGACATACCACGGAGGTGAATGGTGAGAGTATGGGGACTGTGAAATGTGATGGCAGAGTCCACCAAGACGTACGCTTGCCTTTGCGGTGGTCTGAATGTAGGAGGAGATACACGACCAGCAACACGAAGAACAGCAGACAGGCGAGCAAGGCCATCTGCAAAATGGCTCAAAGTTACGGCCCAACTCAGCATACACTCTATATAGTACTAACCACGAACTTCTCCATTTTGGCATGCATCGCTTCATGCACCTTTGACAGCGCAGCAAGATCCTTCTGTGATGAAGCGCGCAATTGAGCATATACAAACGGCATGTACTAGGCTACAATGAGTATCGAGGACTGACCGAGCGTTTGGCGTCCTGGAAATATGTCAAGCTGCGCAGCTCTTGATGATGCGTCAAGCGCGCCGATAAAAGGGTCTCGGCTGTTAATGCACGGGCTGCCCAGTACTGCTCGACGGACGAGCGGGGCTCAACACTGGACATTAAGGCTGCACGAGTGGATGCAGGAGCAGAAAGTACTCCGGGGTTCCGGACGACGAGTTCTTGTGAAAGTGTTGTCCGACTGCGTGGCATATCCAGGCGTGAACTTGAAATATCATGTTGTGATCTGGGGGATGGGGGGGCCTGCCAGTGCGTGTGCGACTGCGGAGATTGTTTGACTGGGCTGCAAGAAGGAACTGGAGGGCTCCGTTTCCTCAGCTTGTTCATCTTGTAAGGACCAACAGTCACGTTACTTGGTGGTTAGGACGCGACTCGGACTCGTAGACTCTGCTTACTATCCTCAGCTCGTTCATCTACCTACGTGCAATCGCTTATGCATATGCGCATGCGCTGTCGCCTCTTCCAATTCCACCCATCTTCAATCACCCGCTTCATCCGTCATCTCGAACTAGTCTGGGAATATTGTGGAGACTGCGAGAAATGTCAAGGACTTCCTTCCCCAGCTTAGGGACTCCAACTCCCTCATTGAGCTTTCGCATCTCTTCGGTTCCGAGCCTGGTGATACCGATAACGACAGCGTAATCCTTCCCTTCTGCGTGGATCGCCGCGGGCAACTCCTACATCACACCGCCAAGCCGGAAACGGATATCATCAGTCCTGAGGTCACGTGTCTCTGTGTGTACGTAAGCGTCAGTGAAACCAGCAAGATAACCCAATGGCAGAACACATACGGATAGCCTCGGTCAAACAAACTCTTTCCAGCCTCCTGCCAGAACGTCTAAAAACACCTCGCATCGGCATAGTGTGCGGATCAGGGCTTAGCGGACTGGTGGGCAGTCTTCGCGACGTCGTGCAGGTACCGTACGAGGAACTGGAAGGCTTTGCTAAAAGCACTGGTGAGGCCTCTCTATCGAAGTTGGACAATTCTAACTTGCTTGGCGCAGTCCCGGGGCATACGAGCATGTTGGCGTTTGGGATTGTGGGACAAGGTGTGGATGTGCCTGTAGTGGCGATGCTCGGACGCGTACGTACGGTTTCGATAGCCTGAGCCTCTAATCGCCTCGCCTTGTCGTGATACTGACGAATCCCGCTTTACGACCCATCAGTTCCATCCCTATGAAGGCCACAAGCTCTCAACAGTTGCTTACCCGATAAGAGTGATGGCGGGTTTGGGTGTGACCGACATCATCAGTGCGTGTCTACTTCACTGTCCGTCCCCTAGTCGTCGTCCTGACGACATCACAGTTACGAATGCCAGCGGGTCACTCAATCCTGCCATACCAGTCGGTACCAGTACGCACCCATCTTATCTAGTCATGCCAGCATACCCATTGTCACTCACAGTCGTCGTCGTTCGTGACCACCTCGCCCTCCCAAACCTGACCGGTCTCAACCCGCTCTTCGGCCCGCTCACATCTCCAGCGCACGCACGGTTCCTCCCGCTGTCCGACGCATACTCACCCGTGCTCAGGCGACTCGCTTTCCTCGCAGCGCACTATCTCGCGCTCCCTGCGGACGCCCTTGCGGAAGGGACCTACGCGTGGGTGAGCGGGCCAACCTACGAAACGCCTGCAGAGGGCCGGTTCTTACGTAACGCCGGCGCGGACGTGGTCGGAATGAGCACGGTTCCGGAAGTAGTCGCTGCACGCGAGGAAGGTCTGCGCGTACTCGTGTTGAGCCTCGTCACGAACGCCGTGGTCATTCCAGACACGGAACGTAGCATCAAGGCCGAGGTCGAGGCCGAGGTGAGCGTTCTGCTTTTTTCTCTTGGATCCCCTGAAACTCTGGTTCATGACTTTCTGATGAACAGCTGGCTGGGATGCGGATGGAGCTGCCCCCACCCGTCGTTGTGTCGCATGAGGAGGTGCTGAGCGTCGGAAGGGAGAAGAGTGAAGTGATGCGGGGATTGGTCGAAGGGATCGTGAATCTTGTGGGGTCGAGGCATTCTGGATAATGGCCAGCGCTGCTACGTGCAGCGACATCATAAATGGTCATTATTTGAACAGCATTGTTATATTTGGGACTGTCTCTCGAGTCCTCTGCTTCCTAGGCTACCTTCAGAATGAGTGAGTCTCCACATGCTTTCGTTACGGGGCTTTTTGGGGCTTGAACTTGCCACGCGTTTCCAGATCACCACAATAGGACGCAGATGACAGGACAGAGGTGTGATCTGTCTCCAAAGGTGCCATCTTTTGGCTGAAATAACTCACGCAGCCAGCTCCCTTACCGAAGGACTGGAAATTTATCAAGACACACTCGCGTGGAGACTCTGGAGAGCCCTCATTCTACAATCAAAGAACAGGGGAAGACGATTGGTACACGCCGGTTGGAGTGACTGCAGATGATATTCTCGCGATCCCGGGGTTGGAGGTGTACTTTTCAGTGACGGGTATATAACGTACATGGCTGCTCAGAAAGTGTGGGGTGACGAGGGCCACGAAGAGTAAACCAGACTACAAACTGGGCTAAACCGGAACTGTCGGATCGGTTATCATTACGCGTAGCGAAGGACTCCTGGGCCAGAGCCAGGGCTATCCACTTGCCAATAATCCGATTTACCAGCACCGTTTTGCGCTCGAAAATACATACATTTTCATACTTGCTCGAGCATCTTGAACAGCAAAAGTTTTCTTTTCATGTGGGCTCGCCCAGTTTCAGCTCTTCCGGCGTCGTACCGCCTACGAGCGCCGCTGTGCCCGCTGACGCGCGGTTTTGCCAGTAGTTTCAGACGGCGTGAGTCTCCCATTGAGTGGATGTATAACATCCTTGGCTTCTATTAGCTGGTTGACTTACTTTTGTAGACAATGACTTGAGCAACAAGATTGTCGTCAAGAACCCGGTCGTCGAACTTGATGGAGACGAAATGACTCGCATCATTTGGAAGAAGATCAGAGAGGAGGTGCGTCCGCATCGCCCTTCTGGCGTGTCCTCACATGTCAACTAGTGTCTTCTGCAAATCCCATAGCTCATCCTTCCATACTTGCAACTGGACATTAAATACTTCGATCTAGGGTTGCAGTATCGAGACCAGGTATGTATTTCCCTCTGTCTCCCTGCAATGGATATCTACAATGGCTTCGACTTCGTAGACGCACGACCAAGTGACAGTCGACGCCGCGAACGCCATCCTGAAATACAACGTGGGCATCAAATGCGCAACCATCACCCCAGACGAGGCGCGTGTCGAGGAATTCAAGCTGAAAGAGATGTGGAGGAGTCCAAACGGGACCGTCAGTGCCCTCTCCTTTCGTTGCTTCATGTCGCTGTTTAGCGGTTGACTATTGATATTCCGTGCAGATCCGGAACATTTTGGGTGGTACAGTGTTCCGTGAACCTATTATTCTTTCGCGGATCCCAAAACCAGTTCCGGGATGGATTAAGCCAATTGTGATAGGAAGACATGCGTTTGGTGATCAGGTCTGCATTCCTGGCTTCATGTCCTCCCAATTTCGGAATCTTATCTTTACTTGTATTTTACCAGTACCGCGCCACGGATTTCGTCGCACCGGGCCCAGGAAAACTCCAGATGGTATACACACCACCCGGCGGTCAAGTGAAGACGGTTTTGGATGTGTATGATTTCACGGGCAAAGGCGTTGCAATGTGCATGTATAACACTGACGAGGTGTGTCCATCACCTTGATAAAGTAGTCAACATGTGCTATATCTCCCGGGTCGCCTCGCAGTCGATCTCGGGCTTTGCCCATTCGTCCTTCAAAATGGCGCTGGCGAAGAAGATGCCACTGGTATGTCTACACACAGCCCCTTCCCCCGCCCCCCAATTCTTCTATACCTTTTGATCTGTGTGCTGATGGTGGTCTTTACTCGAAGTTCATGTCAACCAAGAACACCATCCTCAAAAAGTACGACGGCAGATTCAAGGACATTTTCCAGGAGATCTATGACTCGTACGTCTCTCTCTCTCTGGTTCCACCATCAGCGACACTAACCCCGCGCCATCTTGACGGGTTAGGGAATATAAACAGCGCTTCCAGGACGCTGGCATCTATTACGAGCACCGGCTGATCGATGATATGGTCGCGCAGGCAATCAAGTCATCCGGCGGGTTCGTCTGGGCAACGAAGAACTACGACGGTGACGTCCAGAGCGACATCCTTGCTCAAGGCTTTGGGAGCCTCGGCATGATGACGAGCGAGTTGATTACGCCAGATGGCTTGATTATTGAGAGTGAAGCCGCGCACGGTATGTTTCCCCCCCCCCCTTCCCAAACATGTTATCGATTCAACATATTGGCTCTTTTTGTTCTTCTTCTGCGTGCGCTACCCCTTCTTGGCCCGCCCCAAGGCACCGTGACTCGGCACTACCGTGAGTACCAGAAAGGGAACGAAACCTCGACGAATCCCGTTGCGTCCATCTTCGCTTGGACGCGAGGGCTGCTGCACCGCGCAAAGCTCGATGCGAACCACGCACTTCGTGATTTCTGCGCCGACCTCGAGGCGGCGTGCGTGGAAGTGATCGACGTGGATGGCGTGATGACAAAAGACTTGGCGCTCGCGATACATGGCCGCAATATGCGGAGGGAGCATTGGGTTGTTACGGATGCTTATCTGGATGCTGTCAATGTGAGTGCTGTTACGTGGTTGCCGGCGGCGTCTCGCTCAGTCATACTCTTTTGGTAGGTTACGTTGCAGAAGATGCGCAAGTCAAGACGTTCGGCGTAATTTTCTATTCTGCTGTTCGTACTATGATATACCGCATAGTTAACTGTTATTCTTGATATTGGACATGTACACATTGCCTAGTAGGGGACGGATCTGTTGGGGTATCAGTAACACATTCAACCTTCGAATGCCCATCTTTTGTGATGAAGTGATCAATGGTACAGTTCGCATAATTTCGCACATAATCTTGTGGCCGGGGTAAAAGTTCCATCATCGACAGTTCGCTGGGAAAAGCATGGCTCCGGTTTCTCCTGGTGCCAACGACTCCTTCAGGCCCATCCCGTACGACGTAGATATCGTGGGGGCACCAATTTCGCCATGGAGTTCAATGAGATGAGGAACGTAAGGGCAGAAGGAGCGATGGATCTATACGAGTTTGTACTAGCCGTTCGTGAGGGCATTGGTCTGGTATATGTCCCTCGAGCTGTTATACAACCCAGAACGAGCCCCTATTTGTAACCGGCCTCAAAGATGAGATGAGATGGACGACTGGTGGGATAGGAATAAGCATGACTCCATCAAGCATGGAATGTCCTTCCAAAGCCATGCGCATATCACGGCATCGAAGGGGAGGAAGCTAAAAAAACGGAGTGTGTAAGTACCAGAAAAAATATGCCAAGTCGACGGATAAGGTGCAAAAACCCGTACTTCAGAATGCCCTTCTCATACCTTGGAAGATGGATCCAATCAAGTAACAGGTCGCCAGGAGACGGTGGGATCCCTTCGCGCGGATGTTTCGTTTGCCACGTCTTCCGCACGCTAGTGTACTGTATGAGGCTGGGAATCGGGCATCCTTTACTGTCGATCGATTTCGACAGTAGGCATAGTAGGACATGAGTGGTACTGGTTGTCAGATGTCCTGTCCTGTTTACCGAAGACTGTGAGGCGAATATCGGGCTGGGCTTCGAATTAGCGCTAGGAAATCAACACCCCTTTGGAGCGCTCGTCAACCAATACCAGTTTCGCGCCTTTCAGAACTCGGACTTTCTGCTTTATTCCACCAGTATCCACTGGATCGGAGAAACCTCCCGATGCAGCCGGTTGATAACCCCAGGCATCAAGCACATTCCGGATAAGCATGGTACAAGCCACCTCGTGGTAAACCTTTATGTGGTCGACTGCTAGCAAGGGCGTACGATAGTTCGTTGTGGAACCACTATCCGCCGTTCCGATCTGTCCGCCAGTGACAGCCACTCCTGTAAAATCCTGGCAAGTAACAGATACGTCTAGTACAACAGTGTGTGAATAGGATTTGAGGTGACTAATGGAAGAGGGGTGGAACGAGAGAGCTATTGGACCAAGGGTCTTCGCATCGCTTACGGCAAGGAGGAACAACCAGAAATCGAGGAGTGACGGGTAGGTCCATGCTATCTGACAGTTTTCGTTCACTGGCTGAGGCAGATCCGGAACATGAGCCTCGTTTCCGGCCGTCGGCGCTAGTACAACGGCCGATGAGCACCCTTCCCATGGTAACACACCCCTCACTGGGACGATCCAGGCACACTGTGCATACGGGGTTCGTAGATGATCACGGACTGTAGATGATATGTGTGGGCTGATAGGTCGAGGAATCGTTTTCCGGTAAGGAGCGATGTGAACATCCGAAGGGAGCGGCTTGGCGGACGGAGCCTGATGGAAATGGGGCTGTAAAAAACTGCGTCAGAGTTGGAAAGATATGATAGATAATTTTCAGGGTTCACTTGTGGGATGATGGTTTTCGGAGAGGAAATGTCAACTCTCCTTCGTTTAGCCGGAAGGGTTTCGGATGCCAGTGATTTATGTTTAGCCGTGCGACTAGAAATGTCCCGATGGCAGAACGCAGAGAGATCGTCAAGATCCGTACTCTCGAAGTCCTCCAACTCGCTCAGGGAGAACAAAATATCATCTACATCAGAGGGGGTACCCCACTCTCGATACATCACAGGCGGTGTTTCATGACCAATGACAGGCAAGGCTTGAGAAAAGATATAGGCATGTCGAGGGGTACCTTGATGAAGGCTGGCGTTGGGTTTCCCATCTACAGGAACGGTCAATGTACATACTGAAAGTGGACGCGTCAAATTTGTGTGGGGTCGACCACCCCTTGGATTCCACTGCTTTGCGAACGAGATCCCGTCCAATTTCGAGGAGAGCGTTCGATGGTGTTGACTGAGACGGGGAGTTGAGAGTAAAGTTGTGGACTAGGATACTCTGGTCCTCTAAATTCACTGGTATAATTATACTGCTGTGCATTGGTTGGCGGTTTTCAACTTGAAGCTGCTGACCAACCATTTACGCGTTTACACCGTCCTCCACGTGCGAACTGAAGCAGCTTCGGCGGCGATTATCGTATCGTTGAACCCCTGAGCGCTGAGCACTGAGCAACCAGGGAAATCACTTCATGGGAAACCGTGTTCCTGCGGCTTGAAGTAAATTCTGGGGATACGGCAAGAACATAATATCGGTGGGCATTGTCCTGAATTGCGGGTTAACAAAATGACTGGTGCAAGCTCACTGAACCTCCCTCCTCCACCACCCAACTGGGTGACGACGTCGACTTGCCAAATGATTTTCGGTGTCGAAGATGTTGACCGTGTTTGACATAGTTGATATTTCACAGCTGCCAGCTATCATCCAGTACGTATTCTTTTTGGCTGTCACTCTCTCCACATTTTGTCAGAAGAAACCAAGTCACAGCTTCCGCATTTCTGACGTGGAAATACCTCATAACTTTCGACGAAGAGGTAGAATATATATGGAGGTTAAAGGTCTTCCGGTCCGTCCAAGGTGTTGCATGCTCAATTTTGTCGTCTGTAGGAAACCGAACAAGTCTTTCATACAATAGCTTTACGTTTTCTTGAGGTATTTCACAAATGTGAGACGGCATGGAAACCTTGCTTGTATCCCTGTCACTGAGTCCCGCGGTCAGCAACTATCTCGTCCATTGTGATGAAGCTATATCCATATGGCGGCGCTGACCTGCCAAACTGTACATGTTTCAAACAGTGGTAACCCAGGCCATCTATGGAACTGGTCTTGGTGATACGAGGCTAGTCTCTCCTCTGTTTTATTGGATGCAGTTATCCAAACTGCCTTTTCAAACAATGTGCCCTCTATAATCGAAACGCCCATGGGCTATATTCAATGATCCAAGCACGAGACTCGTTTTCGAAACTCGAGACAGTGCGGGAATGGCGATGACCCATATTTCCATTTGGGTGATGACATTGACGCCGCTGGGACGGTCAGTTGGGGGAATTTGCCCGTGTGGTTACCAATACTTCGAGATGGCACCGCCGTTTTACGGTTTCCCAGTGTACGTATCGCATCTGTCCAGTCCTAATTTGATCTATATTTTGGGTTCCCTTCGGCTTTTCGACATATCTATCATAACAGCCTGTCGATTTCAATCATGTCAGTCATGGTCAGTCATGTTTCTTGCTTTATTCTTCATTCAAAAGTCGTTACAAATTGATTATAGATATGTTGCAGGCTTCGATACCGGGTGCGGTAGCTTCCAGATATGATTTTACTACAGGCATAGTGGGCTTCAGTTGTGCAAACCTCGAAGAAATTTTACCTGTTAAGAGACACGATCGATGGCTGTACCCCTAAAAAGCTTTGAAAAATGTTGCAGTGTGTAGCCACTTCTGATATCTTGGCAACCCGTCAATCATAATCTTGCCATGCAGGTTGTCATACAAGATGTGACATACTGTACGTTGAGCTGAGGCCCTATCAACAAGCAATCTCATCATGATGTCCGCTGATATCCCGAGTTACGCGGATTCGCGCACAGGAACAATGCTCTGCCAGAGGAATTTCAACCTTTTACTCGTTTGGTTCCGTCCACGACGCTCACTATTTTCCAAGACAGAGACGAATCTATCGTTCTCTGATCAGAAGGGGTTAAGTCTTGCGCTGATACCTCGTTGGCCCCCATCTGACCAATGGCGGCCGTCTTGAAACCTAGATGTTCCTGCGAGACGGCTACTTCCTATTTTATCGGTGTACCGCTCGATTTTGGCACATTCCACTTTCAGATGAAGCCTTTAACGTTGGCAGACGAGCTGCAATGGTTCTTTGAGCGTATAGCCTTTCAGGCTGCGACTGCTACGTCTTCTATACGGGATCTCCCCTGTTACCGCACATTCATCGGGAGGAAGATCGAAGCTACATTCATCCACATTGGTCCAGATCCAGACAATCGTGAAATTCAACTTCTTCGCATGGTAACAAAAAATCTCGCGGCGAACAGGGCATTGCCAAAAACGACCGACGGTGGAATGCCCTACTGGACTATGCAAGTGGATCCGAAGGCCAGTTAGACATCATGCGTTTTGCGTGAGGGCGCCACTTCTTCTACCCGATGCAGCTCAAAACAGGCGCACCAACGACACTTTTATCCATTCTGAGTACTCAACCTAGCCGCCTCATTCCTCCAACAATATGGTTGTGTTCTTCCGATAACAGTTGTGGCTGAATTGCTATTATCACCCGGGAACGATGGGTGACACATTTCTTTTAACTTCAATCATTCAATGGTCATGTTCACGAATCACCCTGTTTCAGGCTACCGAAGGGAGTCGCACCCCGTAAAGCTGGCAGTCAGCATGTTACTTCGGCTTACTATTTCGGCACATACATACTTCTATTCTTGCAGGAAGGAGCTTCCTCCTCTCTCGACTTCCCATCTCGGGCATCCGCGCGTTGCTGTCCTGCAGAGTCCTCTTTACCCTACTGCAAACGCAAACACCCGTTACAGAGGAACACGTTGTTTTGTTCCCGGTTGTTGCAAAAGTGTCCGAAGCGAAGGTTTGACAGGGGTATTCTTGTTGGGTGAGCCTTCTCTGTCCCCCCTTTGGATTTGACAAGTAAACGAATTAGGAACTGAGCGGATCTGACTAAGTCGGATCCAGCATGCTCGAAATAGCGCTCAGATCTGGGCCATCCAAGTAAGAAAAGAGGCTTCGCATGATCTCAACAACTGATACCTTGATTGCATTTCATTTTGCCGTGTTTCATCTGATGGGAGAATTGTAGACGGACTCGGATGTAGTCACTGTCTATGATGTTTTCTTGCTACTCTTGTCGGTAAAAAAACGAACCGTTGTTGACACGCCTACTCTCGCCGCGCAAGTCCTTGTATTTTATGAGATCGCGTTTCGAATTATAATGTAAATAAATAACGTTGTCCAATTTATTCTAAAAGGTAACTCCCGCCCACCATTCCGTCTACAGGTCCTTGAAACCCAGTTTCCGCCTCGAGGACTGCTTGAAACTTCTTCTCCATGCAAACCCTGGGTCGTCTGGGGCAACCACGACTTTTTCAGACAAATGCATGTCCCTTTTACAAGAACTTTATTTCATTCGGCCCATTTCGGCTTTCCTGCCAGGGCCAGACCCAAATTTCGTTGGGGAATAATTGGATACCCGTAGACTCGACTTCGTGTCCTTCATGACCAGCACCTCGCTGTACTAATCATATTTTAGTTCCCCGTTAATCTCGACGTTTCGGCGCCCGTTGTGTGAGTCCTTGCCAATACCCTGCCCCCTCTTCTTCTTTCGTCCTTCTCCGTCCTGGCAAATCCTTTTCCATGCCATATTGAATTATAATCTCCATTAGTTGCCCGACTTTCTTTTAATACGGTCAGCATCCAAGGTCCTCTCTCACACTCATTGAAGATATACAACGCTCCCTACGACGCCCAGGCCGCCCACCAAGGCCTTCATTTTTAATTTTTTACGCCGTAGACAATACACGCACGCCTTGGCCGCCAACATGCAACACGCAACATTTCTCGCGAATGAGGAACCTCTCACGTTTGTTCTCTACATTCATTTCCTTTATCCAATTTGTTTTTGAGAGCTTCATGTAATTACAGTGCCCTGTGTCACCACTTCAATGTTTCCGCCCAGACGCTTGAAGTGGGCACGCCTCTTCCGACCTCTTTCGACATGTCTGTCTTGCGTGACGCTCACATACCTACCCACGTCCTGGCAGTCTCCTCCTCCATGACCTCCGGCGTCGAGTCGGCACACGTCATGATTCCCATCCAAGTCGATCTCTACGTGACTAAATTCGGCGTAGATTTTCTCCCGCCATCTCCACCAGTGCAGATCTCGCTTGTCCCAAATGACGGGACGGCCCTGTCACACCGCCAGGTCGTCACCCTCCCCGTAGTCCCCATCAGCGTCCCGCATGTCCCTTCGGTACCGCTGCTTCTGCTCTTTGGCCTAGGCCTTGAGACTCAAACAAATCTCCTCGCATGGCGCCTCCTCCCCCCACAGGTCATCGAGGAGTTTCCAAACGCTGCGGCGATGGCGCAGGTAATGGCGCAACTTTGCAACGAGGAGCAACTGCAGCGGCATGTGATGCATAACCAGGGCTTGTGGAAGAATATCCTGGCTTTGGGTCTACGTGACAAGGTGGTCGTCGAACTTGTGCAGACGGCATGGAATGTCACCGCAGAAGCTCGGCGGATATCCCAGCGCGAAGGGACGGCGGTGCGCGAAAGGAGCCGCGGATAGACGAACCCCAATTTGAATCCAAGGACCACGCTTTTAACCAAAACTCTTCGTACTCGTTTACGCTACAACAGTCTCTTTCGAATTCTATGTTGCCAAGGGCTTAAAGCTTATGGATCATCTAGTCTTACAGTATTACAGGATTGCACACTTGTTGGTTACTTACAATAGAAAGTTTTAAATAATCGTTCCAGAAATGTAGGTAGTCTTTCATACTATGCATATGATTCTTATTCGATTTGCGGCAACACGACACTTCAAAGGAGGAAGGAGATCATATTACTGTGCACACCGAGACTACGTCAAGTCCATAAAGACTGATAAAGATATAATATGGTAAAAACCCTAGAACACGTCGCATCACAAAAGATATGTCACGGTGTCATGGGGAGCTGCGAACCCAAAACCGCCTCCACGTTTCCCGTGCCGATGGCAAGCGCGGTGATGACAATCTCCCAAGCAAGGTCCATAATGCCCCACAGGTTATCGTCAAAAATTCCTAATGCGCACACGTTCCGCCACAGGCCATTCACCGTCATTGCGTGGTGGAGCAATGCTTGCGCGGTATATGTCCCCGCTAGTTTTGTTGCAAACTGCAACAGTGTCGTGGGGTCCGTCTCTCCGGGGGAAAGTGATGCTGGAGGGGCACAGGGCAGGAGCGACATAAGTAGAAGGTCTGTGCGTTTGGTGTAGAGGTAGGCGGAGAGGCTGGGAAAGGTCTGCGGAGACGGAATGCACAATGGAATAACGGGAACGGTGACCCGAGAACCAGGGGTAGCGGGGCACTCGACTTTGTGTGACAAGGGGAGTTTTGGGAGATTAGCGCAATGGGAGGCGAGCACGATATTGTGCACAGGGAAAAGGGTAACTCGGCGGCGGGCGGCAGTATTGGTCTGGCGGGAATAAACAGCGAACATGTGCGTGGGCATGTCCAAGGAGATATCGTTTACGAGGATGCTGAGCTCTTTCGGCAGGATGTTTCTAATAGGGTCGGCTTGGACGCCTGACAGGACTTGGAGCATCCTAGCAAGAGAATAGAATGAGTAAATGAATCAAGGCAAAGGACAGGGTGGCCGAAACACACCTCGGTCCAAGATTTTGTAAGCCGTCCAAGATATAGTCCAAGGTTGTATCTTTCAATTCTGGATCGATAGAGGTAATCACATCCATTGAGATCTCACGGTACTCAGGACGCGCAAGGTATCGAGGAAGTGTAATGGGAGTGGTGGGAAGTTGTTGGGAAGTGGGCAACGGCAACGCGTCCTTCATTTCCACGTCCTTCTCTGCGACTCGTGGTGGGGTGCGCGGCAGAGCGGCGACGTCGAAGCGGACAGAGGGGGGTGATTTGGTAGCACTACGGCGTTTGGCCTGCTCGACGGCGTATCGCGGACTATGTGCCCCGCCAGTTGCACGAGCCCGCCTGCGTCGAGACGCATCTTGAATACTGTTGCGGATACGGGAAGTCAAGGATTTTGTCAAACCGTTGATTTTGTTGACTGGGGGAGTATTCTCGCATTCTACGGCGCGTCTGGAGTAGTTGGCGGTTTGGAGGACCATTATGGCTAGAAACAAAAGTATTGGTGATGGGGCCGCTGTAACTGGTTCGGGGGGGAAGAATGCTGGTGATTGGGGAATAAGCAGCTCCATTCCCGCCAGCTTATAACTTGTCGGTAACAAGCAATTTGTGACATATGAGTGTGACCGTATAGTTGATCGTCACGTCACAACCAATCGCCTTTATACCATATTTAGAAATTGTTTGGCCTCCACATAACCAAATATGGACCCACATTGGCTTCAATCAATAATTATAGCTCTTACCAGAAAAGACAATAATCTGTAAAGACTTATCCATTATTATGAATGTCCAGCATTGTTGAGGAACAGACAGCCAATACATATACCAATACATATGATTGAACAGACCAAGAAAGAGGGCATCAGAGATAATAAAAAAATTGCAACATTTCACGGCTTCGCTCAGTTCTCAGCCTCTGCGTCCATTCCGCCCACCACCTCCTCACCCACAGCTCTCTCACCCATCACAACCCGACTCTTCCGCCGCGCATACTCACTCTGCCGGGCCCGCTTCTTCGCACTCATTACAATATCGCTCCCTCTTCCCCCTTTCACATCGCCAAACGACTTGCGCTTCCCTGCACCAAAGCTTGACCTCGTCCGACCAGTCACAGATGTAACCCCACACTCGGGAACTGCGCCAGAACTCGAATTTGACGCCGCTCGCTGTGATGCCAACCGAGCAATTACCCGCGAGCGCGATATCCGTGGCTTGCGCCCTGCCAACACCTTGGGTTTCAGCGACGTCATTGCTGACCTCCCTGTGATGGTCTTGCGAGTAAGTACCGGTATGTCCACGTCTGCCAACGCGGCGCCAGCGCTCGCAAATGTAACGTTCCGGGCCGGCATAGGGATACCCGACGGACTCGCCATCGGCTTGCTAAATATCTGGCTAGTCGGTGGCGATTGTGGTTGTCTCCTCACAAGACCCGGGCTGTTCGTGATCTGCTCTAATGCCACCGCGGCACTATCCTCCTCGACAGCCGCCAGGGATGACAGCACCTTCTGCTGCGAGATTCCAGACCGAAAAGCAGCAGCACCACGACCACTATTCTGGCTCGGTGCCTTGGCCAACGAGCTTGCAGTTGGGGCTAAAAGCCTTGACGACGATAGAACTCGCTTCCTCGCTATGCCTGTCTCTCCCGGTTCGCGTTTCACGCCATTGCTCCCTGTATCAGTCATACTACCAATGCTAGCCAAGCTGCTACGTGTGCCAAGAGATGATACACGCGACCCCGCAACGCTGCTCCGTGTCCCGATAGATGACGCGCCAGCGATCGAGCCACTCCTGCTTCCACTCCTGCTCGTTCCTGTAGCCGCCCTCGACCCTGCAGTACCAACTAAGCTTCCCGTCTTAGACCCGGTACCGCTCCTTGTGGATGCGGAAACAGAGGGTGGTCGTGTAAATGATGGGATAGGCGACCGCGACCGCGTGGGTGCGGTGGAAGTCAATGTGGTGGTACCTGTCGGTTTCAGAAGCCGGCCTGACGAGGAAGCGACGCGACCTATTAGACCTGTTTTCCTGCTTTCCGTACTTAGGGCGTGCGTGGACACGGGTGCTGCAGGTTTCGGTGCGGGTGGCGCCATACCAGCAGGGGGCTTCATGCTACGTTTGGACGATTGTGGGATGCTAGAGGTTGCGGCAGGTTTGGACGATGACGTCGAGGAGATGCCTCGATTCCAGACGCTTTGTACCATAGATTTAGCGGAGGAGAGAAAGCCAAATCGTGATGTTATCCCCTTTTTCTCTGAATGATATTCATGTCAGTGGAGCCGAGGAGATATGTAACACAACGCACGAATTGGCGGTACTTTCCCACCAACGCTGACACGGCCCTTGCTGCTTCTCCTCCTCGCCTTGTTCATGTCCAACTTCCTCCGGATCGCCTCCCTTTCCTTCTGCCGCATCCTCTCCTCCTTCTGGTCAACTTCATCATCATGTGCAATAGCAACAGGGGCAATAGAAACCCTCTTTTCCTTGTCTTGCCCACCAGTGCTTGGTTCGGTGTCCCCATCCACACGAGGCCTCTTCGACAACCGCCGATCTTCATCCCCAACATCATCATCTTCCCCCCCAAACCCACCTGGCACTGCCATCTTCCTCCGCCCGCCGCTAATTACCCGCATCCCTGCCGCTCTCACGCCAATCGGTCGTACATTCCCAGTTACACCTACGCTAGATTTCCTCTTCTTGCCTCTTCCCCCCGGTGCGACTTCCCGCCGGGCGGCGTAACTTGCAATTGATTCCATCTTGTTGAACTCGCGTTCGTGCATGCGGTCGAACCGATCGCTCACTCCCGCCTGGACGATTGCTGGTCCATCGCCGGGGTCTGGGTCGCCAGCACGCCGCTGCGCGTGTTCGAAGATGTCAAGCCCAATTGTCTCGATGCCCTTCCCCGCGAGCCGCCGGTTCATCTCTTCCAGGACTGACGTCGCAGCGTTCCGGAACTGTTGGTTGGAGAGGCGATGCTGGGGAAGGGGTGAGCCGAAGATGAAGGGTGGGGGGGCAGCAGGCAGATTCAAGGACGCATGGGGAGTGTTAAAGTCGGCTGGTGCACCCGCTGCGGTGATAGTAGCTTCGGGAGGGGCTGTTTTCACGGGAGTGGCAAGGGTGAATGGACGGGGCGACGTCAGTCCCCCAGGCATATCGACGCCGTCCTCTTTTTCCGCATTCTCAGTGGAAAATACCGGCAGCTTTGGGTATAGGTTCGCGGCATCGTCCTTTGGCCAGACGTCCATCTTGGTGCCTGCTGATGGGCTTCCTGCGAGGAGATCAAAGGTGGTCTCAAATGGCCTCAGTTGTGGCGTTGACGGGTGATGGAGGTTCGAGGTGTACAGGTCGGTGACGAGCCGGATCGTAGTAGTTGCGCCGGGTGTGGCCGTCGTTCCAATACTGAGGCGGGCGTTGGACGGGGCTGGGACGCCAGGGCGTAAAGCGTGCCCTGGGATAGGATCGGAGTCCGGCGTGAAGGGGTAAGCTTCCGTCAAAGCGCCAGGGATAGCGAAAGTGAAGTGATCTGTCTGAGGCAAGGCGGAGGGGTCTTGTAGAGGAAGAGAAGAATATGGAATGGCGTGTTGGGTCAAGTCATGTGAGTGGGAAAAGGAAGGCGGTTGGGAAGAAGTAGACATGACTGTCGTATTAGATTTAGCGGTGATACTACGTTTGAGACCGAGAGAAGTCGCGAACGCCTTGAGCGATGAGGTTACGCTTGTGGCTGTAAAAGAACCAACGGTCAGTAAATGTAACAAGGCTCAGCTCAAGGTGCATGCGTACATTTTGAGCCCCCAGTCCCAAATTCTCCATTTCCGTTACCACTTCCCGCGGTGCGCAACGAAGACAAAGTACCTTGTGAGGAGTTTTCTTCGAGTTCCTCGATACTTTCCATTACGACCTCCCATTGCTCGCTTGGTCTCGGCATCTGGCGCGCTAACATATGGGAAGGTTCGTCTCCTTGCTCCTGGACATCGGCACTGGCATCCTCGCTACGCGTGGCCACACTGAGAGGTGAATCTCTGGGAAGGGTCTCCGCATGCCGTTTGAGCCTGTCGATGAGGTCTGTATTCTTTCCCGACGCCTTGATAGCGTGTATCTTGCAGAGCTTGACGAGCTGGTCACGCTTGAGGGAATGCAGTGCAGGGGAATTGAATAATATTTGCGTTGTTGTCGACATTGGGTGCTCAGCGAACAAATACGCGGGCAAGGTTGAAAAGTTTAAAACGCGCCCGAGTCACGTGCGTACTGTCTATCAACTTGAACTCGACAGTCACCGTCTGTGAGTGTGCAAACCTTCAGCCTCAGATAGAGGTTTGACATAAAATCTCAAGACAGTAGTCTTATATCGCACATTTTGGATGGCCAGCACCTATATAAACGCGAGGAACAGCCAATTCACCGACATCGGTCAAAATCAGTACAACATCAACACCACCAATATCATACATTCGTCAGAGCAGGAGTCCTTGCTGGCTACCTTGAAACCTGTTAATCGCTCAAGCTACTACGTGCCGCCTTGCATGAAGGGAACTCGGCAATGGTTAATTAACCAGATTCGCATCTGGCTAGATGACCGTCAGGCGCCCAACATCCTTTTGCTGACCGGGAGCCCAGGGTCTGGTAAATCGACCATCGCCTCGACGATCGTGCCAGAGTTGGCCTCGGAGGGTCGGTTGGGCTCAAGCTTTTTCTGCAAACGAGAAGACGTAGCCCTATGCGATCCCGCTGCCTTTTGGCGCACTGTTGCATTCGACCTAGCTCAAGGTGATTCCATGTTCGCTGAGAGATTGGTCGAAAATTTGAAGGGAAAGAGAGTGGATGTCACGAGGGCAGACATTGGGTCCCATTTCAAGTATCTCATTGAGGATCCCTTGATGGAGTCTCGAAGGAGGCGCCTGGAGGCATTGAAGTTGCCGGAGGATTCTACGGGGATGGACACGGAGATGTCTCACAAGGGACTTGTGTCGGAACACGTTCGTGGAGCGTATACCATGCAATTCCCGGTCGTTGTTCTCGACGCCCTGGACGAATGTGGGTCTGACAGTTCTCAATCCACACAACGGCGGATCTTCATGGATACCCTCACCAAATGGTCATGTCTCCGCTCGTCATTTAAACTCCTTATCACTAGTCGAGACCAGTACATCACTCCGTCACTTCGAGGTGTCTGTCATCAAATCTCACTCGAGGCTGGCGATCTTGTTGGCAGGGAGACAGGTGGTGATATACAGAGGTTCTTCGAATACCATTTCGCCGATATCGCATCTAAGTATCCATCGTTGCGGTCATGGCCTGGAACGTCGATAATCAAGCAATTGACAGATCGCGCAGCAGGTCTGTTCATATGGGCAGATACTGTCATTCGATTTTTGGAACAGGGCTTTCCGAAGGAGCAGCTCGATCTTATCCTAGGTGGGGCTTTTCGTGAGGAAGGAGACGTGATCGACCAACTTTACCAGAAGATCCTTTCACTTGCGTTCAAACACTCTGCGGTGCTGGACACCGTCAAAAGGGTTCTTGGTGCGATCGTTCTGGCCAAAACACCTCTTTATCGCGCCGACCTTCTTTACTTCCTTGGAGATCCTGTCGACGAATCGGCTGTTGAGTTCATTCTCGATCGTCTCTCAAGTGTCGTTTCAGCCCGAAACACTGACGGCAAAATTCACTTATGCCATTTTTCGTTTGCCGAGTTTGTGTGCGACCCGAGGCGATGTGACCCAGCGTTTGTTATCGATCGCAGTATTCACAACCGGATCATGACGCTGGCATGCTTACAGTGCATGAAGGTTGGCCTCCGATTTAATATTTGCGAGATCGAAACGTCATATCTCCGCAACGATGATCTTAATCTGATCCCACGCATCAAGAAAGCCATTTCCACCCGTCTATCATATGCATATATTTTCTGGGCGGAACGCCTTGAAGAAACTGTCCCTGAAGTCAAACTCCTCCTTGAAGTTAAGGATTTCATGCACTCTAGGCTTCTCTTCTGGCTAGAGGCTTTGAGTTTACTCAAAAATATCAAGACTGCCTCCCAAGCCTTGTTACTCACAGGCGAATGGAGCAAGGTGAGACCTGTTGTTCATTGTCGTAATCAGAATTGATACGTGGTCACCCAGATGCATGATGAAGACATTGCGGCGTTCGCAGAGGATGCGGGCAAGTTTATCACTACCTTTGGATCTGTCATTTCACAAAGTGCTCCTCACCTTTACCTGTCGGCCCTACCGTTCGCACCAACGCAGTCGAGAGTATCGAAACAGTTTCTGCCCCAGTTTTCACAACTACTTGTTATTGAGGCTGGCAAGCTGGATGATTGGCCGGCCATTCTGAGTGTCTTAGCAGGTCACACCGCTTGGGTTACCTCCGTCGCATTCTCGCACGACAGAACACGAGTTGTCTCAGGATCATTCGATGAGACGATTCGCATTTGGGATGCGGAGACAGGAGAAGTCCTTTCTAGCCCCTTCCAAGGGCATACCGACTGCGTCACTTCTGTCGCTTTCTCACCGGATGGTAAACAGGTTGTCTCTGGATCAGATGACATGACGATCTGTATCTGGGATGCAGAGACAGGAGGAGTTGTGTCTGGTCCGTTCCAAGGGCACAGTGATCGTGTCACATCTGTTGCCTTTTCCCGGGATGGTCGACTTGTTGTATCAGGATCAGATGACAAGACAATCGGTATCTGGGATGTAGAGACCGGACAAATCAGCAGCTTTTGCCAGGGACACTTTGATCGGGTCAACTCTGTTACCTTTTCACCAGATGGCAAATATATCGTCTCCGGATCGTATGACAAGACAATCTGCTTCTGGGATGCAAAGAGTGGAGAAATGGTGTTCGGCCCACTCCAAAGACACACCAAAAACGTCACTTCTGTTGCCTTCTCCCCTGATGGCAAACGCGTTGTCTCTGGGTCGTTTGACAAGACAATCTGTGTCTGGAATGCCAAGACAGGACATATTAGTGGTGGTCCTTTTGAAGGTCACACTGATCACGTCACCTCTGTTGCCTTCTCGCCGAATGGTGGACATGTCATCTCAGGATCAGAAGATAGGACAATCCGCATTTGGGATGCAGAAACTGGAGCCACCCATGGTCTATTCCGAGGTCATACTGATCAGGTCACCTCTGTTGCCTTCTCACTGGATGGCAAACGGGTTGTCTCAGGATCACTTGACATGACAGTCTGCATCTGGGATGCAGAGTCAGGAGAAATTGATTCTGGCCTGTTCCAAGGGCATACCAATTTTGTCAGATCGGTTGCCTTTTCACACGATGGCAAACAGGTTGTCTCAGGATCGTACGACAGGATGGTTGCCGTCTGGCATGTGGACATGGGGGCAATTAAATCTGGCCCCTTCCCAGGGCATAATGGTTATATCACCTCTGTTGCCTTCTCACTGGATGGCAAACATGTTGTGTCAGGATCAGAGGACAGAACAATTCGCATGTGGGATGCAGAGACTGGAGAAATGACTGGTCTGTTCCAAGGGCATATAGACTGTGTCAAGTCAGTTGTGTTCTCACCTGATGGTAACCATGTTGCCTCAGGATCAGATGACAAGACAATCTGCATCTTGAATGCAGGGACAGGAAAACTTGTTTCTGGTCCATTTAAAGGGCACACTCATGGTGTAACCTCTGTTGCCTTCTCACAGAATGGCAAGCATGTTGTATCAGGATCAAATGATGCAACAATCTGCATCTGGGATGTTGAGACAGGAAACATTGTTTCTGGCCCATTCAATGGACACACCTCCTTTGTCACCTCTGTTTCATTTTCACCAAATGGCAAATATGTGGCTTCCAGATCATATGACAAGACAATATCTATATGGGATGTAGTGACAGGAGAACTGGTTTCTTGTCCATTCCATGGGCACACAGATTATATCACTTCTGTTGCCTTCTCACATGATGGCAAATATGTTGTCTCTGGTTCATATGATCAAAAAATCTGCATCTGGAATGTAGAGACAGGCCAAATAAGCTCTGGTCCATTCCAAGGACACACAGGAAATGTTACTTCTGTGGCCTTCTCATATGATGGCAAATATGTGGTCTCAGGGTCAAATGACAAGATAATCCGTATCTGGGACTTAGAGGTACAGGAAGTCATCTCATCCTGTGATCCTTTCAGAGACAGTTCAATGGTGGTGGATGGCTGGGTTGTTGGCCCAACCTCAGAATTATTATTCTGGATCCCACCTCTCCATCGGGCAGCTTTGTGGAGGCCCAGCAATATATGTGTAATAGGGGAATATTCAACAAGACTTAGCCTCAGCCATTTTGTGTATGGTACATCCTGGCCAAGTTGTTGGGGATGACTTATCAACTGGTTGGACTATTTGCTCATGTACATATTGTCATTGATATCTTTACTGTTGTTGTATGTCTAGTAATCTCACGTGTAAAAGAATATCATAAAAAAGCAAACACACTGTCAGCACTGTTAGTAAAACACACGCATCTCAATACGCTAATCCGACAACTCAATTACCACCATGGGTCGTTGTCCATACGTCCTAACCTTCGGATCTCGATATGATGGTGATGTTACGGAGAGCACAGACATCGCCTTCCTCAGCATTTCTTCGTTGTCGTGCTCATGATCAGCACAGCCCGGTAAATCATCATCGTCCAGGAAATAGTCAACTTCTCCCCCTTTCCAAACTGGCGGCTTCTTATACTTGTGTCGTGGTGATGGTGTTGATAAACTACCTTGAGGTTTCTTTGTCAAAGAGTTGACGCCAGGTATGCCAGTTCTGTGTCCTACATGTGCAAGAGCTGGATGTAGAAGGAATTCGCTTTGACCAGGATCAGCCCTGGCGGCAGGCCGACCGCAGATGAGACCACTCTCCCTATTGAAACCTTCGGCATGATATTCCCTCTTCTCAATTTCATTTTGACCTGGTCTTGCGGAAGGTCCAGCGGTGGTCGCCGATTTCATGGCACGCAAAGGCATTCGGGGCCGTTCGAGCGATGCAACAGAGGAATCACTCTCGCCACTGATCCCAGCGAAGTCAAAGAACTCGCCTTCGCTACTTCCTTTGCAAGCCACTTGTCGAACCTTTCTGAGCGCCGCCTTCTTCTCTTCTGGCGAGATTCTGTTCACAAGAGAACCTGCCTGATTAACGGGAAGAGGGAATTTTGGTGGTCGGCCACGTATTTGACAAGGAACGGTGACATGCAGGTCATCACTATCGGAAGAGGATCCGATCGCACCGAAATCGAAGAATTCGCCTTCGCTGCTCTCCCATCCCCCTGTAGCGACCGATCGAGACTTTGCCACCTTAGGTGCATTCTCCGAGGGTGCCTTGGCAGTTTTCTTAAAGGGACGATGTGGAGGATCAGGTAAAACGGCGGGTAGGGCTTCGTTTGCTCTAAATACCTCTCTTGCTCCTTCATCTTCGTCGTCAGGCTGGCATACGACCTTGCCTGCAGATCTTCGATAGCAGCCGCGTATCACATCTCCCCACAGTACGTATTTTCGGCATAGCTTGCACTCTCCACCGCGTGGAATCATCGCTTCCCCAATTTTGGGGCCCTGTGCGCCAAGAAAGTCCTCGGATAGGCATGTAATGTGTGATACTGATGTGCAACTCAAGATTGGGCACAATGCGGTAATGAGTGGCTCCTGTAACCGAACGTTGATTAGCCTTACTGCAGAAAGAGGTAAAGGAAAACGGACCGTGGAGTAATTGGTCAGAGCATGCTGACAGATGGAGCATTGCAGTCGCCGATTAGACGCCAGGAGCGCAGTGTGCTTGGCCAGATATGCAGATGTAAAATGCTCTAAATAACCGTCATTCAGCCCGCCACGCGAGAGGCGATAGGTCTTGTGTTTTACCGTCCTTGACATCGATGGGGCCTTGACGGCCGGTGCCCCTTTTGCCTGATTTCCCGTCCACACCTTCGAATTCCACATTGCAGATCAAGCCTGGTGGCAACGGGTACGACCCGTTGTGTTTGTTGGCGTCTTGCCATCCTTGAACAGCCTCTTCCGTAAACAGCGTTACATGCAAAGGCCACTTGTCGTATGGATGGTTCAAGAGCATCACTCGAACAATTCTGACCGTCAATGATTATCATTTCACACTAACAAACTGTGAGTAGGATGATGCCTTACTGTATGTTCATCTTGAGGTACTTTGACCTTCGATCGTTAACGAAAAGCGATTTTCCGTTCTGATCCCGTAGATGACGTGATAGATGGGGATGCTGCCACGCCCATTCAAACTGCAGAGCAGCGAGCTTCGAAGGAAAACCGTAGACTATCATTTGCATTACCCAGGGTCTGTGGGACTTTGTCTGCGATGCACCCTGCGTGAGTTCGCCGTTATGTTGCCTATATGCATGATTCATGATAAGGGAATGAAAGCATATAAAAGTCACATACCGTATCCGTCTCGGTGGGTTAGGCGTGCTGCCAATATAGGTCCTGCATAACTCGTACGTGGAACTCTCGGGTTAATAAAACATGCTCACGCTGTAGATCGAGGCGTCTGGACGGACTTAAGTAGATAGCAAGCATAGAAAGGCGGGAATGAGTGCGAAAGTAGGGACGAACGCGATTTGCGACTTGGAGTCGCCATGTCCATTGTTGAAAAATAAACATTGGTTCAGAAAAATACAATAAACCAAAAGGGGATATAAACCTGTTTGTTACGTAATACCATAAGGTTAAGGTCACGACCTCATTCTCCTTTTCTTTGGCACATAGTCCCCATGAGGCATGCGAGGCTTTGAATGCTAGTCATTCCGTCGAATTCTTCGCCAGCCGGTCACGAAAGTCTCGAGCTGGAACCCTTAGTTTCCGCAAGCCCTTTATTTTTGTCCAGGTTCCCAGCAGACACTGGCATGTACAACGAAATCGCACTAGGGGCTGAGACTCACAACCCTGAGATCGATACTGACGACACTGGATTACACGACGAGTCTCCAACGAAAAGTATGTCTAAAAATTGAGTGTGGCTTTAAAATTTGAACCTTTCTCTCTAATCTGTAGTCAGTGCCGCTCTATTGCGTAAATTGGGGCTTTCCTTCTTCATATTTGGACTTATTAACAACGGTGGGATATAAACCACTCATATGTCCTCCTCATGCTCAGATTGTACTCCCAAGTATTATATGTTATCATCCTTTCAGCTGCGCTTGATCTCGTCCCTCCATCAACCCCCAAGGGTATCATTGCTTTCTGTAACATTGCTCCCGCTCTTGCTGCGAAAATAGGGTGGCCGTACATCTTGAAAGGGCGGATAAGATACGTTAGGCGAGTGATGGGATGTTGTCTTGTGAGCGCTTTTGGCATGCTGGCAAGTCTTTCTTTATTCATTCATCCGCTCCTATCCTAACAAGAATATTTATTTTTTCGTAGATTGTAGCATTTTTCGATAGCTTGGTCATGCGTCTCCTCGGAATAGCTTTAGCATCTTTCACCTCCGGTCAGAAAACATACTATTCGTTATGCAGACCACTGATATTACATGCAGGCCTCGGCGAACTGACGTTCTTGCAATTGTCTACCACTTACGCTCCCCCCTCAGTTGCGGGTCACAGTGTTGGGTACGAGATAAAATACTCCCCTTTGTATTGCTACGAACAGAATTTGCAGATATTTTGCCTCTGGGACTGGAGCAGCCGGCCTTGTTGGCGCATTTATATGGTGGGAGGTTAGAAGTATGGGTGTGCGAATTGGCGTCGGGCTTTCCGCGGTTAGTAATTCGACATCCCTGCAATAGCACAAGGATTAGTCTTTAACTGCAATTGCCAGGTCTTGCCTTTCATCATACCAATAACATACTTCTTCCTCCTTCCGCATCGCAGTGTGTTCATATCCTCGCCACATGCCATAAACTACGTGGATGATGTGGAGGTACCGCAAGCGTTGCCATATGTGCCGATTGCAACAACGGATGAGGATGATGACCGTGTCCATACTGGACTAGAGAAGAACTTCGCACTCTCTTCGGCGGAAAAGTGGCATCTAGTGAAACCAATGCTGCTCAAATACATGTTGCCGTTATGTAAGTCGCATTCCAAAGTCATGATTTCCTTCAGACTAAAAGACATTCCGATGCGGAAGTCTGTGTATACCTTGTAAGTTTTGTTTCTTCTGTGCTACAGAGTAGAAATTCCTGATAGGTGGTTGCTCACAAAATGAAATCAGTTTGAGTACACAATCAATCAAGTAAGCACTTCACAACGAAATTCGTCAATGATCCTGACTTTGAGACTCCATTAGGGGATAGCGCCAACATTACTATATCCCGTCCCTTCACCAGAACGCTACGCCTTTCTCAGTAAGATTATTCACTCCATACGCGATTACTACCCACTATGGCAGGTGCGTACCTGTTACTGGATTCGCCTAAGATAATTGATGTCTTTTGCTCAACAGCTAGTTTACCAAACGACGGTATTCTTCTCTCGCTCCTCCATATCCCTTGGCATTCGGCCTCTCCCTGCACGCTTTCTGGCTCTCCCTTCCATACTGCAAGGTTTCATTCTGCTGACACTAGCATTCGAGTCTGCTGTGGGGTTCTTCCCCTCGGAATCTGAAGGCCTTAGTATCATCACCGTGTTCTTCCTAATGAGTCTCGAAGGTGTCTGCGGCGGTCTGGCGTAGTGAGTCCTTAGGTTGTCGTTGCAACTGGTCTGATTGTCTCCCAGTGTCAACGTATTCTATCGTGTCAACCAAGAACAACCCAACCCTCGGAGTGAGCACGATGCCGAACGCACAAAGCAGGAGCAAGAGTTTAAGATCGGATCGATTGGATTTGCGGACTCCTTGGGAATTGTATGTGCGTCGCTTGTCGCTGTCCCAACGGAGGTAGAACTGTGTCGGATTCAATTGAGAAGGGGTAAGATGTTGTGTAAAGGTCTGTAGATGTAGAGTGAGTGACTTCTTGTTCAATATCTGGAGTTCATGATAAAATAGAGGTCATCCCAACTCAACTATATATATATCAATATTAATAGATGGTCTCCTTTGGCATTCGCGGTCGCATGCTCCCCGGATGCAGTCAGTGGTCACGGTGGCTATCTCAACACACCCCAGAGACATTCCGGCTATTCTCCCTGGATGGTATACGTGTTGTGTCGGGGTCAAACGACGAGACTCTTCGACTTTGGGTACCCATCTTGATACATTCACTGGACATCTGCACTCTGCCAAGCCAGTCGCACTGTCTGACTTTACCACAATCATCGTTGCAACCAAACAGCCTCGTTGCTTTCATGGAAGGCGAGTGGATTTTTTCAGCCGAGAAACGACGACTCTGTTGGATTCCGGTATCGTGTCATCTGATGCCTTATTGCCTATCCTTCAGCGGAACTCTTTTCGCTCTAGGCAGTCGTGACGGGCAGGTAGATATTCTTGACTTCACGTATAGATTCCTTTTTAAATTCCTTTTATTAATAATTCGGAATGTACATTAATCTGACCTACTCACGTCCTCCACACCCCCCTTCGGTCCTTGCATCTTTATACGCTGGCTCTGGGAATGGGAAACCATGCCATCTTGCAGAGGCAGAAGGAATCGCAGTTATCATTTCTAAAAGGTCAGATTTGATATGTGGGGCGGGTGTGGGCTTGTTGGCAAGTCTCTTGTTGTTTTATGCGTTCCGCATTAACTTGAATATTCCTGAGACCTCCGCTAGGTTATAGCGTTTTTTTATACCTTGCTTATGCGTTGACATTCCTACCACATACACGGCGTCGGCGAAATTGTTGTCATCTCCTTGCTAATTACTAATACTAAAATCTGATTCTCATCATTTGGCACAGGACCTGCCCGTGAGAGCAGCCAACTTTGCTGTGGCGGGAGCTCCGGCGTTTGGGCACGCGAATTGCAGTTTGATTTTCTGTTGCCAATCTTCGGCGAAGTCTTTGTCAATTTGATCTTCAGGTTATGTTTTTCGTCACTGCATTCACATATGCATACGTCTCCCGGCCCCCATTCTAACGCTGTAATCGCCGTGCTGTCCGAGGATGAATGCATGAGTGCATCACACGCGCTGTCGTACGGGCCGCTTAGGATGTACTAGTAGTGATGAAGAAGGGAGGAATGTCGCCGGGCAGACCAAAATTGTGTACGGCGGGCAAATGGGCCATGTAAGACCTTGTTTCTGAAATAGTGTGAATCTCTTCAACTTGCTGAAATAGTGAGTCTTATCAACTTGCTCAGGTCTTTCTCGTCTTTCTCGAGCTGAATAATTATTTAGCAAGGTGGTTGCCAGGCACCTTGTGAATATCTCTTCCCTTTCATTTTTTGTTTTGTTTTGATCGCCGCGCATTTTATACTAACCTTGTTTACCCCTCGCAGTGAATTTGTCGACCAGATGTGTACCAGGCGATGTCGGGCGTGCTAAGAGGGATGGAAGATCACTCGGAATGATTAATATTGTCGGATGCGCTTGGGATTGCGTAGCATCGCTCGTCACTGTGTCGGCAAGATATTGTGTACACACAGAAATAAAAAACTGGACCAAACCTTTACATGTACAGGCTACATCGTACAAGGCCATGATAGTGAGAATATACAATGCGACAGCTAAGTATACAACAACCACAACAGTGATGGTCAAGTTACATTCACAAACATATCACGTTCTTCCGACTTTTGCAGTTCTGATATGAAGGTACAATGACACCGAATGTCTTTTCGTAAGTAGATCGTTAGATGGTTCCGGCCATCCACTTTAGGTTCAGATGGGACTGTTGCACCACGGACAGATGAATGCCGGGAATGCCTGGAGGTCATTGCCTGATTGAGACTCCGGGACGAGATCTCGCCAGTTGTCGGGAATAGACGACTCGCCACTGATAGCACGGTAAACCATGCGGCGAGCTTCGACCGCCGCGACCACGTTGCCCACGACGTTGCCCACGCTGCCACCGCCCTTGACAATCGGCTGTTGGGCTGCGGCGACGAGGTCTGCGGGGAGAGAAAAGACGAGCTGGGAGAGGTGTTCAGACTGATATGTCGGTGTTGAATTGGGGTGTTTCTTTGGACGACCTGCTCGCCGCTTCTTCTTCAGTGGTGGGTGGTCAGATGTGGCGAGGTCGGATAGGGAAAAGGTGGCGTCAGTGTCTGGCGAGCAAGCTAAGAGACGCAAACCCCGGTCAACGGAGTTGGGTTCAGTGTGGTTGGCTTGGAGGAGGCAGTCTTGGTGGTAGGCGTTGCGGCAGCTGGGCCGTGGGCAGAAGTGCATGATGGAGTCGTGGTCTGGGTTGTATGGTTGTTTGCATATGCAGGTTCCGATGGGTTTCGGCTGGATTAGGAGGAATTTGGTTTAGAAGAGAAAAGAAGATAAGAAGAGCGATATATGCCGAAGTGCACGGCACATGTGTGTGTTTGTGAGATGAATGTTCAACTCACGTTGACTCTCCGAATTCCGAGTTCCAGGGTGTACCGGGTGTAGAATTGGTCACCTTCAATGTGGGCCTGGTCCAGGCTCTGTTCGCAGTATTTCTTCACAGGGGTGACGCCTGATGTTTAGAGAAGTGGTCAGCATTGGCCTGAGTGGGAGGGGAGGGGGTATACCATTGAAGGCTAACGAGGAAACTAAGTCACAGCGATCGGATAGTATTCGTTCATATCGACCGCATCGCGAGACATCGCTAAATGCACGGGTCGGCGACTACGTTGAGAAGAGGGGTAAAAGATATTGGGAAGGGGGCGGGGAAGCGTACAATGACTTGATGAGTGCAGCAACGTCCTCGCCAGACCAGTACCACTTGACGCGAACCCAGACCTGAATGAGATCAGATGTTGTGAGGAGAGGTGTTTTTTTTTTTCAAAAAAAAAAAGGAAATGGCATACGGACATCTTTAGTTTCCTCGCGAGCACGGATTTCTTTGATTTTCACGACCCAATGCCGGTGCAGTGCAAGAGTGCCTGCCTTTTCCGGTGAAACGTTTTCAGGGAGAACAATCGCACTGGAGAGAAAAAGAAGAATTGGGAGAAAGGTTTCGTTTGTGAAAATGCCAAAAAAAAGGGTGACGTTCGGGGTTCAACACGCACCAGTCTCCTTGCTTGAAGAGGTGTTTTTCGTCGTCGTCGTCGAAGACTACAGCGCAAAAAGGTGGCGTGTTAATACTTAGCAGCACATAAATATTGAATGAAGGATTTACCAACGAATGTACCATACCCTGTCATAGTCGCCCATTCGGCATCGGTAGGCGCGTCTGGGTCTGCACGACGTTTCTGCGACTTCTTGGTTATGGTTAGGCGTTGTCGCCTGCTGCCAGGAGACATTCAAGGGTGTCGTCGCCGAAAGCGGCGATGAACCACAGTATTTTACGTAAGCGCGGTCAGGCTTTCGCTGATCCGACGTCGTCCTCGTGGATGGAACCGCCTCAAGGTTTGAGGGTGAAACGTTTTTGAACCCAACATCAAACATGCTCTTCTACTTGACCTCGCGCGTAATTAGGTACGTCGGGCTCGACTTCTGACTGAACAGGGGTTCAACTGAGTGACCTCTACTCTCCAGTTCGGTCGCAGCATTCCTTTACCCTGGATATGCATCATACAAGACGCTGTCCCAGAGACCGGCTTCGGAAGAGGAGCTCGAGCGATGGCTGATGTATTGGTCTGTTCTGGGATGCATAGTGAGCGTCGAGTATATTGCTGAATGGCTCGTATCATGGTGCGTTACAAATATCCTCATATCGGTGGAGATCTCCGCCCTATTTGCCTCTCCTCTCACGATGAAATACAGGATTCCATTTTACTATCCAATCAAGACCGTATTCCTTCTATACTTGGCCCTGCCGCAGACTCGGGGCGCGTCGTATCTATACACTAACCACCTCCAGCCTTTTTTCCACACACACGAGTCGCAGATTGATGCTACTATTGCATCGATGAAGGTCCGAATCTACACATTCCTCCAGGAGCGTTTGAGGGCGATTTGGGAGCAGGCCGTTACCGTGATCCGGCAGCAGCAGCAGCAACAGCAACAACAGCAGCAGAGTTTCGCAGGCCCCAACACGAATGCTGTTGGTCCGCCTGTCCCGGGGCCAACGCAGTTGGCGCTTAATTTGTGGCGGTCCTATGGACCCAGCATCATCGCCACGGGGACTGCGCTCCTGCGACAAACTACAACAACGACGCCGAGCTTGCCCGCAGTCGTACCCACGCCACCGGCGTCAGTACGTGCAGATACGACGCAGTCCGTACTCGAGCGACGGAGGCAGCTCGAAGCAGAGTTAGCTGCGCTGCCCCAAGTTGTAACGGATAATGGAAGTGAGGAGGTTCCTCAGGCTCCTGCTCCCGTGCAGATTCCCATGCTAGCGTCTGGGGCGACATTCACGTCTTCGCGGACGTCATCGTCTTCGGATGTTCGCGAGCGGACGGCATCTGGAGGGAAATTTGAGGAGATTGATATGCCGAGTGATCTGGAAGGGTATGATGGGGTTGGGAACAATGCTGAACGAGGATCGGGCTCGGATAGTGGTGGATCCAGTGCTTGGAATGATAGTGTAAACAGACGAACAAGCTGGTTCGGATGGGGAACCAGTCAAGCTAAGGGTGGGTATGAGAGGGTGAAGAGCGAGTGAAAGGCTACGAGATATCTTAGTCGTTTGGTGTATGTGTGTATTTTGTACTGCGACGTGCTCTCATAATTGATTCCATTGGACACCTCCACGAAAGTTGCAGATGCACCATCATCGACGTCGCGGATATTATTAACAAAGGAGGAAAAGTAATGATTTTTCTCGCCAACGGTGAACCCGTTGATGGGCTGGCAGCCGCTATGGTAGACTCCGTCCGGATACCGGGCCGAGCTGCCGTTTGTAGTGGTCTTCAAAGTTTGTTTGAACCTGAAGCTAAGCCTCATCGAGCAGGTCGATGTACTCCGAGTCGCTCACACGTTGAAACGTTCAGATAACCTAGCTCAGTCACACGTGTTCGGCTTTCGATGGTTAGCAGACAACCGCGTCGCCCGAATCACCAAGCACGTAATACAACACAACCCAGCGAAGCCAATCACACAATAACCCCCCTCCTTTTCTTCTCCACCACCAATGCCCCAGGCTGCTCGCAAGGATGTTGCTGCCCAGCGTGCACAAGATAAGGAGTCAAAGCGTGCTAGGGGTGCAATGTCCTGTGCAGAGTGCAGGAGGCAAGTCTCTCGGCCCATTCACCGCGATCAACCTGTATTCCAACGTTTCTTCACTAGGCTCAAGTTGAAGTGCGATAAAACGGTGCCATGTTCGTCTTGCAAACGCAGAGGCTGCGCTCAGATATGTCAGCACTCCCTTCATTCCGTCCGAGTTAATTATCACAACTAACCAACCCTTATTTGCAGGTCCAAATGGTCAGTTCGGTCGTCTGATTATCTTCCTAGTCTGCTTACGCGAGTCCCTTCAGGCAGTCTGATCACCGGCCAAGGAACACGGTGAAGAATCTACAACAAGATCATACTTCGAACAACACCACTCACTCAACCATTTATAGGTTTGTACTCGCCGATACAGATAAACTCCATCGAAAGATTGCAGACATGAGCGATCGCATCCGCCAGCTCGAAGACGCACTGGCCATACTGCAGTCAACCCTCACCCGAGAACCCCATCCCTTGCTACATCGGGATTTACTCAAGATCAAATCCAGTATTGAGCTGCACTCTGCCGTAGACGGCGACGGCGACCAGGATCAATTGCTGGAAGAGACCGAAGATTCCCAGTATATCGACGCTTTTGGCACATTGGCCATCCGTGACGATGGTGCCGCAACCTTTTACGGTCGGTCTGCGGGCTCAGAGGTAAGTCCTTGATCACTTTTAAGCTTGTTCGGCTGTGCTGCCAAACCGGATCCACAATATCCTCGGTGCTGTCGAAATGACACACTGCCTTTCATCATACGTACGGGACCTGTTTGGCAGCGCAGCCGAGTAAGACCCATGTCCACAAATCTGACGTGCACATCGTCCCCGTTTCAGAGCTTGCTAATCGTACGTAATTTGACTATATTATCTGACACCTATCGTTCATCCGCATCACAGGGCGAACCATCAGAAGCAGAGCGTCGGACGCCAACACAAATACATGGCTCCATGCATGCAACATGGCAGCCCCCACTCCCGGCATCGATACGGAACCTTTCAAGCTCATTTCCGCTCTCCTCCTCTGGCAACGGCCCCACAGTCAACCTCAATTATCTTGTCACGTCATTCGTCCCGTCTTGGCGCGAAGCTTGGCGACTTTGCGAACTCTACCTCGACCAGGCTCCCTGGTTCTTCGGAGCCGTCACCGAAAAGCAACTTCTTGAGGAAATATTGCCGCTGTGGTACAAAGAAGCAGCACACTCGGGAACATCAACACCCTCGCTCAACGACGTGGCTCAGACCTCCGACCCATCCGCCGTTCCGCCCAAAGCTGGGGCGCATGAGCTAGCATTATTGTTCATCATTTTTTGTTTCGGAGCCTACACAGACATATCCCTACCCGCTGCGCCGGATAATCCTGATGCCGAGCAGTATTTCCAGTTGAGCCGTGCGGCGTTGTCCATCGAACCTGTCCTCGAGCGTCCTCCGTCTGTATCAACAGTCCAAACCCTCTCGTTGATGGCGATCTACCAAGGTATGTGCAGCGGTGACAACAGCATCGAATCTACATGGGCTTTGATGGGCATGGCCACCAAATTGGCGCAAAGTGTGCGTTATATCTTCATTGATTTGCCTGTTTTGTTATTACCGCCTAATCTTGAGCATCCATTCTTCGTACAGATCGGCCTCCGTGCGTTTCCTCCCCCCTCCCTTCTGTAAAGGAACATGGAACTCATTCAGACACCACCTTGCTCACATTACGTATAGACCGAGATTGTGCCCGCTGGAAACTCGCCCCTGCTGAAGTCCAAAAACGACGTGCCCTGTTTTGGGAGCTATTCATCACTGACGGCTGGCAGGTGTGTACCAAGTGATTCATCCATACATTCATCCATCACCTAAATCCTTGCGACAGAGTCTCGCCACTGGCCGACTCGCCACATTCTCCCTCCCATTTGTCGATTGCGAGCTGCCTTACGATCCTCAGTCGACTATGGCAGACGATGGGACCGTTCAGCCCAGCTGTAAGTACTTCCTTTTGGTAAGCTTCTCTCCCGAGATCTCACCTGCAAACCAAAATTTCCCCCTTCTTCTATGTATCCAAAAAAAAGTTCCTTATTGGAAAGCCCGCTTCGGATCGGAATGTGTATCTGCCGTCGTGCAAGGGACCCTTACCTCCCGTGCACCCAAGTACTCAATGATCCTGGAGCTGGATCGGAGAATCCGAGATATGGAGTTGCCAAAATACGCTCAAGACCCGCCTCTCAAGAACGCCGGACTGGCGCAGACCATGTCACATTTTATGCCCCACAATTACCGTCATCTCAGTTGAGTTTCGCCGCCCCTTCCTTTGGCTCCCCGAACAACGTTGACCGTGGCAATGCGGCTGATGACACATGTTTATTTTCCACATGTGGTGAACAGCTCTTCTTTATGTGCATCGTTGTTTCTTCGCCCATGCCATATCCAGCAATCCGAACGATCCAATCAAGAGCCAATATGCACCGTCCTTCTTGGCCGGGTACCGGAGTGCGTGCGAGCTTTTGGGTGGTTTGAAAGCCCAGTTCTCGTTGTTTCCCGCACAAATGGCGAGATTCTGGGTCTTGTGGACTCATGCCTTTTCTTCTGCGGTACGTCATAATAGGCTCACTCCCCTCGCTACGCAGAACCGTATATAACTATTATGACTAAATATGATGTTTATTTATTTATTTGCGTTTTCAGGTCATGCTTTCTTCGGTCGTCACGCATAGCCCCCAGTCCAAGGTCGCTCCTGCAGCGCTGGTAGAACTCAGAAATGCCTGCGACCTCTTCGAGAAAGCTGCCTCCTACGGGGGCCGGGCAGTAAAATTCTTGGTATGCAAGTCATTTCCCCCCGCCCCTGCAATTACCTGCAACTCCGTCCATCTCAAATTCTCCCAATCTTTAGCCGATCATTCAGCGGCTCCAGCAAAAGGCCCACCAAACCTTCCTCGACACGCACAGCGGCCTCCCCCCAGCGATGCGTAACGATATATTCAAGCCCCGCAAGGAAGAGAAAAAAGATGAGCTATCGATTTTCAGTGGTCAGACGCACACGATCGCGACAAAGGTACCCGCGCCCATCCGCGCCCAGTCGTCGTCGTCGTCACAGATCACTGGCCCTGCGCCGTCGTCATCATCGTCATCATCGTCCTCGTCGCCCATCCCGATGTCCGCAAATCCCCCACCAGCCTCGCATACCTACCCTACAAACCCCTCGTTCGCGGGTGTGCACCCGAGCCTCGTGGATGAACTTCATGGGTTTGATGGGCGTCTGAATGCGCAGATCCATAATGCATATCATGTCAACCACGATGTGTTCGCTGGAACATTGCTGGAGAATCAGCAGCAGCATCGGCAGCACCAGCAGCACCAGCAACAGCAACAGCAGCAGCAGCAGCAACAGCAGCAACAGCAGCAACAGCAGCAACAGCAGCAACAGCAGCAACAGCAGCAACAGCAGCAGCAGCAGCAGCAGCAGCACCAGCAGCACCAGCAGCAGCTACAGCATCACCAACAACCATACGCCATTCACCCCGAGTCCCACAACATTTCCAATCGTCCTCCAAGTTACCACATGCAACAAAACGATAATCACTACCCATCACAGATCGTCCAACATACCTATCATGATTACGACCTCCATAACGCCCAGCACACTTGGCAGGATCCGGGGCTCAGCTTCAGCCACTACATGCCTGAGTCGCAACCATATCCACTGTCCTGGGCGAGCCACCCGCACCAAAACCAGAACCAGCAGCGACAACAGCAGCAGCAGAACTATACGACATCCTATGGCGCTCCCCAACAACAGCCTCCTGGGAACGTGCGGCAGCACCCACATTTGACCCGCGATGCAACTATGCGGGGAATGACCGCTGACGACCCCAGCCTACAGGAGACGTGGACGTCGTTCATGTATCAGGTAGGCTCGCCTCGACCGTTCCTTGACAACAACGATTTTACATGATGTAAGAAATATGACAAGTTATGTACATGAAAGCCCAAGGAATTCTGTTTTTTTTTTTGCATTTTCGTTTTCTATCTGCGCACTAAAGGCATATATATGCATGCATGCGCAAAACTTGTACGTACCTTGTCCTTTATGTTTTCTTGCTAGCACGTCCTTGCTGTTCTGCCCATGTCTTTGTTCACACCGCAAGGGATTTGAGGGAAGAAAGATCGAAGACGATTTTTCGACACAGGGCCCTCCTCAGGGAAAAAAGAGTACCCACCCCAACTTAATCTCACCATACTCGTATCCCTTGGCATCCCAGGGCCACGCGCAGTACCTTTTGCCGCGTACCCGATCTTCCATCCGTCCTCACTGACTCCTAGGCCTTAGCGCTTAGCGCTCAGAAGCCCTCAGCTTCACCACCTCTTTAGAACATCATCAGGAAATGGGGTTCGGTCTTATCCTGCCTTAGTCAGCTCTTAGTCAGCACTTAGTTGTCTTAGAGCGTCTTAAGCACTAAGACGACTAAGACGAAATTAAGTAGGTCTCTCTGCTTGAATGACTTAAATCTGACTTATTGTCGACTTATCAATCTTAAATAGTACTTATTCTTCTATTATTTCACTGAGAATGGATATTTGCAGAAATCAATAAAATATATTACTATTATATTAACTACAGGACAAGTACAGTATGTTCGAGTAATGCCACACCCAGTATCCAGCTGGTGCTGCTACTGCCGCCGCCGCCGTGCTGCTAACGGTGGTGCTGCGGCTGCTGGTGATGCCATGCTGGTGGTGCTAGTGGTGCTGGTGTTGCCGCCGCCGCCATGCTGGTGCTGGTGGTGCCGCCGTTTCTGGTGGTGGTCGTAGCGTAGCCACCGTTGCTGGTGGTGGTGGTGTTGCAGCCGTTGCATTGCTGCCACTGGTGGTGGTGCCGCCGTTTCTGGTGGTGGTCGTAGCGTAGCCGCTGCCGCCGTGACGGTGCTGGTGTTGGTGTTGGTGCTGCTGCTGCCGCTGTGCTGGTGGTGGTGCCACCATTTCTGGTGGTGGTCATAGCGTAGCCACTGCCGCCGTGCTGGTGCTGGTGCTGATTCTGGTGCTGGTGGTGCTGGTGGTCCTACCGCCGTCGTGTGCTATTGCTGGTGGTTCTACCGCCATGGTGGGCTATTGCTGGTGGTGCTACCGACATGATGGAGCTGGTGCTGGTGGTGGTCGTAGCGTAGCCGCCATTGCTGGTGGTCGTGGTTGTGGGGGTCGCAGCGTAGCTGCCGTTGCTGGTGGTCGTGGTCGTGGTGTTGCAGCTGTTGCATTGCCGCCACTGGTGGTGGTGGTGGTGCCGCCGTGATGGTGGTGGTCATAGCGTAGCCGCTGCCGCCATGATGGTGCTGGTGTTGTGTTGGTGCTGGTGTCGCCGCTGGTGGTACTGGTGGTTCTACCGCCGTGGTGTGCTAGTGCTGGTGGTGCTACCGACATGATGGTGCTGGTGCTGGTGGTGCCGTTTCTGGTGGTGGTCGTAGTGTAGCCGCCATTGCTGGGGCAGTGGTGGTGGTGGTGGTGGTGGTGGTGTTGCAGCCGTTGCGTTGCTATCACTGGTGGTGGTGTTGCCGCTATTATGTCGCCGCTGGTGGTGGTGGTGGTGATGCCGCTGGTGGTGTTGCCGCCGTTGCGTCGCCGCTGTCACTGGTGGTGGTGGTGGTGGTGATGTTGCCGCTGTTGCATCGCTGTTGGCACCAGTGGTGGTGGTGTTGCAGCCGTTCCATCGTGGTGGTGGTGCCGCCGTTGGGTCTTCGCCACGGTCACTGGTGGAGAAGGAGGTTGTGGCGGACGTTTAAGAGAGGTAGTGCTTACCTTGTTGTTAAAACGAACCGTGTACAAATAAAGCCAAAGTTTGGACTTGGAGAAATTTTCGACTTGCCACTTCGATGTATATTACATAATCATCCACACTGAACTACGAAAAAGTGTTAAGGAAGCAAAAAAGGGTAAAGACAATGGAATATATGAAAAGTAAAAAAAGTCTTAAGAAAAATAAAAACACAAAGTAAAAGTGTATGTTACTTAGTGCCTTAGATATACTTAGTCTACTTATCGGACACTTAGTTTACTTAGCCTCTTATGGCTTGTGATTAAGTCAGCTAAGTCAAATAAGTCAAAACCCCATTTACTGATGCTGGGCCTCTCAAGTAGAACGCACTAGTCTAGCGTCTGCCAACCTCAAGCGTATATAACGATAATCATAGCTCCAGCCTATACATCAAACAGATCACGGTCTGAAAATAAATGGTTTCATTGTCCCGTAGCATTCAGCAATTGTTCTTCTTTATTTCTATCCAGCGCAGCTCATCCATGGGGTCCCGTCCACTCGAAGGCCCGCTCGCGTGTCTCAGGTCAATCTCTGCTCCATTAATATAGCTATGTGTGGAAGTTCTGGCACATGCCTACGAAGACGGTTATGAACGTTCGTCGTTCATCCCAAATACGGCGCGGAAAGATGCGGTACACGCTAATCACATTCTTGACGAGTTAATATAGCGTCAATGTGTGTTGTGCAAGGTGTATGATATGAGTGCTGGCGCTGCTGTTATAACAGCGCTATGGTGAAATCATCAGCACTCTAGTACCCTGCCAGGCTCGGGATCTTCAAGTTCTCACTCAGTTCACAAGCACTTCAGCGGCTCCGACTCGGAGTCTTTGACTGTGGTACCGGCAACATCGGAAGGATTATAGGGCCAGTCCAACTACATTTGGATGGCTTGTATGATACGGTGTATTCTAATGAGTGATAATGGTCGGAGATACAGTCAAATGCAAGGACGCAGTCGCCCAATTCCTGGAAAGCTGCAGCCCGGTGCCTCGCCCCAAGAATTCCTTATTAGGAACGCTTTGGCACTTAAGTAGAGCCCACTCCCGGGTCCCTAGCTCAGTTGCCTTTTCTCCCCATCTGCCCTTTACAAACTTGTATTCATTGCCAAATCCGTTGCATATATTTTCAGGAGCACTCTAGCGAGTCCTCCCTAAGCAACCGGTCGCCATGGCTATGAATACTCCCATTTTCAACCATCATGACTACCAGCCGGAGAAGTCTGTGACACCACAAGATGTCGTCAGCGCTCACCAAACTCACGGGCCTGACCAAAATATAGACATTATCGGGCGACCTATCCATTTCATTGGAGGCCAATTTGCGGGTCAAACGGTCCGCGCTGAACTGCACGAAGTTCAGAAGGCCGATCTCGGTCGAAAGTGAGCACTTGTACATATGCCGAAGTTGTTCTCAATAGTCAAGATTCAAACCTCAAAAATAAAATAAAAACAGATATGCTCGTGTAGATCGACGACCTCTCGATCCCCCGCCGGTCGTGCTCCTTCGGCTCTTTTACGTATACAATGCGGGAACGGAACGTCAGTCTGAAAAAGAGGTTCGAAACTATGAGTACGTTTCCATTCAATAATATATGGTGCAAATAAAGCTAGCTCTGATTCGTGTGTTAGTGAAGTGCAGAATCTAGGTCTCGTTTGTACTGTTGATTTATTCCGAGTGCCGTGCTCCGACGCCACCTACAAGGACTCAAAGGATGGTGGATCGCGATCTCGGAAGCAGTCATCTGCGTCATCGAATAAGACTCCATATTCATCATCGCTACCCTCCCAATATTCTCAGGAATCCCACCAACAATCTTACACATTTGTTCCAGCCGTCCCTTACGCCACTACTAGTACTCAACAATCGACCATCAACCTTACACCTCTTCAAGTTCCCCATCAACAAGAATATCTTTCCCCTTCCGGATCTACAACAGATGTTATACTCCACGTATTAGACGATTACCCCATCGTGGAAAGCTCCAAAGTCACGCAGGCTCTGGTTGGGGCGACCTTCGTGCAGCCGGCCAATGTGGATTATCAAGGCAGGAAATCTTTAATGTTTGTTTTTGCGGTCTGTAAATTTCACACCGCGGAAAACAAAAAGGATATTGTTTATTTACATGAACCCCTTGCGACTTCCAGGATCTTGCCGTAAAATTCGAGGGCACATTCATCCTTCGCTACCGCGTGTTTGACATCTTTTCCAAAGCCTACGGGATATCTGACCTCGCCGTCCAAGCAGAATGTTATGGCGGCAAATTCCGTGTCTACTCAACAAAGGAGTTTCCCGGCCTACAAGCATCTACGGAGTTGACCAAGGTAACCAGCGATCATCCAATTCCACTCTTTCTTGGGCTCTAATGCATTGCATTTCTGGAAGCAACTTGCACGTTGGGGTGTTCGTCTCAATATCCGGGAAACAGAACGCAAACGCAGAAAGAAGGGCGAAAGGAGGAGCGGTAGCCTCACATCTATTGGGCGAGGGAAAGGGAAAGAGCATGCGGACGATAGAGAGCATGGGAACGATGGAACCGACGACGATTGATCATCGCCAATGAGCCCAGGATATTATTATATCGTTTCCGCCAAATCACTCCCCGTCTCTCAAAGAAAAGCGATGACATCTCCACCAAGGCCAAGGTCGTCTGCGGCACGACTTGCAGGTGATTTTTTTAGAGACACGTTCCTTTTTCATTCATGATGTCATATTGGCTGAGGAGGGGGTTACGGACGCTCGTCGCCGACACTCATGCTTCCGCCGTGTCTCCGAACTAGCATTCATGACTTGCTGGTAGCAGTACGCATGAAACATCTTGGTGGTACCGGTGTTGATTGGTCACTATTTGCATCCACACCGTTGTTCTTGATTGTTGTCAGCATAGAACAAGCGTTCGCTTCACTCCTTATATCATTCCACGGACTGCCATTTATAATTCTCTTCTCACTGGGTTCGAAACTCTTTGGGGATTAGAGGCTGGTGAAATGCTTTCGCGGACTTGAGGAGGGCAATCCTGGAACCTGGCTCTTGTTGAAAAGCTCAGCCCTTGTTGGTTGAATCAATTTGGAATTTTCTGTGCTCTTATCTTGACTGCATGGAATGACATGGTTATAGAATGAAAGTTGTACCATTTTCTAAGGGCAATCAGCTCCTGTAATTACATTTTGACAATATTTAGTGTGTGATGAATTGTGCCTGAAATGAAAGGTAAACTATTTATGGCATCAAAAGAGCCTCTGTGAACAACTTGAAAATTCTGGGGAGAAAGTTGTTCAGTTTTTCAAGGGCTAGAAGAACATATCTCATGTTTTGCTTTATTTCTGTCCTTTGAGCCAATATTACATTTGTGCTGAAAGTAAATCCATTGGCAAAACCTAAAACTAGACAAAAAAAGGAGTTGGAACCCCTTCAACCTAGTGATGGTATGGTTCAGTTCTGAACCTAAGTGAACTGAACCTAAGTTCAGTTCAAGGTTCAGTGAATGCCTGAACCAAACCTAAGGTTCACTGGTTCAAGGTTCAAGGAATCTTGTGAATATTTATATACTAGTGTAATTTCTACAGAGAATCAGATCACTAGAGTCCTAGTTTGGGTCCAACTATAAAATTTCAGCACTATCAATGATAGATTTAGATTGATAAGAGTCATATGCTATTACAATTAGCCCAAGTGCTTCCATAACAAGAATGTCTACAACCTCAATTATATGTTGAAATGTAAACTTACAGTTCAGCCTAGGAAGCCATGTGGTATGATTTGGTTACCTTGCTTGCAAGGTCTTGCCTACCTGTTAACTTAAAATATTGCAAATCCTGCAATCATTTGCAATAACTCTCTAAACAGTTTAGTGTTGCCGAAGTTCAGTTCAGTCTGGTTCTGACCCTTTTTGGTGGAACCCTGCACTGAACTTTGGGTCCAGTTCAGCGCAGGGACAAACCTGGACCCAAATGGTGTTGAACCATCTCTGTGTTTGGTCTGGGTTCAGATGCAGTCTGAAACCCAAACCAAGTTGGGCTCACACCATGAGTTCCATTCTCCTTGTGAATGGCAGGCATGTATCAATGGATATGGTGCTGCACTTCACAAGGTAGCTGGGTTGTGGGGGAGCCATCCGGTGTTGCCGTTGCAAGGGAGGTGGAGGGACAGGGGGGGCATTGTCCCCATGGTCCCTTCCTGGCATTGGCCCATTTTTCCTCATTGTGCTCATGCCTGTGCCATCACTCTTGATCACCAACCTTTCCATTGCCATTTTTGTCACCGGGGGTCAGTCGGCCATTGTTGTTGTTGTTGTTGCTGTTGTTGGGGTGGTGTTGATCATGGTGGTGGTGTTGCCATGCTGCAACTGTTGCTGCTGCTGCTGCCAGCTGTTGTCCTCGTCAGGGTGGTGGTATGGTTGTGGTGGTGTTGCTGCCACTGCCACTGTTGCTGCTGCTGCTGCTGCTGCTGGCTATCATCACATTGTTGTTTGCATTGTTGCTGTTGCTGTTGCTGGTGGTGGTGGTGTTGCAGCTGCCATTGCACTTATGTGGTGGTGGCTGGTTTCTCTCCAGCATCTGTATGGCATTGGGTGCTTGGTGGTGCAGCATTGGCATTGGCTTCCATCTTGCTCCAGGTTGTGATGTGGTAGACTGGCACGGAGTAGAGGCTCTGTATTGTGTGGATCCATATCCTCTTCATGTCCCACTCCATTCCTGTCCATTTCCACTTATTTATCATCAATTCCACTCGATTCTGCTCCCTTCCACCAATTCTGCTCCGGAATCCAACTCCAGAATCCCTCTTATTGACAATGTGATGTTCCTAATGACCTGGTGTAGAGGCTCCAGACCCTCCAGATCCATATCCTCTTCATGTCCCACTCCATTCCCATCCATTTCCACTCACTTATCATCAATTCCACTCAATTCTGCACCCTTCCATTGATTACACTCCAAATTCCAATTCTGGAATTGCTCCTATCAACCATGTGATGTTCCTAACCAGTATGTATATATGTATATATCATATATCACCATTTCCCATCTCCTAGTACATAGGACTTTACTCCTGTCTCTCGACCCCTATCAGTTACAGCACAGGATTCTTCATAGTAGTATAAAAGATGTACTTTTACACTACAAAAGTAATCAAGTTATCACCACAGATTATTAGATTATCATTGCACCTCAGTTCTATAGTTCAGTTTCCTCTTTGTATCCTCCATATTCCTCTTTGTCCTTTCCCCTACACCTCACCACTGTTCTGGAACCCCTGGATCTGGGCAGGATTGATTTACAACAAATCTATAGAAGACCTATAACTCCTACAATCACTTTCTAACTGATCACCCCTTTCACTGTAGATTCCTCTTCTGAGTCTATACCAACACTCACCATCACTGGAATCAGTACATATATACTCCTGTATCTTATATCTTCATTTCTTGTTTCTCAGTACATAGGTCTTTACTCCTATTCCCTTCTCCACTTCACCCCTATCATTTACAGCCTTCGCCTGTAGCACATAGTTACAACAGCACAGGACTCTTTCAAGTAGTATAAAGGTGTACCTTTACACTACAAAATACATCTTATCAGCTCTATAGTGTAGTTCCTCTTCATATCTTCTATGTTCCTCTTCATCTTCCATACTTCCCCTCTGTTCCAGAACCCCCAGATCTGGGCTGGATTGATTACAACAAACTTATACAAGACCTATTACTCCTATGATCACTTTCTAGCTGATCACCCTTACTGTAGATTCCTCTTCCAAGTCTACACTGACACTTGCCATCTCAACTGGAGGCTGGAGCCCACTGTAAGGAGTTCATAGGTTTTCTTTTGTCTTTTTGTACCCTCCCCACCATTGGCTTTGATTTTTATGATGTTTACCCTTTGTTCCCAACTCTAATTGCTCAGCTCCACTTATGATTTCAACCCCTTCCTTGTACCTCCTCAACCCGACCTGCTTCCCAATTTGGAAATTCCCAATATGACGCATGGCTTCATGCCTCTTTGAGGTGATCATTCAACCCCAAACATTTCATGGTGACAAACACGACCTTCCCCACTTCTTTAATGCAATTGACATGCTCAGCTCCACTTGCAGACTCATGGACACAATGAAAATTCACTACACACTGTGGTACCTCAACAATAATGACTATGAACTTTGGTCTATCCTTCCTGCCACTTCAGAAACAGACTTCATCGCTTTCTGACATGCAGTTTTTGACTTCTATCCTGGTGCCATGGACAATATTCAATACACAGTCTCAGATCTCGATCAATTGACTAGTTGACAAATTAGTGTTGCCTCAGCTCAAGCCGATGTTTTTCGAAAGATGGCTATAACATTGTAAATAAAATAGGGATAATTACCAAAATATTTGAGTACATAGATCATGCCAAAAGCTGATGGGTCCTCTGCCAACATTAGTTGATATCTAGTCACTTATCAGACTGACTTGGAATTACAGCTAATCAAGCTGAAATTCCAAGTCGGTCTTATAAGTGACTAGATATTGATTAGATCAACTAATGTTGGCAGAGGACCCATCGGCTTTTGGTGTGATCTATGTACTCAAACATTTTGGTAATTATCCCTATTTTATTTAAAATGTTATAGCCATCTTTCGAACAACATCGGCTTGAGCTGAGGCAACACTAATGACAATTGGCTTACAGTATAGAGAACAAAGCAGACTTAGGGTAATATTTCTGGGACTTCTTACACATTTCCAGAGTACTATACAACAATGGCCACCTATTGGACAAACAATGGAAGGAATATTTCGCCAACAGATTCAACTTGGATCTTTGTTAATGTGTTGAGGAATGGCTCCATTACATCCAAATCATTACCATGACAATCTGTACCCAGTTGATATTTTCCATGATGCTGCATTGTTTCTGCTTTCTGGTTGCTGTTCCATTCTGGAATTCATTACCACTTCACTTCCTGTTACCATTCCCAGTCCCGATTCTGGTCCCAGTCCCATACCCATCGCTATCATCTCACCTCTAGAACAGATTCTGTCCATGGTCCTACCCACTGTTGTTCATTCTGTCCCCCATGTTCATTCCAGTCCTATGTATATTCTGTCCCAATCATCATCTATCCCATCCCCATCCACTCTGGTACCAATTGAAACAGTTCTCTGTTTATAGGTTTTGTTGTCCAGTCCTGTATTGTCCCCATCTGAGACCCTATCCGATTTATCAATTCCACTCATCAGTTCCACCTTGGATTCCATAATACCATCCTGCCCCATCCCTGATATATCCATTCCATCACCTATTTCATCAATATTGTCCCTGCATTCAACCCCTCCACCTTCTGTCTATGAACTCATGCCAGACTTGCTCCAATTTGCTCTGGATTTTCCAGATATAGACATTCTGTCCTCATTATTCCCTCCATACTGTCTTCCGCCCCAGTCTATTTGAGATTCCATCCAAATTGGTTGAGTGTCCCATGCCTGTTTGTGTTCTGGCTCTGTCACCCCCTCTGTCCCCATCACCCCTTGTTGTTTCCCATCCCGTATTGCCCCTGCTTCCATTTCCACCCACTTGAGGCACTTTGTCATTGTTGTCCACTTGGGGCACCCTATCATCTTCTGACCTGTCATGCAGCACACCTATTGTATGGGATTGTGTTGGTGTTGGTACACCAGATTTCAATTTTACTTTGTTCCTCATTTCTGCCTTCATTGTCTTTTGTCATTGTATATTGGATCTCCACCCCCTCAATGCACTTGAATATTTGCAAGAAGTTCTCCATCTCCTCTTGTCATTCCACCTCCAACCTTCTTTCAGAAACTCTTGTGGGGATGTACAGTTGTTTTGGTTGACTATTTTTGCATTTTTACCTTCCATTCCACTTTCTGTTTCTGTTTCTGTTTCTGTTTCTGTTTCTCATTTATTTATATTTTCGTTTCCACATCTAGCCCTCTCTGTTTTACACACTTTCAAGTTGTGTTCCATTTCTGTTGTATCCTGGTCCTGTCCTCTACCACAACCACCTGATCCAATTTCACTTATCTCTTTGTTTCTCCCTTTCCACCAATGATTTTATTATGTACTCTATTTTCTTTGTATATAAAATTTCCAGTGGTCCGTTTCCCTCCATCTTCCATCCATTTCCCCTCTACTTCCTCTTCCCTTCATCCAACTTCATGCCAATCATTGTTGAGTTGCCAAAAGATGTGGGCCTGGTTTGCGCATAGCTGGTTTAGTTCTGTCATCCAATGGATTAGCCAGATATGGACTTCTGTGACATATTCTGATAGGCCATCCATAATCATTGAGATCTCCCATTGTGTTGCCATGGCCATATCCCAAATGGCCTGCACATGTTTGTTGATTCTGGCTCTGATCTGCAGGTGCTTGAATGGATTCCCTTGCTTGCCCTTGTCCTGCTCTGATTCCATATCCACTTTGACATCAGATAGTGTTTGTTTACTCATTGATGCCTCTCTGGCCCACAGCTTGAGCTTCTTCATGGCTTTGGGTACTTCCTTCACAATGATCTTCCTCTTTGGACTACCTACCCTCGCCTTCCCTTTCCCTCCTGCTTTCCCTTTTCCAGTGGCTGGCCCCTTGGTCAACAATCTGCATTGTCATTTGAGCCTCTTGTACTGATAGCATGCATACCCCTCAATCCCATGCCAGACCACATTGGTGGCCACACACGCATCACATTTCTGGATCCAGATGGATTAGGAACATCAGTTACATGAATATGCAGAACATTGCATTGATACGCATCTGCACACTCTGACCTCATAAATGTTCCATTTAACCTATTCTAACTTCGACACACTTCAGACATGCTTCTATGCACTCCACCTATGCTCTACACTTGCCTGATGCACAGCACTTCACCCTACAACTTCATGCTTCTTCCATTATCATCGCACATGCGTTGCACTGCTCTGACAGACATTGTGCTGGTTTTCTACATCAGTCAAACATCTAAGCAATTAATTCAGCTCATCTCTGACATCACCTGACCCTGTGTAGATCCTGTGCATGGCTGCACATTGACTGGTTGTCAAATAGCGGATATATCAGACTGTTTCACACTGTTAGGGGTATTTTTCCAAATACTTTCTATGTTGCTCATCTCACCTCACTTATTGACCCTATTTGCACCATTTTTTCACTGTCATTTTACCCAGCTAGCTTGTGTTTTTCCTATTTTCATAATAGCTACACCCTAGCAACCCCTATTGTATAAATATTCACTGTGCTTAGTATACAAGAGAGAATACCACCCCCATTCATTGTAATGGCAAGGTTGGGTTGGCTGCAGAATCTATGTCCTAAACCAGGGGTGTCAGCATGAAAGTGACAAGGGATAATCAGTGTTGGGGACAGTGGTAAAAGAATAGAAATAGAAGTAGAATGTGAAGCCACCATGTAAAACTAAGAAAACAGACAAATAACGATAAAGTGGACTGAAAATGGACAAATAATAATCAACCTGACTGAAAATGGATAAATAATGATGAACCTGATGATGCTGACAACATTGGGTACAGCAGGTCGGGAATGATGAATGGATAATGGGAACTAAGACAAGGACAACAAAGTGAACTACAAAAGTCTAAGGGGCTACAAGGATGAGCATGTGAAGGGATTAAAACATGATTCTGAGTGTAAGGAAAATGGGGACTGAGGACTATTATTTTGTACAGTCATCAGGGACTGTTTTTATAGTATATGGGTGGGTAGTCTACTTTTGGTCATGTCTATTTCAGCTGATGGAAAACTACAAAGAAAAGTTGGAATGGGGATGTGAAGAGGGGGCGTTGCAATGCAACAAAGACAGGAAATGGAGGTGAAAGCAAATATCCATGAAAAAGATCTAAAAACCCTGCATATCTCCATAAGGATCAGGGGATGTGTATATAGGGCAAGTCTGAAGTGGGGAATTGCGTCCGATGAGATCCGTCCCCTAGAATTGGGACTCTGTGGCTTATGAGCCTGACAGATTTGGTCTGAAAGCGGCCGTGACAAAGCTGTATATGTTGGGTCATGTCACATCATGTCATGTCGGATTAAGTTGGGTTCAAATGCAAGTTGTTGGAAGTGTTGGGTTCATCTGGATTCGTGATATATCGACAATATGGACTCAGGGGGACATTGACCCTCTACATCATCCCAGCTCCTTTCTGGCTGCATCTCTGAGTCTCCCTTCACCTCCGATTGCTGCACTTCTTCTTGCTTTGCCATTATTGCATGTGCTACATTGCAACTATTGCACGCTCACCATACTTCATCACAACATCGCATGGATTTTTTCTTATTTCGCACCACTTTGGAAGTGTTCCCTCTATTGTTTCACACTTTTGTAGCTAGTATCTCCCCCCTTTTACCATTAGGATTGAGATTGAACCCCTCAGAATTCATACAGCACTGTGGTAGAGTAGGTATTTGATTCCATTCACATTGCCACAGTGCACCCTTTCAGCATACCCCCAGAATCTTGCTCTTTGGTCCTGTATTTATGTTCCCACTTGCATTCGAAAAGTCATCCCTGCTGTTGTATTCTTGGCAGACAACAGTTTCATTATCCTGAAGTTCCTTGAGTTTCTCAAATTTCCACAACTGCAAATTGGCCCATTCATTGTCCTTGTCTCTGCCTAATTATGCATGCCACCTTGCTGCTGCCCCTACAGCTTCCCTTTCTGCTGCTGCTGCTGCCACAATTTTTGCTTCCTCAATCTGCCTTGCTTCCACCTCTGCCCATGCCCTCCTATCCATCTCCTCTTTGTACTGATGCAAATCTTCTGCCTGTTTCCTCCTGAGTTCTGCTCCCTCCACCACATGTTGCCTCTCCTCCTCCTCCTCCTGCATCTGGTCCTGGAGACATTGTAGTGGCAAGGTCAGGGTGGCTATGGAATAGAAATCCTAACCTAGGGGTGTCAGTGTAGAAGTGACAGTGGAATAGTTAGTATCTAGCTTTGGTAAAGTGAAGAAGGAAAGAGAAGTGAAAGCCGCCAAGGAAGTACTGAGAATCTGACTGGACTGACATGAGTCAACAATACCGATGGTGTTGGGTATGGCGGGTCAGGTGTCAGGTGACAAGTGGTGAGGATAGATAGTTGTGGTACATGTGGAGAAGGAGTATAGGGTTCTGGAGAGTCATATAGTGACAAGACTTAGACTATGAGGTAGATTCTGAGTGGGAGGGAAAAGGGAGCTGGATTTGTTGTGTTGACATGGCGGTTGGGCACCATTTTTATAGTGCAAAATTGTCTATCTAATTTTGGATGAGTGTCCTCAGCTGACGAAGTGATACAAGAGGAAGAGGGAATGGAGATATGAGTAAGAGGTTGCGAGGAGACAATTACATGATAAATGGATGGTAAAGTGAGTTTCCACACAAAAAGATGTAAAATACTTCTGTATGCCCATAAGGAAGGCGGAATGTGCAAAAGAGGTAAGTCTGATGTCGGGGATTGTGTCAGATGAGATCCGTTCCTAGTGTTTGAGGTTTTATGGCTTTAGGAGTCTAATGGGTTTGGTATGAGAATGGCCACAGTGGTGGATGTACATTGGGTTACGTTGGGTAGCATTGGTTTCGAGTCCAAATTGCTAAGGATGTTGGGTTCATTCAGATACATGATAAATCGGTGATACGGACTCAGAGGGTTGAGAACCCTCTACAACATAAAGCCACCTTTACTTCCTGATGGTTCACCTCTTCCCACTCCCACTTCATGAATGCTTCCTGGTTCCACAGCCACTCCTCAACCTCAACCAGCAGGTTCCCACCTATTGAGAAGTTCTGGAGTTCCATGATATCAATGCCACTGTTACAGATTTCTGTTGTTATCCCTCTGTAGTTCCACTGTCAAGTTTCCATTAGCTCATGCTGTCTAAGGTGCCAGAATCACTTACCATGGCCTGCCACCATCTCGTCACCCACCATCGAGCTTCATTCTCAAATCTGTCTTGCATGATGTCATTTCTGGCCACATCAATGACATGTAACTCAGCAATGAGCTTCTCAAAGTCCTTCTGCATATCCATGTCAAGTTTTCCAAGGAAAGGGGTGTATTCCATCGACATTTTAGGTTTGTGGTGGTGTTTGTTAGGATTGTAGGATGTTGCTGAGTTTGTTGAGGTTGTTGTCAATGACAATGATACACAGAGAGGGTCTCTAAGTGTGGGGTGCGAGTGCTGATCCAAGGGAGGCTCTGAGCTCTACTGTGATGGGGGAAAAGGGGGAATCCAATCCTTTTTATTTGTACTTGTTGTGCTACAATAAGTACATAACAAAAACTAATAGGTAAAATATGTGAATCAGACCTCAGACACGCAGCATGCGTATCAATGAGTCACATTGAAAAAATTTTATGTTTGTATTTGTTGCCTTCATCACGTGACTTTCATTTCCTTGTCCAGCTGTTTTGCCCCACTATTGTTAGGGAAGTTCAGTTTGGTCTGGTTTGGGGCCTTTTTGCCCAAACCAAAACCAAAACTGATGTAAACTGTTGACTTCAGTTCAGTTTTGGTCCAAATGTGGTCTGGACCGCAAACCAACTGCCCTCAGTGCCATCTGACCTCACAATAGTGCTGCACACATCAATTGATGTGGCTGGCCTATATGCGAGGTGGGATTGGGCTGCTGAGGTGCTGGCACACCCTGCACTGGCATTGAGCCACATGCAGGCCTCTCCGTGGGTGTCCCAACATGTCACACACATTGTACACACAAAGGCAGGTTGGACCTGTGTTGGCTGTGTTGGCTGGTTTGATTAGGCACATGGTGGTGATGGTGGTGGTGGTGGTGGTGGTGGTGTCCCAACCCATAATACACATTGTACACATGACTACAGGCAGGTTGGACCTGCATTGGCCATTTTCGGTGGATCCGTGGTGTTCTGTTATAAAAATAACAATAATAGTAGAAATAATGAAAGAAGAAATACCATGAAGCAGTGGGGGTGGATGCATGATCCCCTGCTGCACATTCCACTTTTCCACTTCCCCTTGTTCATGTTCATTCGCACATGCACATGTTGAATGTGTTTGACATTGGAAGGGTGGGCAGTGGGTAGGTTTGGCATGTCCAACATGGCATAGCCATCATGGCAATTGTTGCCATTGGTGTTGGTGTTGTTGTTGCCATTGCTGTCATTGCTGTGGTGGTGTGGCTGTTGATCTGCAACATGATGGTTAGCATTGAATAACATAAAATAAAATAAAATAAAATGCACTCCCAGCCATTTTGTTAATTAGGTGCTCCATCATCCTCATTTGGCATATGTAGGGGTTGTTGGTGGTTGCAAGTGGGATACATGAGTTTGGAAGTCAGCTCAGTGGCCGACTGGGTACCATCAGTTTGTCGTTCAAACTCAGTTTGAAACCATTTTGGCCCTGCAGCCAAATCCCCAAACCAGAGACTGAACCGTTCGGTCTCAGCCAAAATTTCCCAAACCAAAACCAAAACCAGCAGTTTTGGTTTGGTCTAAACCAGTGTGACGGTGAGTGTGGTTGTAGACTTGGATAGGAATCTACAGAAAGGGGTGATCAGCTAACACTGGATGCACAGCATGATATTTATTGTAAAAATATCTTGAAGTTGTGTTAAAATTAATCTATGTTACTTTACAGCGTATTTCATAAAGGTAGGCCGCAACCAAAAAAAAAAAAAAGTTGACTAAGCTCGGTCACTGCCGGGTAGCGGCTGTGGCTGAGCTACAGAAACTACATTTCTTCAGTGAGAACAATGCTATCTAATCCCAATAGTAGTCCCAGCCTTAAATAAGTATATGTAGACCCTTTGAGAGTATTTCTTACAGGAAAAAATACCCATTGGCATTGTCAGGTAATTTCTTGAAGAGAAGCTTTCCATTTTAGGTAGTGTGGCTCATTGATATGTGTATTTAGATACTATCATCATCTAAAATCTTGTTGTATTTTATTTTATCTGAGTGAAAGGATGATTTTACCACTACTGGATTTTTTAAAGAAGTTTTGGAATACTCCCTGGGTCATTGTAAATATTTTATGAAATTGGACCTTAGGTTTTCCTTTTTTGGAGTAAACTGGCATAGGTGGCTCAAACCTCACCAGAATTATACAACACAATTTTTCCTGAACAAAGTGTCCTCAGCAGGTCTACATATATTTATTTAAGGCTGGGACTACTATTGGGATTAGATAGCATTGTTCTCACTGAAGAAATGTAGTTTCTGTAGCTCAGCCACAGCCGCTACCCGGCAGTGACCGAGCTTAGTCAACTTTTTTTTTTTTTTGGTTGCGGCCTACCTTTATGAAATACGCTGTAATGTACCAAAAGCAACAAAATCTGAAAAGATATTGCATAACTTTTATACATTTTCAACAAAAATATAATGAACCAATAATCTATTACTTTGAGTCCAGTTGGTGAGTGGCTTCATTCTTTATTTCATAACATTCATTATGTTTGAAATAATACTTGGATTAAATTATGTAAAAATGCCACAATATATCTCACATTCATCTTTGTTCCTTCCCGGTGGAGTGGGTCCGAGGGACCTCACGGAATCGGGGATGGAATCAGTCAGAAAGGTGTGAGATGGATAGGGATGAGGAACTGACTACCACATCGGGAATTGCTACTGACTAAGGAAGAGGTCACGTGACATGCCAGGCACAACTACTACAAGTGCCCCCCTCTCTCATAGCAACACCCTTGTCGCTAGCAAAAGACAAGCAAAACAAAGAGAGCAGAAACAAGGGGAGGAAGCTGAAGGGGCTGGAAGGAAAGCAGGACACAGAAGGGGAACACAAAGCACATGAAAGAAAAGAAAAGAAAATGGGTATAGGCTAGTCTACCCCAGATGGATCTAATCATGGTGGATCATGGTGAAAAAAAGGTGGGGAAATAGTGGTAGAATGTGGAAAAGGAAGCAGCACGGCATGGCGTGGGGCCAGGGGGTGAATCTTTGGGCATGGGTCGACGCGAGGGGACGCAGGGCCACCATATGATGCGTGGGCGAGGCCGCGAATGAGAACGCTTGGGGTACGGCCGTCGTGGTACTTCGCGTGGGTGGGGCCATGGCCATGGGGGCGGGGCGGATGGGTTTGGGTCGTTGGGCACACGGTTTGGGATCATCGTATTGTGTGGATAGGTTGTTGGGGTGTTGCATAGATGCGTGGAGGATTGGGACGTGGGGCCGCGTGTGTGTAAACAGGATATGGAGGGGTGGGATGTGCTAATGGCGTTGGGCTGGTTTTGCTGCCTGGAGCTTGCGCGGTTGAGGTCGATCATGTTGGAAACGGGTGTGCAGGGCCATAAAGTGAGTTAATGTGGGGTCCATGGCTTCTCGTGTGGGTAGCCCGTTGTTTCGTTTCGTTGGGTGGGTTTGGACGTGTCGTTCGCGCGGGTGTGGGCCGTTGGGTTGGTACGGAGACGGCAGGCATGAGGGAGTGGATGCGGGCGTATTGCGCCGGGCCCATGGGATCAAGGAAGAAGGTGCCGACATGGGCGAGGTTTGCCAGTCGATTTGGTGACGTGGCAGTTGGGCGACGTGGCAACAGATGGGTGGGCATGAAAACGGAGATGCTGAAGACGGGGTAGGTGATGGAGTGGCTCGTGGGGCCGCTGTACGAATGCGGGGGGGTCTCGAGCGTCTGTGTATTCAGTAGTGAACCTGTGGGCGTCTGAATGAAAAATGGTGAGTCGAACACGGGGACAGTGATATTGAGGGCGTGCCTGGCTGCGCGACGGCGTTGTTGGATATGTTGTCCAGCTCGGCAGCCTCGTGGGGGTCTTGTAAGGAGTGTGGGGTGCCGTGGTTGGGCGTGGTTGGTTGGGTTTTTGGTGGGCAAAGCTGGTGACGTGGCTGCGTGAGGTGGCTGTGCGGAATGGTGAAGATGGGCGAAAAGTCGTGAGGGTGGTCGCGGGGCGTGAAGCAGGATATGAATGAGGTACTGGGGCTTTCGGAGACTGTCTTCTGTGGGGTTTTTCATGGGGGTGCTGTGGGGAATCGCGCGGGTGGGGTCTCGGGGGGGTTCTCTGTGGTCGAAAAATCACTGGTTCTGTGTAAAAATCTTGGTGCGAGTGGAATGTGGTGGTCTCGTCTAGCTGCGTGGGTCGAATCGTGCTCTCATCACCACGATGGAGTGGGTCCAAGGGACCTCACGGAATCGGGGACGGAATCAGTCAGAAAGGTGTGAGATGGATAGGGATGAGGAACTGACTACCACATCGGGAACTGCTACTGACTAAGGAAGAGGTCACGTGACATGCCAGGCACAACTACTACACCGGTCCTATTTGTGGTGGTGTGAAACACCAATTCAAGTTGAGTGACCTGCAGCCTTTCCTTCATGACAGCGATGTTGGTGTTAAATCTCATTGCAATTTCTTTTTCATTGATTATGTGCACAAAGAACCTGCTTCAACAGCATCCCCAGGAAAATGTGTCCCAGCTCATCAAACCCTGTTTTCAACACATCTCAGCATGTCCACCCCCATTTTTTCCCCATTTTCCCCCCATTTTCGCTATCCACACCCAAGCACTCTCAGTCATCCCACATCCCCATTTGAGTCAAGACAACTCCTCATGCACTGCCCTTCCCATCATCATCACCTTATCACCCTCATCTAAATCTATGCCCCCTCCCCTTTTGACATCTATGTACACACTCCACACCCTCATGTCCACCACAACTGCCTTGGTTCTCTTGGGAAGAAATCAATGCCAAGATTCACAGTCAACAAGAATACTCAGAACTTGAAAAAGTTCACATTGATCTTATCAACTTTTGAGCTGGTCATTTTCTGTTGGAAAAGTGAGTGAATAATTTAGAGAAACAGTTTGGCCATTTTGATAATTGGATTTCAGGTTTGGAGAATCAATGTTGCTTGGTTCCTCTTTCCCTTTAGATTTTTGTTGATTTCTTCTCCTTTCTCCTATAACTGACTGGGGACAGTGACCAGGAGGATGATACACATAGCATATCTCTAACCTCCAATTCCTATATTTTACCATTTTATTAGTTAGTTTTTGTTATGTACTTATTGTAGCACAACAAGTACAAATACAGGATTGGATTTCCCCCTTTCCTGTTACATTTTTCAACTCCGCAACTCTGATTCCAACTCCGGTGTAGAGAGAGCAGCCTTTGTAGGCATGTAATCTCAGTGTTTTGCGAGTTTTGTCAATGGGGTAAAAACCCAAGAATCTCTTCTTGTTTGTAACTATGGACATAAGCCACTATATAGGTACTATATAGTATCTATAACAAGAAACAAGGGGGAGAAGTGGGAGAGAGGATTGGAAAGTGAGAAGAGCAAACTGAAGGAATGTAGAATAGAGCAAATTGAGGGAATACATGCCCAGGGAGATACCAGTCTCTACACCAGTACCTGCTATGACGATTCCACATTACCACACCATCCTTTTTTGTTCCCTTTTGCCTATTGTCTTCTTTTGGACATTGTTGTTTATTCTTGTCCTTGTTTCCTTTTTACCCTTTCTTCTAGAACAATCCAGACCAACCATGGACACATTCCCATGTGACCTTGCTGTACCCAAACAGTCTCCTTGCCAATGGACATCATCGCCATTGTCTTTTCCCTTACCTTGTTATGATCTATCTTTGGCATCGGTACTGAAACCCTTCTGCCATTGATACTTGTGACTTCCACCTCGACAATATCTCACCACATAATTGACAATTGCCATACCTGGATATTTGGTTTCCACTTTCATATTCCATGCCTACCAGTATCCTCCCTGATGATCTGATGACATTCCTCACCTGCATGCATGCTCTGAACAATCCTCAATCACAAGACATTTCACTGTTCCCTCCAATCCAATCATCACCGAAGCACACACCTTCATACTTCGACCACAGACCATATGATTTCCCAATACAGTGAACCAACCCCTATTGTGTATTGTTCACACATCATCGCTTCAATGCAGTACCTGATGACTTGTTCCCACAGCTTGTCACCTGTGCCATGACTCAAAACCTGGACTCACATTCATTTATCCTTTTTCATCTGTAACCCTGATACCTCCTACACTCATTTACAACAATACCCTTTCTTGGACAAATACCAACATTAAGTGGACATCATTGTTCCACACACAGAACAAGACATCATCCCTCAATACTTCATCATCACAGACATCATCACCAGCACAGCTTATGCTGTTCACATGTCTGACCTCGACTATCCCACTGTCCTAGTTGGTTTTCCCCCAGCACATTCCTTTGTTTTCTTTCATACTGACCTTGTTGCTATATCCACGCTACCTCAAGACACTCTCTTCACCAATCCCACACTGGACGATACTCCTCTTCGACCCGACCGTGCAATGCACTTGCCAGACTGTGCACTTGCCCATTACAGCAAGTGTAGACCCTGAATTGGCAATTCTGCATTTCACATGATCTGATGACAAATCATCTGAGTCACCTGGACCTCTTCTACACCTAACCTTCCCACACTACAAGTCAAATGATACTAGGCGACGGCTGTTGCCGTCTAGTATAGTTTGACTTGATTGCCTTATTTCTCTACTCCAGCAATATCCCCAGCAATACCAGGAACATCGTTACTACAAGTCATATATCGTAGATTAGATAATGATATCTGTCCAAAACGGGGATCAGGTTCGCTTTCCACTGCTGCCCTGGATCTTTCCACCGCTGTCAGGGACCCTCGAGCTCACTGTCAGCAACAGCAAGCTCAACTTACTCACTCTCTCCCAGTCTTTTCAAGCTGATTTTTTTGTATATAATATATTTATTCTTGTACTTACTATAGATAGACTAATATACATGATAATACAGCAAATAAAAGAGAAATAAAAGAAACAAAAAATAAGGATACATGGGGTGCTACCATTGAACTGGTGGGTACTCACCTTCACAGAGGTGTCGCATCGGGTCCACTGGTGATGGGTAAGGGTGCCGGAGGGGCGGGAAGGACGCGGGGAGCGGGGGAGGATGGCCAGCCTGGGGTGGTGGAAGTGGGTGGTGGGGAAGCGGCCGGTAAACGAGATGGGTGGTGACCGGAGTAAGGAGTGGGGTGGGGGAGGGTTCCTGGCCCCAAACGAGGAGCAGGGAGGGGTCAGTAAATGGGGGAAAGAGCAGGAATGGGCGGGTACTCACCTGCGCCATTGGGCCCCCACGGCCCTCCCTGTATTCCACTGTTAATAAAAACATGGGGGACATCATCTTTGATGTCCCCAGCGGCCCCATCATTGGTTTCGCCATCCCAATCGGTCCTGTCATCGAGTTGTGCGAGGGTGGTGATGGCGGCAGTTCCAGCGATGATACCTCGACGACGACGACGCCGTTGATGACGCCACTGCCGTGGGCAACCCACCACGTTGCCTCCATTGCATTCATTGCTGCGTGCCCAATCCGTCGCGGCCAGTTTTGAAGTTTGAGGCCATTGGTTGAAAATGGCAGGGGCACTCCTACTTGGTTTTGAGGGCATACAGGGGGGCGGCCTTGGTGCCAATCGTCGCTGTTGTCCTCGTCATCCTCGTTTCTGTTGTTGTTGAGATGGTGGGGAGTGGGAGCGCAGCGGAATGGGGGATGGTGGTGGTAAAAGCCTAAAAGGCATGTGACTGTTCACTTACCTTTTACTACCACATGCCCACCTCCAAACTCGCCTCCTGCCATGCTCCCACTACCCACCCCCTCAACGACAACAGAAACAAGGAGGAGGATGATGACGGCGACAATTGGCACAGAGACCACCACCCCAGACGTCCTCAAAGCCACGCAGGAGCGCGCCCGACTTTTTCAACCAACAGTCTCGAACGTCGAAACCAGCGGTGGCGGGCTTGGCGCACAGCAACGAACACGATGAAGGCAACATGGAGGGTTGCCACCAGTGATGGTGTGGTTAACGGCAGCGGTGTCGTTGAGATATCGCCGTCGCAACCGCCCTAGTTGCCACCCTCACGCAACTCGATGACGGGACCGATTGGGACAGCAAAACCCATGGAATGGACGATGGGGCCATCTGAGATGATGTCCCCACTTGCTTCATTGAAGGTGGGATATTGGGAGGGCCGCGGGAGGCCCCTAATGGTACAGGTGAGTACCCATCCCCCTCCTGCCTTTTCCCCATGTACTTACCCCTTCCCGCCGCTTTTTTGGGGCCAGGAGCCCTCCCCCATCCATCCCCTTTCCATTTCACTTATCCGCCTCACTTCCAGGCCCTTTCCCCGCCATGCATTGCCACCCCCCACTCCATACAACCTTCCCCACCCCCCATCATCCATCCCAGCCCTCTAGCGCCCTTTGCCACCAATTTCAGACCCCATCCAGCACCCCTGCGAAGGTGAGTACCCACCAGTTCAATGGTAGCACCCCATGTATCCTTATTTTTTGTTTCTTTTATTTCTCTTTTATTTGCTGTATTATCATGTATATTAGTCTATCTATAGTAAGTACAAGAATAAATATATTATATACAAAAAAATCAGCTTGAAAAGATGGGGGGAGAGTGAGTAAGTCGAGCTCACTGTTGCTGACAGTGAGCTCGAGGGTCCCTGGCAGTGGCAGAAAGATCCGGGGCAGCGGCGGAAAGATCCTGAACCTGATCCCCATTTTGGACAGATATCATTATCTAATCTACGATATACGACTTGTAGTAACAATGTTCCCGGTATTGCTGGGGATATTGCTGGAGTAGAGAAATAAGGCAATCAAGTCAAACTATACTAGACAGCAACAGCCGTCGCCTAGTATCATTTGACTTGTAGTGTGGGAAGGTTAGGTGCTCTTCTATCCTCAATGACACCCAGGCCTCCAGTTGGATCACGAGAACATCGACATGAGGACACCTCATGTGCACCTCATGGTGAACACATGGTGTAGTTGGACATGTTGTAGCTTCATGGTTGTATTCCCATTTACCTCCCCTCAAGACCAGTCACTATATCTACTGTTCTTGTTGTTGGTTATGACTTTTTCTTCTTTCTTTTCCTTACATTTAGTCTGGTTCTTGGGGCAGACCCCCTTGTCTTGGGTCCCACGGCTCGCAATGACATTAGACCATGAACCCCCCCTTGTAGCAGTGTTGTCTTAGTTATAAGCAACAATGAAACTGCTGTTCTACCTCTGGAAACTGATCCCCTGTTAAGTTGATTGTTGCCAGAGCCCGCTGCAGAAGTGATCCATAACATTTCCCTTCCATCTCCCAAGAGCTCAAAACCTCTCTCAGACCCAGAACTTGCCCCACACCCAGACCAACTTCTGGTGTATCAATGCATTGACTGATGTGTTGATGTCATTAAGGTATACGACACAGTAAGACCTTGCAAACATGTGCTGATGTGTCAATTGATGTGTAGATGGCATTCACAAGGTGTGTACCAGCACCAACAGGAGCATAGGCTACATTCCATGCTCCCTTGTCCATGGCAGCCAAGGCCCATCATACCTCACAAGGGTGACAGCCACATTTATTGATGTGCATCTGGCTCATGTGCAAGTCTCCAGCACCAAGATGCACAACAGGAGCATGGGTGACAGCCACATTGATTGACATGCATCTGGCCTTTATAAGGTGGAGGGACCTCAAATCATCATGGGTACACAAAGTACCCATGGTCTACCACTGCACCTACCTTCATTCTGGTACAGTGTGTACAGGTATGGCAGGTATGGGCACAGGTATGGCGGTGTAGAGACATATATATCTCTGGATACGTATTCACTCATTTTACCATATTCCCTATTTGTTCTATCATTTGTATGTAGTGGCTGTTGTAAATAGTCACAAACAAAAAAGAGTTTTGGGTTTTTACCCCAACGACAAACGGACTTGCACAATGAATCTGCGCCTACCCAGGCTGCGTTCACCACAGCGGGTATGGGCACAGGTATGGTGGGTGCAGGTTCGGCATCTGAAATTCCGACCCATGGTATACCTGTGCTATGCCCTACTGCAGCAGAACTGGCACTCATTACATTTCAAAAAAGCCATGTCAAAATTTGAAAGAACAATTTGAGTAGTATAGAAATTCATCACTCAATATTACTCCCTAGTTTGATGAGTATGCGAAGGAGTTCACCAACAAGAATATGAATGAACCACCTGAGCTTGTTGAAGGTAATTATTTCCTTGGTCTCATCACAAGATGTGCAGCTAATTTATTGCCATTCATGGATCCAGCAGCCACCCCTGGGGGTAGATATGGTGCAAGTTTTCTCTATGCTAACTTTTGGCCTGTGCCTGGGCAGAAACCTCTCATGACCCCTGTGAGGAGTCAGTTACATCAACAGTCCTCTGAAGCTCAATATTAAGGATCCTGTGCACTGGTGGGGTGTAATTAGTATATAACTTCTGATACATGTGCACTAAATCTGTATATTTCAGAATAGTATCATACTATGCAGTACCCCATTTTGGTGGCGATGGCATGCAACTACTACCTTGCTATTCAAGGGTCATCTATTCCCTCTGAACATGCCTTCTTGTCAGGTGGATTTACTGGCACTTCACTTCACAATCAACTCCATCCAGATACTTTTGAAGCACTCCAAATTGTAAAGGGTGGTTATAAAAGTGGCATTTTGACATGATTGGAAGAGGTGAGGGTGCACTAACTGAAGCCATGGATGTTTGGTATTGGTGGAGAATGAAACTTAGAATATTTCTTTTCCCTTATCTTTTACTGGTGATCCCATAAATAATGATAAAGCTGTTTTTTTTCTTTCGGCTCTTTCCCTTACCTAATTAGATAGTTTTACTGATATCTGTGCACTATCGTCTGCTCCCTCTATCGTCTCCAACATCACTTGTGCTGTAATTGTGAATCACCGGTGATACGCTGTAGATGCGGGTTCTTGGTGGCTTCGGAACTATATAAAGAAATAATATAAAGATCCTAACCTGTGGGTGTCAGCGTAGAAGTGACTGGATAAGTCAGTGTCGGGAATAGTAGTAAAAGTAAAGGAATGTTAGTAAAAGTAAAGCCGCCGCATAAAACTGGACTAATAACGACGAATCCGGTGATGAACGGAGTGAAAACGGAGAAATAAAGAAGAACCCGACGATGCCGACAATGTCGGGTACGGCGGGTCGGGTCGGGTCGGGTCGGAAACGATGAACAAATATACGGGAACAACGATAAAGACGATGAAGAGGACTATAAAAAGCTAAGGGTCTACGTGGACGAGCATTTGAAGGGATTAAAAGGTGATTCTGACTAAAGGGAAACGGGGACTAAGGGTATGTTATTTTGTACGGTCGTCGGGGACCGTTTTTATAGTACATGAGTGTGTAGCTACTTTCGGACATGTCTACTTCGGCCGATAGAAACTACAAAGAAACACTGGAATGGGGAAGTGGAAAGGGGGGTTGCAAAGCAACGAAGACAGGAAAGTGGAGGGGAAAACGAATATCCATGAAAAAGATTGGAAAAGTCCTACATATCTCCGAAAGGACGAGGGGATGCATAAATAAGGTAAATCCGAAGTCGGGGATTGAGTCCGAAGAGATCCATCTCCTGGAATTGGAACTCCGAGGCGTTTGAGGCTGACGGATTTAGCCCAAAAGCGGCCATCACAAAGCGGCATGTGTCGGGTTACGTCGGTCACGTCGGGTCACGTCACGTCACGTCACGTCGGGTTACGTCGGGTTCGAATGCAAGTCGAATGGCGGCATCGGGTTGGTCCGGATTCGTGATATATCGATGATACGGACTCAGAGGGACGTCGACCCTCTACATCTCCAGGGTACTTTAAATAAAGACCATCCCTGGTCTATACTATGTGGACTCGGGACTCGGATGCGTGAGATGAGGCCGACGTGGTGGTCATGGAATCGGGTTCGACGGGATGAGGTGGGTTGTGGACAATGCGAAGGGGGAGAGCGGGTGGTGACTAGTGGAGAGTCGGAGGGCGGAGAACAAAGGCGGGTGATGCCGGTGTCCGGAAATACATAGAAAAGAAACTATAGTGACAATATAACCAAGCGGAAATGAAGGAAACAGCGGAAAGCTATAAGGGTGGGACAAATATGCAGCGGAAATGCAAAATAGATAAAAGGCAATAAATGCCGGTGATCGGAAAGGAAGGGACGCGATAGAAATCAAGTCGGGATAAAACTAAACGTGACATAGGATTGGGGGCGGGTGACGGAGACGAGTAAGGCAGGAGTGGAAATGAAATAAAACACAAGCGGATGACAAAGACGATCTAGGCGGGTCGAGTTAGGGTCGGCGGCTTTGGTGGCTGTGTCAACGGGTGGTGGAAACGGTGGCGTAGGGGTAGACATGATATGACGACGGTGGTTGTTCAATACGATATGACGAAAACGGAGGTTCGATAGACGACGACGGAGGTTCGATATACGATGGCGGAGGTTCGATATACGATGGCGGAGGTTCGATAGACGATATGACGAAAACGGAGGTTCGATGGACGACGACGGAGGTTCAATATACGATGGCGGAGGTTCGATAGACGGCGGCGGAGGTTCGATAGACGATGGCGGAGGTTCGATATGTCAATACTAATATGGGGGCGATAATCAACGGATGTGAAATCAGCCTCATACTAGGCGGTTCAGCACCGGCTTGGACCCATGGGGAAGCATTCCCCCCCATGGAACTGAAATATAAAGTCGGGTGGGTTGGGAATCGAAGCCGAGACAGGGAACGTTGTGTCTGGGTCGAAACGGTGGCGGAAACGGTGGGTCATGGAAAGCGGAGAGCGATGTCAACGGGTGGAATGCGGGTGCGTGAGCGGACGAGTCGGGTGCGTGGGGAATGAGTGAAGCGGTGCGTCGGGTTCGTAAGCGGGTGCGGCGGGTTCGTAAACGGGTTCGCTGGGTGCAACGGATTCATAAGCGGGTGTGTCGGGTGGATTATGCGGGTGCCGGGTGTGTCGGGAATGAGTTATTTCTTTTATCTTTCTTTTTTTTTAACTCTGATGTTTTTCTTTCTTTTTCTTTATTTAATCTATCTATGTATATAATTCTTATGCCGATGGACGGTGACGGGTTTTCGTAGGGTCGGGTTCGGTGGGTATGGGATGTGAAACCGGAACCGGAACCAGATGCTCGAATCGAGCATTGGTGCTCGAATTGAGCCGGAACCGGAACCGGATGCCGCGGAATCGTTGGGAACGCGTCCGGGTTCGTAGTCGGGTGCTGTGATGCGAGTCGCGGATCCGGATCCGGAAGCCGATGTAGCGGATTGGTCGAAAACGGGTTGTCGGGTGTGGCGGTATGGCATAGGGCCACGTAGGGAGACGGGGCGGACGACGTGGACGGATAAGAGGGAACGTGGGATTGCGTGACGTGGATCGTGGTTTCGTGAGGTCGTTCGAGGATGGCGAGAGGTCGAGGAGGCGGCAACGGGTGGTCGATGTCGGGGGACGGAGGCGGATGACGTGGGCGGATGAGACGACGTGGACTGGAAGATAGATTGGGGGTGATACGGGTGGCGTTTCGTGTACTTTCGTGGCGGATATGCGTGGGGATTTGACAACGATGCGTCGGGTCGTGGAACGGGTTTGAGCGGCGTGTGGTCACGGTTTCGCGGGCGTAACCCAACGGGGGCTTTGTTTGGGCTCGCGAAGGGACTTGAAGGACGTCGTGGGGTTGGTCGAGGGCGTAGGTGGTCGAAGGGGAGTGGACGAGGACGGGGACGGCTGGGAAGTCGGGGTCGACGGGGAGTGACGTGGCAGCTTGCGTGGGACCACGAGGGACGGGGGCGGACGTGTTTGGGACAGTAGGGAGCCATGTCGAGGTGCGGAGGCGTGAACGTGGGTGTGGAAGGTGGTTGTACGCGGTGGTCGTTGGCGCTAGGTTGGCGAACGCGGCGGCACGAGGCGAGGTGGCATGATATGTCGTTGGGGGCTTGAACACAACGGGGACGGCTTGTACGGACTTGCGAGGGGCGATGTAGGATGCTGGGAACTGGTACGAGGCGGCGGTGGGTCCTACGAAGACGTGAGCGGCCGGGGACGTCGAGTAGGCGAGGGCACGACGTGGCGACGCGTGGGGCGTCGATAATGGCGAGGACGGCCTGTACTGGCTTTACGAACGACGGTGTGGGGCTCTGGGAGGCTGTACGAAGCGGCGGATGGTCCAACGAGGACGTGAGCGGCCGGGGATGTCGAGTACGGGGGCACGAGGAAGTATGACGTGGCAACGCGTGAGGCATCGATGACGGCGAGGAGTGGCTCGTGAGTGCTCGCAACTGGTGTCGTGGGGCTGTAGGGAGTGGTACAAGGCGACGTGGAGGTCCGACGAGGGCGTGAGCGGCCGGGGATGTCGAGTACGCGGGGACACGAGGAATGATGACGTGGCGACGCGTGAGGGGTCGATGACGGCGAGAATGGCTCGTGAGGGCTCGCGAGTGGTGTCGTGGGGCTGTAGGAAGCGGTACGAGACGACGGGGAGGTCCAACGAGGGCGTGGACGGCCGGAGATGTCGACTTCGCGGGGGCTTGAGGTTGGTTGACGTGGCACGCGTGTGGGGCATTGATGACGGCGAAGACGACTCGTGAGAGCTCGCGAGGGGCGTTGTGGGGACTTGGGAACTAGTACGAAGCGGAGGGTGGTCCAACGAGGACTTGAGCGGCCGGTGATGTCGAGTACGAGGAAGGATGACGTGGCAACGCGTGAGGGGTCGATGACGGCGAGAATGGCTCGTGAGGGCTCGCGAGTGGTGTCGTGGGGCTGTAGGAAGCGGTACGAGACGACGGGGTGTCCATCGAGGGCGTGGACGGCCGGAGATGTCGACTTCGCGGGGGCTTGAGGTTGGTTGACGTGGCACGCGTGTGGGGCATTGATGACGGCGAAGACGACTCGTGAGAGCTCGCGAGGGGCGTTGTGGGGACTTGGGAACTAGTACGAAGCGGAGGGTGGTCCAACGAGGACTTGAGCGGCCGGTGATGTCGAGTACGAGGAAGGATGACGTGGCAACGCGTGAGGGGTCGATGACGGCGAGAATGGCTCGTGAGGGCTCGCGAGTGGTGTCGTGGGGCTGTAGGAAGCGGTACGAGACGACGGGGTGTCCATCGAGGGCGTGAGCGGCCGGAGATGTCGACTAGGCGGGGGCACGAGGAGGGATGACGTGGCGACGCGTTGGGGGCTCGATAATGGCGAGGACGACTCGTGAGGGCTCGGGACTGGTGTCGTGGGGCTATAGCACGGTGTTGAGGGCTCGAACGCGGCGGGGCTGCTCGTACGGACTCGTGGAGGGCGGTGACGTGGTTTGCTGGTAACTTCGCGGGCTCAGACGACGGGGGCATGTCAAGGCTTGTTTCCGGTGACAAGTGCGAGTTCGTAGACGCGAGCGGCTGGGGGTGCACAGGCTAAACCCGTTACACTGTGGGCGTGTTCCTTCTGCTTCGTGGCTCCGTTCGTCTGTGTTTTCGTGAGTGACGCGGTTGTTGTTGGTCGCGGTCGCTGGGGCCTGTTTTGGGGTTTTCCGGGCGCGGATTTTCGACCGGAATCGGTGGGGCGTGGAATTCCGAGTGCGTTGGGGTTGTAAAAACGAGTGTGGATGGTGGATGTGACGGGGATCGAGACGTCGAGTCGACAAAGTGTGTATTGGGTCGTGGCTGTGCAAGTTTCCTAAAGCGGTAAACGGCCGCTGGGTCGGCCGCACAAGAGCGGGTTCGAAGTTGTACGTGAAACTGAACAATTGTAGTCGTCAAAGAAGAGAAAATAGTATGAGAATCAAACCCAAATGATAGTGTGATAGTTGGCGAGTGGATGTCGGAGCGTTGGGTGTCGAATGTAAAGAAGTCGGGTAACGGGTGTCGGATGTGTAAAGTGCTGCGGCAAGGCTTGTTTCGAGATGACGAAAGGAAATGAGGGGCTATGAAATGAATGTTTCTTGACACTGAATTATCCTCGCGGTGGGCTCCAGATGTAGATGCGGGTTCTTGGTGGCTTCGGAACTATATAAAGAAATAATATAAAGATCCTAACCTGTGGGTGTCAGCGTAGAAGTGACTGGATAAGTCAGTGTCGGGAATAGTAGTAAAAGTAAAGGAATGTTAGTAAAAGTAAAGCCGCCGCATAAAACTGGACTAATAACGACGAATCCGGTGATGAACGGAGTGAAAACGGAGAAATAAAGAAGAACCCGACGATGCCGACAATGTCGGGTACGGCGGGTCGGGTCGGGTCGGGTCGGAAACGATGAACAAATATACGGGAACAACGATAAAGACGACGAAGAGGACTATAAAAAGCTAAGGGTCTACGTGGACGAGCATTTGAAGGGATTAAAAGGTGATTCTGACTAAAGGGAAACGGGGACTAAGGGTATGTTATTTTGTACGGTCGTCGGGGACCGTTTTTATAGTACATGAGTGTGTAGCTACTTTCGGACATGTCTACTTCGGCCGATAGAAACTACAAAGAAACACTGGAATGGGGAAGTGGAAAGGGGGGTTGCAAAGCAACGAAGACAGGAAAGTGGAGGGGAAAACGAATATCCATGAAAAAGATTGGAAAAGTCCTACATATCTCCGAAAGGACGAGGGGATGCATAAATAAGGTAAATCCGAAGTCGGGGATTGAGTCCGAAGAGATCCATCTCCTGGAATTGGAACTCCGAGGCGTTTGAGGCTGACGGATTTAGCCCAAAAGCGGCCATCACAAAGCGGCATGTGTCGGGTTACGTCGGTCACGTCGGGTCACGTCACGTCACGTCACGTCGGGTTACGTCGGGTTCGAATGCAAGTCGAATGGCGGCATCGGGTTGGTCCGGATTCGTGATATATCGATGATACGGACTCAGAGGGACGTCGACCCTCTACAACGCAGCGCATGTCCCTAAGCACGGAAACCCTCTATTGGACCTATTCTAGCCTCGACATGCTGCAATTCGCTGCAATTTATTGTGAAACATCCCGATTTATATGTATCTCCATTGCGATGTGACAGCGCGATGCGCGTGATACGGGCGATAATTTGACATTATGGCAATTTTCTTCGGAGCGCTTCGGCCCCCTTTGGAAACATATTTCGAGCCTCTCCGACATCATCCACGCTTATACCGTTCACCCTATTCCATTCCGATTCCGTTCTGGTTCCAGGGAAGTCTTTATGCGACATGTTTCACTTATTTCAAACATTATAGCTTCTATCCTCTAGATATTTTGGAAATTGCTTCGCATGGTGCTATACCTTTTGTTTCAGTTCCATTTCATCCCTATTGCACCATAGTTCCGTCGCACACCGTCTATTTGTCTTACCTTCTTCACCCTTTATTGTCCTAACAACCAACTTCGCATAAATACCCCCTATAGTTTACATACTAGAGAGACGTCTTGTATACCCCCGATTCCAGTCTATCATATCACCTCTTTACTGCGCCGTCCATGTGATAGCTCCGCTGTACTCTATTAAACTTTGCGTTCCTTCTATAAAGTGCTACATATACGCCGAAAACATCGCCGACTGTTTCGCACATGCCACGCACATCGCACACATCGCACACATCGGAAACATCATCGCCACTATCCAGAGCACCTCTGAGTATTTTTACTAACCGTTTGGATTGAGATTGAACCCCTCAGAATTTGTACAGCACTGTGGTAGAGTTGGTATTTGATTCCGTTCACATTACCGCAGTGCACCCTTTCACCGGATCTCAGCTCAAATAAAGGAACTTGCTCTAGCTCTCTCGGAAAAGGGTTTCTCGAAATCTGATGTATGTGAAATCTTCCAAGTGTCTCCTCATAGCTTGTACCACTGGCAAGCCTTGCTTGACGAGTTTGATTCAGTTACTCCTCTACCCTCTCTGTGGATATCCTCACATCATCAGTCTTGCTGCCATGACAGTAGTTCAACAGCTGTATGAGGCACACCCCAACACATACCTAGATGAACTACAATGGTTTCTTGTGATTCATCACAACATGGCGGTCTAAATCAGCACACTCAGAGAAAACCTTGAGAAGGCTGGCCTTACCCAGAAACTGTTGCACAAGATTGCCATTGAACACTGTAGATGCAGGTTCAGGGTGGCTTTGGAACATAAGATCCTAACCTAGGGATGTCAGCATAGAAGTGACAGTGGATAATCAGTGTCGGGGATAATAAATGAAGTGGAAATGGAAGTAAAAATAAAGCCACCATGTAAAACTGGACAAATAATAACAAACCTGGCAATGAACAGACTGAAAATGGATAAATAACGATGAACCTGACAATGCCGACGATGTCGGGTACAGCAGGTTGGGTCGGGTTGGATTGGAAATGATAAACGAATAATGGAACAATAATAAAGATGATGAAGTGAACTATAAAAGTCTAAGGGTTTACAAGGATGAGCATTTTGAGGAATTAAAACATGATTCTGACTATAGGGAAATGGGGACTAAGGGTATCTCTTTTTGTACAGTCGTCGGGGACCATTTTTATAGTACATGTATGGGTAGTCTACTTTCAGTCATGCCTATTTCAGCCGATGGTAAACTACAAAGAAAAGTTGGAAAGGGGATAAGAAGAGGGGTGTTGCGATGCAACAAAGACAGGAAAATGGAGGGGAAAATGAATATCCATGAAAAAGATGTAAAATGTCCTACATATCTCTGAAAGGATGAGGGGGTGGGTATATAAGGCAAGTCCGAAGTCGGGAATTGAGTCTGATGAGATCTGTCTCCTATAATTGGAACTCTGGGGCTTATGAGGCTGCTGGATTTGGTCCGAAAGTGGCTGTGACAAAGTGGCATATGTCGGGTCATGTCAGTCACGTTGGGTTACGTTGGGTTGGAATGCGAGTCATTTGGAGGTGTTGGGTTCATCCAGATTCATGAGATATTGAGGATACGGACTCAGGGACATCGAGTCTCTACAACGTGATGAGGAACTTCATGCAAATGACTGAGCAACTATCTGAAATCTTGTGCATTTCTCTGGGACTGGGATAGAGTTTGTTACTGTCGATGAGACCAGCAAAGATGAACGCTCATTTGCTTGCTGGTATGGATGTGCCCCCATTGGACAACCTGCTGAAATCTCAGATGTTTTTGTGTGGGGCAATCACTACTCTCTTGTGGCAGCAATGTCTATTGAAGGCTATCTGGTGACCCAAGTCAAGAAAGGTTCATTCAATACTCTCTCATTCTTTAGCTTCATTGTTGATGAACTTGTGAGTTTCTTGTTTCTTTTTCAAGCTGTAAGCACTAATTCAGTGTACAGGTACCTCTCATGAACCCATATCCCAATAAGCACAGCGTTCTTGTGCTTGATAACTGTTGGATCCATCACACTGAAGTTCTCTGAGAGATTTTGGCTGACAGTGGTAAGTCTGAAACCAGATCTTGCTGATTTCAGTTTTCTAAAACACGGTTCATAGGTATCATGCTTCTATATCTCCCACCCTATTCGCCTGACCTGAATCCCATTGAGGAGTCCTTCAGTACATGTAAGATATTGATTTTCTCTTTGTCACTACCTGAAAAATCTAGTCTTGCAGGGAAAGCATATATCTGGCATAATGGTATGATTATCCGTGATGCCGAAGACCCTGTATTGGCTCTACTGGATTCATGTGGGTGTATTACAGTGGAGATGGCTGTTGGATGGTTTTATCATGCAGGATACATTGTTTTTGAAGCCTGAATTGTATTTCTGCAACAAAAAAACATGTCCATTATCATGCAAATGTGCAGTGATTATGCCTCCCAAAGTCCACTTTTCACATCAGCAAGGAAGTGATCGTGAGTTTCTAAAATCATTCGCCAAGTAAGCATTGCAAAACCTGCATCATCTTTCCAATCTGCCCGATCTAAAGCCTTGATATTTTGGTTGCCTGGGACATAGCCGAGTTTCTCAAGGTGTCTTGTTTTCATCCGAAATGCCATATTGGTCACAGAATACATCAAGTGGGATGCAAGGTGACCATACTGGAGATGAAGGGAGAGATGGGATGGGTGTTCTGACTCAGACAGGTGAAGAGGTTGTGCGGAGAGTCGGACTGAGATGAGTTGAGTGAATATATGCAAGTTGCTGTTGCTGCTGTTGGGATTGCCATAATTGCTGTAAAATGAGAAGCTGTAACATTTCAGAAACTGAGGAAGTGGGGGAAACAGAAGCCGATTGTGATGAAAGCTGTGCAGGGGTAACTGGTGGATCATCAGGAACATGTGTCGGATTGAGCATTGAGCGTGATGGCATTGGGGTGACTTTCGGCACAACTTTGATGCGAGAATTTGCATCAAAGTGAGAATTATGCGGCAGAGATTCTTCTGTAGCCTCTCCCTTCATCTAAAAAGAATATATCAAGACACCACAAAGAATAAAACAGAATTACCATTTTGCATGCCCAGGAAGATAAGCGGAGAGGAGTGAGCTCAAAGTACCAACTATGTTTTTGGTCAAATAGATCTGCTTCTCCGGAAACAGGGGATTGCCACCAATAGGGTACTGCATTTCAAGGTGTTCACAAGCTTCTTTGACCACTGCATCAAACTTGACCTAGAAGAATGTTCATCAGAAGTAACACGAAAGTGCGTGAACTTACCTTCTGTTGCTCTACAGATGTGCCTTCCATCACTTCAAGGGCAGTAAAATCGAATTTTACTGGAGCAGGGGTGGTGGGGTTGTCATTGTCATCAAGCCAAAACTAGATACAGATGAGATTTGCAAGTTTCTGGCAACAGAACGAAAAACTCACGTGTTCGTCAGGAATTGGTTTCAAGGGGGCTTTGTAAACAAAATTACCGTCCGTTCACTTGGTTTGGACACTGATACCTTATTGATAATTGACTTGAATCCAATTGCAGAGCTGAGAGGGTGAGGATCTGCATTTTTTGGTTTCTCTGGTTTCCATTGCATTCCTGTCGTGACAAGGTTGGGATGAGGACATGGGAGTGCAATTGCAACTGCATTGAGATACTCATCAAAGCTGCCAGCTGTAGAAAACTCAAATGGTTCGAGTTCAAGATATGTCGGCTTGGTGGGAGTCTTCCCCTTCCTGGATAAAGGCAGAGGCTTTTTGACACGAATAATCATCTTGAATGCAATTGGAGATGCGGTGGAGTTGTCTGACACTGTGGCTTTTGGTGCAGTAACGTTCCTCTTTGGTTTTTTTGTAGAAGGGGTGGCCTCGGTAGCATTGTCAGCCCTCACAGATCCCCGCCGTTTCAGCTTGGATTTCTGAATTATCATGTCGGGAGTGTATACCCTGAATTCTAGAGTACTAGATGTTCAAAAAATATAGCATATAGTCATGAAATGCAGCGTACCGTCTGCTGCATGCCAAGCAGCTGAGACTCCAATGCCCTCTCTATTTATGCTGTTCGAGTTTTCATGATCCATGGGCTCTGGATTGTCATCATTGAGCATGTCTATCTCCTCTTCATCAGACCCATGCTGCAGGGAGTTGGATCCCATCAATAGCGAGCAGTTAGCAGTGCAGTTATGTTTTTTACTCAATTAGGCAAGAGGCACCGAAACAAAAAAATTCTAGCTTTGTCAGGAATGACGGTAATCGTTTTTTAAACCAGTTTACATGTGGCTAATCATGCAGTCACATACTCGCTGTCTCCTCGACACCCAGCCTGTCCTCTGTCTCTACCATTCATCATTGTCACCAGCTGACACACCCACTGGAGCTGTCACCTGCTGACACCCTGCTATTTGCCGTCCCTGCTTGACATCAATTCTTATGCCCCCCTGCGGCACATCTTTCTGCCCATGGGTCATATACCTCAGAAACACCCCAAGGGCATCTTAAGCCCCTTGTCTCGTCTCCGAGGTATGTCCCACCCTACTTTCTTATCACTTATTTACCTTGTCTTGCCTTTTAGTTAGCCACACGTAGTTTTCCGTGAATACATGTCATTCTTCCAATCACACTGTCTGCATGTCCAGTACTCAAGATGAGCCCTCGTCGTCATCATCATCATCTGTGCCGATGGGTACCACCAACTCGGAGACAGTTAAAGAGTGTATCCGATGTAGAGGCTCCGGGCCGTCTGGACCCGAATCCTCTTCATATCCCACTTCGTCCCCGTCCATTCCCATTCACGTATCGTCAATTCCGCCCGATTCCGGTTCTCTCCGTCGATTCCGCTCCGGATTCCACCTCCGGAATCGTTCCTACACGCAATGCGATGTCTCTAACGACCCGGAATCAGTACGTATATAGTCATATATCATGTATCTACGTTTCCCGTCTCCCAGTACATAGCATTCCTCCACTCCACTCCACTCCTATCAGTTACAGCCTTCGCTTGTAGTACATAGTTACTACAGCACAGGATCACTCCCAGTAGTATAAAAGATGTACCCTTATACTACAAACTATATAGAAAATACAGGTTATCGCTCCCCTTCAGTTCTATTTCTTAGTCCTCGCTTCGTATCGTCTCCATATTAGTCTTCGTACTCCACTCCTCTGATCACTTCTTAGCTGATCACCACTTTCGTAGATTCCCATTCAGGTCTACAACTGAACTCGCCGTCACAACTGGAGCCCACTGTGAGGAGTTTATTTCTTTTGTCTTTTCATACCCTCCCCACGGTCAGCTTTGACTTTCATGACGATTCCCTCTTCTACCCAACTCTAGTTATTTAGTTCCGCTTACGACTTCGACCTCGACCTTGAACCTCCTCGACCCGACCCGCTTTCTGACCTGCATCCTGATTTAGACATTCCCGATATGACGTACGGATTCATGCCTCTCCGAGGTGATCCCTCAGCCCCGACATTCGACGGAAACGAACTCGACCTCCCCCACTTCTTCGACGAAATCGACATACTCGGTTCTGATTGTGGACTCACAGACGCTTTGAAGATTCACTACACGCTACGGTACCTCAACAACAACGATTACGAACTCTGGTCGACACTTCCTGCCGCTTCCGCTAAAGACTTCATCGCTTTCCGACGTGCCGTCTTCGACTTTTATCCCGGTGCTACGGAATCCATCCGGTATACGATCTCGGATCTCGATCAACTTACGCGACGACAATCGGCTTACGGTATAGAGAACAAAGTGGACTTAGGACAATATTTCTGAGATTTCATACGCATTTCTGGTGTCTTGTTTGACAACGGCCGTCTAACGGATAAGCAACGGAACACATACTTCGCCAACGGATTCAACTCAGACCTTCGTCTACGTATTGAAGAATGCCTCCATTACCTTCTTCCCTGTCATTACCACGACGATCCGTACCCGGTTGATATTTTCCACAACGCCGCGTTGTTTCTCCTTTCCGGTTACCATTCCGTTCTGGAATCCGTTGTCACTGCAGCCCCCGTTGCCATTTCTAGTCCCGCTCCCGTACCTGTCGCAGTCATTTCGCCTCCAGAACAGATCCCATCCTCGACCCCGTCCTTGATCCCGCCCACTGTCGTTCATTCCATCCCCCACGTTCATTCCGGTCCTTCATATACTCCGTCCCCGTCATCGTGTTCCCCGTCCCCGTCCATTCCGGTGCCCGTCGAGACCGTTATTTGTTTACAGGTTTTGTCGTCCAGTCTCGTACCGTCCCCGTCCGATCCCATTCCCGATTTATTGATGCCGGTCACCAATTTATCCAATTTGTTTCCTATTTCGTCCACGTCGTCTCCGGATTCGACCCCTCCGCTTTCCGTCCATGAACTCGTACCGGACCCGCTCCCATTGTCATCGGATTCTCCAGAAATAGACATTCCGTCCCCGATATTGCCGCCATATTGTCCTCCGTCACCGTCTATCGAGATTCCGTTGACTTTGGTTGAGTATTCCGTACCCGTTCCCATTCCGGACTCCATTCCACCCCTTGTATTTGATTTCGATTCTGGTTCCGATTCCGTTATGTCGACCCCTTCGCTCTCGGTTCCCCTCGTCGTTTCCGCTCCCGTATCGTTGTCGGTTCTGTCTTCACCTGCTTGGGGCACCCCGTTGTTTTTAGACCCGTCACGCGGCACACCCGTTATATGGGATCGTGTTGGTGTCGGCACTCCGGTTCTCAATTTTATTTTATTCCTCATTTCCGTCTTCATTCTACTTTGTGATCGCATTCTGGACCTCCGCCCCCTCGACACCTCACTCGAATATTTGCAAGAAGTTCTCCGCCTCCTCTCGTCATTCCGCCTCCGACCTTCTTTCAGAAACTCTTGTGGGGATATAGACCCGTTTCCGTCTCCTATTTTGCGTTTTCGTCTTCCGTTCCGCTTTCCGTTCCCGTTCCCGTTTCTCATTTATTTATATTTTCATTTCCGTTTCTAGTTCTCTTTGTTTCCCGTCCTTTCCGGTCCCATTTCATTTCCGTTGTATTCCGGTCCCGTCCTCCTCCTCGACCCCCAGATTCCGGTTATCTTATCTTGTCATTCCGTTTCCCTCTTTTCCGTTTATAGTTTTATTATGTACTCTATTTTTCTTTATGTACATTGTCCCGCATTCCGTTTTCCCTTTCCGTCCGTTCCCTTTTATTCCCTTCTCCCTTCGTCGAGTTTGGTGTCGATTAGGTCGAGTTGACCCAGGATATGGGCCTGGTTCGCGCGTAGTCGATTTAGCTCCTTCGTCCAACGGGTTAGCTTGGTATGGACCTCCGCGACGTATTCAGAAAGGCCGTCCGCAATCGTCGATATCTCCCTTTGCGTTTCCGTCACCATCTTGCGTACTGCCCGGATGTGGTCGTTGATTCCGGCTCCGATCCGTGGGTGCTTGAACGGATTTCCTCGTCTCCCTTCGTCCCGCTCCGATTCCATATCCGGTTCGACGTCGGTCAATGTCCGCTTACTCGTCGACGCCTCTCCGGTCCGCAACCTAGGCTTCCTCATGGGCTTTGGTATCTTCTTCGCGACGACCTTTCTCTTCGGACTACCCACCTTCGCCTTCCCTTTCCTTTCCGCTTTTCCGGATCCGGTGGCCGGTCCCTTCATCGACAATCCGCAACGTCGTTTAAGTCTTTTGCACCGATCGCACGCGTATCCCTCGATTCCGCGACAAACCGCGTTGGCGGTCACGCACGCATCGCATTGCCGGATCCGGAACGACTGCATATACTACGGATTAGTTAGGCACAATGGATATACGAGTCCGCGAGATATCACTTACCCCTGGAATCTTTCCCTTCGGTTCCGCGTCCTCGTTCCCGCTCACATTCGAGAAATCGTTGCCGCTGTTGTAGTCCCCATGAACAGTCTCGTCGTCCCGGTTGACCCTCTTATCCCAGTTGAGCTTTTTGTTTTTGATCACGTTCAGTACTTGGAGTCGCTCATATTTTCGTAGTTGCTGATCGGACCAGGTGTCCTCCTCGTCCTCGCTTCCATGATGGCTGGTTTGTGCGGTTTCCTCCCGGTCCCTTTCCGCGGCTGCATCAGCCTCCCTTTTTGCTGCCTCTGCTGCCTTCGCCCTTTCCGCCTCCTCGATCCGCTTCTCCGCTTCCGCCCTCCTATTCGTCTCCTCTTCGTATTGTCGTGATTCCTCTGCCCGTTTCCGCTCGATCCTTTCCGCCTCCTCGACCCGTTGCTTCCTCGCTTCCTCCTCCTTTTCCTCCTGCAACCGTACAGCTTCCCGACGCCTTGCCTCTTTCCGTTCCCGCTCGTAGTCTTCCCAGCTCCGCAACCACTCCTCGACCTCCACCACCATCTCTCCGCCCATCAAGAAATCCTTCGGTTCCATCACGTCAATTCCGTTGTCCTGGATTTCCGTCAAGATTCCTCTGTAGTTCCGCTGTCGGGTATCGTTAGTCCGTGCCATTTACGGGAATGGGATCTCTTACCATGGCCCGTCGTCGTCTCACCACCCATTGCCATGCTTCGTTCTTGAATCCGTCACGTACGATATCGATTCCGGCCGCGTCGACTTCTAGTAACTCAGCTACGGCACTCTCGAAGTCTTGCCGTGTTTCCGCATCGAGAGTATTGAGGAATTTGTTGTATTCCGTCGACATTTGGTGTTGGTGTTTGTTGGGTTTGTTGGGCTCGTTGAGGTTGTTGTCAAGATTGTTGAAAGTCGCGTTGAAAAGTTTTCTTGTTTGTATTTGTTGCCCCATCACGTGACCGTTGTTCCTTTATCCAGCTGTTTCACCCCACCCTCTTTCAGTAGCTCCGGACCACTGCCTCCCGACGCTTCGATACCCGCCGGCTTCGACTCCGCTCATGTTGTACTCCCGTTTCCGCCCGTTTTCGACATCGCCTCCACTCATTTATTCCCACGACCCCGGTATCTTCGTTATTTCGTATGGATCGACCAGGGATGGTCTCTATCTGAGTCCTGACCGGATGTAGAGGCTCCGGCCCGTCTAGACCCGAATCCTCTTCATATCCCACTTCGTCCCCGTCCATTCCCATTCACGTATCGTCGATTCCGCCCGATTCTGGTTCTCTCCATCGATTCCACTCCAGATTCCGCCTCCGGAATCGTTCATACTCAAGATGCGATGTCTCTAACGACCCGGAATCAGTACGTATATAGTTACATATGATATATCTTCGTTTCCCGTTACTTAGTACATAGCATCATTCCTCCTATACTCCGCTCCACTCCTCTCCTATCAGTTACAGCCTTCGGTTGTAGTACATAGTTACTACAGCACAGGATCTCTCCCAGTAGTATAAAAGATGTACCCTTATACTACAATCATATTATATCCCACCATATAGAAAATACAGGTTATCGCTCCCCTTCAGTTCTATTTCTTAGTCCTCACTTCGTATCGTCTCCATATTAGTCTTCGTACTCCACTCCCTTCACTTCCCCTCTGATCCAGAACCCTGGATTTGGGTTGGATTGACTAGACTACATAGACACTAAACTCCTCTGATCACTTCTTAGCTGATCACCACTTTCATAGATTCCCATTCGGGTCTACAACCGAACTCGCCGTCACATCGTATCGTCTCCATATTAGTCTTCATACTCCACTCCTCTGATCACTTCTTAGCTGATCACCACTTTCGTAGATTCCCATTCAGGTCTACAACAGAACTCGCCGTCACACCGAGTCACTGACCATTTCCGACTTGGAGACATTGCCAAGGCCTCGGCAATGCTTGAACTCCAAGACATACTCACTGGCCTCGGGCTTGATTCCCATGTCCTCGAGCCCACCTTTGCCACCTATCTCCGGATACTCAATAACATCAACCAACAACACAGTGATGCCAGAAACATTGGAACCTCTTTCAACGGTTCCACTCCAGCGCAGAACCTGGCTGAGCGCGATGCCTCAGTCGTTCGGTCACGTGAGCCATTGCCGGTCGTTTCAACAGCCCCCAACAAGGAAACCCATGCTCCTAGAGCGCCTAAGCGTCCGCGGAACTCCAGTGATGACAGCGAACTTGAACAGGCAGCCAAACCTAAGATCAACCTCAAATCACTCCCGTGGGTCATTTGGGAAGAGCTCGAACTTTCACATTTGTCCATCTCACTTCAGAAGACCCTCTCGACGCTCAACAATATCTCCTGGGATCCCAAAGTTGCCAAGTCATCACAACTCAACTCTGCCTGGTGCCTGCAGTTTCCTGACTCGGAATGGACCAATTTGCTTGCAGGATGAGCCATTGACCTTGATCACATCCTCGCCAGTGGGTACTCCATCACCCACAATGATAAATGATCAGAAAAGATTGGTGGTGTCGAATTTGTCATTGGGGCCATTAAGCCTGCCAGAGTCGTTGACACGCATGGAAAGTGGGTCATCACCTGGGGATGAACTTGTGAAGCAACCCTCTTCGTTTTTCCCCACAGAGCCACTGAACTACGAGACTACAGGAAACACATCAGTGAACTGTTCGCCGCTTTCCCCAATCCGATGCACCAATGTATCATTCAATATGACAGAGCCACTCGCATCCGCACTGCCCAACAATGGGACGTTGAGCTTACAGACTTTGCCCATTTCACAGACCTTCACGTTCTCTGGATCCAAAACGCTGGAGCCAGCACTAGTCACGCCTGAGCAACCGAACACTCTCCGTCGGACTCAGCCAAGCGAAAAGAACCCTGTCACAGCTGGAATGCCAAGCATTGCCCCAACGTCGCCTCCAACTGCAACTACAAACACATCTGTGCTAAATGCCAGTCTCCCCAACACCCATCCATCAACTGCAACATCTTCCAAAAACAGTAGTCCAAGAGATTCATGGTCGAAATGGCCAAAGTATGCTTGCACCTTTATCTGGGATGGTTCGGATCAACCACACCACGTCACACTTTCTTTAGCCACTCTTCTCATGTTGCTGCTCCCCTCACCATCACTCAAGGAATTCAACAACGCACCAGCGTTGCGCACCCTCAACAACAATCCGCATCTCTTTGAAATTGTCACACCCATCAATGTTCCTCAGTTTTGGGAACTCCTCAGCTTGCACCCCAACCAAAGTCTCATTCACTCCGTCTGCCAAGGCCTGCAGGATGGATTTTGGCCCTGAGCTGAATTTGACCCCACTCGCCCACTCACATGGGACAATTCTGTATGCAACCTCTGTGATCAAGCAGAATGAGACTTTGTCCGGTTACAACGTGATAAAGAGGTCTCCCTCCGTCATTTTTCCCCCGTGTTTGGTCCTCATCTACTTCCTGGTATGCACGGCATCCTGATTGGAGTCGTACCCAAACCTGGCACCTCAACCTTCCACCTCGTCATCGACCAGAGTGCCGAACCGTTCTCACTCAACTCCCTTATTCCTCGGGACAAGGTTGCCATACCGCTCGATAATCTTCATCAACTGGGCCATGCCCTCCATCGGGTCCGCTCTGTCCATGGCCCACACATCTGCCTCGTTGTTTTAAAGTCTGACGTCTCTCAAGCCTATCAACACCTCCCTATGCACCCTCTTTGGCAGCTTCGTCAAATTATCACAGTGGACAGCCTCCGCCATGTCAATCATTGCAACAATTTTGGTAACAGAGGTGCCAGTGGTATCTGGGGCGCTTTTATGGGCCTTGTCGTCTGGATCGCCATTTTTATCAAGTCCATCACTGATCTTTTCACCTATGTTGACAACAGCTTCTCTTTGGACTTTGAAGGCAACGTACTTTGGTATGCCCCTTTCCATAAAACCTTACCCGCCAAGCGAGCTCGCCTTCTAATGTTATGGGACGACATTGGCCTGCCACATGATGAATTCAAACAACTCACCGGTCCCGTCTTGCCCATTATCGACTTTGATGTCAATCCCAATGCCATGACTTTCACCATGTCACCTGACCGTCGTCAAGACCTCCTCAATGCCCTCCATGAATTTGCTCGACCCAGACACCATCGCCCCCTGCATGACTTCCAACGCCTGGCAGGCTGGATGAACTGGGCATTGAACGTTCACCCCCTCCTGTGACCTGGCCTCTCCATTCTCTACCGCAAGATGTCCGGTAAGTTGCAGCCCCACCAGCTCATCTGGATCAGTGTAGAACTCTGCCGTGAGCTCCTGTGATATGCCGGCCGCCTTGAAGCTTTGCCCGGCATACACCTCATCGAATCTTCTGCCTGGGATGTGCCTTCTGCCAACACCATCCTTTTTGTGGATGCTTCCTTTATCAGCCTCGGTTTCTGGTGCCCTGCCTTGTCTCACGGTTTCCAATGCTTGGTCCCTGACCTGTCTTTCGACCACATTTTCTACAGGGAGGCTCTTGCCATCCTTTCTGCCTTTCACTGGGTTTTAACCACCTTTTCATGCACCCCTCGTCGTATTGCCATCTTCACTGACAACACCAATACCATTGATCTATTTAATACTCTGCACACTCAACCACTTTACAACCCCATTCTCATTATGACTGTTGACCTCCTGCTTGCCTCCCACACTGAGCTTCATGTGTTTCATGTTCCCAGCATTGACAATGCTGTCGCTGATGCCCTTTCCCGATTCCGCAATGCCTCTATCCTCTCCTTCTTTCCCCATTTCACTATTTCCCCCTTCATACCCCCTTGTCTTTCACTGGGGGCCTGCCTGCAATGAACCCACTTGGATGGTCCCACCAACCCATCCAAGTTGCCTGGACCCACAACCATCTCATTCATGAACAGGCTGTCGCTCTCGGTTTCTCCCTAGAACATTCCTCCATGCTCGCCTATTCTTCCGCTCTTTGCTCCTACATTTCTTTCTGCACTGCTCACCGCTTTTCCCTTGCCCCCGCTCCTGAAACCCTTAGTTTTTTCACTGTTTATATGTGCCACCACATCAAGCCGAGTTCCATTTCTGCTTACTTATCCGGCGTCTGTACTCAACTTGAACCATTCTACCCTGATGTCTGTTCCCATCACCTCCATCCCCTCATCACCCATACCCTCCATGGCTGCAAGAAGATGTGGGCCATTGGCACCACCTGGAAACAGCCACTCCTCCATTCCAAGCTTGTCTCCCTGTGTGATACTTACTGCCCCTCCTTTGACCACGACGATAAGCTTTTCCTTTCCCTCCTTCTCGTTGGCTTCCATGCCCTCACATGTCTTGGCGAGTTGGTGTCGCCAGATAGCGCTTCCCTGTGCGATTACCGAAAAATAGTCATGCAGCACTCAGTCACCTTTTTGCCGGAAGGTTTTTCCTTCCACCTGCCTGGGCATAAGGCCGATAGACTATTTGAAGGCAACACTATTCCCCTTTGACATCTCCCCGACTGTGATGACCCTGTCTCCACCTTCAAGTCCTACCTCACCTCACGTGACATCCTCTACCCTCTCCACCCTGAGCTGTGGCTCTGGCATGACAGTTCCATGCCCCTCCGTTCCTGGTTTCTTGGCTGCCTGCACCACCATTTCCCAAATGAAGTCACCAGCCAGTCCCTCCACTCCAGTGGCGCAACTGCCCTCACTCGTGACGGCGTCCCCCTTGACCACATTCAAGCTATCGGCCACTGGGCCTCTGAGACTTTTCGCATATACATTCGTCATCACCCCATCCTTCTCGCTGCACATCTCGCCCCCTGGGCCTCATTCTAACCTTGTTTTTTCTCTCGTGTTTCTTTTTGTTTTTCCTCTTACATGCACTCCCATCCACCTTCTCCTTTCCACTCTAACTTGTTCCCACCCACCACTCCCTCTTCATAGCCTTTTACGGTTCTTTATTGTAAAACAAAAACCAAAAAGAATCATTATCTTTCAGACCGCACCACTGTTTCAGGGCATGGTCGCATTTCCTATTCTCTTTTTGTACATCTCAAAAGTGACCTGTGTGATTAGTTGTTTTTTAAACTAGTTTACATTTGGCTAATCACATGGTCACATACTCACTGTCTCCTTGACACCCAGCCTGTCCTCTGTCTCTACCATTCATCATTGTCACCAGCTGACACACCCACCAGAGCCACCTGCTGATGCCCCGCTATTTGCTGTCCCTGCTTGATGTCAATTCTTACGCCCCCCCTGTGGCACATCTTTCTGCCCATGGGTCATATACCTTGGAAACGCCCCAAGGGCATCTTAAGCCCCTTGTCTTGTCTCCGAGGTATGTCCCACCATACTTTCTTATCACTTATTTACCTTGTCTCGCCTTTTAGTTAGCCACACATAGTTTTCCGTGACCCACCTCTCCCGGCCCTTTCTGCTTTCCTTTTCTTTTCCGTTCTGCGGTTCTTTGAAACAGTGGCGCGGTCCCGTTTCCTATTCTCTTTTTGTACATCTCAAAAGTGACCTGTGTGGTTAGATAAAATTTACAGTTCGGCTATTATAAATTCGGTCGGACTAAGGCAAAGTTCAAACCAAGTTCAAACAAGAACCAAACCTGGTCAAACAGGTTGGCATAGAACCGAACTGAACCATGATGATGATCAGGGCGGAATGTCGACCAAAATGTCCTTTTGCACAATTCCAAAACATGCAGCTATCTAAAAAAACATTCTTTCTTGGACCGTGTGTCGTTCAGCGACTGGGCCTTGGGTCGAGGCAGCTCAATCAATCATGTGAACTATATACCACGGTCGGCGATTTCATCCAAAAACTGTGGAGGTGCTGAAAATGAATCGTAGAAATTTGTATTAGGCACATTCGCAGGTCCATGAAGCCGGTTTCCAGAAGAACAAAGAGTACAAGTAGAGAGGAAGATCTATGGTGGAAAAGAAAAGAAAAGAGTTCATCACAACTGGTTGCAGATTGCGCATTTGAAGTTTAAGATGTTCCGAAGAATGACGGCTAGGACAAGTGTCAACTCACGTGGAGGCTTGGTGAACATCAAACTTACGAATGGCAACTAGAGCGACGAAAGTCGCGATTGCCATCAGATAAATAAGACCGTACTTCATTATCTGGAGGATCTTTTCTAAGAAGGTTCATTTTTACAGAGGAGAGATACACGTACTATCCAGCGACGCTGCTTTCTCTGGTTGATAGAATACAATGGTGCGCGGATCTGCTTTGAAGGGCGTAACCAGACTGAAACTAAAGTCAACGGCGATCACTTCAATGATGGAAGGCAACTGACACAGAAGGGTTGCATGAAGACGGTCAATGTACGGCACCAGTATCGGTGCCGTTATCATGAAGAGCAGGAAATGTCCCAGAAGAAGATCGGAACTCCAAAGCGAGAGTTCAATGATCTTTACAACAAACTCCCGCGCTGGTTGAGACATCACATGAGCGCCGAGACCGCGACCATACCATCTACCTGTCCACCAGGCACGATTCGTTTCGTCGTGCTTGAATTCTCGCGAGAGAAATACCGCTATCAAAGTTTTATGAATAGCCCGCTGGATGGCGATGACAGCAATGAGACCGAGAACAGCATGAGATATGTTCCAGGCTTCGAGGAACCACTAATGGGTAATTGTGAACTTCGTTGACTGAAAGATAACTTTAAATGGCTTACAAGGAATTCGAAAAATCCTATCATTCCCAGGACCCCTAACGAATGGGCGATGAAGGCCATTATAGATCCAAAAAGTGGGAAAACGGGATCGAGCATAGGACCCAGGAAAAGAGAAAACAAGAAAAGGGCCAGTAGGACACCGGCATTCCAAACGATGGGTCCCAGCGAAATGACTGCGATGCGAGTCAGGGGGCTAGGGCCTGGCCTGCCATTTGGGGTGAGTATAGATTTGACAAACATGTAGGCGATGGTGAACATGATAGCCATGATAATGGGGAAGATGACTTCTGAGAAGATGACTGCGCGCCAGCCCGCCCGTGGAACGTCCCCAGACTGTTTCTCGGAAGGGTGGCCAAGTTTCTTCTTTTTGTACCCTGTGATCATAGTGCGAGAAAGGCGGCAGTAGCCGATCCAGGAGTTGTTATGGGAGCGCGAGTTGCCACGAGACATCCATCTCAAGAATTCCCTAAACAAAATATAAGGAACCTAAATCAACACGATAAAGAGGTTTACCTGTAATCTATGATGAAATCGGCAAATGCAAATTGGTGAGGGTTAAATAGGAAGGGCGCAACGCAAAGAGATGAAATCGAGACCCAGAAATAGAGTAGGTACGGGGTCCAAAGGGTCAAAGTCACATAAAGGAGCATAATGAGCGTCCTCATCCCGAGGTAGATACTTGGGCCGGCGAATCGGGAGAACAAGACGCTGAACGACATCCGTGACGTCGCGAAGCCACGGCCCGTTGATATATATCTGGCACCTCCAAAAGTCAAGTTGGTCAGGATGGAGTGTGTATAGATCTGCGTCGAGAAAACTTCGAATAGGGGAGATAGGGAGCAGAATTGTTTCGCAAAGCGAAGTAATGCGCGTCCCACCCCTCGTTCCACTAGCTCTGAAGACGGGTATGAAAATCAACATTACATGCGGGAAATCGATTCATACCTTGAAGGAACAAAGGCAGGAAAGCAATCAGGAATACCAGCAAGATACTGGTTATACAATGGCGAATCCAGTCGAAGACAGGTACCAGATTATAGCATCCAGCCGGTTGCCCAGGTATATACTGACCATCAGAGTTGTACTTGCATATCAGAACACTAGAATTGAGAGTTCCTAAAAATACCACTGTAAAGTAGGTGATCAGAAATGGGCTATTCATGCTTGATAACAACTACACTCACAGGCCACAATGAAGATTTGCACGGAAAGGATGATAAGCATATTGTTGATATGGAATCCGGGATGGCCATAGTAGAACGTCAAAAATCGGTCGATAGGAAGCTGGGTCCCAAGGTAGTAATACTCCCGACTGAGCATCTGTTCACCCATTCCTGTTCCAATCTTAGTTTGGAAATTTAGAATTGTCCCAAAGCCCAGATCGCGTCCTTTCCCACACTGATAATATTCCGTATGTTTGATTCGTCCACCTCGACCGAACGCATTCATTCCAGCGTATATATCTTCGTTCAGATGAAGGCCTTTCTGTGCTTTGGAAACGCCACCACGGGTTGTCATGTACAGCGCATTCAGGAAATCTGGGTGGCCGTAGTGCAGTTTCCCGCCGATCCACGCCATCGACCTTGCAGACAAAGTACCAAACGTCTGTTCTTTTCCCGCGGCGAGGTCGCCAAGAATACCAATATTTTCGGAGAAGATGTATTCACGTGCGCCAACGATCGCAACTGGAGGTTTCCTAAACTCCTTCTGGCCCCATTGCGTGTAAGGACTTTGGCTTGATACGGAGTACTCCTCGAATTCGCTCAAGATATTGCGGATCTTCAAACATTCCTCCAGGTAATTGTCCTGGTTCGCATCAATCAACTGCAAGTATTCGCCACGGTAGAAAACGATGGCGTGATTCTGGTTGTCCGATTTACCATCGCCGAGGATAGGGTTCCCAGGAAGCTCGATGCGGAATTTTGGCCTGCGTCTGCCAGTCTCAGGAAGGAATTCTGAATGGCCGTCAATAAGAGAGGAGAAGATACGGGGGTCGCTACCCTCCTTCCTTCCCGGCTCCTCATCAAGGTAAGCAATGTGCAGATCAGGATAAGCTCGTAAAAGAAATTCCACATTTTCTTGTTCTTCCTTGTTGAACTTGGAATATCGTTGCATTGAAACGACAAATTTGAATTTGCGACGAGCCATCCGTTCCAATTCTCGTTCGAGCCTATCGGTGTTACCCCCGAACAGTTGAACAACCTCGGGATTTTCAACGCGGTACAGTAACTTGATCGCCTTAGAATAATTCATCATACCGGAAACAGTGCGGTAAAGCGTCTGGGCACGTAGGGAAGCCCAGATCCGCGTTCGCAAAGTGAATTCTGGTGCAGCACTCTTGAATCCGATGCAGTAGAAGGGCAAGTCATCCATCTTGGAGGGCCCCTTCTCGTCGGTAGCAAAGGGATTGGGCCCGTTAAACACAGCTGACTCCTCGGCGAGGATCTTGGTGTCTTTGACAAAATTCGTCCATTCAACGGGATGGAGTTGCTTCAGGTATTCTAGGAGAGTGACTCGTGTATTTTGGTCTTCTTCACGGATGATCTCCCGGAGCGATAACAGGATCTATTCAACTAGATCAGCCAGATAATCAAACAGGATCAAAGTAATCATGCACCTTCTCGCTATAATGGGGTGTTAGTACAGTGAAAGTGGGCATGGCGTCCACCGGTAATGGTTCCGGGATAGCGGTCGTAAGCGACTGGGCGAAAAATGATATTCTCCGCTCAGCCTCGCTACCACGAGGAAAGAACTCGCCCTTGAAGCCTTTATCACTTTGGGAAATGAAAAAAGGAGGGGCACGGAGACTTCTTCGGGTGCCTTGTCCAGTATCAACCTGATGATACAACAATTTCTGAACATGCTCAATCGAAAGGAGATGTTCCCGATACATCGAGATAATAATGGCGTTCCAAATTTGCGAGACTAGAACCTGTTCGTAACGGTGAGTTAGCCTTGATCTCAGAACGTCACTCGGAAGAAGGATATGAACCTTGGGTTTATATCTGACTTCCATATCGGCAGTCGCAAGCAACTTCGCAAATATCCTCTTCGGTAATCGGGTATAGATGTCCTTCCAAGGCGTCCAAATGGACAATCCCAAGAAGAACGACCGACCGATGCTGAAGATAGTATTCCAAATAATATACCAAAGAAAGGTGTCCAGGAAGAAAAGCACCAAATCCATGATAAACATGATAGCTAGTGTGAAAGCTGCATGATTGGTACACAACGCGTTCCCGAAGAGTTTGTCGCTACATCTTTGGATCTTCATCCCGACCATCACTTGAACAGGGTCGCGAAAATTCATCGTCAAGTAGAAATACGACTCTGTGAACTTGCAGGCGAATACAATAACCCAGAGCCCAATTGATGCAAGCCGGTTTTTCCTCTCCAATCTTGGGTAACTGGCAGTAAAGGTCTGACTGGCAAGATATTTCCTCGACTTGCTCGCCACGCGGTCTCCAAACATTCGACCCGATGGCATTATGGCAAACAGCAGGGTGGCAACGATCGAGATGAAGAACTGCACGATTCCCAGGATCAAAGTGAGAGATGTAGATCCGCCGTTTCGCTCAGCGATAGCAATGTAAAATGTTGGACCGCAGGTGAGCGCAAAAGTGATAAGCAGGAAGATGAGCCTGCGAGTTAGGTGAGAACTATTGATCCAGGTGGTGGGGATGTACGAGAATTCGGCGAGGGTAGCACAGATCATGATAAGGGTAGCAACCGCGCCACCAAGGGCCGTTGCAGACCATGTCATCGCAGCGGAGGATCCACCGTGGATTGCATATATTTTAGGAGCGTTGTATGAAGTATAGTACCAGAACAGAGCGATGTGAATGACCCATATGCGATTGAAGTTGACAAGGAGGTGGCCAAATGAACGTTTCTCATAATAGGTTTTGAAAAAGACTCTGTTCCAGTCGATACGGTCGAATTTCATGAACCGCTGGCTTGGAGCTACATCGACAAGCCGCGTCTATTGCCAAATACAGTGAGATGCAAACAACGATAACAATGTAAACTGACCTTATCAGTCAGGACGATCCGAGCAATGCCCTCAGGGTACCAGAACAACTGATTAACATCGTCGTACCCAATGATATCGGCGTGGTCCTTCTCCCTACGCACGAACTTTCCATCAACCACTTCGTAGCCTTGGTCTCGAATGAAACGATACAAAGGTTTGATGACAGCACGCAGATACAGGCCTTCAGGAACTGGCTCTATCCGATGCTGACACTCGGGTGAACGATAATAGTCGTCCGCACACTTGAAGACGAAGCATAAACACTCGGGAACGAAACGGACCTGCGCAGCTTCTCCCCAACATAGCAAGTACAACGCGATCTGTCTTAATCGGTCGTATTGACTCATATTAGCCATCGCCTGCCTCCAGCGCTCCAGCGCCGTCGCAAGGGACTTCTCGTGAGCAGGTTTTGAGGAGCCTCGCCTCTTTGACTTTAGACGCTGAAGGCCGGGATTTTGCGTCTGCCCGATGGCGTCATCCAGGTCAAGCTGAGCGGCAAAGTACCACTTGCGGTAGTTAGCATGTTGACCGCCTATGTAATCCGCATGAACGGTGAGCAGTGCTTGGTTAGGCGACATACGCGACGCCCGACTGTCAAGTAATTGCATCAAAAAGTCGAACTGGTGTAGGATTAATCATCAGCAGAACTATAAGCCCGTCCATCGACCCACCATGTTTCGCATGGAATCCCGCTGAAAACCAAACTTCTGAGTGAGATCGAGAAAAACATCCTCAATCTCCTCCTTTGATAGCGGAATCTGTCGTTCGACAGACCAAGCCGGATATGCCTCGCGTGCGCCTGCAGGCCCGTTGTAGTCGACGAAAGTGGGAGTAGACGACTCCGACATGCCCATCCGAGGCGGGCCTAATGATTCTGCAGATGGGGGATTTCGCTGTCCATAAACGTCAACTTCTGAGTCAGTGTCTTGAGGTGCTAGAGGTCAAAAGTCTCAGGAAAACGGCAGGAAAGTTGAGAATTCTTGAAATTTTTACCCCCTCCCCACTCGCGATAAGGGTCGTAATTACCGCCATTCTGGTCGTAGTAACGTTCGGGATCACCGGGATTACTGCTATCTGAACCATATGTGTCTCTGCGGTAAACCTCTTCATGGTGTTCGGATTCATTGTCGTAGTATCTCGGCATGGAGACGTGGTTGAAGGGGTCGTGGTTGTCCGACGTCGAAGGGAGAGAAGGAGGATATTCAGGGGCCAATGGCCCAGGGCGAGCGGGCATGAAGGGTCAGACAAAGTGAACGACGAAGTGAGCGGCAAGTGCCAACAGCGCATGAAGCTGACAACCGGGCCCTGGCACAGCCACCAGTGGCGTGTACACGGGGATGGCATAGTATGGCAATGCAGGTCCGCTTGTCAATTATCAACTCCACCTGAATATACCGGCATCGCCCTTATTACCGCTTCAATGTGCGTCTGATGAACAGCCTCTAGGCTAAACTCAGGGTGATCTCTGAGCTTCAACTCAACAATAGTCTTCTAGGTTCGAACTTGCGTGTATTTGTGAGACGCTGGCGTGACGGTCAACTCAGCAGGAATGAAACAGCCCTTGGAATACACTCGTTCACAATGGGAGTATTCTTGGTCGCTTCGTTGACAAGTTGGGCAAGTGTGGATGTGACGTGCCGTGCTGCATTCGTTTCGATAATACCAATTACATGAGGATGTTCGGAGTGGAGAGCACCATATGCTTTGTGTCAAAGGCAAAAGATATATGGTGGTCGAAGTTGATAATTAGCGAAGACACATCAAAGTAGGATCCCACTCATCGGATCCCACTCCCTCTACCACAACAAACAAGCTTTCTGGATCGTAGATATGCTTGATAGCCTTGAGCTTGTCATAATGTGATCCAAAGAAGGTATGTTGGGGGTTCTTCTCGTACAAGGATGCCTGGGGGAGAAGAAGTTTCGTTCGGGATGCACATCATGATCATGAGGTGACTCACCTCATTAAAGTAAGAGCCAGATCCAGGAGCCAAATCTTCCATAGTCTGTGTATCAGCCTTTGTCTTATTCCTCAGCGCCTCGATAGCACTCGCCGGGGTTCCTTCTGGCCACTCAACACCTGTAACGACATGAACAAGTGCAGACCGCCAAGCCGGATTCAGACCAGTGGAATCTGGATCTACTTTGGATACCATACCACCGGCAATAAGACTAGAAAAAAGGTGAGTTCGGATCAGTCAGGAAAATGAATGCTCCAACGTCCTGCCAAGTCACACCCTCTTGGATTGAGGACAGCGTTTGAGCCACTTTGATATAATCATTTTCGAATAATTCTCGGGAAAGTAGCCGTGATCCCAACTCTGTGAGACCTCCGACTTGCCGACCGGTGGAAAACAACGCAGTGTACCACGAGTTGAATGAGTCATAGGGAACAGTGGCTGCAAAGGTGACAACAAGCCCTTCTGATGTCAGGTTTTGAGCAAAGCAAAAGAATGGGTCAATGGACGCGTTTGCTTGAGCTGATGAGACATTGGAGGCAATGTATAAAAACCCGAGACCGCTGGCATTAAAGAAGGCATATCCACTCCAGCCCGCATCAGAAAGGGAAGGGTGGATTCGAATAAATTCCGTAATCAATTTATTCATGGCAAGGTTTTGACCGCCGGCCACGAAGAACGCAGCAGTGAGAGGCGTTATCGGATATGTGCGGTATGTAACAGAGGTGACAATACCGTAAGTCCCACCCCCTCCGCCGCGAAGCGCCCAGAATAAATCCGAGTGACGATGAGCATTTACTGTGAGGTAGTCACCGGTTGAAGTTACAATATTAAACTGGACGACATTGTCGACACCTGTATGCAGAGTTATCAGCAGGGGTGCAAAGAGGTTATCAACAGCATACCGAGACCGTACTGGGGGGACAAGGCACTATGACCGCCTCCGAGAACCCAGCCACCAGCTGCCCCTACCGACCCTCCCGCCGATATTCCACCAACCATGACCCGACCTTGAGCATGGACAGCAGCGAAGGCTTCATGCCACTGTACCCCGGCACCTAAGGTAACAGCTATGGACAAGTTTTAGAAGGTGTTTCATGTTGACGAGAAAGCGTTGGTTACTATGCGATTCAGATGTGGGGCTGCCATCAGGTACGAAAGTGTCGTTGTATGTAATATTCTTGAGGTGATGGGTCCAAATCAAAAACGACCCACGAGCCGTGCTTCGACCAAGAAAGTCATGTCTAAAGAAACCTAAACGACACGCACGTTCTAGAAATGAAAATGCTTACCCCGTATTTTTCACGACAAGCCGGAGATTATGATTTCTTGCAAAGTTGACCGCAGCTCGGATGTCAGAGACGGAGCGTGCATCGACTCCGATAACGGGCACACTCCCCTGCTCACACGGAGCACCCAAAGTGGTGTTTAAATAGCATGCACTGATAGACCCATTCGGAAAATAGTAGCTTTCAAAGTTCGGAGCCTGCATAGACCCAGCTTGGTCAGATCTCCAGTTTCCGTCAAATGAACCTTGGGAAACGGCGGTGCAGTTTCCAGATGGATTGGAAACGGGATAACATGCTGACTCGGGAGGGACAGGATAGATGAGTGGCTGGGAAACTTGCGACACCAGTTGCGAAAATTCAGCAGTGCTAGGCCAACAATCCTGGCCATAGACACAACGGCATTGCGATGCAGGCTTTCCTGGGACGATGAGGAAGCCGAAGAGGAAGAAAACGGGAGCCGATGGAATTTTCATTGATCTCGATTGTTGTGTTGTGCGTGATGCATAGACGCTTCAAGTTGAATTTATAGACTGTCCACAATACCGACACCAACGGGAGCGATATCGCGAGAACTAGGGTGGAGCTGTCAGTAAGATTCAGTTACTCTAATTGCCCCATGCGAGAGCCTATATATAAGATGGAAAATTCACTCACTGGCGCTGACTGCGCATTCGCGCTGGAGATCTCCCTCCGTGTGTCGGGACATATATAGTTTAACAGCGCATATGTCCACAGGAAAAGCGGTGGTGATCCGACGGCAATTTCTCCTTTGAGCGTCGTCCTACGATAGTCCTGCGATATCAGTATACCACTGAACCGCACAACGGTGAATATTGAATATTACATAATAATGAAAGCTCTTCCGGAATCACCATGCTGGTTCCATTCCATTGCTCCGGACAAGTTTTCTCCGATCCAGGTTTGAAAAAGAGCTGAAGCGCTGAAGCTCCCGTCTGGTCTTCTCACCTCGTTCCACCTTGCGCACATTACATTCCCACAGTTATCTCAGACCGCGCAGTTTCGCCAACACGCTGTTGACACGATGTCCTCTAACTTTCCGAGGGAGTTGCTGACGACACCCTGAGCGTCTGAGCACCCTGCACATCCTCACAGGCCCACTCTCACCTTCACTCGTCCGTCGTTCGTTCAATGGAAACGATCCCTCAAACCATTGACTCCTGTGCTTCCAAAGATACGTACCATCATACATCAGGAAAACGTGGAGACCCCGGTAAGGCATGGCGGAGTTGACAATTGCTAATCAGCCGCCCAGCCACTGATCTAATATTACCTCTTCTTACCTTGGCGCAGAATTATTTTAGGCTTAGCTCATGTAATATCGTGCTGGTAAATAAATATCTGGTATTACCATTTCAGTGGCGGAATGGCAACATTTTATCATTTACTGGCATAATGATATGGCCTTAGTATGTCCTTATCATAGTGCCAGCATTCCTGGCAGTGCATGGATGGGGTTACCATGGACTGGAATTATTTTAATGTGAATTCATTTCTGGCAAATAAATATCTATTATTACATCGGTAGACGACAAATCCCAGTGAAAAGTCGCAAGTTTTAAAAAGATTTAGATATGATAAGTCCTTTTAAATTGGGTTGCAAATAATAAAATCGTTTCGAGAGAAAAGACAACGATTAAAAATGAATAAACTAACCAAAAATAGAGACTTATGTTCTTGTAGACTCGTACTCACAAAAACTCTTTTTTTGTGTAACTAAGACAAGATGTATCCAATACGAGAATAAATACGAGAACCGCACTGTATGCCTATGATGTCATGGGACTTAACATTTTTTCGTTCGTTCCGTCCTTGCCACTTCCCTCCTCTACCACCACCACTATCACCATTATGACGACTACCACTAACCGAGCACAGCACCCTCAACAGGCCTGTCGTCGAGGATGTCACCCCCGCTCACCGTCCTCCCTAGCGCCCTCCCTCAACTCTCCCGGGCCCTGTCCCTCCTCGGTACCTCCCCGTCTGTCTCCTCCACCTTCTCTGACATCTCCGTATTGTCTCTCCCCTCTATCCCCTCACCGTGCATATCGCTCGGCCCTCCTCCAGCATCCCGAGCACGCCCTCAAGCAAGACGTCTGCATTTTTTGGAAGCCCCTTTAGTACCCGCCCCCCTTCGCCAGCGCCCCCACCCAATCATCATCACTACAAATCCTCCTCCCTCGACTCTGTACCCACCCACCAAGATCCTGCGTCTCTCACAATCCCAACACGTCTCCCAGCTCTCTCTCGCCTTTTCCCCTCGCGCTACCTCACCGATCTCGCCATCGACGTCCCCACCGATCTCCATCAACATAAACGTGACTTCCTCGACCTTGACACTGAACACCTCCTCATCTCGTCCCCTATCTCGTTTGACGCAGAGTCCCCCCCCTGCCCACCGTCCCTGGTCCCCTCTCTTTCGTCTTCTCCGTCTTCCACTTCCACCTCCGCCTCCCTACCACCTCCACCACCCATAGACCCTGTATATTATCCAGAGAACCCGGACTCTGCTCTCGTCCCCGGATCTATTCTTTCCTCTCACACCCCCGGCAGTCGGCCCGCCCCACATCACTCTCATACTCGTGCGTACTCTTGGCCAGGGCGCGTTCAGCAGTGTCTGGCTCGCCGACGACGCGCGTAGGGGCATATCCAAAAGGTGCTCACATTGCTGGCACGACTCCAGTCGTGGAGGCCCTCCGGGGACTTGGCATCACCAAGTCCGCCGAATCCGGTTCGGATCTTCGCAGGGTGGATGTAGGGGTGGGCTCACGGCTTGTCGCGGTCAAGACAATGCCTAGGGCACGCGAGCAAGATCGTGACCGCAACAGCGACCGCACGCGCGTCGGGTTCGTCAGGGAGGTGGAGGTCCTCCGGGTGCGCACCTTTTTTCTTTGAATTTTTTAATACTCGTGTTATATCCAATGGGATTACTAATGGCTGACAGCGCTGCAGCACATCGCACATCCGGCACTCCTTGGTGCGTTCTCGACGTCGACCCACCACGTCCTCGTGCTCCCCCACCTCGTTGGTGGAGACCTCCTCACTCTCGTCAACAACGATGGTGCGTGCGGTGCCCTGAGCGAGAGCACGCTCCAGCGTATGTGGTGCGAGCTCTGTAGTGCCGTTGCATGGATGCACAGCGTCGGGCTCGTGCACCGCGACATCAAGCTTGAAAGTGAGCATATCTTGTTTCCACCATCACATTCACCCTCTTAATATTTTTTCTCTGCACACGCAGATATCCTCCTCGTTGCCCCCCTAGACCCGCTGCCCCCATCCTCACGCATATTGACGCAGCTAGGCAATTTTGGACTGGCGCGTTTCGTGGATCCCCGTGCGCCTCGCCTACGCACCCGCTGTGGCAGCGAGGCCTACACCACTCCAGAGCTCGTCACGGCTGGCCGCGGATACGATGCACGTGCAACGGACGCTTGGGCGTGTGGCGTCGTGCTGTTCGCGGTTTGTGTACGGCGATTGCCATTTGGGGATGGCGTAGACGCAGATGCAGGCGAAGGAACGGGGATCCGTGGGGAGCCAGGTTCGTTGGGGCGGCAGGGATATGGGTATAGTGAGGCGCAAAGAGCAGAGGGGGAGATGATGGAGGGGAAGGGTGGGTGGGCAGAGAGGAGGCGGATTGCGCGGGGAGAGTATGAGTGGCCGTCTGTGCTAGTGCTGGGGAGGGGGTGGCGAGACAGAACAGGTGGCAACCGGAGAGCAGGGGAGCCGGAATGGGGAGCCGGAATGGGCACAGGGGACGGGGAGTGCAGATTTAGTTTTAATCTAAATGCGGCAGCGTTTAGGCCAATGACGCCTGGTCAATTTAAATGTTGGCCCATCCCTTTGGATCAGTTACTTCCTTGCTGGTGAATTAAAATACATTGTACTCACAGTAACTTCAGCAAATGCTGAAGTGAGTTGACATGCAGAAATTAAGCCAAGGGATCATTTATTGTACCTCAAAACATCTTCCACAACCTTGAAATAAGAAGCAAGAGCAGGATGAAGAGAGAATAGAAAAAAAATAAGACACTGTCAGGGAGGGTCAACTATCCGTTTAGAGAAACGGACATGAGAACATACAGCTTAATTTCCCGTTTCAAACGGTAGATTTCCCGTTTCAAATGCGCTTCGCGCCTTTCCGCCGCCTTTCGCCACTGTTTCTCTTGCCCCGCCTCGGACTGGTCGTCTGGTAGCCGGCCGATCGCTATGAATCCGTCAGTATGGTTTCATTCCGGGGTAATGGGACTCGGACTTACTGATATTAAATTGATCACCTCTGAAGTCATTCAGGGTGCAGGCGTTCATCTGGATATGTTGAGCGCGGTTGAATGACATAGGACAAGATAGAAATGGTTGGAATACTGAGTAGGCGAGAAACTACTAGAAACAGCGCGGATCTGACGAAGGTAGTAATGTCTTAGTCTGATGGGGGAAAAGAAAGAAAAAATCGGAGTTAACTTTAAATCAGTAATAGTGCGACTGACAACAAACTCACAAAACTCACTCGCTCGTGCCTCTTCGGACACTACCCGACCCCTCGACGATCATCCACGGCAATCCAAAGAGTACGCTCTATCCTGCGCGACGTTGAAACGGTGAACTTGGCTTCATCATGATGAAGCTTGAGGCCAAGGCCTTGAGCTAGATCTAGAGCTTGGGCTTGAGCTTGAAGCGCTTCCAGCTTGCCACGGCCGAAAGCAAATTTCCTTAGTTGAGTCATACCATAGCGTTGAAGACCATCACTGCCGAGCTACCGCCAGATGGGAAGATTGCTGCGACGGCGTGCGCCAAGTTAACACCCAAACTTCTTGCACAAGTATCCAATGTATGTATTGTTTCCACCACGTTCGGCAGTCCTCAACTAATATAACACCATTACAGCCAGATACCCCACCTGAAACACTGATTGAAACCCTCTCTATTCTGTCCATCCTAATCAGCCGATTCCCCTCCAACCTATCCAGCACCACTTTAAACCCACAACCACTAACCGTTCTAGCTCCTTTGTTGGCCCACCAACGTCCGGTTGTTCGAAAACGCGCCATCATCACCCTCGCGCAGTTCATCCCAACATCTCAACCCGAGCTATTTGGGGGACTTCTGAAATCCTTTGTGTACCCCTTTCTTACCACTTCGGCAAGTGTAGAAAAGCAACGCACAACTTCGCAGCTCGTGGCGGCTGTGGCGAGACATTCAGCGTTGCAAATTGCGCCTGTACTGGGAGATATCGTTCCGGGGATTTTGAAAGCAGTTCAAAAAGATGACGAGCTCCGAGAGAGTGGACTTCAGGCAAATTTGTGTTCATCAAGGCAAGTCATCGTACTGACGTGAAGATATGGCAGGCTCTGGAAGCACTCGTACTTCGGTGCCCTGCCGAGATCACTCTCTTCCTCAACTCAATCGTGCTGGTTGGGAATCAGTTCATTAAACATGATCCGGTAAGTTCTTGGCACGACAATCGATGTTTTCATTCCTGTTGACCATCGTAACAACAGAATTATGCTGGTGATGAGGGAGACGAAGACGAAGACATGGCTGACGCCGAAGGCGATGATGACGACGACGACGCAGGGCTCGATGGGTGAGTGTAATATATATCTCAATTACATTTTGCCTCTGAAACATGGTCTTGGATCAGGTACTCTGACGACGAAGACACTTCTTACAAAATACGCCGGTCAGCCACCAAATTGCTGGCGGCCATTGTGAGCACGCGCCCAGAACTTCTTGTGTCGATATACAAGGAAGTGTCACCTGTCCTCATCTCCCGCTTTGGTGATCGCGAAGAGACAGTCCGCCTTGAAGTTTGGGCAACCTATGTCGTGCTTCTCAACCAGACAGCCGTCTATAGCGGCCATCCTCAAGCCAAGGATGCCGATTCCAATATCCGCGGAAAGAGGAAACGTGATAATGAGACTATGGATGTCGAAGAGTCTCCTTACACGCTTTTGCGGAGCCAGGTGCCTTCACTATCCAAGGCACTTCTAAGTCAATTCAAGTCTGTAGAAAAAAAAGTTAGACCCATAGACGTCTTATTAAACGCATGTCCAGTCGGAGTTTCACTCCAAGCGCCAACATCACAAGTTCCAGGCCTCAACACACACCAATACGGCTGCAACGAGATAGCCTTGATGTCCCGGCGCACCATCCGGTACCGTAAGTCGTGCAACCGCGGAAGCGCGCTAGCAATGTTACGCACGCGACCACTGGGGGGCGTCGCCCCGTCCAGAAAACCTCAGCGGAGCTGGCGGCGCGAGGCCAGACGATCGAATCGAGGTTCTCTGGAGAAGATTATTCGGTCCAAAGCAATTGTTCGCCTGCATCGACAAGGCGAGATTTTTAATTATGTGACAAAATTTTCAGCAGACGAAACACGGTCTTACCGCCAAGAACAAGTTGCGTCTGTGATGAGATGATGTTTACGAGAGGATCAAAGGTGTATGACTGGAAGTTGATATCCACCAAAATCGGCTAAAATGAGTTCGTGGGAGGGAAATGGATTAAGGGAAAGGCAATATTTGGGGACATGTACGGCAGCGGTATCGTCAGTCCGGTATGGAGTGAATCCTGTGAGTTGGGCGGCCGGTGAAGAACTGCTGGCTCTCCGTTCCAGGTCGTAGAAGACGAGGGCCAGAAGATGGCCGTCAATGATGAATTCCTGTGTTATAGTGGTCTGCAAAGCTAATTAATAGACACGTGGATCAGTATACGGCGAGCATGTGGAAAACATCTGTGGTGTATGCGTACTTGCATCAAGCCATCGACTCCTGCTGAGAGACGATTCTGTGTGAAGGAACCTTCGCCATATCGCCATAGATATACTAGACGCGACTAGTTGAAGAGTTTCGGCCTCCTCGGAGATGCGAGCCTTTCCAACATAGACCCGGTAACGCACTTGGCTGAAGAAGGCCATGGGGCATTGAAAGTGACGGAACCATGAAAACCATGGAGTGTGGGCAGGCTATGAATATCGTCAATTGATGGGAGGGATAGTTTAATTTGAATGGTGATCGGTGAGAGTGAACGGAGAGATGTGGCTCTCAAGGCGTCGAATGACAAGTTGTATGATGACATTCCCTCAGCCCAAAGGCACAGGCTGGATATTTTGTTTGTTGTTGGGGATGTAGGTGACGGAAAAACACTACTTCGCCTCGCGGAAGGAGCCTGATCGAAGAAACGTGCTCGGTTCACGGGAGTTTCCAGTTTGCGACCTGCGATGACCCAGAAGATGCACCGCGACTCACTGGCGGATAGGAATTGGCTTCACATTCCATGTTGAAAAACGTCACAGCAGATGTAGAAGCTGTGTTGGACATCTCGGTGTTCGAAAGTAAAGGTTGATGAGGGCGAGCTGCGTGATACAGGCGATGACGAGAGCACCACGCTCCCGATTTCGTTGTTTGAAGGTAAGGGTGAGTGGCGGTGAGGTGATTCGATAGAGAATGGTGCTGTGGAATATGAATCGAAGATAGCACTGCATGGCTGCAAGGGAGGGTGCGAAGGACTCTCGAACTTGAAGTCGCCGGAAGAAAATCCTGGGGATGGGGGTGAAGGAGAAAGACGGGGAACCGGGTCCACCGGCATCGCCATCGGGAGGGATCAATGCACCAGATTCGCACAGGTCTTCTGCCTTTACGGTGGCTAACAAACCACTTTCGAGGAAAAGCTCTTCGCCTCCTGTTACCAAATGGAACTCTGCATATATTGCTGCGGAAAATAGAAACAGGAGAAAAAAACCATACCTCTGACCAAGTTTTGAATGGATCACAGCTATTATTAGTATCAGAGGTAAGTCATGACATCTCGTTAGTCAGTAAATAATTTACCTGGTTGGGCTATTTCCCAGCCACCTCCGCAGTCCTATTGATACACGTCTAAACCGGACTACCGCATTTCAAAAGTTCATGTGTTCGTGAACCAAGCAGAAATAGTTGGAGGGCGCAAGAATAATCCGGAAGTTCTTTGCGACCACGGCAGCGGCACTGTTGGATGAGATCCAAACCCAAAGCGTCCAGCGTGGAATTTTGGTCCCGAAAATTTGGCAACACGAACATGACAGTGTTCTTATCCAAAGTCACTTTGTGATTTAAAACAATTTCTAACAACAATGTTGTGAGCAAACAGGACATCGTGTCAGCACTAACCGACCTTCCCACACAACAGGCGTCTTCCCCACCACCAAAAGTGCATGATGCGTCCCCTGCGTGAAAACATCCAACGCTTCCTCCAGCGTCTGTCCACTTCGCTTCAATTCTGCCTGTGTCTCGTTGTCGTTCGCATAACAGTTCGTGTTCCATTCATCGCCACGCTGAAAATTTTGATGGCAGAGTCTTCGCCACGACAGAGATGAGCGAAGCAGTGAAGTTGGCCACTCCGGGGGATGCAATGCGCAGTTGGCCAGCAGGAGGTTCATTGGCGGAGTTACACGCGATATATTCCGGGTGTGAGGCGGAAATAGCTGCAGTATGACCTGGGGTGTCTATCTCCTGCATGTTATTTGATGGTACATACAGCCTGCGTATTGGGGCGGGGAAAGCCCACCATTAGGAAGTCAATGCCTCGCTACAGAGGGAGTCTGGTCAGGGTACACTCTACGTGAGGGGAGGGTCGTGCTCACGGCACCGGCATATACGACAATATCTTGCACGTCGCCGGGGGTGTACACCTCGTTCGACGAATATGCCCCAGTTCGGGAAACTCGGCAATAGAGAGGGGAAAGCTTTGGCTGTCTGATGTGCCAACAGAACATGTTGATCTGTCGAAGAGCGTGGTTAAGACGAACAACCATATCGAGAGGCGGAGCGGGCCTTGACATAACTCATAGCATCTAGGGTTCGTTGTATGTCGGGTATAGGGAAACTATGATGATGTAGATGTCGTGCATGGGTTGAGATTATGAGGAAATAAAACGAAGGAAGCTTACAAGTGTCGTGCTGCATCGAGCATAAAACCCCGATAGGGCTGTGCAAATCAATCAAGAGTCATAAATCTACACTAAACTTGAGAAAATGGCGTGCAAATGCAGGGTTATCCGAGGTTTTAACGGGACTCTCGAGGTGTAAATATCGCCCCCCGTGTAATACCAAAGCTGGGCAAATGTGGTCAAGCCACGCAAAAGACCTGGAGTCGAAGGCGCGGTCAGAGAGGCGGCTGAGCCATCGCTGGATATAATCAGCAAGTGTGTCTCCACCCCGTTGGATATTGCTCCGCACGGGAGTCCTACCAACAATCGAAATATTCAGCGATGATAAGAACTTCGCCCCATCAATGGCATGTGGTCTGATGCTCCCTGGCCAACGATAAGATGTTGTGCGAGGTACAACTTGTTCGCAGGACGGCGTCTGTCAAATCCTGTGGTGAATTTGCAATGTCGACTGTGATGGTGAAATTGGGTGATGGTTTCAATCTCCCTGCCAACCTCAGAAATGCAAAGAACGCCCAGCCAGCGACAGGCCAAGGCGAAGAACAGGGAGCCGCACACTTGGTGACACGGTCTTCCAGACAATGATCCGCAGCACGGACCAGACTCCAGAAGTGGAAATCAACGATGAGTCTACATCGCAGCTTGTCGTGTACTCCAACGCAACTCCCGAGCTGGACCCGTTCTGCGCAAACGCCACAACATACTATACACCGTAGACAATGATCCCCGCCACGCCACCACGCCGAGGCTGCGAAGCACTTCAAGAAGAGGTCACGAGAGGATGACCTGATTGTTACTTGCGCAAGCAACTGGCTCTGCAGAGTGAGTTGTGCACGCAGTACGAGGTGGACTCGCGTGCGCGTGACGAGCTCGTTGAGGTGCTCGGGAAGCAGGTAGATGTCGCGGAACGGGAGATGGAGAAGCGATGCAATGTATTAAAAGGCTGGGAGAAGGAGAAGGGGGGGAGCTGGAGCGCGCATGTAAGCACCTTGAGGAGGTAGATCAAAGTCGGCAGGAGAGTATGGCGCGGAGTGTCATGGACAAGGCCAGTGGGGAGGTCTTGCGGATGCTGCATCGGCTGATTGCGGGGCTCGAGCGAGAGAAGAAGGATGCCGAGAGACGAGAGGAGGGGCTGAGGGAGGAGGGAGGGACGGTGGAGGCTTTGGTGAAGGAAAAGACCTAACCAGTAGCACGATGCCGTTGTTCTTGTCTTCGCACGTCCGTTCTCATGGCCCTGCTTGTTGCTGTCGCCGTTCTGTACGCCCGCGCCCATTGCACGATGTGCACTTATCGTCGCCCCAGAGGGACGTTACTGCGCGGATATTGGCTCTGAACGGGTGCATAAGCCATGGTTTAATCTGTATATTTTATCATCACACCTGAAAGCCCGGGCGTGGGTGCACCACCGCCTTGGTGTTGTCTTCGTCCTCTTCATGGTCTCCTGTTGGTACCCACTCCACGTCGGCGTTCTCGTCGTCGTCGTCGTAGGCATGTTGGTTTTTTCGTAGTTCGTCGCCGGCGTCGTTGATGCGGTCTAGTGAGCTAGCAGCGGGGAAGTCGGGCTGGGATCTACTGACCGGCTTTCATAGGTCCTTCCTTCCTTCACTCTGCTTGCCTCCCTCTCGCTTCCTCGCTGTCATCATCATCCTTGTTGTTTACCGCTGCTGTTGTCGTCTGGGCCCGTTTCTGGCAAGTTGTTCTTTCAGATAATGAGTAGTGGTTTTCAAAGTACACAGAAACTTACCTCACGAACGAATGGGACGTCTATGAAGTAGAATACACAGTAAAATTAGAAAGAATCCAAACCTACCTACCCACGATTGGAACCCGTGTAAATCCGTACACAGGTACGGTGTAGAGGTGTGGCCGCAAAAGTCCGAACCGTACCCCAAGCTGTGGGTAACAACCCATGAATCTTAGTCAAACAAGAGGAACTTATCCAGATACTATACACCAACTATACACCAACCATACACTGAACAACGAATCAATGTAGCAACGAAAACACATGACATATCCATTGTCTTCTCAATAAGTTCAATATCATAAGCATGGAATGAGCTTAACATACGTCAATGACACTCCTTGAATGTTTTCAAACAGCAGTTAACACATCAATAAATCTGCCGCTGATCATTCATATAAGTCAAGATCTTGCGAATCACCATACATCTCGTCCACTGCCATTAGTTCTAATTCATCGCCGTGGGCTTCCTCATTTGAGCCTTCGCTATCACCTGAGCTGTCGGAACCACTTCTGGAAGAATTATCCGACTCATCTGGGTGTTCTTTGTTGTGAATCTCTGTGTGGACTCCTTCGGAAACATTTGGTGACCAGTCATCCCCAGCATCATCACTCTCGTCGTCAATAACGTCTTCGGCATCGCTGGCACGTAAGCCTACAATGGTATCTTCACCTTGACTGTAGACATGTCCTGGTGCCAGACCCCAGTGGTAGCGCATGACCATGTCCCGATCCACAAAGCTACCGTCGAGTTAATTATAAATCGAGGACAGACATTTGTAATCACCCACCGACCCACGAAGTACTGGTGCCAGTCCTTCGAATCCTGAGCACATTCCGAAATCCCCACACCATCCGCATGTCGCATGCCCGCAGAAAAAGATGGAAGTAAGTGACATCCACGTAAAACATCTTTAGGGTCAACGAAACCAAATGCGTCTTCTCCGCTCATGGGGGGAAATTTGAGACGATCAAGTCGCCGTTGGACCCAGCCAGCCTGTACCGGCATATCATCTACGTTCACAAACCATCTTACCCACAGGAACTCGATGCGTCGAGCACGGTAATCTACCATGCCAGGTCCAGTATAGATAACGTTGGCATGATAAATGCCGAGAACGCGAGCATACAGATATTGGTGGCGTAATGTGCCTTCTGCAGAGAGGAGCAAAATGTCGCGATGATCTGTGTTTGGGTTGATCGTATCCTGAGCGCGTCGTATGTCGTATGTGGTGTAGTTAAGCCGCATAATGTTGTGTCGGTAAATACGGTCGCCTTTGAAATGGATGCCATCAAGTTCAGCAGTGCCATCATTCCGAGAGCCCGTGGATGCAATGATATCGTCGTTGATTGGCATCTCACTATTCAACACGACTTTTATACGAGGCAAGATATGCCTTTTCAGTTTCGACCAGAAGTCCTGTCAGAAGATTAGCTGTGTGGAACCTTCCTTGGCGTTGAAGCCTACCTTTACAGCTGGATCTCCGGTGTGTAGCCGTAAAAAAGAACCGATGTGCTCTGGATTATTCTCAGCAGCACCAATATGGTGGTGAGCTTCAGGACTGTCTGCTACAAATTCCTTTTGCTTAGCTCCGGAGAGTTCGGACATCTTTCGTTGACGAATAAGTCTGATGCGTGTCCGCCGACGCTCAATTTGAGTTAATTGTCGGACAAATTTCTTCTTACTTGTCCTGCAGTACCAAGATTTAGGTTTTCGATGCTCCAGTTCTCCCTGTGAACAGAATATATTCATCAATAAATAGCAATAGTAGCTTGAAACCCACAATTTGTGAAGTATACGAATCTGTAGTGCCAACTGTTTGGATAGTAGTGACATAATCTCCGGAAGAGTGAGCTTTGTAAGTCTGCAAGCTGAAGACTTTCCGTTTTCGTTGGTTTGTATTCTTTTGGTCACCACCCGCTGGCGTCGATGAGCTAACTTTCGGCTCCTTCTTTGCTTGACGACGCTTTCTGGCATCCATCTCGCGTTTCAATTCATACGTGCTGTAAGCAGAACAGGTCTCCGATTGGAAAGCGCGAAGCTGTTTCCCTAGGGCTGTGGTTTCCTTGTCCAGGATATCCAGCGTATCATCAGTATGCATCCGCAATTTGGCTAGCCCATGCCAGTGAGCGAAAGTGAACAAGAGTTTGAGGATTCTCCCGTTATGTGGTTCTGGCAATAAGCCATCGAAAACCGGAATAATGCACTAACAATCTTTAGCCTTTAATGTTGTTGATACCGGAAGAAACAATACCTACTTGCAAAAAATCTTCGTAATTCCTTGCAGCCATTTTCTTCAGTTCGGACGTATTAGAGGTAAATCGTCTGATTGTGTCTCTCCCAAAAGTGGGAATAAGTCGGAACCTGAAAATTTTACAAGATATCCAGTGTACAAGGACAACAACACACCGGCGATCCAATTCGTGCAATAAGTTTTCATCGACACACTCCAGGATTCGAAGCAAGTGAATGAAGAGGCATTTCCACACTCCGAGTTCAATTTCGTGCATTAGATCGATCACGAATAGTAAGAAATAATTAAAACCGAAACGGGCAAGCCGCTTGGAAAAGGCGTTCTGCGAAACGCACAGTCAATGTTAAGTCATCTCATCCGATCTCCGACGAATGACGTACAGAGGCGGGAACAAATGAATTAGGTTTGAGCATTCGCTCTACGGGTGCGCTGTCAACGGCAAAATTATGCTGATAAATGGCCCGTCGGGCCTGAGATACCAAGTTCCTATGGCGGCGATCGTCGACACGAGCTAGCTTCACCCTATTGTTCCTGTCCCTTTTAGTGCCTACTAGATGAACATTTGATAATGGAATTGTGCAACGCGGACATGGACATCCTCCCAAGTTGCGGATGCTAGCTAAAAGGATCCTGCAGGACAACGGTGTGAGCCAAGCTAGAAGCGACTTGCGAACAAACGACATTCACTTTTCAGGATAGTCCGCCGAATAAGTAAAAATCCGAGGATAGAATCTGCGTACAACCCCATCACAGCACTCGATCACGATGCCATGTTCATAGGCATGTATAAAATCATCATCAAGGAGAATCTCCCATTGGGCATGAACACATTCACGGTGACAGTGTGCCATAAACTCCGGTTTGAGTTTCTTTTTGCCACTGTATTTGCTTGCAAAATCTTTGAATGCATCTGGTAGCTAAACTCAGTCGTTAGTGCGAGACCTGCGAGAATGAGATATGGAAGGCATACCCTCTCAAAGTAGGCGACATGTTCGCATAGATTAGACGACGGCTTACACCGTCGATACTTCGATTCGTTGCCGAAAAACATGTATAATGGCCAGAGTTTCGTGTTTCCAAAATTCGTTACGTGAGTGGCGTCAGACCAGAACATTAAGGCAACAATAACTCTAGGGAGTTCACAGTTAGGTTCCGGGGGTGAATTCTGTAGAGCGTCATGGGCATTGATGAAGGCCGGTGATGTGTACAATTCTCCATGAAGGCGAATTTCCCTGTCACCGGAGGGCTGCCAGAGAAGTGTGTAAGGTTCGTAATGGAAGTGTAAATCGTCACATTGTCTCGACATCTTTTCCCGAATAACTGACACCAAGGGACGATAGTGAAATTTCTCCACCACATATTCCCGAACACCAGGGTTACTCGTGTTGCGGTCAAATGGAACTGATATTTCGACGGGTGAACTCCTCCATCCGGCATCGTCGTCGATCCACTCATCTTTATCCCAGTTGTTGAGCGCCAACTGGTTATTGATCTTCTGCCAATGAGTCGTTCGAACGTCTTCTGGCTGAAATTCCTCATCTCCGACAATGTCCAAAAGCTGCTTGAAATCGTGCTGTGACTTCTGCTTGTCTCCGTTCCAGTACCATTCACCCAGTCTGAAGGAACTCTTATTGGGATATGGGCCGAAGTTTTCGACATGTGAAGAATCGGTGTGTCCGATGCCCGACTCGACGGTTTTGGACCTGGACATGTTGGCCCCCACTATATTTGACATGGACCATAAGTTCGCCTCGCCTTCAGGATCATGGGATGGGAATTTCTCTGCATGGTAGCGACGGAATATGCCAAATGAATTCTTTTCAGAATCAAGAATTCGGCGAATACAACCGCGCACGCCAGAATCGCCATATTCAACAGAATTAGTGGTGTCAAGCGTAGTCAATGGTGGTGATGCTCGAGAACCTGAACCCGTAGCTTCTACGCCAGGAGGGGGTAGCGCGGGGGCTGGTTGAGGAAGAATATCGGCGAGTTTCTTGTCATGCATCTGCAGACTGGCCACCCGAAAGCGAAGAGGAAGTTTTTTGACACGTTTCTTAGGTCTCGCTTCGTCGAAACCGATATCAGATTCCGTAGAAGGGGCGGCGTCCCAAGACTGCGGAGGGATATGGGGAATAAAGTGATCCCGCTGGTCGCCGTCAACACTCGGACAAGGCTCCGGGTTCGGGTTAGATACGATGCTGTCCCGTTTTCTAGCAGCTAAGGCCTCCTTCGCTTTCGCCAGCGCATTAGACAGGCGTCTTTTACTGTGCCTGCAGTTGTTCTGGTGATTCCTAAAAGCTCCCAAGTGGGAAAAAGTTCTGCTGCAAGAGCAGGTTTGACCGAATGCAGAGCCACGATCCATGGGTCGAAGAGTACAGTCAGCAGGCTCTACGATAATTGATGGATTAAATCAACATATGGACGACAGGAAATTTTGTGGAGAAGTTTAGAGATGGGTTGGATTGCAATTACGATGTGGTAATCAAAAAACCACGCGGTGAAAATTTAAACCCAGTAAATGAGAAACTAATTAAAGCCGCTGATCCCAGGCGGCCTCCAATAACAGGTACCTCTCGAATTGCGTGGGATCATTGTACATGTCGTTAATGATATCGCGGACGTCCTTCGCAACACCTTGATAATTAGAGCATGTGAATTCTTGCTGGTAAACTACATGACAAACGACATATACGCACTGTAATTTAAAATACATTTCAGTGAAGGTGGGGCAAAATAACATTTCCTTACAAGTTGCGCTGCCGTTTCCAAAGTATCCTTGGAAATATAGGGTCGCCGCTCAAGGAAACCGTATTCCCAGTGGCGTGCAATGGAGGAGTGTGAGCCAAGAAATACATCCCTCATTAAATCGGCCATAATCAATCCCCCGAAGAGGATATCGACGCCATGCTGCACCGTACACAGTTGAGAAAAAATTGTTCCATGAGTAATTAAAAAAACTTACCTCCCAAGCCGGGAGGTTCCAGATCTGATTGGACTTCACGTATTTCAACAATTTCCTGACCGGTCCGTACCGCCCGCTGTGAACTCGAGGGATAATCGTCGCGAGGACGTTTTGTTTGAGTTGTTCTACCATAAGTTCATGGTCTTGGATAACCTAGAAAGATAATGAGAATGTATGGCAAAAGTAATAATAGCGCACTTACAAAGTCCAGAAAGGAGGGGTGGGGGTCTTCCAATGTCCCGAATGCAAAATATTCGCCCGTTGAAGCCAAAATGCCCGCTGTTGTGGTTGATGAGCAATGGCACAACAATTACTACGGAACGTACAGAGTTCCGGTTGCCAAAATTGCCCATAGATGTTACGCATGAGAATTGCAACGGCCCAAATTTCTTGTCTTCCGAAAAGACGTTTGTGGCCGCACCACAACGGCCTCAGCGGTACCCCGATATTGTAGTGGCTTCGAGCAGAGCTAAGAATTTTATGCCATTCCAGTAGGTATTCGCAGCTTATGGCGTTTGGCGTTAACTGAGAGAATGGCGGAGGACTGGGTATAAGCAAGGACAGGTCGAGTCTTTCGAAGATCGAGTCCCTGGTTTCGCCTGCTGGGACCAAAGGCGAGGTGTCGGGTGTCGGGTCTGCCGCAATGAAATATCAAGTCATCACTTGAATTTAGATAACACAACTTACCACGAAGTGATGCGATACAGGGCGGTAAGGATAAGGGCGGGAAAATGAATGGGAAATTTGGGATGGACTCTGCAATAAATTGTCGGTCGGTCTCGTAGACTCGGAATGTGGAAGAACAAACCTTCACCACAGTTATCTAAGTCGTCAGCCATCCTCCAGCAAATGTCAGTCTAAATCATCGCTCCGCAATTTATATCTTTTCCAACATTGATTATTTATTCATTATTTTATTAACTATTACGGAAGGGCAAAGATCGCGGATGCGATGGCGGAATTCGGTGACTTATATACAATGACTGTCTAGGGCGGTTTGAATGGAGAGAAGCGACACTGCTTATTAAGCATGGAATTTTTTAGCTATGGCGTTCATGATGGGGGGCTACTGATCGGGGAAGCGGAAGTTGTGAGGGCAGAACTCGGCGACTTATATACATTGTCCCTTTAGGGTCGTTCGTTATGTAATTTAACTTTAAGAAGCGATCACCGTCAAACATCTGTTTTGATGCTCACTCCAATTCTTATACCATTATTCCCATTCTTGCTTTACAATATTATTCATGTCCAGCCAATAGCCTGGCATCTTTGTTTTCTTTTCAAAATATCGTGTCGTTGTTGAGTCCCGTCGAATTCATGCTTGCTGGCATTTCGAGCGGAGAGTGAATTCACTTACCCCTTGCCCTGTTTTTTTTTTTTTTGTAACACCTTGACGATGGCTGACGTTTTGCAACCCGATTTCCTCCGACTGGCTAATGGTCTCCGAGATGTAATTACGGAAGTTGAGCGCATTCCGAACATCCCACCTCCTGGGGACAACATTCGGGAGTTATCAGACCTTATCAAACAACTAAGCAAGAAAGTTGACGCTATCAAGACCAAAGTTGACGGTGTCAAGGCCACAGTCGACAGGATTGACCAAACGTAAATTCAGTTTCTTGTAATGTTCGCATATCTCACAAATGCCATAGCCTGCCCATGCGACTTGCCAATTCCAGTGCGGGTCGGAGTGCCCCACTGCGTGGCCTACATGGACTACTCCAACCACCAGCGCCGAAGACTCGTGAGGAATTAATTGGCTTCACGTGTATGTAATCTATTTAGAAAATACAGGAGATAATGACTCGTCCCCAGCTGCGAACTGCATCGCGGCCGCAACCCATCTTAACCTCCGTTGCTACCCCAGCACCCTGCTCCCACAGTAGCTGCCCGAAGACAACAAATTGCTGACCATTTGGGTATCATCCTGGACTAAATCAAGGTGATTTTTTTGCCGGTTTTCATCCCATGAATTTATATATTTATGCTTAACAAGAAATTACTGTCGCGATCTCTTTTAACACTTGATTGTACATGTTGACGTTGTTGTATTGGACTCGGATTCTTCCTGATCATAAAGTTTGATATTCGCATGTGGCATCAAGTGTGGCATCATGTTAAACTTGAAGAAACGACGACTGACGGTAAGAGTTGAGAATGTGTTATTATTATATTCCCCAAGTTCTACGGTGGCAATAGGTATCCACTTTCCTGGACTTGGAAGCCGATGTTCGCAGCGACAACTCGGATGAGCATGACGACGGAAGCCTTCATGGTAAGTTGTTGCTGTATCTCCCCTTCCCTTCAAGTCCGAATCACGCACCTGTTCATACAGATTTCGTCTCGGGGGACGACTCAGATGATCAAAGCGTGACTTTACCACTCGATCACGACTTTCCGTACACAAGGAGTCATCGTCACCCCCGGGACAATCACTGGCAACTTGCTCGTGAGGAACACGTTGAACTGTCAACTCAGGCACACATCATGATAAACGGGAGCGGCATCTACCACGATTAACCATCCACCCGAGTGATTGTTCAAGCAATGAACCGCCGGCTTTCCGTAAACCGATGCCCGGGGACGTGAGCCTTTGGCGTGTCAGGGTGAAGGTAAGCGAATCCTCTCTTGCGATGCTATTGGTTGATCCAACATCTTCAGCACGGCTTTGAATCGGACTGTCTTGAACTTGTACTTCGACAAAGTCGACGCGTCCAGAACTTCAAGATTGTTTCTGCTTTCTCACAACCCTCCATCCCTGGAACGATATACGTAGAAGCCCCTGCTAGGGTAGACATCCAGCGCGCCTTTCGAAATGTGCACACTGTCTTTCTGAACGAGGAAATCATGCTTGTGCCGATTTCTGAGCGTGTACAACTCCTGGAAATGCGAAACACGGACGTGGTCGCATTTGGTCATTGGGTGCGCATTAAGAAAGGCACGTATAAAAAGGACCTCGGTTTTGTCACTGACATGGACTCGTTTACCTCGAGGGTGAGATTGTGGGTGATACCCCGCCTCTCTTATTCTGATACCAAGCGCACGCGCTACACTCGTTCTGACCAGTCACTCTTCGATCCCGACCGGGCTCGCACGGTTTTTGGCCCGGACACCGTTCAGCAACGGATTGATCGTTTCAAATTCCAAGGCAAAGTTTTCAAGCATGGTCTATTGGAACGAGTGCTCGCCCTTAATGATTTGACCACAAAAAATGTACATCCAACTTATGAAGAACTCAGACTCTTCAGCGAGAGTCTGGGATTCGACAAAGCACTCAAGCATAGATGGAATACTGACTATGCTGCTGCTACTCTATGCATTAACGATCGCGTCAGGGTCATCAGTGGGGAGCAGAAGGGTTTCCTCGGTACCATAGTTGACAAGCATGAAAATACTGTGCAAGTCCAACTACGGAAGGAGCCTGATGCCAGAATTACCTTCGAAGACGAGCCTTTGCTTGACTTGCTAGCGTGTCAGGTTAGCAAAAGCTTCAAAGTTGGAGATTATGTGGAGGTGCGGGATGGCTTTTGGGCAGGAAGCCGCGGTTATGTACTGGGATTTGCGATAGCATGCTGAAAGTCCTCTCTGATCATTCATGGTCAAGCTATTCGGAGGTTTGTGATGTCATTTACCCTGCCATGGCAGCTTATACTGTTTTACTGCAGGATCCCTCTCCTCCGAGTCTGTATGACTTCCAGGTACATACCCTCAACGTGGACTTTGCTCAAGCAGATTGTCGGATCTCATTGCAGAGGCCTATGTCAGAGAACAATCTAAGGGGTGTGAATTTGAAGTGGCTCGGGGTCTTGTGCGGGGCAGAGATCCAATGGCCGGCAGACATGTTCTCGTCGTGAAAGCACACCGCTATAGAGGGTACTATGGGATAATTCAAGACCGTCATGCATACCTCGAGACGTACAGTGTCTATCTAGAAGCTACCGGCAAGATTGCGCAAATCAGGGGAGACTTTCTGGCTGATAAATAGTAAATTTTTCTTATTTGTCCAACCGTAACTGTCCTGATTCTGAGCACCTCCGAATTACGCAGTACTCGGCTGCCACTTTCCCACCAGCCAGAGATCCTCGCGAGCAACTTGAAATTGCTGTCGCCAGCTGTTTCCGATTCGATTATCCTGTCAACGCCTGCGCAGGATTCGTCTAATTCTCAGACACCGGCTTGGGATCCTTCCTCTCGAACCCACGGCCGCCTCTATGTCTAAATGAGATGTCGGCATTCATTCCAGAGTTGACGCCCAGAACACGGCTTCCGGTCAAGATCTGCATTTACGAGACGCACAACAAGGGCTTGATGCACCAGAATACCGTGATGAAACACCTCCCCAGGCCCTATTATCTAGTATAAGGCTTCCGTTTCCTGTCCCCCTGTTTTTGACGCAGCTTACTCACGCAGGTCCTGCGGAACATTGGCTTGCGACAGAACACTTACGTGGAAAGTCTATTAAAGTGCGCATCGTTGGATCCAGAACGCCGGATTGTAGCTGGGAAAATGGCACCCACGAGAACAAGGTTGCATATACGCTGGGCACTCCGGTCACAGGCGACCTCCAGCAATCAATGTCAAATTGTTGAGCAGGGTTCCCCGCACCATGTTAGTCCCAC